>CM052545.1:68362774-68447987 GCA_028533065.1 Trachops cirrhosus
TAAAGGGGGGGAATGTGGGTGGGAGAGGGTGTGCAGGGTGGAGGGGAATGAAGGGGGGATAATAGGACAACTGTAATAGCATAATCAATAAAATATATTTTAAAAAATTAAAAAAAAAAGTATTTCGAAAGCAAAGATATGCAGAAAAACCCCACAAACATGCAGAAATTTCTGAATTTAAAAAAGGGGGGGAAACAACAAACTTCGGTATGGAGAATCCAAGAAAACTCCCGAGCTTTGAAGGATAAGTTGAATGAGAGGGGAGGAAAAGAAAACCCTCAGGTGGAGGCACGAAGATAAATCTTGGTCAAAAGAAACAGCTGGCGGGGCTGGAATGGGCGCGCAGATCAGAGAGCAGCCGCCGGCCAGCGGGCGTCAGAGCGTTTGGAAAGTACCTTCCAGGCAGCACGGAGCCACCGGAAGACGAAACAGGTTTTTAAATTACTGCACTTTGTGCTTTGGAAAGCTAGTGCCGGCAGTAGGGAACTGACTGGACGGTGGAAGGGGGCTCCTGCAGTTTTGCGGGTGATAATAAGGACGTTTTCAGAAGGAAGTAGACGTAGTAGACGAACGAGATTTCAGAGGTAAAACTCACACTCTTGGTGACCCATAGCTGATAGAATTTTGAGGTGAGGAGAAACAATATTAAAAAATGGCTCTGTTCTATATATAAAACTGTTGTAAAGTGAAAAGTATATTAAATGTAAAGAAACTGGCCCTGAGGATTCCCCCTTAAGTAATGGGGATAAAAGATACACCGCACTGTTCAGGGGAGGGAGCAGGGCAGAAACAGGAGGGAAACGAACTGGCTGAAAGCTCCCCGGCCAGGCCCGGGCCCTGACGCTCACAACATTTCTGAGCCTCACTTTCCTCATCTGAAAGGGAACTATCACCCCTGCAGACTCTGGTAAGAAAGAGAATAGACATAAAATGCTTAAGAATATGGCACATGTCAAGAACATAGAAGATACTTAATAAATAGTAGCTTTTATTTTTATATTATTAAAAGAAGAATGGATTTGAGGGAAGATAAATTCAGCTACAGACACAGAAAGCAATAAACATAAAAGAAAAAGTTTATAAACGACTTAAAAAATTTCCTGCTCTTCAAAACACTCTATTAAGAAAATAAATAGGCAAGGTATAAGCAGAAAAAAGGACTTGCATTTGATATCAAATGACTCATATCTGAAACTCCAACAAATTGACAAATAAAAAAAATTTTTAAACACATTTGATTGGGCTTTATTTTTAAGTAAATAGATTTGATTGGGCTTTTTTTTGTTTTTTATATATATATTTTTAATTCAGTAATTTATTTTTAGAGAGAGGGGAAGGAAAGGAGAAAGACAGGGAGAGAAACATCAATGTGTGGTTGCCTCTCATATGCCCCCTACTGGGGACCTGGCCCACAAGCCAGGCATGTGCCCTGACTGGGAATAGAACCAGCGACCCCTTTGGTTCGCAGGCCCATGCTCAATCCACTGAGCTACACCAGCCAGGACTGATTGGGCCTTATTTTTAAGCAAATATTCAGATAATAGAATGGACACTTCAGGAAAATGATGTGAGCAAAGACATATTCAGAGATTAGAGAATATACAAGAATGGCTAAAATGAAAACAGATCAGAGGTGTGTCTTCCAAACAGTTTGTTGTGAAACTCAATGGATCATATAAACTGTTCGGTATTAATATACTCTAATTACATTAAAGCTAATTTAAAAACACATAGGGCAAACCAACCATATAAAGCTACTTTTAGTGGGTCAGGGAAATTTTAATAAGAACTGGATTTGAAGTGACATTAAAGATACATTGTTGATTTTTTAAGTGTGATGATATCAGTATGGTATATAAGGAAATTCCATGGACTGAGTGCCGGCCTGTGAACCAAAGGGTCACCAGTTCAGTTCCCAGTTGGAGCACATGCCTGGGCCGTGGGCCAGGTCCCCAGTGGGGGCATGTGAGAGGCAACCACACAGTGATGTTTCTCTCCCTCTCTTTCTCCCTCCTTTCCCCTCTCTCTAAAAATAAGTAAATAAATCTTTTAAAAAAATAAGAAAATTCCTTTATGTTTACTTCTTTTAAATTGTCTTAAAAATGTATAAAATATTTAAGTACTTAGGGATGAAATGTCACAGTGTCTGAGACTTGCCTTAGAATTCTCCAGCAAAAAAAAGGTGGGCTGGGAAAGAATGGTGAGAAGATTATGGGACAGAGCTGGTGGGTGACAGACAGGGATCTGTTGTACTCTCTTGTGTATATTTGGAATTTTAATCGTGAAGTAGTAAAAATAAATCTATTATGCAAAGAAATGTACAAACCCCCCCACATAATTCACAAAAGAAGACAAGCAAATGGTCAATGAACATATGAAAAGGTGCTCAACATCATTATCATCAGGAAAATGCAAATTAAAATCACAATGAGAGCCCTGGCTGGTGTGGCTCAGTGGACTGAGCACCAGCCTGCACACCCAAAGGTCACTGGCAAGATTCCCAGTCAGGGCACATTCCTGGGATGCTGGCCAGATCCCCAGATGGGGGCACGTGAGAGGCAACCACTTGATGTGTCTCCCGCACATCAACGTTTCTCTCCCTCCCTTCCCTTCTCTCTAAAAATAAATAATAAAATCCTTTTAAAAAATCACAATGAGAAACCATTTCACTCGTGCTAGTATAGCTACAACAACAAAAAATACAAATGTCAGTGAGGACGTATAGCAGCTGGAACCCTGACTGTGTATGATGTGGCTGGTAAGCGTCAAAAGGTTCAATCACTTGGGGTGACTGCTTGGCAGTGTCTCACAAAGTAAAAGCAATTCCATTCCTACATATTTATCCAAGAGAAATGAAACATATGTCTATCTACGAGAAGATTTGCACAACAATGTTCACAGCAGTCTTCCTTATAATAAATGAAAATCTGAAACAACTCAAATATCCATTGGAACAATGGATAAAAAATTGCTATATTCATAAAACTGAATACCACTCAGCCATAAAAAAAGAATGAACTCCATGCAATTACATGGAGGAATCTCAAAAATGTTGAGTGAGAAAAGCCAGGCACAAAAGAATACCTACTGAATGACTCCATTACATGAAGTCCAAGGACAGACAAAGCCTCTGGTAGGTGGGGCTGGACACTAACTGGAAATGAGCATAAAAGAACTTTCTGCAGTGATGAAAATACGCTATATTTTGAGTAATAGTAGTATGGATGTATGTGACTGTCAAAACTCATCAAATTGAGCAGTAAATTTCTGTACACTTAAATTCTATGTGTATTTTTACCTTGGTAACAACAAAAAAATACTTGTTTGGAGCTGAAGAAGGAGTAGGAACTAGAAACTAGGAAGCCAGAGAAATAATGATGGCCGAAAAGCAGAAGTAACCAGAGGAGGGGGTAACATCTGCTCAGAGAAGAGAATGTACCAGAATGAGCATCACACACAGCCAGAGTGGGACCAGGCACAGGAGGTGCCTGTGACTGCGGAGAGGCCGTCAGAGAGGTGTGCAGACGGCAGGGTCTCTAGAACCAAAGGAGAACAGAGCTCGGAAGAGGAGGGACCTGACAGTGATACGACAGAGCAAACACAGAATTTAGCAGATTTGCCAACTGAGAGGTTGCCTAAGTTTCTATTTTTCTTTATGGTAAAATTAAAAAATGCTCTTTATTCTACACATTGTCTACTTTAATTAACATTGAGTGTCTGTTATCACGTCAGTAGGTAGTCTGGCAGGCTCTATAAACCACACAACAGTCCTCTCAGGTGGATAGTCTCATTTTTTCAAATTTCTAGATAAGAAAACTTAAGTTTAGAGACTTTAAGGAGATTGTTGCGGTCTGTCACATAGATACGAAATGGCACCGGAAAGGCTGAGTCATCCCTTCAATTAGCAGCAGAGTATTCACTGAGCGCCTACTGCGCACCAGCATGTGTCAGATGCTCGGGCACAGCCATGAACGACTGCTTGGGTATCGTTGAAAAATCGAGCTGGAAGAGGGTAGAAAGGTAGTGGCTGGATTTTGGCAAAATGGAAATCACCAATGAGATCAAAATGCACATGTCCCGGAGTGACAGGAGCTGGTGTAGTACAGGCTGAAGTGTGAATGGGAGGTAAGGATTAGAAACAGTGCACAGGCAGTTTTAAAAAAAGAAATCTGGAGAAGTCATATGTGGTAAATGAAAGATTTTTTAAAGACCGAACACACTGGAGCTGAGAACAATTCAGTAACGAGGAGGAGAGTGACGGTGCAGGAGAAGAGATGACCAGAAGCCTAGGAATAGAGAGCGGGCAGTACCGGGCACCTCCATTCAGAGGGCAGGACAGTCGTCACGCGGCAGCAGGGGTCCCCAAGGCAGCCTGCGGCGTGGGAGGGCATAAATGCTGCACCCCGAGGAGAGTCGTGTAGGTGGCGATAAAGATACCAGTCCCTGACTCTGAAGTCATCCCAAAAGCACAAGGGCGTGGTTCCGACAGCGAGCACTGGCCCTGCGGCTCGGCCCGCCCCATACACACTTAATGGCACCTTCCTGGGACCTACGGTCGTACAAATTCAGAACTGAGACTCACGTCATCCAACAATTTGCTTCCCTTTGGATCCATCCTAGAAAGTTCTCGAAATGCTTCATCCCCCACAAAGCAAATTTCATGTCCATCCTACACCAAAAAAGACAAAAGAAATTTGGCAAAAAGACACCTCAAAAGAAAACCCTGGTGCAGCCTGTCCCCCTCCTGAGCAATACTTACAGGGTCGGCCAGAATGACCACTTGTACTGTTGCTTTCCCTGGGGTGTCCAGGCTCACCAGGGGAGTCAGAATCTTCTGCTTCTCCCTTTTCATCAGGCCTTCCAAATCAGGCAACTTGGGGAAAACGAAAAGGAAAAGTGAGCTGGGGCCACGTACCCCGTTATGCCCCGGTCCTCATCAGCCCTGGAGGAAACATCCGCTCAGCCAGGAAGAACCGGGGAGCCCCTTGTTTGTTTGTTTTTTTAACTCAACCGCTTGAGACAACTGTTGAACTTGATATCAAAGCCATGATCAGAATGAACCTAAAGAAGGGGGGCCCAAGGTACTTAGCAGTTGAACTAGCTGGTCACAGAGCTTAAACAAAAGACTTGGTACCCAACATTACCTCCTTCTGGGGGCAAGAAAAGGCAATTCTTCCAAAAGCTGCTGCATGATCAACTGCACCATTGATGCCCTGTAGCTCCAGCTTACACTGAAAAATAAGAAAGTGGGTTTGGTTTATTTGTTAGAACAGGTTATGTGGTTTAAAAAAATTCAAAGAGTACTAAAGGAATAAAGGAAAAACTAAGTCTCCCTCCTACTCTCACTCCAGAGCCATAGTTTTCTGTGTCTACTTGTAGACATGGGACACGAACATATCTTTACTTTTTACAAAAATGGTAGCATCATTTATACATTATTTTGTCCCTTGTTTTTCTCCAATTAATATTACCATATTAGCACATAGATTTACTTCATTCTTTTCGATAGCTGCATAGTAATCAATTCTATGCATAAATTATTGAACTATTCTGCTAATCCATAGGACATTAGATTATTTCTTTAAAAAAATTTTATTTATTTACTTTTAGAGAGAGAGGAAGGGAGGGAGAAAGACAGGGAGAGAAACATAATGTGTAAGAGAAACATCAATGTGTAAGAGATACACATTGCCTCTCACACGGCCCCAACCAGGGACCTGGCCTGCAATCCAGGTATGTGCCCTGACAGGGAATCAAACCAGTGACCTTTCGGTTCATAGGCCAGCACTCAATCCACTAAGCCACACCAGCCAGGATTAAATTATTTCTTATATTTTGCTATTACAAACAATGCTGTAACAGATAACTGTACACAGTTCTTCATGAACATGTATGTTGGGTATGTAAAATAAACTCCTAGGAATAGACCTGCTGGGTCAAGTGCAAGGCCTAGATCACACTCAAGTGTTGGGCTTTTTTTTAAAAGATTTTATTTACTTACTTTTAGACAGAGGAGAGGGGAAGGAGAAAGAGGAAGAGAAACATCAATGCGTGTTTGCCTCTCATGGGTCTCCTACTGGGGACCTGCCCGCAACCCAGGCATGTGCTCTGACTAGGAACTGAACCAGCAACCCTTTGGTTTGCAGGCTGGCGCTCAGTCCACTGAGCCGTGCCAGCCAGGGTGAATGTTGCGTTATTTTTTAAAAGAAGAAGACAAATACATTATCATTATAATATTAAGTCCTGTCTACATCTCTTATGACTCAGCAATTCCACCTCTGAAAGGACAGATCCCCAAATACCTATGTGGTGAGGTTACCAGCAATTTTTATTTTCTTTGTTCTGTTTATCTATATAAATATTAAATCACTGTGAAGAAATTACAGAAATAACCTTCATGTTAACCTCATTTATAAGCCGAACTCAAAGTAACAGATTATTTCTCTCCAAGGTCACTCACCTGGTTATCAGCATAGCCCAGCAAAGCCCTTTGCTTCTCTTCCTCTTTTTCATAAATTTTCATTCCCAATAGATTAGACCAGTAGTTCAAGGACTTCTGAAGATCAGACACTGCTAGAGTTACTTTCAACACAGGGTCTGTAGGAGAATAAAACAGCAGGAATGGAGAGATCAGTGCAATGGAGTAGAACAGATAAGACCAAAACAGGCTCAAGAATTTAGTTTATGATAAGAAAGGGATTTTAAGTCAGTACAAAAGGGCACATTATTATTCAATAACTTGCTTCTCACATAGTGGGAAAAAGCCACACCTTTAAACTAAATGGCAAAATGCATTCCTGATGGGTTAAAGGACTAACTTTAAAGAATGAGACCATAAAAATACTAGAAACAGGTGACTGTTTATACAATTTTGGGAAGGAGAAAGGCTTTATTAAGCCTGACACAAGATACAAAACCATGAAGGAAATATTGTTAGGTTAATTAAACAAAATGGAAAACTCCTAAACAACAAATTACAGTAAAAATTAAAGCCCGGGCCGGGTAGCTCAGTTGATTACAGTGGCGTCCCAGTGTGCCAAGGTCTCAGGTCCAATTCCCTGGTAAAGGCACATAAAAGAATCAACCAATGAGTGTATCAATAAGTAGAACAACAAATTGTTATTTCTCTTCTCCCTCCCTTCCTCTCTCTCTCTCTGAAATCAATAAATTTAAAAAAATTAAAGACTAAACAATGAAGAAACATTTTTTGCAATATAGATGACACAAAGTCCTTTTTAGTTAAATCACCTTTAAATAATAGGAAAAAATGAATATCCTAGAAAAATAGGCAAAAGACACAGAATTGGAACAGTCAGTGAACATATGAATAATATTCAACTTCACAAGTAAAGAAATTAGAATTCAAATAAACCATTTTGTTATCTAGCTGGCAAATAATTTTCAAAGCACTGACCGTGACGTGCAAGGGGAAACTCACACAGTCGTATCATGCTGTCAGAGTGCGAACTGGCTCGTTTCTGGGGAACAATCCGACAGAATGTATCCAAGCCTAAAAACTTAACCCTGCTTTTCACAGAGCGCCCCCTCTGGCAGCAATTCCAGAAGCAGGGCTTTCATCACAAAGGCGTTCAGCAGAGTGCTGCTCAGCACAGCGAAAAGCGAGGGACGACACAGATATCCAACAACAGAGAACAGTCTACCTTCCTATGGTGCAATACAGTGGAATCCTTACAAAGGGACAGGAATACATATACACATATACTCAATGTTACATTTAGTTTTTGATAAAAGATTGGAAAGCTATACGTGAAAATGTTAACAGTGGTTATATCTGTATATGTGGGAAGTGTTATTTTTTTGCTTATTTGTGAAAAAATCTATTTTTTGGTAAAAAGAATATCTTATAATAAAATACCTTTATTGGAAACTTTGATACTGTAAAGTGAGTCTCTGAAGAGCTATTCCAAGTCTGCGTCTACGACAAATTCAATACACTTCCTTCCATTTTCACTTCCTCCCATTTTCACTTCCTCGGTCCCATTTGCTAGAATACCAGTATCATGACCTCAGGCGCGGTGTTTCCGAATGTTTTAGTTTTCCCGTTCGTTGAGAAATCAACAAATTCCAGCTGCCTCCAAAGGGATGCAGGGGCAGGAAAAGTACCAAGTCGGCGAAACTACAGGTAAGTGAGTGATTCAAAGGAAGGGTGGACACCAGCTCAACTGATAGATCTGGCTATGTCATCAATCAGAAAGTAATGCCTTAAAGGCACTATCATTCCAAAGGACAAAATCATCTTAGGATCGTGGGGCTTGCTATTATTTTACATATTCAAACACCGTGATTAGGAAAAAAGTGTACAGTGGAATCAGTGACAGGAGTTAAGTTTTAAAGTTAATATATAAAGCAACAATCACTTATCAGTCCAAAATCATCAAATAAACCCCTTTAACGACTAACGAAGTACAGAAATACTAACTCCCCGTCAGTCCCACAGCGCCAGCCTAACCTCCCACCCTGGAACGCACCCCTTTCTGTGGCTGAGTTCCAGGGGAAACGCACTCAACACAACAATCAGACTCAGCACGTGGGGACTCTGGGACTCGCGGAGGACCAGAGGAGGAAAGAGGAGGATGCCTCCGGTCTCAGGTCCATATATTCGCTGAGTGAAATGGCAGGCGGAACTGCCCCTGCTGTTGGTGATGAGGCTGCCTCTGCTGTACACGAAACGCACCACGCAGGTTCTCTCCTGCTCCGTGTGCAGTCAGCGCGGTGCGCGGCTCCTCCCTTCCGCTCCTACCTCCCTCACGGAGCACCAGCGCTCCAGTTTGGGAAACCGACCTCCGCTGGAGAATAGGAGGAACTGGTCTAAGAATAATCCCATTTCTCTTGCCAGTGATTGGTTCCTACGCGGACACACGAGTCAAATCTGACCAGGAAGTTTGCTGAAAGACTAGTAGAAAAGTTTTGCTCTGCTCTTTAAAAAGAGGGAGAGGAAGCTGGTCTCTCCCTGCCCTACCAGGAGAGAATGTGGGGGCATGCAGCCGCAAGTGCTGCTGGCAGCCGCCTACGACGACAACCACAGCAAGGGGCACCGGCTCTGGGAGGAGTGGACCCCTGTGGACAAGAGAATGGAGAGAGATCGCAAATTTCAGTTCCTGACGCCATTTGTGAGCTGCTGAATCAACTGTTGAAATCTTTCCTACTTATAGAATGCCTGTTTTGTGAGCTAAAACATTTACTTATTGTTTGAGCTAGTTTGAATTGGGTTTTGTTATTCGCAGCTGAAAGTATCATAAGTAGCTACATTACCAGTAGAATAAAACCAGTCTAGATCCCCTATAATTATAAAGATCCCATAAAAGAATATAACTTCTCAGAGAACAAATAACCACACTGGCTTGGGGAAGGCATGTCATGTCCATACGGAAGGACTCCACAGGAGAAAGAAGTCCAGCTCCCTCTCTCCGTCCATGGAAGGTGCCTTTAGACAGAGGGCTTTCATTAGCACAATTACCTGACTGAGGTGGACTTCGATTCTGCAGATAGAACTTATATCCTCCTGGGGCCTCAGTTTCAAAAACTCCTTCTGCAACTTCCCTGAGTGGCCACTCCAGCTTCCTGGCATTGCTGACGGCCTGGCTGGAAGCCAGTGTGACACCCTATGACAAACAGCAGTATCATCCACCACGGATCTTGTACAGCACAAGATAATGAGACAAAACCCCAACACCTTTACATCGTGGACAAAGAGGGTAGATACAAGTTCAGTGACCCCCAGGGTGATCTGATCCTATAACTGGCAAGTCAGGGTGGGTAGTCATGCCCCTGGCCTATAAGGTCTTAGTGAAAGTTTGAAAGCCAGCCCTGTCCACAGTTTTGTACTCCTAGGTTAATAATACCTTTGAAATGCCAGAAGCATTCCTCTTTTCTAGACCCCTCTGAGGTGTAACTGCCCTCAAGGGAGCACATAATCTTGTTAATTGTTAATCTTCCTTACATTCCTTCCTTAGTTCCAAATGTATAAAAGAAACTGCAAAACTCATTCTTCACAGGCTTGTGAGATCTTGATTCCTGGCAATGTAGTCAGTTTGGCTCAAATAAACTCACAAACATTCTCTCTAGGTTGGGACTTTCTTTAGGTCTACAATGTCAAATCACCTAAGAATTAACTGACATTCAAAATTTCCTTCTAGTGATTTTAAAGTAGGTTTTGGGCACTTTTCTCCTAAGTTTGGACAAGATTCCAAACTTCGTGAATTGCAGGGCAGAAATTCAAATGCTACTGAATTGAAACCAAAGGTAATCTCTCCTAATTTTAAAGATCTAATGAGAAGAAATTTCTTTTTTGCTTTTTAAACAAAAAATTTATACCAACTATCAAGGCATCTTTTAATTTAAATGTAATCAAAATACCTAAAATGCACACTTCTGCCTTCTGACAAGGCCAGCCTCTCTCTGCCTGCAGTCCTGCCAGTCCACCAGCTGGTTGGCAGCAGGGTGGACTTCCTAAAACACACCCTGCAGTCTACTCTCAAGAGAGCAAACCCCACCTTGTTTTTCCTCTGCCTAAATCCTTGCTGGCTTTTTATCTCTCTCAGGGATGGCTCATAATGGCCTGAAAGGCCCAACACAATCTGATCCCATGCCACTTGTGACCCCATCTCCTCCCATTGCCGCTCCCCACCCCATTCCAGCCATACTGGCCTCCCTGCATTTTCTTGAACATGTCAGGTGCTGTTTGGCGGCTTCGCACAGGCTATTTCTCTACCACATGTGCTCGTCCCCAAGATGCCAACACGGCCAACTCCCTCATCTCCTTGAGACTTTGCTCAAATGTCAGTTCCTCACTGACATCTTCCTTCAACACATTCCTTAAAATTAAAACCAGTCATCTGCCCTATAATCACTGTTAAAATAACATATTAGCCCTGGCTGGTGTGGCTCAGTGGATTGAGAGCCGGCCTGCAAAGCAAGGGGTCACTGGTTCAATTCTGAGTCAGGGCACATGCCTGGCTTGCAGGCCAGGTCCCCAACACAGGGGCATATGAGAGGCAACCACACATTGATGTTTCTCTCCCTCTTTCTTCCTTCCTCTCTAAAAATAAATAAATTGCCCTGGCTGGTGTGGCTCAATGGATTGAGTGCCGGCCTGAGAACCAAATGATTGCTGGTTTGATTCCGGGTTAGGGCACATGCCTGGGATGCGGGCTGGGTCCCCAATCGAGGGGGGCACACGAGAAGCAACCGAACATTGATGTTTCTCTCCCTCTCTTTCTCCCTTCCTTCCCCTCTCTAAAATAAATAAATAAAATGTTAAAAAAATAAATGAAATTTTAAAAAATAATAAAATAAAATAACACATTATACGACTTATTTATTTAGTCTATTTATTAATTTTGTCTGTCAGGTCCTTGACTCCCTCCCCTGCCAGGCCCAGATTTTTGTGTTTTGTTCACTGGTTAGTCAAAGTTCCTTGAGCAGTGCCTGGCACATAGCAGGCACTCAATAAATATTTATTACATGAATAAATACTGTAATAAGTAAATTAATACACAGGTCAAGCCCTGGCTGGTGTGGCTCAGTAGATTGAACACTGGCCCATAAACCAAACGACCGGTTTGATTCCTAGTCAGGGCACGTGCCTGGGTTGCGGGCCAGGTCTCCAGGTGGGGGAGTGCAAGAGTCAGCTGATCTATGTTTTTCTCACTCGTGGATGTTTCTTTCCCTCCCTACCCCCCTCTCTAAAAATAAATAAATAAAATCTTTAAAAAACACATAGGTCATTCCACATATTTGTTAACATAGTATATGCAATGTAAACTCAATTCCTAGATGTGAAGCTGCAAGGTCAAAGAATGAATGCATTAATTATTTTGGTACTGCCGGACTGAGGGTGTACCGCTCTACACTGTTATTATCAATGTGTAAGGGAAGCAGTTTTCCAACACCCTTCCTACCTCGGTGTGTAATCACACTGTATTTTTGCCAATCTGACAGGTGACCAATGGCAGCGTGGAAGTTGACCATCTTATCAATGTTTAAGAGACATTTCTAATTTCTTTTCTGTAAACTACTTATTCACAATTTTTTCCCTTTTAAAAAACTATTATGCCCTGGCTGGTACAGCTCAGTGGATTGAGCATGGGCCTGCAAATCAAAGGGTTGCTGGTTCAATTCCCAGTCAGGGCACATGCCCAGGTTGTGGGCCTGGTCCCCAGTAGGGGATGTGAGACACAACCACACATTGATGTTTCTCTCCCTCTCTCCTTTCCTTCCCTTCTCTATAAAAATAAAAACAAATAAAATTAAAAAACACAAAAAAGAAAACTCATGCTTTTGACAGGGAAAGGGGGAAACAAACAAACAAACAAAAAACTACTATGTTGTTGATCCTTTCTGTTTTAATGTACGGGAGTTCTTTACATATATGGGAATTCTAACTAACCTGTTTTCTTTTTTTGTTCCATGAACTGGGAAGCACAGATGGCGCCCTTCATGAGGGCTTTTTTAGTACCAGTCTCAGGGAGACAGTGGGGGAGCCGTCAGTCTGTTCTCTACCTACGTGACCCACCCACTTGCTGTCCCACCAATCACCATGTGACTTGAGCCAGTTAAATGATGGCACCAAGACGGGTTTGCTCTTTTTTCTCTCCCTGATTTAAATATGGAGAATAAAGAGTGAGGAGAAACAAAGGAACTCTCGCATACATTCCATCACCAAACCCTATCAACTCTACCTCCTAAACATCTCTCAAATTCCTCCACTCCTCTCCAGCTCCCACTACCACGTTAGTTAAGGAGCTGCTGGTCACTTACCGTATTCTATGACCTAGTTTCCATACTTCTGTCTTCCTCCCTTCCAACCCAATTTCCATGCCATAGCCAGGTGGACTCTTGCACATCACAAATGTGACACTCCCCTGCTTAAAAATGGCTTCACTCTGCTTTCAGAATGAAGTCTAAAAAACATCTTACTATGATGTGGCCCCAGCTTACTTCTTCAGCCCCAACTCGACCCACTCCCTTCCTCACACACTAAGCTCCCGTCAGACTGTACTGCTCATAGTTCTGAGTGATACGGTCCCTCTCACCTCCGGGTCAGTGCGCATGCTCTGGACACTCATCTCACCCCCATCCCAGCTCCGCTCACCGACCCAGATATCACCTCTGGGAAGCTTTTCCTGAACCCTCACCTCTCCAGGGACAGGCTGGGAATTATCCCATGTGTCCCCTCTTCCCCCTCCACTTATCCCAATCTCAGCATGTATCACGCTGCATTCTTGTTGTGTCTTTACTGGTTTCCCCCACTAGACAGGAAGCTCCTTGGCCAGGGAACGCGCTTTACTCTCTAGTGTACCCCCAGGACCTAACAAGGTACATAGCATACAGTAAGTCACAGTGAATATCTGTTAAATTAATATATTAGTGAGAGGCATGGAGAAAAAGAGAAAAACAAACATATTAATATGTGGAATCTGAGCAGTCCTTTCCATTTACAAAGTACTTTGTAGACATTTGATTCTCATAAAAAAGCCCATCTAGATATCATTATTTTAATATGAGTTAAATAGTGGATATTTAATGTTAGTTAAATAGGAATAGTGAGATCAAATGACCAAAATAACATCCAGCAAAAGGCAGATTTGCTCAGTAAATTCTGAGTAAAAATTAGTCACTCCTTTCTTGCTACGTATGTGGTCCCAGTGGCATTCTAAACAGGCACATAGTGACTGCTTAATGAATGGCTGATACTACTCCTGTAACAGGTGCACGATAACTGGAATTCTTGAATGCATTCTTCTCTTTACCCTAAAAACCCTCTCAGATTCTCCTCCGGCTAGGATTGGCTGTGACAGCCCAGACCAATCGTAACATCCACTCCAGAGAAAACACTTCTCTGGAAGGTGATCGGGACCCGACCAGACCGATGACTGGCCCTTTACCTCTCGAGGTTCATCATTCCTCTAGAGGTGTTTTATCTCCTTCCAAGATGTCTCTACATCTTGAGTTTGATTCCAAACCATGGAAGAACACATTTCATCCTAAAGCCAGGGTACCCAAGCAGTTTTGTTTTAAATAGAAAACATCATAAAACTAATCACTGAACTACTCCAAAAGGCCATCTATTCAGCAGCTAACATACCTAAAGCTGTATCAGTGACCTCAAAAAAAGGTGTAGCCAAAAGCCTAGAACAAAATGATATTTACCATAAAGTCATTGCCAAGCTTGTAGTCTCCGATGCCATAATTGTAAGTCAGTTCTGCAACAAAATGATCATCCTCAGGTCCAAACCCCACCATTGTTTTGCTCCATTTTCCATCATAAGGCCTAGGAAAAGGAAGTAAGTGAATCCAGTGACCTCAGACAAAATCCACCTCAGGCCTCCCAGAAAGAACTATCGGGACAGCGGGGTGGGCAAGCCCCTTCCGGTCTTAAGTACCCATAAGGATGAGATGACCTCAGCCACAACTAGGAGCAACGTGGGCCCCATCACCAAAGGCCCTGGAGACCGTCTGCCTGGCACTTACCTGAGGAAAAGATTCATTTACCTATTCTCTAAAGTAGGGAACAGAATCCTACAAAGGCAGTCCTCCACGCTGACTTTAATTTATTTTTTTGCATATCCATCAACAAGCATGCATGTAATTCCCACCAGGCTTTGGAATTTTCCAGTTTGCCATGGCAACTAAGGGGTAGTAGCTCTTTAAGAGGTACTTGATAAGACATTGTTTCAACCACAGCATATACTTATTTGTGTTCCTGAAGTTGCCCAATTTATTGCCTTCTCCATTTATGCCACTTTGAGAAACTGCTTGGTGTTCCCCAGGGGTTTTCAGAGCCTGAAGGAGACTGTAAATAGAAACAAGGTGTCGCACCCGTTGCAGGCAGCTTTGCAGCCTTCTTCAAATTCCTCATGCCTCAGAATCTGGTAAGGGAATCGGAATAAGTGGTAAAGTTTTACTAGTACTACACACAGCATAGTCAGCACGGACTAAAATAATCAAAACACAGACATTATCATTTGTAAGCTTTACTTGTAAAACAAACAGAAGGCAGTAAGCTTTATATCCTTCCCAGGCTAGAAGTAGTGGAGGTGAGGAAGAACAGCTTGACACCAAGGGCCAGGCAACCAAGCACAGTTGTGAAATCTACTTAGCCTGGGAAGCAGTGCTATATAGCAAAAAAGTGGCCTTCGGCATTAGAAAAGTCTGACATGAAATTCTGGCTGTCGCCTAGTAGTTGTGTAACCCTGGGACTGTTGCTTTAGATCTGGGTCTCCTAATATGTTGTGGAAATGGATAATTAATTACAGCACAGAACCTAGTACACAGTAGACTCTCAATGTGTTACTCTCTTATTTTCTTTTTTGATTCTCACTACTACAGTTCCAGCTCAAGCTCCTATCACCTCTCCCACAGTCTAAAAATCGTATTTAGAGCTCTCTCCTTTTGCCTCCTTGCACCAGAGAGCAAGATGGTTCACCAGCACTCTACTGGAGCCACCCAAGAGATGTCAACCAGGGTCCTTGTTCTTGCCACATCTGCCCAAGCCCGCACGCACGGTCTGATACAGAAATACAGCCTCAATATGTGCCACCTGTGTTTCCCTTAGTACGTGAAGGACATAGGCTTCATTAGTTGGACTAAGTTAACTTCTGTGAGTGGGTCATTCAAGACACCGACCTTAACACAGAATGCTAGCTCTGTGTACATAAAATATTTTAAACATTCAATTAAAAATCATATTTATTGATCTCCGTCATTAATACCACTGTGGACAAAAAAGGGGCTCTATACTAAATCTGACAAGTCCAGTGGCTAAAAGTAACCTCACAAGGTGATCTGATCATAAATTTCTAACTGGGCAAGTATGGTGGATAGTCTTGTTCCAGGCATATCCCTTCTTTAAAAAATTTATCTTTGCTTTAAGCAAGCCCTGTCCATTGTTTCTGTGCATCTAGGTCAACACACCTTTAAAATGCCTCTTTTTCATACCCTACAGAAGCAGGACCATCCTCAAGAGCACACACGATCTCGTTAACTATCCTGTAATCCAATCCTCCCATCTTGCTTTCTCCCATCTTCGTGTACTCTTCCTTACGTTCCCTCCTTAAACTGCAAAACTCATTCTCGGGAGCATTTGAGATCTTCCTTCCCAGCACTGTGTCAGTTTGGCTCAAATAAACTCTTATAATAAAAATTCCCTACAGGTTCGTACATTTCTTACATCAACACCACCGTAAAATCAGTTCTGTAGAGCACAGCTCTGATCACATCACTGCTCTGTTCCAAAATGCAAGAGAGCTCCCTACTCACTGTGGTGCAAAATCTAAATTCCTTAGCACAGAATTCAAGGTACCACCGGAAGCAGTTCCAGCCTATTTGTACTGACATCCTACTGCCTCAACTCTAATTAATCCAAGCTAAAGGCACATAAAACTAGGTGCCTTTGGGTGTTTCCCAAACATACTTTATCCTTGCGCTGGCTCTTTAGCTTTTCTATTACTCCCTCTAAGCCTGGTCTGTGGAAATCCTATCTTTAGACATCAACTCAAATGCAAAGCCTGCATGAATTATTTCTGACCACTACAGGTTGGAGTTAAGTCTCTCCTTATGTTGTATTTTGATAATGGTAGATAACATTTACACATGAAAGGAGAGCTTTGGGTTTTCTTTTTGGCTTATAACCAACAAACATTGCTTTATTATGGTTCTGAAGGCTGAAAGTCCAAGATTATGGGGCTGGCAGATTTGAGGTCTGCAGAAGGTTCACTTCCTAGTTCATAGGTGGTACTTCCTGAAGTTTTGTGGTTTTCTATCACTTACCAAATTTCTACTTCTGTTACTGTTAGCTATGTACAAATCCAATTCCCACGTCCATTCCATCCCAGACCAGCTTTAATCAGAGTCATTTTCATCTTTGTTACCCAACCTCAACATGGGTGATCATCCTAGCACGGTGAAACTAGATAGTGTATTTGCTCCCCACGTCTTCTCACTCTCTGTATTAAACTGGACTCCTGCACCTCTGAAGTCCTCGCTTATCAGCACCTCCCCAGTAGCTTTCACCTGTTTGTCACTCGCATAGTGACCTATGCAGAGTCATAGCTGCTCAGGGCTGCAGAGAGGCCTCTTCCGGGTGTAGCAGAGGAGAGTGAGTTCCGACTTCACGCCTAGATCTGGACTGCTGAGAGGAGAGTCGCAGCATTCGCCCAGAGAGGCCGAGTATCCTAGAGACTATTAAAACCATCCCCGAGAGAAACAGAGCTCTGAAATATGCTGACTAACCCAAAGAGGCTGAGTTACTGTTCGCTGGAATTTTTGTTTAGTTACTGGCTTTCCCTTGAGACTGGAACTTCCGCAATGGTAGGAGCTCAATATATAATTTGTATTTGTGAATGAATTTAAATGAAAGGACGTGTATGAGCACGTAGTCGGCGTCTAATAAGCCTGCGTCCCCCTTTAAAGGCCATCTAGCCCAAACAGGACTCGAAACTCTTCCTGAAGCTGAAAGCTCGACAGAGTTAATGGGACTGAGGTCGGACGCCCGGGTTCCGGCTGAAACTCTTCTCAGTCCTCTCTTGGCCCGGTCTGGCTCAGCCGCCCGTGCCACCCTCGCGCCCCCGTCCCCCTCGGCCCCGCCCACCTGCATCCCTAGGACATCACGATAAAAACGCGCCGTCTGGAAACGGTTGCCCACTTTAAATACGAAGTGCAGTGCTCGGCGAGTCGCCATGACCACCAACGCCACGCACCCGTCGCGCACACAGCGCCGTCCCGCCCCCAGATGACGGATACAGGCAAGTGACGTCATTGGTGGCCGCCGGCTCACTTTCGTGACGCCGTGGGGGAACATGGCTATCCTAGTGAAGGGCGTGCGGTGGCCCACGCGAGCGTTGCTGCCGGTTGCCCAGACTTGGGACCTGGACGCCCGGCGCTGGGTCCGGGCGCTGCGGCGAAGCCCCGTGAAAGTGTTGTTTCCATCCGGACCGGCGGCGGCGGAACGGAAGCCCGGCCCCGGGCAGCAGCCCCGGAAGGCGGCGGCCGAGGGCAGCCCCCAGGCGCCGCGAGTGCAGCGGCCGCCTCCGGCGCCCGCGTCCCAGAAGCCCAGCACTTGGGAAGAGTCCGGGCTTCGCTACGATAAGGCTTTACCTGGGGACAGAAGGCTAAGGTGATGTGTTCCCAAAGCTTGTGGGGCAGTCCTGTTTCTCTTCCCGCCTCGCCGCGGGACCTTAACCTCTGGACTTACTCCGCTGCCACCCGCTGGTTTTTGTTATGCCCGGAGGGCAGAATAAGTGTCTCTCGGAATAAGTTTGTTTCTGTCTCTGTGTCTGTGGGAACTGGGTGTGTCTCCGTATCTGGGTTGTTTGGTAACGACTAGTCTGTTTCCACCCACAGCACTGTAATGACCATAGTTAAGTCCAGGCCATTTCGGGAAAAGCAGGGGAAGATCCTGCTGGAAGGTCGCAGGCTGATTGCAGACGCTCTCAAGGCTGGTGCTGTGCCCAAAGTTTTCTTCTTTAGCCGCGTGGAGTACCTAAAGGAGCTGCCCATTGACAAGCTGAAAGGGGTCAGCCTCATTAAGGTGAAATTTGAGGATATCAAGGATTGGTCCGACCTAGTAACACCACAAGGAATAATGGGTCAGTGGTCATACAGTGTGTCATGGAAGTAGACATCTGGGGTTATTCGTTTATACGTGTCTTAGGGTAACAGATTTTATTTGAACCAAGTTCAAAATGTTACTGCCTAACGTTTTTTTAAGATATCCAGAAAAATACAGTCATCAAATCTTATATGTCATGCATCTTAGAGTATTTTTAGTGGAAACTGAAGCCAGTGTTTCGTCATCATTTGTATTCTGGCTCTTTATTCCTCACACATTTTTTTTAGATCACTTCTTCAACCTTTAATGTCCAACTAAAAATTAAGAAAATGTTTATCAAAATATTTAGTCATCCATTTCCTCAAAACTTCTGACAGTGGGGCGATACCTATGATTGACTCCCCTTTTCTGGAAGCAGATCAAAGCAGTCAGCTGCAATTCATTGGCCTGGTTAGCCCATTGAAGAGGAAACCTTGTCTTCATTTGGTTGTATCTAACCAGGTTTATGTAACTGTGATGTCTGTTAGCACTCAGAAAGCCTTTTCTAAATAATGGAAAGACTAAATTCTTTATACCTGTTTGACATTGTGGCTGAATGGCAGTACATGTAGAGTTTTCCTTAGATGGTAAGCCACAGTTACCTTCAGGCAGAGCTATGGTTAAGATTCTGATGTTTAGTCCAGGCCGTCATACCCGTGTACCTGTGTATTCCCTGTGCCTGTGGGCTCACTGTGCTGTTACTAGATGGGAGAGGAAATTCTGGGGACTGTCTCGTTTCTGTAACCCAGCAAGTCACAGGAACTGCTGCCTGTGTGCTCAGAACTCTCCCCTAGGATGAGGACTTGGACTACTGAAGTTTCCCACCCACTCTGAGTAACTGTACCCTTACTGGCTACCCCGATCACTATTCCATGCTGCAGTGGAAGTGTCACTCATTTTTACCATGCTTGCTGCTTTGGGCGTGTGTGCTGTGGCCAGCCCATCCTGGACTTCTGTGGCCCCTTCTTCGCTATGACTGTTTTGGTGATTTCAGGGATTTTAAAAATACATATTATTCAGCATGTCCTTACCATGTCTTATTTCAAATTTGAGTAGGGGGGTAAACCTGCCAGACTTCTAAAATCCAGTTATGTAAGTGGGGCCTCTAGAAGTAGTGAGTTCTCATCACTACTGCAGTTCAAGTAGAAGTTAAAGGATTTCTTAGGTTCCCTGCCCCGCTGAATGCTCTGGCGGCTGTGACTCGTCAGTGGAGGATATTTTCACAGCACAGATGCCTGCTACTATTCCACTGCCTTCTCCGGTAGGGTAGGTACAGGCATTTGTGTGTTCCTGTTGTGAGTGAACTAGAATAACTTGTGGGGCGGGCAGTTTGGCAGCATCAGTTAACATTAATTGTGCGCACACACTGTTCATTTCACTCACAGGTGTTTTTCCTGGGGAAATATTTGGATGTAGGCACAGAGAGAGTGGTTCAGGGTTGTTTACTGCAAGGCTGTTTATCATAGACGAAACCGAAGATGGTCTAAATGTCAGTCGAGGAAGAGTTAAATGTGGCACATTTAAGTTACACAATAACATGTAGCAGTGAAAAGAATAAGGTAGCTCTGAACGCATTGACATGTTAAGTTCTCCAAGACATGTGATAAAGTTAGATAATATTACAGACTAACGCACAGTAAGATTTCTTTTTGTGTAAAAGAGTAAAAGCACCTGTGTATGGGTGAATGTACATATATGTAGGCAGCTGCATGGAACAGTTCTGAGAGAACAGGATACGTTCCAAGATTGGTAGCAGTTATATGGGGGATCGCTGGTAGGATTTTATGTTCGAAGTCTTCCAATTGGATTGTATTCACGTGATTAAGAATATAAAAGTGATAAGTAAAGGAAAAGTCACATTATCCCCCGTGTCCCCATTACAAATATACTCCCTTTTTGTTTCCTCAGGGATTTTTGCCAAACCCGACCATGTTAAGATGACATTCCCAGAGACTCAGCTTCACCATTCACTGCCCTTATTGTTGATTTGTGACAATCTCCGTGACCCTGGGAACCTGGGGACGATTCTGAGATCTGCTGCTGGGGCAGGCTGCAGCAAAGTCTTACTCACCAAAGGTAAGGCGCACGGGGCTGCGCGGACTGGTGGCCGCTTGTAAGTGAGCTGGCCTTGTGGGCAGACACACATGGGTTCGGACCTTGGATCTGCCCCTTATCGGTTACATGTCTGTGAGCACATTTTGAGTGTCACTTTCCTCCTCTGTAAAGTGGGTATAAGAACAATCTACCTGGTAGGATTGTTTTAAGGATTAAGTGACCTGATGCATATAAAATACTTAGCATCGTACCTGGCACATAGTAATTCAGTAAATGTTGATTATCTGTTAAAATTAGTTCTACACCTGCTAGGTTATTGAAGAAAGAACCGCATTCAGGAAAAAAAAATAGATGCCAGTTTTAACACTTGGCTTTAAGTTTTTATTTAATCTTGAATTCTCAGATTGCTGGGTATGTGATACCTTTCTAACTCTTTGATGTTCTGAATCCTGTGAAAGGAATGATTTCAACAGAGCGCAGTTACGAAATTCTGATGTTTTCCTTAGCTTCGGAAGTCAAACACCCACACACACACAAATGAGCCTCATTACATTTCTTTTCTGTCTCATTAGAAATAGGGATTAGTAAGCTTGGTTCTAAACAGACTTGCCTAACAGTTGGGACAAGCCTAAAATACCTATTACAACTTAAGGGGAGGGTGTGCAGGAGGGGATTTTAAAATACTTCAGTGTCATTATGTTGTGCCCTGGAGAAAACCCCAAGCTCCTCATACCCAGTGTCCCCAGCTTCCTTTCAGTTGGTCCCTGCCTGCCGTCTGGTTTCCCACCACACCCGCCCTTCGGTTTCCCCAACGCCCCGTACTTACAGTTCTCAGACCCTGGCACTCCTCCCCTTGTGGTACTTTGTCCTCCGCCTGGGCCTTTCTTGGACAGGGCCCTCCTGTCCTTCAAGGTCCAGCTCAGTGTCCAGTTCTCTGGGATGTTCTTCCTGACAGTCCTGCTTTGTGCAAGGGTTTTCTGTTACCCTGTTCATGCTTCTGTACCATGAGCTCCTTAGGGTTGGGAACTTGAATGCCTCTCACATTCCCACACAGTGTCTGGCAGATGTGTATGGGGAATGTTGAAGGGATGAATAAAACCAGTTTCACACACAGGAGTTCCTCCCACAGTCCCTTTGCTGGATGTGGTCACAGTGGGGGAGGCAGAGGTGCCAGCGATTGTGAAGGCTGCAGTAGGACATTTTTTGCTTTAACTCCTGATCACAGTGAAGCTGATTTACTCCATAATCCCCTTGTCTGGGAAGTTTGTATTTTTTTAAGTTTTTTATTTTTATTAAATTTTTACTTTTTTTAGAGAGAGAGAAAGGAAGTAAGGGGGGAGAGAGAAACATCAATTTGTCGTTCTACTTATTTATGCATTCATTAGTTGCTTCTTGTATGTGCCCTGACTGGGGATCAGACCCACAACCTTGGTGTATCAGGACAATGCTCTGACCAGCTGAGCTGCGTGGCCGGGGTGGAAGGTTTGTAATCTTAATTGGATCCTCTCCTATTTTCTAGGCTGTGTGGATGCCTGGGAGCCCAAAGTGCTGCGGGCGGGAATGGGTGCGCATTTCCAGGTGCCCATCGTCAACAACCTGGACTGGGAGTCGGTACCGAATCACTTGCCTCCCGAGACCCGGGTCTACGTGGCAGACAACTGTGGCCTTTATGCCCAGTCCCAGATATCTGAGAAAGCCAGTGACCATGGCTGGATGTGTGACCGACAGCTCTCAAAGTTGCACAAGTATGAGGAAGAGGAAGAGGAGGTTCTAGAAACCGGAGCCAGTAAAGGCTGGCTCCCTGAACTCGAGGTCCAGAGTTACGACTCGGATTGGGCAGAGGCACCAGCAGCCGTGGTCATAGGCGGGGAGACGCACGGCGTGAGCCTGGAGTCCCTGCAGCTGGCCGAGGGCACTGGGGGCAAGCGGCTGCTGATCCCTGTTGTGCCGGGTGTGGACAGCCTAAACTCGGCCATGGCCGCCAGCATCCTGCTGTTTGAAGCGAAGAGACAGCTGCGGTTAAGGGCAGACTCTTAAGCAGAGACAGGAGTTGGCGCTGAGAAGGGACGTGGAAGTCATCCTTGGTTTGAGGTTGTCTCCAGCTCCTCCTGCAGAGTTAGTAATGGTGGCTCCCCAGCAGGTAGGCACAATGCTGTTGGTTACTGGCAAAATAATTTCCCTTCAAGGATTTCTGCCTATTCTCAAAGGGCAGAATTCTGAGATCTCCCATCTCCCCCGATTTTTTATGTAGATGTAAAGGCCCCAGGTGATGGCCCTCAGTAGCTGGCTGTTCTTGCGGCTCGGCTGTGTTGCCTCTGCAGTTGTTCGCTCAGGCCCTGACTCACAGCCACTGTGTACGGGTAACTCGGTCCCCCGTTTCTGGTGAAGCAGCTGGTAGAAGCAACTCAGTCCATCAGGTGGTGGTATGCTCTCTTAGCACCTCTGCAGATATCTTTTTTGAGGACTCTTTGTTGAGGAAAGGAGGACAACAGTTTCACCATCTTCAGCTTAACCCTGCATCTGTCGGGAAAGCTGTACCCCTTTTACTCACTTCCTGAACACTTGGTTAAACGGAGTGACTGGAGTTACTTCCGTTAAGCCTCTCTCCTGCACAGAGGAACAGAACTGCTTAGGAAAATGCCAGCATTCCTGGCTGCTGCGACAGGAGGGAGGCTGAGGTTCTGAGAATGTGAACTTGGGGCCCTTGGGCCCACCACATTGCAGCAAGACCCTGCTGTTCTGTCAGACCCTCAGGGGACAAGAGCTAGCCAGGTCCTCACTCACCGGCGGCCAGCTGGGTGTAGCCTGGAACACAGGGCAGATGCAGATAGCAATCATTGTGCTTGAAGTCACTGTGGGGAGGGCAGGTGGGACTGAAGTGTGAGGCCTACTTCTAGCAGTGTCTTTGCAGGCGCGGAGAATGTGGTTGGAGTTGGGACGACAAAGGACACTGGTGGTGTCGTTTTACCGCATCTCTTCTGTGCAGTGGCTCCTGTAGTGGTCAGGGTTCCTTGGGAGCCCTTCCGCTGCTCATTCCAGGGAGGCTGAGTTGCCGGCATGCCTGAGAGGAGCTGTGATCCCCTTCTCCGGAGGCTGCCCAGGTCCTGGTTGAACTTCTCAAGAGAACCAAAAGGTCAAGCAGACCATGCCCCAAGTGGCAGGGTGGGATTGCTTTGGCGTGTTTGAGGAGGGGTTTTTGCAGGAACAGTCTCTGGTTAGCCTGTGCTCCCCAGGCTTATGGGCCAGAACTGCCGCTCTGGTGCCCTCCCCCCAGTCTGGGCCTGCCTGGGCCCCATGCAAGTGCCCCATGCAAGTGGCCCACAGATTGACCCTCAGCTCTTAGAGGGTAGATGAGCCTCTAAAGGCTGGGCCTAGTCTGCCGGCCACACTGCCCATCACACCAGCAGGCTAAGTCTGGGAAGCAGCCCAGAAAACTGCCACTCTTCTGCTGACATTTGGTCTCAGCACCGCGGAAAAGTGCTCCAGAAACAAATCACTGAAAGGAAGGTGGTGCTCAGCGTGAAACCAACCCGCAGTTTCTGTCCCTGCGTCACTGTTCCTGCTGATTTTTGTTACAAAATAAAAATCAGTGAAAGAACAACAAACCCTAGACCTTGTCCTTGTTCAGAAAAACAAGGTAAAACAGCATATACCTGGCAAGTACCTCTAAGCCTGTTTTATCCTTGGTGGAAGGTGGAAATGAAATTACGTTGCATTCACTTTGTGGTCAGTGGCTTACACAGTACCATGCTTTGGGAGCTCCTTTCATATTTTTGTGGGTGTAATTTAACAGAGGGGAGGGCAAATTTTCCTTTCTTTAAAATGACTTACAGGGGAAGAAGTGGTGAAGTTCTTGTTTGCAAAGTAATATTGGAAAACTGCTATCTTGAATTCTTCTCAATTTTGAGGCCAACATTTGTCTGTCACCATTTCCCCAGGAAATAAAAACCGAGCAGTATCTGATAAGCAAAATACTGCTTGGCTGATACGGAGGCTGGCAGGTTGGCCAAGCTGCCCCCTGCCTTTGTGTTTGAGCATAGCTGTAATATAGCTTCTGCCACAAGGGGGCAGCCATGCCTCGAAACCATTCCTAACCCAGACTGGAGGGGTGGGGACTTTCTCTGGGTTTTATTTGAAAAAGGAGACCTCCCTCCACCACGGGGCCTTTGCAAGCCATTTGTGCTCAGAGGTGCTGAAGTTGGAGATTCATCCAGATTGTCACTCATTCTTCAGACAGAATCTGAAGTATGTGGGGACAGTGGAACCAAAAGGAGGAGAAAATGCATACAAATGAGAAGTGGTCACAGCAAAAACAAACTAGCATAACTTTTCCCTCTGAATGGAGCTTCTGAGAAAGCAGCTTCGGGCAAACATGGATGTCCCCAGTCGCAGTGTCCCCAGTCGCACTGGGGGCCCACTGCGCGGCCTTTGGCTGGGAGCCTCAGGGCAGGGGGAGCTGAGACCTTTTCCCTTCCCCCCACCCCCGTCACAGCTGCGGGATCCCACATTGAAGCCCCAGCTGGGACCGAGCACTTGCTCCAGGGTCCACAGCAACACCAGATGTCACCACCATCCAAGCTGAGCTGCATCTAGCTCCACTTTTGTCATTCTGCCACCGAAGACTCCAAAACAGCACCTCACCCAGGGTTCCAGGGCTAGTGCTGAAAATCCCCAGCTGCCCTGCAGGGCCCAGGGCTCCCTGCTTGGCGGAGCCCCCTCCGTCCTCCTGCAGGAGAGCTGACTGGCTCAGGTTTTAATTTTTTAGGAAACACTCACTTGGACACCTTTAACACTTTAAGATCCTTATTTTTATCAGTTAGTCCTTAGACGTAATAAGCTAGAAGCCTGAGCTGGGGTGACTGCTCTGGATGAGTCTCTGAACTAGGTGGTTGTGTTATGTTGAAGCAGCTGAGACAGCAGCTGGGGCTTCTGCTCAAGGGCCAAGTGTGACGGAGAAATCTGAACACATTACAGATGGTGTCAGTTCTGTTCCTCCTACATTTGTTTGTAGGAGAGAGCAGCTTTTTTCAGTTGACTCCTCTTATGGAGAGGGCCATCACCAAAACTGCTGCTTCCTCAAAATGCAAGAAGGGAACAAAGTTTCGGGAGGCCACGTGGCTGCAGCAGGGTCTGGCCTCCAGGCGTCCCCTGCACCACACACCGACTGACGGCAAGCCGGCAGAGTGGCTCTCGACTGTTTGGGTGCTCCCCTGTCCTCCGGTGTCCAGAGATCTACTTTATGGTTCTAGTCTAAGGTCCTGCCTCCTGCGGTATCCTGGGCCACGTGGGTGACTTCCTTGTGTGAAGCACGAGCACCACAAATCCAGACTTGAAGCTGTCTGTCTCCTTTGGGCTTCCCAGTGGCCTCTTGGCCTGGAGACAGAGGCTTTCATGCCTTGGCACATTATTTTGTGGAAACTTAACAGTCCCTCAGAACGAGTCCTACTGAAATTTAATAACACATTTCCTGGCTTGGAAAGTACTCCAAACACCAAGGGGGTGAGACACGTCTTGAAGCATATTTACTTCGTGCTTTCACACAAGGTGTGTGTAGAATATTCTAATGTCCTACTCCTCCCTGTGGGAGAAACCCTAGCCATAAAGCAGACCCGATGTAAAATTCTTTTACATACAAGCCTTTTGTTTCCTGGAAAATATTTCACCCTTTGCACATGCACCATTAGCACCAATAACAAAGCTAATAAACAACAGCTATTTGTCCCCGAAGAATTTTCCCTTGAGCAGCCTGCTTAGAGGGCAGCAGGGTGTACTCTTGTCCCTGTTGGTGTCAGCAAAGAGGGTTGTGGGCTAAGTGCTCACTTTAACAGGGCCGCTTCAGGGCGAATTTGGAAGCCTGGCCTGGGCCTCTGCCAGTTGGTTCACAAAGCAGCACGTGGAGAAGAGCTGCAGAGAGCAAGGCTGAGCCTCCCCGCAGTCTGCACTGCGGTGGCGTGCGGTGCTGTTGGGCAAGCACAACCTGCCCAGTCCAGGGGAAATGACAGTGGACAGCATGTGTGCATGACCATGCCACGTGACCACAGGAGCATGGACCGGACACTTGCTCAGGTCCCTCCCAGCACTAACTCAAGTGTACAGTCCTTCCACACGTGCATGCACACACGTGTGGTTTCTCTCTGAGGTGACAGTGCAACAGCTTATTAGATCTGGCGGATTTGTTCCTGGACCATGTCCTACTATGTCTTTACATCATTGCAGAATTCATTTTGCTGCCCTAGAAAAAAGCAGCAGGAGAGAACAGCTTTTCAGTGTCTTTAATTAGGCAACAGGAAAAAACAAAGTCTGGCTGAAAATTACCACTTGGAGCTTGGCTGATGCCAGAAGAGCAGTACTGGCTCCCTGCGCCATTAATGTCAAGGACCCACATGGAGGGGAGGCACAGGAAGCTGGTTAACAGCTGCCCTCTGGCATTTGCAGCTTCGCATTGTAACACCAGTCCGGAACATACCTTTTATCTTAAGCAGATCTTTATTGTTGGGGACAGGTAAAAAAAAAAATCTCATCTCTGTTGTGAAAACTGAAGAAGCGAATCTGGAAGTCATTGTGGCGAACACAAACCTGGAGCCCCAGGGTGGCATTTTTACAGCCACCATCCTGCCTCAACCTGCAGGGCACGGCTTCCTTAGCTGCTGTCGGAAACCCTTGAATACCCGGCAGCTCCTCGGCAGCTGGCCGTGTAGCCTGCTTCCAATTAGCGACAAGAATTTTAAGGTATTTTGGAGGTGCTTAGTAGAAATTAAGAAGCCACCCACTTCGCCTGCATCGATCACCTTTACGGTCTCTAGCACTATCAAGATGGACCTTTCACTGGCACTGGGTGTGCTCCCCCAGCACTTGCCCCCCAAGTCGCCATTATATAAACCTAACACACCTTCCTAGCGAGCCTTCTCGGTGGTCTTCGCTAACCCGCACACCCGCTCTAAAAGGGGGAGCCTCGTGTCGAGGATCTGGTTGACATCAGTGGCAAGCGGTTCAGTCAGCCCTGTACGGGCCATAGAAGGATCACAGATGAACTAATTTTTCTGTTGCAATGACTTACAGGGACTCCTCACTAGACTTTGCTCCTTCCACCCCAGAAGTAGCTGCTATGAGACCTCATTTTTTCCAAGGTTATATGATACAGGGTACAAACAGCAATCCCGCCCATCTTCCATCAAGGTGAACCTCTACTTGTTCCCACCCTAGCCCCCAAGGGAGACACTGGCAGGTTCCCAGAGAAGCCCCTGGCCCTAAGACAGAGGTGGTTTGAGGGTCTCCAACTACTGCACCATTCTTCACAGGGAGACACAGGCAGGGATCCTGTGTTTCCCCACCCGCACTTCTCTGACTTCAGAGCACCTGCCCCCCTACGGGGAGGGAATGAGCATGCGTGTCCACCAGGATGTCTAATGTGAGAGTCTACCGCCTGCAATGGTGAGTCCAACCAGGAGAGAGGGCAGCCAAAACTCCAACAGGGACCTGCCTCAGACGCTCTGATCCAAACCAGCTTCCCAGCTTCCGGAGGATTTGACAGATGGCTGCAGTAGGTCTCAGGGTTCTCGACAATTCTGACATATAGCTACCAGGTATCCAGTGAAAATAAAAGAGGACCACCTGTGTCCCATCCCCCACTGCCCACCTCCTAAGAGGGCACAGCACCACAAGCAAGATTTTTGTTACTAAGGACAGGAAAGGCCAAGTGGTTGGTGATGTCCAGAGATGCCTGCTTTATTTACGAGGAAACTGCATTTTAAGGCTGGTGACATCAAGCAACAGTCTGATTACCAACTAAATTTGTACCTCTGACCTACAAATCAACAATCCAGTTCAGCCTGGAGCAAGAGTGTTACAGCTAAATGCGGGTTTTCCAAATGACAGGTATTGGTTGGCTGAGCTCTGAGAGTGGAGCCAAGGGTAAGGCCTGGGGTTGCTTTCAAGACCCTGACTCCTGGTTGAGAGAGGCGGACACCTGCACGTCCCCAGGCAAAGCCCTCCTTTCCAACTCCTGAGAACACAGACATTACTCTCCTTTTTTGTGCTCAGTTCAGCCCAAATAAGGAGCTGAGCTACCAGGCAAAGTGGATCCCAGGCCTCTCCATCAAGGTGTCCTCTGCCCTCCCTCCCACCCCAGGGCACATCTCTTTCTGCAGGTTCTTAGGAAAAAGCCAGGCTTCTGGTAATTTGTCTCTTTTTTAGTTCTGCTTTGAAAAGAAAAGGGAATGATGAGCATCCAAAGGGGGTCCCAAACACTCAGCAAGCTCTGGCAGTCCCAGGCCCGGAGCTGGGCCGAGTCAGGTCTGTGCTGGCAAGAGGCAGTGCTCCTTTAAGAACCACAGCCAAGTGCATCTTCTTGGGGAGATGTCCAAGGGGAAGAATTTATTAACAAAATTCTGAACTAGTAGGGGCTGTTCATATGAGAAGGCAGAAACTTAGAGTAGGTCAAGATCAAGGAAGAAAGAGATAAGGAAGGAATGAGAAGCTCTTATCCCATGGTAGGCAGCTCGATCAGAGGAAGCAATTACTCCATGAATCATTGCTGTAGCTATTTCTTTTTTCTCACCAGAAAAGAACACAAACTTCCTTTGAGATCTGAGATCCCCTGCCCAAGAATCAACTGACAAACTAGAGTTTCCCCCTCAGACCAAGACAGACTAAATCACCTAGAAAAGGATTTCTCACCAGAAGCTCTAAGCTGAGGCCTCACGAGGCGGTGGCCCTTTCCCTGCTCCGCCTGTGTCACTGAACTGCCAGAGCACCGATGCATGGTCCCTTCATGCGCACTCGGCAGGACACCTGGCAAACACTTCACCGAGAGCGGGGGACTGAGACAGAGGCGCAGCCCCAGCTCTGGCTGGGCTACGGCAGCCCTGGGAATCCCAAGCAGAGTCTCCAAACATGGTGGGTTCTTCTGCTGCTGAGAGGATGTGCACCCTAGGGTGCTAGCTGAGGAGTTAATGCAGAAAACAAGGCACCACAGAGAGGTTGGACACTTGGGCTGTGTGATTCAGGACCCGCTGGGAAAGTCCATGGGCGGAGGGAAGGAAAGGGAGGAGGAGGAGGAGGAGAAGACCGAGTTTTAAATAATGTCTCATGCGGCCGGAGCTCCCCTAGATGGGCTCTGGTTTGAGCTTTTCTGCTAGGAAGTCATTCACAAAGGCCTCCACAATGGCAGGGGTGATCTCCTCCACGTCCATCACGTACTTGGCCCGAGCAGACATGTCCAGTATGGTGAGCAAAGGGGCAGCCTCGGGCAGGTTGGTGTAATCTCGCAGGGAGTCAGTCATGTCGTCCTGGAAGTCACCAGAAGGGAGAGAGAACCCATTAGTCTTCAAGGAAGAGTAGTAGATGGCCCCCAGGCCCAGGTTCCCAGATGGCATGGATGGAACCACTCCCTCACGGGCCCCTCCAGGAAAGACGGGCTCTCCCAACAGGGTGCAGTGGACCCTGCCCTGCCTCGTGGAGAGGCAGGCTGGTTCATCAGATTCTCTCTCTGCATCTCCCTAAACTCCCGGGCAAGTCTTCGTTCTTTACTAGCATGAAAGCAACTTTCACGTGTCCTCTGCTTTGCCAAAATGTGATGCCCTTCCATTACTCACTTTTGCAATAAACTCTCAATCCTCTGCAGCCCTACTGTGGATTACCTGTGGCCAACCTGGACTTCAGCTCTGAAGGTGTTTAAACAGAGCTGCCCCGCCCCACCCTGAGGCCGGCCTCGCAGAACCAGTGGGGAAGACAGGGCTATAAAAATACCACCGAGGTTTACAAGGGTCACTGTATATATCTGAGCAGGAAGCTGGCCCTATGCCACACAGTCCCCGTGACTGTCCAGGGGACTTCCCTGATGTCAGATGTGTATATAGGCAAACACAGACATCCAAAGACGAGGAGAAAGATTTGTGAGGAGCCGATCATCTGGCATCACCTTTTACGCTGCTTGACCCTCTTTGGCAGGTAACAGAAAACGGACTCTGCATACCATCCCAGGGATTGTCTTGCTAGACAATGTACAGCGTTCTGAACCAAATGAAAAGCCCCGAGTCACCCTGCCGAGAAAGGGCATGGGGTATTCCTGGCCTTAAATGTTGATGAGCAAGAACCATGAAATTTTATAGCTCACTGGTTTCTGAGACAAAAAAAACCCTATCGCTTCCTCAAAGGGCAAATCTTTAGGAAGATTATTGGTGGTCGTCTTGTTTTCCCCACCCCAGAAACAACACACACTTTCCAGCACTGCCGGGGGACTCAACGTCTCTGGCACTGTTTACCCAACTCAGGCCCCCCACATGAGCAAATAATCTTCATGATAAACAGGGTGCGGGGGGTGACACCTGGACAAATACTGTACATCGAATTCCCACCACCTCCCCTCCCCTCTCCCTCTGAGCAAATCACAGGGAGATGAATTTTAATGTCCCTTAAGGCTTCAGAAGGGATTTCTGCCTGCCAGAGTGGCCAGGATCAAGACAACCCAGGGTCCCCCTAGCCCTGGGCGGAATGAGAGGGCCGGTGCCTTGGGCTCGGGCGCTCAGTCACTGCCTGACGCTCCAGCACCTGGTGTCCGTCCTCATTCCTCACTGCTGTGCTTCTCGGTGGGACAGAGAACTGGACCACGAGAGTTGCCGAGGGCAGGTGAGGTGCACAGGAAGGGTGGGGCGGCCAGGTAGGGAATGGAGCAATGAATGCCCAAGGTCCTCTGTCCAAATACCTGGTGGGCCCATTCACATGCCAACCACCAGGACAGAAGAAGCAGGGCCCTGCTTCTGAAGTCACACTGACCTCACACCCAATTCCTCTCTGCTGCCTACTTAACGTGTGACTTGGGCAGGTCCCTTCTCTGAGCCCAGGTCTCCTGCCCTGTAACATGGATTTAACAGCATCTCACTCAGGGCTGGGGGAGGCCGACCCGACTGGAGTAGTCTCACCTTCCCCAGCCTCGCCTTCCTCACCTGTGACACAGTAATTATGACTTCCCAGCCAGAGAGCTGGGGACAAATGGGGCGGTGCAGGGGAAGTGCTTGGCTTGGCGCCTGGTATGTAGAAAACTGGCAAATGCTCCTTTTCAGCCACATTTCTACAGCAGTTCCAGGGCCCTCCAGCCCCGCCCCCAGCCCCAGCTCTTTCTGCTCTGCACCATCTCTTCTCCCAGAGCCAGGGGAAGGGTCAGCGTTTAATACATTCAGAGCAGCCGCCATGTGTGCTTTGTGTGGGGTGGGCTCGTGCAGCCCCAGGCAGGGGCCCTGCGACCTGCTTTGTTCCCTCCACCCCACAGTGGCCGAGCCGGGTGACTTCAGCTGCCTGCAAGGGGCCCAGCAGGGCTTAGCAGGGAGGCTATTGAGGAGGTGATGAATGGGTGCTGGCTCAGGGTGTCTGGCTGCTGCCGCCTCTCCTGGGATCCAGACGCAGTGTGAAATGAGCACAGGCCTCTGACCAACTGGAGGGACAGATGGGTGGAAGGAGGGCAGCGGCTTCAAAACGTGTGTCTGTCAATAACCAGGTTAGGGCGGAGCCTGGCTGAGTGGGAGAGGCGGTGGAACACCAGTGGAGGATGGCTCCTGGGGGCGGGAGGGGTGGCCTTCCTACAGATATTCCCACGCCTGCAGGACAGAGGCCCGTCCACCTGGGGGAGGCAGGCACCTGCCGCAGGCCAGGCGGCCTAATTGAAGGGCCCTGCCTTCTCACTCTGTGAAGAGTCCTCTGCTCCATCCAGCCCAGCTTCAGGGGCCAGGCTTTGAGTGAAAGAGATGGGGGTGTCAGCAGTTTCAACCCTAGCACTCTCCCTGTGCTGGCTGGGGAGCTGCAGGTCAGAGCTGTGGCCCCCCCGAGGGCTCCCTGTAAGGGGAAAAGCCCACTCGGCAGGTCAGTAAGGAAGGGCTAACCCAGCAGACACCCTGTAAAGCATCGAGGGCCTGGTTCGAACCCAGCCCCACGGGAGTGAGTGTTGACCACAATCCTGGTGGCGGCCACTCCTCCCCAGCAGCCTGGGAGATGAGCACGTGCTGGGAGGCCATCATCCTGCTGCTCTGCAGCTGCTGAGCGAGGAGAGAGGGAGCAGCAAAGGCAGGAAACAGTTTTCTGTGACTGCTGACGACACCTTTCCATGCCACATTTGTCTGTGGGCTCTCCCAGGAAGAAGCACCATCACCCCTGACCCAGGGCGCCCTTCAACATCCCCCAAAGCCCATCATTCACGTTCTAAACATCGGCTCCTGTTCTGGCCCCAGCTGCACTCTCACCTCTCCTGCCACAAAGAACAGAAGCGGTGCCTCCTCCTCTTTGGCTTTGTACTTGGCAATGATCTTCTCGGCTATTGGCTGGATCAGCTGCTTGGCTGCCTCAGACTCCCCATCATCCTCAGAATCTGTGATGGGGAGAGAGAGACGGGAAACACGATGGCCTGTCAGCGAGTGCTACCTCCTGAGGGTGCCCGACTCTGGGGCCTGACCGCCCAGCTGTCCAAATAGCCCCTGAATGGAAGAAGAGCTTCCTGGGGATGCAGGCCTGCTTCCTGGGTGCAGGAGGGTGGGTCTCAGGTACTCGCAGGCCCGCGCAGCGCTCTTCTGCACCACAGTCCCCAGGAGCAACTCACCTCACTGAGTAGCACTGATGCCCCAAGCGAACAAGACCCTTTTCACTGATCCTTTTCATTAGCTTCACAACCCACCTGGGAAGCTAAGCTTCCCTTAAACCAGGACCTGAGGTCCCGGGTAGGTTTTCTCTCAGTCACAGGATGAGATGCCATGACCTCGGATCACTGACTTCCTAATGAAGATGGCAGGGGTGGTGGCTGTGGGAAGGCACAGCTAACAGTCAGACTCACCTGGGAGGGGCTGGGCTGCTGCACTCAGAGCACCCAACCAGGCTCCCCAGAGCCCCCTGTGGGGCATCTCTTGCCTCCAGGAGCAGGCACATACTGGGGACCCCAGGGCTCACTCCTGCTGAACCCTGTAACTGAGAACAAGACCAACACCCCCAAGTTGCAGAGCTGGGGGATGGGGAAGCAGGTGCCAACAGACGACTTTCATCCAGAAGATGAAGCGAGCCTTCTAGAGTGGGACACAGTCTAGATCTGTATCTAATCAGCTCTGCGATGCTGGGAGCTCACTTTGCTTCTCCGGAACCCTGTTTCCACATCTGCAGACGGCCAGTGAGCAGATGCCCCAATTGCCCCTCAGTTCAGAATTGTTCCCCAGCCCCCAGGACAAAGGTGTGGGAGCTGCAGCAGGCAGGAAAACCCCAAGATGGCAGGCCATCTTTCCCCAGGTGGCCTCTGTCCTCTAAACACAAGACCAGCCTGCAAGTAGTCTGCTTAAGAACCCCCCTAAGTCTGCATATTGTCTCCAAACCAGACCTCCAGAGAACGGGGCGGGATGCTGCACAGATGCCCAAACCTGCCTCACTGAAGCAGGAATAGCAGCCTCTCGTGAGGTCCTCCGTGCTCCTCGGACCCAAAATTACTTGGAGTTGGAGCTGACCAACAAGTCCCAGAGCAGAGGGTGTGGTGGATATTGCACAGCAGCTTCTGTTTGCAAAAGGAATCGGTCATCCTCGGGGCTGCAGGGAGCCTAGCGTAAATGTTCCTGTGCCCTCCAGCCTCTCCCGGCAGTCACCCACCGAGTGCCACAGCGAGCCAGACAGGGGAGACTGAGAGGGGCAGTTGGCCACAGAGGGGCCACCTGAGGCTGGGCCAGCGCCAGCAGCCCGGGGCCAGCTGGTCAGAACACAGGTGACCGGCGGAAATGGCTCTGGCTGAGTCTGAGCCCGACGGGGCCTGGCCCCTGCAGCTGCTGCGGTGCAGCCCCGCCCCCTCCCCAACAAAGGGTCTGTTCACCAGGGGGCCCCCCCGGGCATCTCTGGCCTGACCTATTCTTCCCAGCTGGCAGTTGGGAGCAGCTAGGAAGGGAAGCACAGCAGCAGCTCCCAGAACACCTCCTGCAGGGGGAGAGCCATGAATAAATCATTGGGGTCAAAAGCAAGGCTGCGGGGAGAGACAAAGGCTCAAGCTCTGCATTGTTCCGTGACAGAAGGAAGCTGTAGGGACAGACATGCCCCCAAGAGTTCCGTCCTGTCCCGCCCACCCTGACCCCACGCCCACCCCGCTGCACTTCATACGCTTCATACCTACAAAAAGGACGAGGCAGGGGCCCTCGTTGAGCTGCACGGCGTTGGAGTCGGACAGCTCCAGCACGGGCTTGGGGTGCCAGGGGAACTCCCTGCAGTCCTCGTCGTTCAGCACCTCCACCCGCCCCTGCCGCGTGATCACCTCCCCCTGCGGGTCCAGCACGATGAGGGTGGGGATGCCTGTAAGAGAGAGCGCCAGCTTGGCCACAGGCCCCAGCAGGAGGGGACAGCTCCCTCCCAGAGTTCACGGGACCGGAGAAGACCAGGCTCAGGACTGACAGTAGGAAAGCCTGGGGGGAGAATCCAGGCTCGGCCGCTGAATGGCCATAGACGCTGCCATTGGGTCTGCATGTACCTTCTCCACAGAACCCTGAGCAAGTCCCTTCCCTCCTCTGGGCCACTCAGTGGATGTCTTGTGGTCCCCACCTTATCCCACTATGTAAAGATTGATGAGCTGTGTGTTTAAAGAACTTCGCACAGGGTCTTAGCACATGGAAGCAGTCGATAAATGCTAAACAGATCCCAAAGAATCAGGAAAAGCTGCCCCCACCTGCCAGGAGTCTAAACCTAACTGATGTTGTAAAAATCACGCTCCCAGGCAGCATACAGACACATAAACCAACTCGAATCCACCATGGCACGGGGGTTCAACCAAGGGTCGGGGGGTGGCGGGGGCTAAGTCCGGTAAGAGCCTGGAGCCAGGGCGGCAGAACAGGAGGAGGACAGCTGGCTGCCAGCAAGCCAGGGGTCCCCACCTCCAGCCCCACTGCCTGGGAAGGTTCCAATACCAGCTCTGAGGGGGACAGTGCCTGGAGGGAGCACGCTGGTGTCAACGCTGCCACCCTCTCACTGGAGTCCTGGGCTGGGGTAAGAAACGCAACACAGAGCTCCCATGACCCCCACACCCCTTCAACCATAAAGCCCCAGATGAGAAATCAGAGCAACCCCACTCTGGGTTACAGCTGCATTTGGGTTTTCCACCTCCCTGCTCTTTGCACCCGCAGCTTCTCCTGCAGCCAGAGCCGCCCCTCACCGACCACAGCCCACAGCGCCAGCCTCAGCCCAGCCCTTCAGGGACACTTGTCTCTCCATTAGCATTCGGTCCCTCCCGACCTCACACTATCCAGCCACCAGCCCTGGCAGCTTACCAGAGCCTTAATTGTACACGGGCAAGTGAAAGCTGGAGCAATTTACTATTTACAGATTCCAATGCATTCAGTCGGTAATTTGCTCCACTGACATTTACTTCTCCGTGGGGGGTACGTGAAGGTACCAGAAGTATGGCCCTGGTGATTTTAACCTGCCATGGCGGTCACGCAGCAGGCATGTGGTGGCGGTCCTGTCTTCAAAAGGAATAAACGAATCCATTATGTTCACACTTATTAGAAGTGGGTTGGCGGGCTAAGGAACAGGCCCAGAGAGAAACGGGCCCTGGAGGACAGCCATTGTCACCGCAGCCAGTTCTCGCGGGGCTTCAAGATGTGCTTGGAGCTGTCCAGGCCTCTGGAGGGTGGCTGTGTGTCGGAGCCCAGGTGACGTGGGCAGGTCCAGCCTCACCCTCCCAGCTGCAGTTATCCCCTGGGGGCCAGCTGCGGGCTGGGCTGGGCTGGGCTTTGAGTCAGTGGCCGTCCCCAAGGCTGCAGAGGGGTGCCTCCCATCACCATGCCTATCTCAGAAATGCTCTGGCAAAGTGCTTTAATCAGAGAATCAGTGTCCTTCTAAAATTGGGCAATTACAAGCGCTGGGTTAAGCCGGGCCCGCCCACCGCTATGATTAGACACAGCAGCTGGCCTGCGTGTAGCCCAGATGTGGGCTTCCAAGGTGGCCTGAGGAGGGCAAGCAGGAACAGGGGACAGAGAGGGTAGGAGAAACAAAATCCGAAGGCAAAGAAGTCCACTTTCTGGTTCGGTGCCTCGGTTTCCCTAAAGGGCCTTCTTTGTTACCACGGCTCCGTCCTCTCTCAGGTCCACGCCTGTGGGGAACCAGGATGGCAAGGTGAGGGCCCAGAGCCCCCAGCTGGATGCAGAGGAGTCCTCGGCTGATTCCAAGAAGGACCAGCCCCACCAGGCCTCGGGCCCTGCCACCCCTTCCCCACAACTCTGGGAAAACCGTCCCCGCTTGCATTTGGGGCTTTGAGCACCGAAGCCCAAGCCTAAAAGCCCAAGACGACCAGGTGCATGTGACTGCACACGAAGTCACACATCCACCGGAGATGCCCATTTCTGGCACGCTGGACGGGGAAAGAATCCAAGTGCAGTCACACTGGCCCCCACCCCGTCACCGGGTCTCAGGTAGCTCGGCCCAAGAGCCCGGTGTGCGTGTTTCCCTCCAGGAGGAATGGGCCAGCGGGGGAGGGAGGCTGCCTCTCCGGTGCGTCTGCTCTGTGCGAGGCCCGGCAGACTCGAACCCCCCATCAGTCCTCGATCCTCACGGCAGATGGCTGTGGGAAGGAAGGTTGGTTATCCACCCAAAGTCATCCAGCCAGTAAGTGGCCCAGCTGGGACAGAGGCCCTGGGCTGCCTGTTGTGAAAGCAGCTGCTCCTTCTGCTGAGCTCTCATAGCACCTGGGCGGGGGACTCGTGACTGGGGCACAGGAAGGCCCCTGCGCCCGCAGGTTTCTGCTTCACCCATCTTCCTCTCCTCTTCCTCGCCAAGGCTGTGGGCAAGGAGGCTGAGGCTACAACCACCTCTTCCTTTCCCGCCCCCGTCAGGAATTCCCCGCTCCTCCTCCCTTGAAGCAGAGAGTTCTGAGGCAAAAATAGGGCAAAGCCTCTAAGGGGAAATTTAAAGGGGATGGAACACTTCTAATCGATGCCTTTACACAAAATAACCTCAACACCAGCAAGGGGCTTCTCTGGAGGGAATGAAAAGGAGCAGCTCACCTCGGCTTTGCTTAAACTTATCATTTCCCAGCTGGGATGGCGGGGGAAGTCCGGCTGGAATTCTAAGGCAGATCCCGGCAAGTCACTTAGTTTCTCAGGGCTTCGTCTCCCCAGCCGTCAGGTGGGGGTAGTGACAGTTCCATATCTTATTTGGTTGTTGCAAGGAGTAAGTGGGATGACAAGTATACAATGCTTTTTAGCAGAGTACCTCATATAGAGTAAGTATGCCATAAATATTAGGTCTTGTTATTAGTAATTTCATCACTATTTTTAAAAAAGATTTTAGTTACTTTTAGAGAGAGGGGAAGGAAGGGAGAAAGACAGAAACATGGATGTGCGAGAGACACATGGACCGGTTGCCTCTCACGTGCCCCCAACCGGAGATCCGGCCTGCAACCGAGGCACATGCCCTGACTGGGAATCGAACAGACGGCCTTTCGGTTCACAGGCCGGCACTCAATCCACTGAGCCAGAGCCATCACTATCTTTTTATTAACCCTAAGTTGAGTATTTGGCTCAGGAGAAGGCAGAGGCACAGAAGACTGGTGCCTTACTCTGGCAGGATGAACAGAACCCCCGACGCGGGCTGGAGGACGTCAGCTGTGGAAACGGAAGACAAAGACAGCGTGAGCCCGGCAGCAAGGGGTCCAGGAACCGGGTGACCTCTGCCTGGGGTTGGTGTGTTTCACTTGCACCATCCTACGCTTAACTTCTGGGCCCAGAACATGCACTCTGCACTCCTAGAGGGGGCTTCCGGCCCAAGCCCCCTGCCCGGGGAGCTGAGCTGGACCACAAGCAGCGCCTAGAATCACCTTGACCGCCTCCCTCCAAACTTAGAGAAGAAAGAACAAGACCCCAGAAGCCCCTCCAAACTGTTTCCCCCTGGGAGGAGCCTCTCGGTATTTAAAACAACCTCAAAGCCACATGTGCTGAGACTATCCCATAGTTTAGTCTGGGTGCCTTTCTGTTGCCAGGGAGAGAGGGGGTTTTAAAGGAGGTGGCAGTGACGGGGTGTCTGGGGTGGAGAATCTGGGCAGGCTGCAGCCCAGAGAGCTTTCCTTCCGTTTCTAGGTGGCAACACGACCTGAGGGTGCTGGGAGCGACCCCGTGGGCAGAGGAGAATATTGTGTGGCCATGGACATGGCCATGATGAAGACTGTGTCAAGGTGAAAAGCATCTGTAACATACCCTTATGTAGGAAATACAGAATATGCAATGCGACGTGTACAATTAGTACTGCAGATAAGTACGCACGTGGACAGAGACCAAAGGGGACACGGAGAGTGAAAACCGTTGTGCTAGTGAGGCAGGAGCGCAGGTGAGATAGACGTGTCTGAGCTTTCTTCAATGGTGTTATGATAAACCCATTAGCAGCAAGTAAAACCAAACAAGAACCGAGGGCAGTCGGCGTGGGGTGGGGCTGACAACACAAACCGTGCCTTGGCTTCACCGGCTGCCGGTTCCATCCCTCCCGGCTCCCCTAAAACGCTCCTTTGCTGAGAGAGCTGGTTTGTGTGGTGAGGCGCCAAGAAACCCAAGGTGCTCGAAGCAGTGGGTCTGCGCCTACTTGAACGTGGCCAGAGGGCCTGAAGCTGCCTGGGCACACGCCTGTATCGGGAGAGGGGCGGGAAGATGTTTACGGCGATGTTCTTAAAACATAAAAATACCAGAAACAACAGAGTATCCATTTGCAGTGCGACAGATAAATAAACCATGACATCATCATACAATGAAACACTTCTCGGCACTGAGAAGAAACGAACCAGATATAAATATCAACAAGGCTAAATCTTGAAAGCATAATGCTAAACAAGAAGAACAAGTTGCAGAGTATTATACCACGTCAGCGTTTAAGTATGCTTCTAAAATACATGCCCAGCACGACTACGTATTATTCATGGACTCTCATATGTGCAGTTACTATGAAAACAGATGATAAGGACACTCACTACAGAGGAGGCCGAGTTTCCTGGGGCGGGAGGAAGGAGAAGGGCGGTGCAGGGCGGCGAGAGGAACCCCACCTGTCTGTCTCAATGCCCCCGTTCGCTTGTTTCAAAGACCCAGGTGGGTGTTCTCCCTCCCTCCCTCCCTTTTTTATGTTCTTAAAATAAAACAGGACAAACAAAACAGAACAGAGAAGCTCCTCAGTGGGTCCAGAGGCAGCCCCCAGACTCCGCCCACAGGGCCAGCTCTCATGCCCCAGGTCCTCGGCCAGCTCCAGATAACCTGCTTCAGCCCTTTTAACACTGAGCTCTGTCTTCAAAACACCAGCACGGCCCCTCAGCCTCCACTGATTGAAAGACAGTCTCCAAACGCTTTACTTCCACCTACAATAGACTCTGCCTCAACTCTATTTTTTGAAAGGGGCAGTGGAGAGGGCAAAGGGAGGGAAAGATGGAGGAGAAAGGTGGGAAGTGGAAGAGGAAGGAAGGGGAAAGGAAAGAAAGAAAGAGCAGAAGAACAAGCAGGGACAGAGAAACCGAAGACAAACACCCTGGGAGAGCGGATGGCCCCGACACCACGGCCTCCCGCAGCCAGGCCTAAAGCGTCTGTTCCCCTGGTGGCTGGGCTGGCGTCCACTCCAATGGCTGGGGACGGGGAGGTGGGGCAGGAGGTGGGGCACAAAAACCAGCTAGGGCCCCTAACCCAGGAGAGAAGGGGCTCTAAGCCTCCCTGCAAAGAACACGGTGTTCCCTGACAGCCAGGATTAGTTAGACAATTGCTAATGGGATTTACCTTTTGCCAAGTGTGTCTAAACCCTTCCCTTAGAAAGGCATTTTTAAACAGCTTATAGGGCTGCAAATTCCACAGCCCGCATAAAGTACTGGGGGTGGGTAGGGAGGCCCTGCACCTCGGGGCAACCCAGCGACTCTGAAAACAAAGGAAATGGGTGGAGGCTGAATGCCAGGGCCCTGGTGAACTCAGGTGGGCGGCTGCAGGCTGCTGGCTGACATCGTGGGCTCAGTCCAGAGCAGGAGGGAGCCAGCGACCCTCTCGCCAGCCATGGTGCGGCTGGTGGCCTGGACAGCCCAGGACAAACTCATCATCAGGGCCGCAGCGGGCCCTGTTGCTCTGTGAAACGGTGGACTTGAGGGGCAACGGTCTCAAGATACAAACTCTCCCACCACGCAGAGGGACACCTGGACCAACTATAACTGCTGGCCTGTGTGCAAGGCCCGCTTCGTTTCGCTGGGTGACACTGGACCCAGGGACGCTCTAAGCCCCGCCCCCAGGTGCTGAGAGGAGGCGGAGTCCTTCCGTCACTAGCCGTTTCCAGCGGAGCCTGTCAGGACAGCGCGGGAAGCGCTGCCCTCGTGTGCCGTGGACGCCACACACAAAGTGACTGTCAGGTCAAGTGCGGGCTCCCTGCAGGGCACACAGACAGGCCAGGGGGAGGCGGCCCGCCTTGGGTGGGTGCTGGGGAAGGCGCCTGGTGCTGCTCTGTGGAAGCGCCTTCCTAAACGCTTCGGGAGGAGACAAAGTGCAGCGAGAGCCTGGGGCACAGAACCAAAGAGGAGCCCGAGTTCTCCCAGAGCCAGCCCTGCAGGGAGCGCCGCGGGCCAGGCACGCAAACCAGCACCCCCTCCACCGCCTCTGTACATGTGTTTGTGTAATATAACTATGCGGAAATGCCTGGGCTTCGACCCCAGCTCCTGGCACAGAGCTCCTCAGCCCTTATACTCTCTTGAGTCATAAGGGGCGACAGGGAGCATCTTTTGTTATAATATTTGGTCTTAGTCCCAGATCCTGACACAGGAGCTTCTAAGACCCCTGGAATCTGGGCGTGGTGAGAGTAGCCACTCTCATTTGTATGCTAATGAGATGACTGGGGGCCGGGGGCCTAAACAGACTCAGAATGGGAACTTGTCACCTGGAAAGGCAAGGTTAGAAGGTTGGAACATTCAGCTCCACCCTTCCAGCCCCCTTCCCCAACCACGACCTGTTGGGAAGGGAGAAGAGCTGGAGGTTGAATCATGACCAAGGGCCAATGGCTTAACCAGTTGTGCCCGTATAGAGAGCCCTCCATAACACCCCTAAGGGCGGGTGCAGGGAGCTTCCAGGCTGGTGCCGGTGCACGGAGGTTGGCTGGGAGGGTGGTGCGCCTGGAGAAGGTGTGGAAGCTCCAGGCCCTTCCCCCAGAACCTTGCCCTATGCATCTCTTGGCTGTTTCTGAGTTGTATTCTTTTTTTTTTTCCCCTGGAATCATTGTTTTTATTTTTGAAATAGAATTTAGGATTTAGTTTGTTAACATTAGTTCAGGATTAGTTTCCTAAACACATTCTCAATATTTTAAGATGGAATTTTTTTTTAAGATTTACTTTTTAAAAAAATTTTTATTTTAGATTATTCAGTACACTTTCTATCCTTTATTCCCATTCCAGCCCATCCACCCATCCCTCCCATTTCCAACCCCCCTAGTTTTGTCCATGTGTCCTCTATATTTGTTCCTGTAAACCCTTCCCTTCTCCCCTGAAATTCCCTCCCCTCTCCCCTCTGAGCCCTGACAACCTGTCCTCTATTTCAGTGTCTTTTGTTATAGTTTACTTGTTTCTTTGTTTTGTTGTTTAGGTTCCTGTTAAAGGCGAGATCATACGGTATTTGTCTTTCAATGCCTGGCTTATTTGGCTTAGCATAATGCTTTCCAGCTCCATCCATGCTGTTGCAAAGGGTAGGAGCTCCTTTCTTTTGGCTGCGTGGTATTCCATTGTGTAAATGTACCATAGTTTTTTGATCCATTCATTTACTGATGGGCACCTAGGTTGCTTCCAGCACTTAGCTATTGTAAATTGTGCTATAGTAAACCAGTAACAGTGGGTAAAATGTTTTCCTGAATTCTGTGAGCTGTTCTAGCAAATTACTGAAGCTCAGGAGGAGGTCACAGGAACCCTGATGAATAGCCAGTCAGTGACAAGGACTGGAACTTGCAAATGGCATCTGAAGTGGGGGCGAGGCAGGTGGCCCTGTGGGGCCTGGCCCTAACTCCAGTCCAGCCACTGGATTGGCCTGAAAGTTCGTTTCTGTGCTTTTTCCGTACGAGGGCTCTAGCAGTGCTTAGTTGTCTTTAACTTCATTCAAAACAGTTTTGTTAGATTGCACTGTGACAGCTGTCATATCAGGGTGCATTTTAAAAAAACATCAAAGCTGGTGAGTTTTTGTGTGGCCATTTTAATATTGAAGATGGAATAAAATAGGCAACATTTTTGGCGTATTATGCTTTATTATTTCAAGAAAGGTAAAAATGCAACTGTCATGCAAAAAAGATACATGCAGTGTATGGAGAAGGTGCTGTGACTGATCGAATGTGTCAAAAGTAGTTTGTGAAATTTCTTGGTACTGTTGACATTTAGCCAAAAAATTCTTTGCTGTGGAGCTGGTTTTTTTGCACTGGAAGCTGTTTAGCAGCACCCTGGCCTCTACCCACTAGAAGCCAATAGCAGGAGATAGCTGACACACTCAAAATATCCAAATCAATAAAGTTATTGGTGAAAATGAAAAATGTGTCCTTTACTTTATGGAAAAAACTCAACGGACTTTTTGGCCAACCCAGCCAGTACCTGGTGTCCGAGTCAAAGCGAGTCGTGTGTGAGCGACGGCAGGCGCCAGGGGACGTGTTGGCATGTGGACCGAAACCCGGCGCGCTCGGTGCCGGAAGCACTGTGAGTGAAAACAGCTCTGACTACACGGACACATGGGAACGCATCAGTGGGGTGGCCTTGGAAGTTGTAACCACAGAGTCACACCAGGCTCAGAAATACTCAGGACTCAATCAAGAATAATTCTCAGCTTTGTGATGCTATGAAGAGTATGAAAGCATATATAACCCCTTCAAGTTCAAAGATGTTTAGAGCTAGACTGGAGGTATTCAATTATCCTCAGAGGTAAAGAAATGCAAAATTCAGTCGAAGGACAGTGTAGCCTAGGGAGGAGTTGCCAGCTTCTGAGGCTAGAGAGAAGAATTCAGACAGGATCTCAATCCAGGGACTTGAGCCACAGGGCTCCAAAGGTGAAGACCGTCCTATTTGGAGGGCAAGGACACAGCACTGTGACGAGCACTGTGACGAGCACTGTCAAATGATATAATTGGAAGGACACAATTATTTCCTTTTCAAGTGAGCATCTTTCAAATCTAAGAAGATCTAGAATTGAGTTTAGAAATGTGACGGACGGTAACTAGACACAGGGTGGTGATCACTTTGTACTGTATACAAATACTGAATTATTATGTATTACGTACACCTGAAACAAATGTTATGTACCAATTTTATCTCAATTTTTTTAAAAAGAAAGAAATATCAGGGCACAACCAGCCTCTGGGATTTCTTTCCCAGTCTAACTTAAATGTCACTACTGTACTGATCTCCCCTTAATCAAAATCTTCAAAAGGCTCCAGAAGTCCAAAGGGTCAGGTCCATGCACCTCAGCATGGCTTTAAAGCTCTACACAACATGGCATCCTCAGCCTACTGCCCATTCTCGCTGTAGTACAACCTGCTCTTTGTCCAGAAACGTCCCAAGGCTCTTACTAAACCCCATACATTCTGTAAGTCCCTGCTCCATAGCCACCTCCTCCAGGAAGCCTTCCTGGCTCAACAGCTCCAAGCAAGTCTCCTCTGACCTCGGATTATTCCATTGTGTGGCCCTTCATTAAGTGCCACCTTGATAAGGATGTTGTGTTGCTCTTTGACACTCTCATTTCACTGTGCTTTAGTGCATATCCAGTTTGACAGGGCCAGAGCAGACAGACCAAGGTCAGTAGGCCACGTCTGACAGGTGGCTCGCAGGAATGAGTCCTGAGGCTTTAGCTCAACAGATCAGTGGCCAAGGAGCAGTCGGCACAAAACACTGTGCCAGACCATAAAGCCAAGAGTGTTGGAAGCAGGTGGGAAGGTGGGAGAGCAGACAGATGCGAACTGAAGAGAGGCTAGAACAGATGGCAGGGGACTATGCGCCATGGAGCCAGCAGACGAGCAGCAGGGGGACGGGCCAGGTGCAGGGCTGGGCTGCAGCGGAGGCGCCCTGGCTGGAACACAGTGCTCGTGAACCTCCTATCCTCTCCCTGTGGTATGGCTGGCTGGCTGCTCCTTGCCTGGGCACACAGCTTCTCCAGATCTGCTTTCTGATCCTCAAGTGAGGCCTCCTTGAAGCTGGGAACCACATACGTATTTCTCACCCCTACACTGCCAGGGCCTTCAGAGATGGTGCCAAATGAAATGCGTCTCGGAAAACTCTCCACTCTCTTCCTCCTCAGTTGTGGTCACCCACTTTCTGGCTGCCTCGGCCACACCTAACAACCAAGGCTCCTCCATCCGTAATATTTATATGGTGACCACTGGAGATTCAGAAGGAGAGTTCTGTTCTCTGCTTTCTGAAGGCAGATAGAAAATAATCCATTTAATTTTTCTGTGCCCTGCCAATGTTCCACAGAAGGGTGCCCTCCAGCCTTAGTGGTGTGTCCAAAACTAATGTCGAATTCTTGAAGAGCCCGGGATGTCTCTCATGAGATTGCTGTTCCGTGCCTGTGCACCCCACCCCCACCCCAAAGGGTCCTCTGAAGCATCTCGCAGAGCACAGGGAGGGCACAGACTGCCAACCTCAAACTAACTCTGCATTATATATATAGACTCTCCTTTGGTCATTTATTAGTTTCAGGTGACCCCACGGCCTTTGCACTGACCACCAGGAAGGCCTGCATCGTGCTGGACCCCACCTCCAGGAAAGGGCAACACAACTTCCTGCTTTGGAGAGGAAGAGATGCTGCCCCATCAACGACACACGCTTGGAAATGTGGAGTGGCCTCCTGACCGAGCAGAGTGGCTGAGCGAGGCCTAGCACCTGGCTCCACTCTCTGGGACAAGCGTCAGTCTCCTAAGTGTTCGCACCACACTCTTTAACATCACTGCACTCCGCTCTGTAGTAGTTTCCCGAGGTAAGTCACCCTGTCCACTCAGGGGCAGCCCTGGGCCACCCACTGAGCTCGGCGCTGGTGGAGCTAGAAAAGTAGAATCCTGTGAATTTAAATCCACTCTATTTTCCAAAAAGGATTTGAGGTGGCTTAAAAAGTGCATGATAAAGTCCAATAGAAACAGATGAGAATACACCCCTGAAGGGAAACCAAGAAAGGAAGAGAAAGCGAGGCTAGGGTCAAGGGCATGCACAGCAATGGTCGGTTTTGCAAATATTGCTCAAGTGGTTACAAATTTGGCTCTGGGTTTTCTAGGGCCTATCGCAAAGAAAGAATCATGGTCTGTAAAGAAATTCTAAGTATACGAATATGAGAGAGATAACCTGAAAACAAAAACTCACCACCTGTTCAAGAGAAGCTCAGCCTTTGCTGGGTGCTTGAGGTTAATTTCCTGAGCACTGATTCCTACAAGTGGGATATTTAAATGAAACATTTTAGAGATTTTTTTAAGGCCTCTGATGTATATCACCAATGTTCTCCGGATAGGTTGTCCCGATTTACATTCCTACCAGCGATCTGCTCAGTCTGCTCTATTCCCCGCCCTGGGGATTATCATTGTTATTTTGGTTGGGGGGAGGGGGGTTCTTTGCAAATGTGATAGATACAAAATCAGTGTTGTTTTCACTGTAACTCATGAAAGTAAATCTGTATTTCCTATCTGTCCTGACACCATCCACAGGGCAAGGGCCTACCTCCCGTCTCCGTTGTCTAAGTCTCCTTTTCTCTCCCTTCCGGACTGGAATCTGGGAAGCGCTCGTTTTCTGTGAAGGGTACTGAACCCTTGGCCATCATGTAGTTAATATTGTTGGTTGCCTTTGTTTAAGCATTTTGACATCCAAGAGTTGATTTTTTTTTTAGGCTGTAAAATCTCATTTTTCCCCTGAGATAGTCAGTTAAATATTTATTAAGTGCCTACTCTGTGCCCAACACTGAAACCTTCCAATTTTACTAATAGAAGAGAGGTTAAGTAACTTGCTCAGGGTCGCTCAGCAAATATTTGTTGGATGAGTAAGTAAATGAAGGAAGGGAGATGAAGATTCCTCGTCCCCTGAAGTGGCAGCTCCACCTCTGGCCCCACCCTGAGCGGAGAGCGCAGCCTCTCCTAGAGCAGGGCGCTGCAGCACCGGAGCCTGGGAAGTCCCCTGTAACTCACCCAACTCCCCCCCTCTCCTTGTAGACCAGTAAACGATGCCGGGCCACTGGACTGCTCTTTGGAAAGGGAACTGCTTTCATCTCTTTTATTAATAGGAGGCACAGCCTCCAACATTCTCAGAAATCTAACAGACCTAGACTGCTAATACCCAAGGTGGGGCCCTGGACCGGCAGCACGAGCGTCACCTGGGGGCTGGCTAGAGACTCGGCTGGCCAGCCCCGCTGCATCAGAGCCTGCGTGTGTCCATGGCCCCCAGACAACTGCTAGGCACATCCGAAATTGAGAGCACCCATTGAGAATTAAACTTTTTTTTTTTTGAAACTTTAACTCTAAACAAAGCCATGTGCTTACTGTGAATGGTAAAGAAAACAGTTAAAGAACTCAGAGCTCCTCCATAAGCTGTGGACTTTTTGGGTAAATCTGAATTTGTCCTTTTTTTTTTCATTCCCCATGTAACTCACGGAGCTCTGAGGACTCAGACAGGAGCTCTCTCTGCCTGGGGCTGACCAGGACCTGGTGCTGCTGACACCAAGGCAACGAGTCTAGCTGTGAACAGGCCAGTAAGTGCTCTGCTGAGAAAACAGCCAGCTGGTGAAGGCTGGAAGGAGGTATTCGCATAATAAAGAACAAAACCATAGTTGCCTCACTAATAACGGTTTTCTCTGAAAAAGCATGATCGGTACTCCAAGTCCTGGTTTGCAACATTCTCAGGAAATCAATTTTCTCACCAGAAGGTAACAGTCACTCAACCCTCACCATTACGCTTCAGAACGCATGAGAAACGCTTTCTGTCCATTACCCCACTCATGCTCCCGGCAGGTTTTTGTGCAGAGATCTATCACGCCCGCTCTGCAGATGAGGAAACTGAGCCTCAGCACCTGATGACGGAACCGAAGACCACCCTCAGGTCTGTTTGACAGTAAAACCCACGGGGCAGGGTTTCTGAGGGGCGTGTACTCTGTGGTGTGGCCGCGCCAGAACCCACGAGGCCTGGGGGTGAGAAGGAGCCATCTCATTGGACAAGGACTTTGCTTAGGAAACAGTTTCGAGGAGGTTTAACCTACAACAACATGAACTTCATCACATGCCATTTAGAAGATGGTAAATTAGCAAGTGAACATTCATGGGAAAACAGAAGTTCTTCTCCCTCTGAAAGGAAAGCCAAAGGTGTGGAGAGCCCTGCCCAGCAGGTTTCCAACAAGCCCCGGAGTCCGGAGTCCGGAACGCCTACCTTGGATTCCATACAGCCGGTTGAGGCGCGACCGCCGGGCCTCGTCGGTGTAGGGGACGGCGAGCCAGGGCATCTCGCTGAAGTACTGTTTGAACGAGTCCTCTGACCTACAGACACACGTGGAAACAAGGCTCTGTCACCCCCGAATGCACCACCACTGGGTCCTCCCCGCCTTCCGCCAGGTCGTGCCCGGGGCTCTACCGAAGCAGAGGCATCTGATCACCACGTTCAGACACAGGAGGGGCGGTTCCTCCCATTCTGGGTCCACCAGGAAGCACAGGCCCCCACACAACGTGCGGGCACCGAACTGAACCGCCAGGCTGTTTCCACAGCTTGCTCCCCTGCATCCTACTGGTTCAGCTCATGTCCAGCTTTTTATTGATTGATTGCCTGATACCAGAGAGACAGTAAGAGGGGAGGGGAGAGAAACGCGATTCGCTGTTCTGCCGACTCATGCATTTACCTGTTGACTCTAGCATGTGCCCTGACCAGGGACTGAACCAGCAACCGCATCGGGACGCCGCTCTAACCGACTGAGCTACCCACCCAGCGGGGCACTTTTCACTTTTCAACACAGTTGAACCTTACTTTTATAAAAACCCTGGATGTTCAGACACTGCATTCCCTGTCACACTTCTGTTGTATGCATGTAACAGTGGCGTGTACAGGACCACGCTTCTAACCGATCACAAACACCACGATTCCACACATAAGAAATTCCAGACACGACAAATCCAACCAAGTGATAGGAAGCAGGTCGGGGGTTCCTTCAAACTGGGGTTTGGGGGTGAGACTGACTGAGGGAGGCACGACGGAGTCTTCTGAGTGACGGAAATTTTCTCTGTCTTAATTGTGATGCTTACATCGGTCCACACATTTGTCAGAATTCACTGAACTGTATACCTAAAATGTATGCATTTCATTGTATGTGAATTACAACTCAGTAAAGCTGACTTTTTTTACAGCTTTAAACAAGTGACTACTCCACCTGGCATGGCTTCAAGCCTGCCCCGGCTCACAGGCCCTGAGGTGGGGAGCGATGGGACAGCGGGGCGGGACCACAGGCCACTAAACCAAGCATGAAGCAGCACAGATGTCAGGGCTACAACACACACGGCGTGCCCTGCGCGCCGGCACCTGAGCGCCTCTGTGAACAGGCACTGGGCAGAAGCAGCTGGTGGCTCGGTTTGAATTGGGGCAGGAGTTTTGTGATGTAGAAAGGTCACTGGGGAGCAAAGCCAGAGAGAGGGCAAAAAGCAGAGGAAATTGAGACTAAAAGGACCCAGCACACTCCAGGAAGAAATATGGCCTCCTGGTTTTTGTGCCAGCGCGAAGGGCTCTGCACAGCCCTCTAAGACAGACACGGCAGCCCCGAGTCTCCGCCCTTTTCTTCCCACCCTTCCCCCCACATCCTTCACCACAACCCAAAACGCTGAACCCATCACAAAAACACACCCTAATCTTAAATGACCTGGGCCTGAATCAGGATATACCTCCATATTTACTGCAAGAACATGTTTTTCTCGGCTTCCCTTCAGACAGTTCCGAGAGTAAACGTGAAATGCTCCCACCCCTCTGCCAACACTCCCAGCTATGTCTTCCCCAGGCCCAGTCTCCAAGCTCTACATTATGGAAGGGGGAAGCGTGAGGCGGCAGAAACACGTCCATCACCCGCAGGGAAGGAAAGCCCCGCTAACATTACCTGTCTGCGCTAACGAAGATGATCTCAAATTTCTGGCCTGCCTCCTTGATCTTCCGGTAGGATTCCACCAGGACCCGGGTGAGGCTTCGGCAGGGGGGGCACTGAAAGACAAGATTGCGATTCTGTAGCGGGACTTCGCACCTTCAATGTCCCCTTCCCAGCCACTTGCCATCAGAGGGCAGGCAAGCAAGACCCCAGTAGAATCGGGCCAGCAAAACCCGAGTCATACAAGAGGCAGAAACAAACAGGCCTCTCGTAACTCGAGGATGCAGCACAGCGCCCTCCCCAGCCCTCACAGCCTGCCAGCAGGCCACCCTTAAACGAACCCCTCGGGGCCCCTTAGAAAGCACCTAAGAAAGCACCAGTAAACACCTTCTGGTGTTTTCTTAACCAGAAAGTGTTAAGAAAGCCAGCCTTTTAGACCAGTCAAAAGAAGTCATTTTCTTGCCACTATTATCATTCATAACCACAAGCACTGATTGCACGCCAACAGTGCACTGGGCACAGGAGAAAGGAAGAAGGCCGGGAAGTTACGCCTGAGCATCACACCTCCAGAAGCCAATCACAGCTGGTCTCGGTGGTGATACAGCTGCTTCCTTCTGTCTGGGCTATGGAGGGACCAGACACTCACCCAGTGCGCGGAGAAATAGACCCCCACGTGGGACCCCTCCAGGCTGCTGCTCTCCAGGGACTGCCCGTTATTTCTCAGCAAGGGCCCTGCAATGACCTCCCGGAAGGGTTTAGGTCCCCAAGGGAATTCCAGACCTGAAACAGGCAACAGACCGTGAGAAGGTTAAGACTCTTCAGAGGTGTGGCTTCTGACCCAAGAGGCCTCAGGGCTGCAGAGTGTGGCATCTTTATCATCGAACAGTATCTGTTAACGCACCTGCAGATCTGCAGCTAAAACACTGGAGTAACAGCAGGATTCCTCCATGACGGAGTCCTACCTACTCTCTAGGTAATGGTTCCCGAATCTGCATGATCCCGGGGCCCATCTCCTGGGAGGTTTCTGATGAAAACAGAAGCCCAGGTCGCACCCCAAGTCCCAGGATCCAGGGCCGAAGCTGTATGTCCAAAAACCACAAAGCAGACCCCCCAGGTAACTGACAAGGGGCCAAGCTAGGGGAGGATCGCCTGACAACTCCGACTGCGTTCCAGAATCCGCTGGGGAGTTTTAACGTATGATGCTTCTGGGCCCACCCCCAGAATCTCTGGTTAGGATAGTGTGGGTTGGGGCCCAGGGAACCAAGTGAGATAAGAATTTAAGTCTAGGGAAAGGAGACAGTAAAACCCACTCAACCCAGATGGTCTGAATTCTGATGACACTTAAGCCCCAGGCAGGAAGAGCAAATAATACCCTCTCAGCTCAATCCACAGTGTTTTCTCACAGGGTGGTCCATGGACCACTGCCTCAAAGTTGCCTGGGGTGAGGGCAGAGTGGGAGGGAGGAACGTGGACTGGCTGAAAACCAGGTGGCCAAGCCCACCCTGAACAAATGGATCTAAAAGTTTCAGGGGGAGAAGGGACATCAGCATTTTAACGAGCTTCTGGGTAGTGTGTGGGTCTGTGTGTGTTTAAATTTGAGAACTTGAACATAAAAACTTGGTTCTCTCACGCCCTGGTTTTTACTGAGGGCAATGCTTTGAAGCAGGTGAAATTTTTACTGGAAAATTTGTGATCAGGCTTGAATCCTCTAGCTGAGTCAATACATGAGGGAGGAAGGTCTTAGGACGCTTTTATGACTGCAGCACAAGGCGGGAGACACAGACATTCAACAGCCACTGGGCAGGGTGAGCGGAGCAGCCTGCCCACGGCGTGGCCACCCAACCAGCTGGCCAGCCCTCGAGACCGAGGCCTGCAGGGCGTGGGCAGCACCGAGAAATGAGGTGCACTCAGCACTGAGTCCGAGAGAGCAACAGAGACTGCCACTTTGCTACGGTAATATTTTTAAAGAAAAATAAAATCGCTTAGCCTGCCTCTGATTGTTAAGGTGGCGGCTGCCGTGGAAACAGCACCAGCAGTCAGCTTCTGGGCTCCAGCGGCTTCTCACAGCCTCCGCATCCCTCAAAGCAGAACTCCCTCCCTCGGACTCCAGCTCCTTCGGCCCATGAATGAAAGCTCCCCGGAGGGGCATTCTGATCCCTTTAAAAATCTTAACCATGATCTGGAGAATATTATAATTTCACCAAGTCAATATTCTTTAGCCAAATGAACTCACTTACATATACAGCTGACCCTTGAACAACATGGGTGAACTGTGTGGGCCCATTATATGTAGATTTTTTTAACCGACTGAAAAAACTCACAGATAAAGCCACGTAGCCTGAAACAGAGGATGTGAACTTTACAGTACTGATAAAAACACACAGTGCTGTAAATGTACTTCTGTTCCTTCAGGTTTTCTTGACATCGTTTTCTTTTCTCTAGCTTACTCTATTGTAAGAACGCAGTGTATAATCCATATAGCATAGTAGATTAGTGTTCATTGATTGTTTATGTTATCGGTAAGGCTCCCACTTAACAGGGGGAAGTCAAAGTTACACGTGGATTTTTGACCGCATGGGGGTCGGCACCCCCACGTTGTTCCCGAGTCAACTGCCTGCCATTTGTACACTCCCCAGCAGTGGGGAGGAGGTCAGGGCAGAGCGGGAAGGGGGAGGCGTGGGATGGACAGGACAGGTCTCACCTTCCGGGTCATCACGGATCACCAGCAGCCCATTCCTGCACACGACCTTCCCGGTGGTGGCGTCTAGGAATATTAGCGATGGAATGTTGGAAATTCGATATTTGTTCCAAAGTTTTAGCTGTAAGAAGAAAAGTTAAAGGTGGTTAAGTTCAAAGCAGATTAATTAACTGCAGAGTTCTTTTGAACCCCTCGGGCCTGAGGGGTCGATGGACTGGAAAATACAAAAGCACAGAGAAACGAGTCACTGACGGGAAGCAGGGCTGGCTGGGCAAAGTGGACAGGCGAGGCTGCAGCCCCCTGGCCCTACAGCCTGGGGTGGGGCAGGGACCTGAGTCAGGGACCTGAGTCAAAGCTGAAGCCGTGGCAGAGGCTGACGAGGGATGGATGGCACTTACTGTAGGAGATCTCTCTCTCCTACCTCTCCCCTGGCACTTTCTCTAATAGCATAAAGATGAACATGGAGCCCTGATCAGCGTGGTTTGGTGGGTGGGACGTCATCCCACAAAGCAAAGGTCTCGGGTTTGATTCCCAGTCAGGGCACATGCCTGGGTTGCAGGTTTGGTGCCCAGTCAGGGTGCATACGAGAAGGCAACCAATCAATGTTTCTCTTGCACATCGATGCTTCTCTCCGTTTCTCCCTACCTTCCCTTCTCTCTAAAAATAAATAAAGCCTTTAAAAAATGAAGTTAGATCATGCATTTTTTGAACACAATCAGACCAGGTGGTTAGGAAAAAAGGAAGGCTTTTTATTGGTGCCTCTCCACCCTACCAGCCGGCAGATGCTCCCCTGCTGTGCTGTGTCCCCCTGAGCCCACAGGAAAAGGGACGGGCATCCAAAAGAAGACGAGAAGTTAAAATCTGCCCCGCTCACCGCTTCACCAGGCCCTGTGACACTGGCAGTCATTACACACGTGTGCCCTTCAGCCAGCAAATACTAGGGAGCAATATCCTTAGCCAGCCCCAGCCCTCGAGGCTCAGTGCCACTCAAAACAACCCACAATCCGCTGGCAGGTTCTTGAGGCTGACTGTGCGCCCTGTCACAGGGCCAGGGTCCCACTGGGACGTGGCTGAGCAAACAATGCAACAGCCCACAGACAGGAGCCAAGTACGTGCAGGCTCACGCTGCTCCCAGTCCTGGGGGTGACACTGTTCAGGTGAGCCACTGGGTGCTCGGGAAGGTCACTGCTGAGCCCAGAAAGTGACATAATTAAACGAAATGCAGAGCTATCGGTGCACCTCCAAGTAAGAAAGCAACAAGGGAAAACTGAAGAATGGCCCATCAGTGACTCCGCTGCTAGCCTCCCTGCCGGGCGCTGGGCCCAGACAGGAGAGCTGGCCACCGGGCACAGGCAGAACAGGGCATGGATATGTCTAAGGAAACAGGCATCAGAAATCCAGCTGCATCCAGTAGAGGGAAAGCCATGTGTGGCTGTGATTATTGTTTTTAATTCAACCCCAGGCAGTGAGGGAGTTGGGCAGCATATCTGCCAAGAAACGTTAGGCTTCCCCTGCCTGCGGAGACCTGGGTCTCGGCAGGAAGGGTGTGGGACCCCACCTCGCACGGGATGGGGCCCGCCTTCGAGCTGCCTGTTTTTCCCAGGCCCACGTTTCCGATGGGCTCCCCAGGCCAGCCCAGGACCTCAGAGCAAGAGTGATCCTGCGCATCCAGTTTTCAAGGACCAGCACTGATGGCATCATCCTAGGGAAGCCCGATCCAGGGTTCGGATTAAACATTCTCAGGAGAAGAGGTTCAGCAACTAAACACGACCGTCTGCTGCCGGGGTTGGTTAGCTTCACAAATTGGCTGGTGCAAGGACCCAGCCAGGTCGATTTTTTATTTTAAAGGGGGAAAAAAGGAAGATTAAGATGCTTGGATTTTTCTGGCTTAAAAAGTAATTATTAGGAGACAAAAGGTAATTATTGGAAAAAATGGGAAACGTAGCACATTGCAAAAATTAGACAGGAATCACCCATGACTCAAGACCTGCGAAAGCTCAGACAACTTTATACTGGATTGCCGCCGGTGGTGAATGAGCTGCCCACTCCCAGCAGCCTCACCAACGTCATTGCCAGCGTTTGCTTTCCAATTTAGTAGGAAAAAGATACACCATTTTGCTGCCTGATTTTTATTTATTGATAATTAGACATATGTGTATATAAAGATAATTAGGCATATATATATTTTTACCCACGATAATTAGGCATATATATAGATAAGTGGGCATATATATGTATATATGCCTATTATTATTTTTTATGAATAGTGGCTTTCTCTTCAGAGTGAAAACCTACTTTGAAGAGTCTATATTTTTAAATTAGCTGTTTTTACAACTCCATCTTTTCATTTGTGACCTAGATCCCATTCTTTTGCGTGCACACACACACACACACACAACTGTTGTATGAACAGACTGTTTTTTCCTAGTATGTTTTATAACTGGTTAAGTTCCGAAACTCATTCAACAGACACTAACTGAGCGCCTTCTATGCGCCAGGCCTGTTCGAAGCACAAGGATATGAGAAAGAACAAGGCAGGCGAAGCCAGTGCCTTTGCAGAGCTTCTCGTCTAGTGGGGGAGACAAGAACGTGAACAGAAAAATCACTGCAGGCACTTAAAATTGATCAAAGTTACACAAAGCAGGTTAAGAACAAAGCATGCTGAGGGGAGTGGTATATATTTTACAGAGTAATCAGGGAAGGCTTCTTGGAAGAAATGGCATTTGAGCAGAAGACCCCAACAATGAGTGAGCCTTAAGTGCATCGAGGAAAGCCACCCGAGGCCCAGCAAAGGTGTGTAGAGGTCAGCAGGGACCGGGGAAGGCTGGAGGGGACGGAGCCAGACAGCGTCGGGGAGGGGAGGTCAGAAGGGCAATCAGGGACCAGCTCTTCAAGGCCCTGCAGACTGGTAAAAATAATGGAATTTTATTCTAAGTATAATACGGTGAGGAGAGCAGGGGAGTGGTATGACCTGATTTACATTATGAAAGGTCAGTGTGGCTCCTGTGAAGGAACGTGCAGCAGCGGAAGACAAGTGGAAGGCAAGAGACCAGCGGGGAGGCCACTGACAACAGCTCAGGCAGGAGAGCGGTGGCCAGCACATGGGTTACAGCAGCAGAGACAGTGAGGACGTGATCGATGTTGAAGACAGCCGATAGAGTAGGTTGACGAATTTAAGGTCAAGGGGTGATGGAAAGAAAAATATCAAGGATGGCCCTGGCCAGGTAGCTCAGTTGGTTAGAGCATTATCCCAAAATGTCAAATTGCGGGTTCGATCCCTGGTCTGGGCACATACGAGCGTCAACAAATGAATGCACAAATAAGAGGAACAATAAATTGATGTTTCTCTCTCTTTCTCTTTCCCACCTCCTTCCCCTCTCTCTTTAAAATAAATACAATTTTAAAAATTTTTTAAAAGAAAAAGATCAAGGATGTGCTGTGGTTTGGGGGATTGTGCAAATGTGTATCAAGGGTGTGATGAAGCTGGATAAAGAGCCATGGAGGAGGGGAAAATCAAGTTTGCACAGATCAAGTTTGAGTTGCCTGTTACACGTGCGAGTGGAGAGGTCAAGCAGGCGCCTGGACTTCCAAATCCAGACTTGCTAGGGGGTGGGGTATGAGGGCCTTCGGTGCCTAAATGCCGTTAGGGGTCATGGACCTGGATGAGGTCATCAAGAGAGGACATGGCTCCAGAAGAAAAGAGATTCCAGGGCACAGCCAGGGACCACCAGCACGGGAGACTAAGCAGTGACGAGTGACATAGGATGAAAACGAGGAGACTCTGGGACCCCGAAAGGCAGGTAAAGAAAGTGTTTTGAAGTAGGCAACTGTGTCAAATCCTGCTGAGACGTGGAGTAAACTGGAAACTGACCAGCAGATGGGCCACTAAGGTCACCTAGGACCTTAACGGGCAGGGAGCAGTCGTGACCCCGTTAGCGGTGGTGAAGCCCCACGGCAGACCAGAGTGGAGGCAGTGGGGACGGGGCGCAGCTCTGCCGGGCACACACGCCCGAAGCAGGCCAGGGCCCAGACAAATTCGAGTCCTCTCACCAACATGGGAAGCATCTTCAGGAATATAATAAAAAAGAAGAAAGGTTATAAAAAGAGAAAGAGAAAATGGCAGATAAAGGGCCGAGTGGGACTACAGACACTTCTCTTTAAGAGTTTAGCTATAAAGGGAGCAGAGAAGTGAGACTGTAGCTGGAAAAATGCATGATGAGGTCAGAGGGAGAATATTTTAAAGATGGGAGATACTATAACATATACCATTGGGGAGAATCCAGAATAGAGTAAAAATTTGATGAAAAGGAATAATACAAGAACCAAGTCCTTGCATAGGCAAAAGAATAGGATCTAGGTCACAAGCGAAAAGATGGAGTTGTACAAACAGCTATTTTTAAAATATATAGTCTTGCCCTGGCTAGTATGGCTCAGTAGATTGAGTGCCAGCCTGTGAACCGAAAGACCGCCGGTTCGATTCCCAGTCAGGGCACATGTCTGGGTTGCAGGCCAGGTCCCCAGTTGGGGGTGTGTGTGAGAGACAACCTCTCTCTCCCTCATTCTCACTCCCTTTCCCTCTCTCTAAAAATAAATAAATAAAATATTTTTAAAAATACATATATAATATTTTACTGTATGCAATATTAGCCACTGGTTTCAGATAGGTAGTCTTTAACATGGTAAACAAAATAGTCTAGAATACTACTCAGCCTTAAAAAGGAAGGAAATTCTGCAGTATGCCACAACATGGGTGACTGTTGAGGACATCATGCCGAGTGAAAGAAGCCAGTCACAAAAAGACAGACACTGTGTGACCCTACCTGAGGGAGGTGTGTAGGGCAGTCCGAAGACAGAGACTGTCATGGCGGCTGCCAGGGGCCGGGGGTGGGGAGTGAGCACACCTGTTCAATGGGTGTAGCGTTTAGTTTTACAGGATGAAAAGAATTACGGGGATGGATGGTTGCACAGCAATGTGATGGTATTTAGTACTACTGAACTGTATACACTCAGAAATGGTTAAGATGGCAAATTTTATCACAATAAAAAAATTGCCTTCCGTAACGTTTTGGTGAAAAGTTTCACTAGGGATGGACAGTTCCTTTATGCTTATTCCTAGCAGTCGCTCCGAGGTTAACCCCTCTTCCTTCATACAGAATTCTTCCCTGGTCACGTGTAGTAAGGGATCGCTACAGTCACATCTCCCCTGGCACTTGGGGCTCCTACAGCCTTTGTAACAAGACTCTCTGTGGGGAGCTAGACTGTTCCCTAAAGCCAATGGCAGCCTGTGAGCCTTAAATATGAAGATGGCAGATGCAACGTGATTACAAAGAGCAGTTTGAATGTAGACACCCATATTATACTTGAAATGTGAGCACGTGATTGGCTCTTGGCTAGATATTTTTATTATACTTGAAATGTAAGCATATGATTGGCTCTTAGCTAGATTTTTTTTTAAATGGTGGGTTTCAGAACCTGGGCAACCTGGTCCCTAGATGCTTGGCCCCTCAGCAGGAGTCAGGACCCTTCTCCCGGCGAATCTCACAGTGGAGGCCCTGAAGGTGGGCCCGCTTGGAGGGCCGAGTCTAGGCCCCTTAAGACTCCCCCATTGATAGACAAGGAAGACTTTATTTTTTTCTGGGTCCTTCATGTAGGCAGAAGGACCGTAACATGTGCCCCTGCTCCACCCCGAGTCACCACAGATACTTCTTTTCTCTCAGTACCCTGCTTGGAGAGCGAAGGAACTGTAGCGCCTCCCACCCTTATCTTCCCTCCCCTCCCAGGGGCCCTCCCCTTTTTTTCCCACTGGAAAGACAGGATGTCGTGATTACGTCTTATCAATAGTCGGTGAACGTTGAGTTTCCAAGTAAAGGTCCATTGGTTTGGTGAAAAAAAAATTCGGCTTCTAGACTTACACCTGACACTGACAAGGTGATCCTCTCGTAGCCTAACACAACGCGGTCTGGTTCTGTGCAGCAGCGATTCGTTTAGGAATGACGGAAGGTCATTCGCCAGTGATCCACAGCTCTGCATGGGACTCTCTCAGACTGTCGTATCACAGTCACTCTGCTCTGGGACAGTACAAGGCATAGGAAGGACCGTTCCGACCAGGTCAGCTTCGATAGGCAAATCAGAAAGTGAGCTTTAGGTCAGAGAAGTCACACAGGCCCGCTCTGATGAAGGTTTTCTTATGCTGACTGGAGATAAAGGCATGCTGGGGCTTAAAGCGATGATCTCCAACGTTCACCTCTGTGTGAGGCATCTGAGGCCCACTAAAGGTTTTCAAAAAGGCCTCTTGAAAAAGGGTGGTTTCATAACCAATTTGGAGTCACAGGCACTTCTGAGGATAAAAGATATAGACCCTTTCCCCAGAGAAAAATGCACATGCACAAAAAAGTTCCAGTGCAATTTTGCCGAGTTCACGAATCTCCTGAAGCCTGGTAGTGAGCCTGTCAGATCCCATCCCTGCGTGGACCCCAGATAAAGATGCCGTTGTCTCAAGAGATCATTTTAGTGCATAGCTTGACCTTGGTTCAACCGGGAGAGCTATGCTGTTGCCCCATCTTTATTCCTGTTGTGAAAATTCCTCTAGTAAAAATCAGCATTTGGCCCTGGCTGGTGTGGCTCCGTGGATTGAGTGCTGGCCTGCGAACCAAAGGGTCGCCGGTTTGACTCCCAGTCTAGGGCACATGCCTGGGTTGTAGGCCAGGTCCCCAGTAGGGGACACACCAGAGGCAACCGCACATTGATGTTTCTCTCCCTTTCTCCTTCCCTTCCCCTCTGTCTATAAAAATAAATAAAATCTTAATTTTTTTAATTAAAAAAATCAGCATTTGCCTACACTCTAAGATGATGCCATAACGCAGAGTGGGAGATTAAAATCTCACTGTGCTGAGGCAGCTGTGTTCTAAACTCACCCAGAGCTGGGGACGAAACGTACTTACTTTTAAGGGCCCCAAGGAATGAGTTATTTTCTCTTGGTGCAACAGTAGAGCAGTTAATCAGTCAAGTGCATAAGTGCCTTCCTGATTATCTTAACGTTCCTCCTGGGCAGGAAGCACGGCAGTACAGGAAGGAAACAGAATTCAGGGGGCTTGCGTTTCCATCTTGGCCCTGACACCGTATCAGACGTCGGAAGGTGACGTGGCACCAGACCTGGGCAGGTCGCGCCTTCTCATCGAGCACAGTGACACCCACATCACAGGGGCCTGTGTGACGTAAACGAGGTGATGTGTGCGGAGACGCTCTGAAAAGGAAAGCGCGATACACATACACGTGGGGCCCATTATTAATATTTGAATCAAATTTATGCTTATTTCCCTCTTTTCTTGTCAGCATCCTCTTCAAAAAAACGTTTTCCTGTCAGCTCTATTTTAAAGTCAATCCATCAACTGTACAGAGTTAGTAGGCTATACATAAAACTCCAAAAACGGGGATTTCCTTCTCAGAAAGTGGTATTTTTGCCATAAGCACCCTCTGCAAAGCATACATTTTTTTTGGCCAGTTTTTATGTAGTCTGTTTGCCTTTTTCTTCTTTCTTTCCTTTTCCCTCCCACCTCCCATTTTGGAGTTCCAGATTTTGAAGCGGCATCTGGAATTTTTTTAAAAAACTGACTCTGGGTTTTATTCTTCTCCCCACTTAGGAGAGCTGTGACACCACATGCGATTCTGACAGGGTTCCTGCTTCGTTTCTTCACCTTCTGGCTCGGACGACTGCAGCGTGAAATGCAGTCCAGTCCGTTAGGAAAGAGCGCAGGAGGTGGAGAGGCTGCGTGGGGCAGTCCCTATCCCCGCAGCCTTTGAGCCAGGAGACCGGAGCGGGAGCTAGAGCTCACGTCCGCAGGACCTCGGGAGAGGACAGGCATTGACGGGCAACCCTGCCTGGCGCTGCCTGGGTGGAAGAGACTGAATGACTTTCATACCCAAGCCCTGCTCCTCCTCCAGCGACTGTCCTGGCAAAAGAGTCCACCTGAAGTTCATTTTGGTGACACGCTGGATGTGCTGAACCACCTTTTTTCATAGCAGCCCGGAGCTCAAGTGACTGTAATAGAATAGGTCACAGCAAAACCCCAAAGCCTAGAAATCTAAGTTTTCATAATTAGTTCGCTAAAATCAGAAGCAAGGCAACGAAGATGAAATGAAAAAAAGAAAAAGAGAGAGAGACATTAGCTCAACTTGGCAAAAATCAAAAAGGATGACAAAATGGGCTCTCCGGTTCCCTAAAAGCTCCCACCCCTCAGCCCGGCGGCGGTTCTGGTTAATGACTCCGAGGCTGTGGCGGAAGCTCTATCGTCCCAGGAATGCTGGTCAGAAACGCTTTCACAGTGACCCACGAAACAATGAAGTGAAGGTCAAAAGGGACGGGACAGGGAGCTGACTGCAAAAACGCAAACTCTACAGCTGAGCTGGTCTGAACGCTGGAGGGATTAGTCAGCACCCACAGATGCCACAGGGAAATGCAGCCTGGCGATTTCCGAGAAGCCTCAGCTACTGAGTGGGACGTGGGATCTGCCTCTCATTTCTGAGGACTGGGCCTTGCACTTGACTGGGGGTCTAAGTTTTTATTTCTCAACAGCTGCTGCAAATCCGTGGGATCAGGCCAAAGCTAACACAGATGCAGGATTAATCTACCTTGGCGAGGGCTGCCGGAGCCTTCGCAGGCAAACCTCACTCCTGCCCTGCCGCAAACGCGGACCACAATCAACGCCACCCTTTCTGGGAGCATGAGCGGCTTTTGAAAACATATCCTTAAAAGTGTCCCCACCCTCCCTAACCAAACACAACCAAAGCCCATTATATACACAGCGTGAAAGGAGAAACTCCCCTGGTCCCACCCTCCAATGTCGAGGCCGTACACACACTCGAGGTGAGTTGGCACAGGCTGTCTGGGTCTAACTCTGGCCACTTACTAGCTGGTGACCTCGGGCAGAAAAGCTACCCAATTTCTCTCTAGGTTTTCTCATCTGTAAAGTGGGATAACAGTGCCTACACGTCATGGGACTATTGTGAAGATTAGATGTGTGACATAAAGTGCTCAGAACAGGGCCTGGCACAAATCAGGTATGAAATGACCATAGTCAGCTGCTATCATGAATGTCAGCTACTGCAGTTACCCCAGAACCATTCTAAATGCTCCAGCAGGACCCTGGCCGCCCCATATCCTCAGAGTTAAGGCTGAATCTTGCTTCTGAGGCGTGATTCCCACTGTGTGATCTGACCTGTGACTGAAAGTTTTCCCAGCCTGGCACAGCTGTTGGCCAAGAACAGTGCTTGGCACATGTTCTGTGTTCAATACGTGATGGGTAAACGAATGGAGGAAGGAAGCAATGGAAAACATGGAGGAAGGGAGAGAGAAAACTCTGCGTATGGATCAGCCAGACTGGATGCCTAGCTGTCAGTCACGTTCAGCAGTTTAAAGGGCTTCCTTCTGAACAAGCCTCTTCCTAGTTCCTTGGGATACATGGGTGCCCAGAAGGCTCTTTCAATTGCAGAATAAATTATCCAAAACGACCGCTAGTGGAGTTAGAGCTCTCCTCCCAGTATCTAACAGCGCCTTTGATGTCTGCACCCTCCTCACCTTCCCGGCTATCCTTTGCCTGAAGCCAACGCAGAGGCCCGATCAGCCTGACAGACCAAAGGAAAGGAGCAGTGGGCTGGGCCGGGATGGTCTGCACCAGCCCTAGCTGATGAGAAATCAAAGCCCTGTGCGTGGATTTGCAGTCATGAAGCTAGTTTAACAATCAATTTTCCCTTCATATAGCTGCTTCAGAAAGAAGACCTCTGCCTCAGGGGTCACCAGAGTGAGAGGTTTAGAAAAGAACGTATTCACTCTGCTTCCTGCAGACAAAAGCACCGAGCATTAAACACCACGCGCCCTCCTTCTGGGTCCAACTCTGCTTCAGGCTGTAGGAAAAGAAAAAGACTAGGGAGAAGGGGCATTAAAAATGTATTCCTCATTTCTCTGAATCTCAGAAGAGTAAGTTTCCTAACCACGTTATAGCTGACCTCACCGGGCCATGCAATCCAAGAGAGCTCTGTCAGGGGCGAGCTACGTAAACATTAGTCGGAGTGCTGCCGGGGAAATGAACGGGGAGAGACTCTGGTGCCTGCCTTCAGGAGCCTTACAGTTTAGAAGTGGAAAATGCTTCAAATAGTAAACTTGGTGTTACATATGTTTTACCACAGTAAATGAAACGTGGAGCTACAAGTACATGTGTACAGGCTTAACATGAGGCATACTGTGACAACTGCCAGGAGAGACAGGAGAGATGAGCAAGAAAGGGCGACAAGGAAGGCCGGCTCCGTCCCAGTTAGTGACTATGTCAGGAACGTGCAGTCGAACACACAACGCTCCAAACACCCACCGTGTAACCACTTCCGTCCCAGACAGGGCGGCCGCAGAAACCCACAGCTCACAGCTGAGTGCGGATAGTCAAGGCTTTGGTCAATACTTCTCTTCATCAGAAAGCAGTGCGGTATGGGGAAATGGTCAAGAACGTGGTTCTGAAGCCAGACTGCTGGGGTTCAAATCCCAGCTCTACTACATACCTGCTGGACGACCATGGCCAAGTTACATCACCTCTCAGAGCCTCAGTTTCCTCATGAATAAAACTAGGATAGTAAGAATACCTGCTTCTGCCCTGGCTGGTGGGACTCAGTGGATTGAGCTCCGGCCTGTGAACCAAAGGGCCACCAGTTCGATTCCCAGTCAGGGCATATGCCTGGGTTGCGGGTCAGGTCCCCAGTGCGGGGGCGCACAAGAGGCAACCACACATTGATGTTTCTCTCCCTTTCTCCCTCCCTTCCCTTCTCTCTAAAAATAAATTTAAAAAATGAAAATAAAATACCTGTTTCATATTGTTGCTGTTAGAATTAATTGGATGAATATGTGTATAACACTTGGAACACTGCCTGGTATATAATAAGTTTTTAATACATGTTACAAATGATGGTGATGATGTCTAAAAAGAATCCTGTCGTTTCTCCTTGAGCATAAGTGGGAAAATATGATGAACTCTCTAAATCCACTTACAGCTATGTCAGCTGCAGGTTCCCATCCTGATGGGGGGGGAGGGGGCAAGCCTCGTATCAGTTTGGGAACCTGCAGAGAGAGGACCGAGGCCAGGAGACAACCTCGCACAGTAAATGCCAGTTACTTCCATCCTGGTGGTGTGGGGACTCCTTATGTTCTTAAGAGACTTGCTTCATTTTGCAAGATTCTCTTTGACCACAGAAGTCACTTTGCTGCTAGTATGAGAGGTGGAGGATCTGATCAGCTACTTCCTCCTTTTATCTCTTTATCGGAGAGACGCCTGTCCTCAGCAACAGCCAGTCTTCCACCACATGCCTCACCAGTTCACAGCAAGCCAGGCGGCCCCCTCAACTCTTCACTCCTGAGTGCTGTCAAATCCACTGCCGATGTCCGGGATAAAGGCCTGAACACCACACGCTCCTGTTCATTTCTGAACACAAAGCAATCACTGCCCATTATTAGTCCTTTCTTGAAGGGGACCATGGTGCTCTGAGCCCCAAATCCTCACTGCAGCAAGACAGGAAGCAGAGTGCAGCGGGTAAGAGCACAGGCTCTCAGGGCAGGTGGCCTGGCGTTGGACCCTGCCTCTGCCATCTTGGGCAAATGACTGGGCCTTCCCAAGCCTTGCTCTCTTCAGTTGCGAAACGGTCCGTGTTCCCTGCCTGCCCCCCCAGTGTTACTGTGAGGATAGATCACACACAGGAAGTGCTCAGAGCCACCCTGGCAGACAGCAAGCTCATCTGAGAACACGTCCCCTTGTGTCTTCCCAGAGCTTGTATGAAAGCCCGTTCTGGGCAACGGGTCCCACATGTGGTCTTCAGACTGCGAGAGCACATTGTCCTCAGACTCCGAGAGCACTCCCTGAGCAGTTTTTGACTCTGGTGATCAGGACGCCCCAGCGCCACCAGTCCTGGCCAGGGCTGGAACCCAGACTGATCCACACAAACGACACAGAGTATTTTACAAGGGGCCTTCTGCCAGGAGGTGAGCCGATCGACCCCGACCAAGGGAGGGGAGAGCCAGGGAGTCTCCGCTGCCCCAGCAGTGGCTCTGGGTGCGGCAGCACCTCCACGAAGATGCTTCCCAGACTAGCATCCAGTCGGTGGCTGCTTCTTTCTCAACATGGGGGAGGCACAGAACTCAAAGTAAGAAATAGCCACTAATTCCGACCACAAGCACCGAAGACGCAAGGGGCTGAGGTGACCATGCAGAGGGACATGAGAAGTTAGGAAATGAAAAGGTGTGTTCCACACGGCTCAGAGGCCTGGCCGCTGGCACTGGCAGTGGCAGTGGGCTGCAATCTCGTGATTCCGGTGACGAAGGCCACAGTGGGTTACCGGTGAGAATGAAGGGTGTGCTTGGGAGGGAGGTTGCAGCCCACATGTGACCCGTGGTCGAGGAAGCCGACAGGGAACCGAGCGCGTTCTGGGCTCCCCTTCCTCCACACGGCCGCCTTCTCAGCACCTTCAGACCAGCCTTTAATCAACAGCAAATGAACGAGATAACAATGATGGCCACAGATATAAAGACAAAAATGTAAATGTTTTCTCTCACCCTTTCAAAAGTGCTGAAATGCAAAACAGTTCTTCCTGGCGGTAGTTCTCTGCGGGATGTGAGAGTCCGCTTCCCAAACACTTGGGACCTGGTCTCATCTGTAACACCCGCGGACGAGGTTCATTGGCTATGCCATACAACTTCCTGCCTGGTGACTCAACAAGCCAGGAGATGAGCAGTTTGCTGGGAGTACAAAGCGACATATGGCTGCCAACTTCTTTCTGGCCGACACCGCAGATGGAGTGGAAGGCTGCTCCACTTCCCGGGCTAACACTCGCACAAGCTGACGGAGGGATTTCCGAAAGCCCCATCTGGTATAAAAACCTCTACTGGGCAGAGTGGTTTGGAACAGCAAGGGGGCGGCTAGTAATAACAGACTAGGGCTAAATGCTACAAAGAAAAAAGAGCTGGAGAAGTGGCTGGAGTTTTTGTACAGGAGAGGACAAGAAGCCAGAATTGGTCTGGAATCTGAGAGACCACGTCCCAGCTCCAGAGGCAGTGGCTTCTGGCGGGGGGTAGAGTTTCTGTGGCTGTTGTCGCTGTGGATCCCTCTGCTGATACTGTGGGGGGGAGAACTCCAGCTCGCCCACACTCGCTCTGGCAGTGCATCTTTACTTGAACACTGGGACCCTTGATCTGCCACTTCCTGCGAAAGGCGTGTCACCAAACCAGTTCTACCCAGAAAGTTACGTTCATACCACAGAGAAATAAATTCTGAGCATCTGCACACCATATTTTTTTAGGGCCCATAAGGTTGAAACAAAACAATAAAGAGAGAGGGAACAAGGACCATGTGGGAGGAAAGTGCCACTCCGCCCAGACCTGGGGCTGCTGCTGGAGGAAGTTGCTTCCAGAGGCAGTGCTGTCTCCCCTCCTCCCCGCTCCCTTCGTTGGAAGGCGGTGGGTGCCGCCATTCACCCCAACTAATCCATCCCACGAGGCTCAACACAAAATATAAGTCGGTCAAATTTGGGAACTGGCTGTAGCTAATGAAGGGACTTCACAAAACAATATGCCAGCAGGGTTTGGTTTGTTCTTTTAAATTAAAAAAAAAATCCATACTAAGACGCCTTCTGCATCTGAAAACAGACATGCCCCCCCTTCCCAGGAGCTGGTGTTCTGAGGAAGGAAAACGAACAGAGCTCCTCCCTCCGCGCCCCCCTCTCTCAGTTCTGGGTGGGCCGACAAGCCATGACCTTGGAGCTCCAGGCTTGGCTTTCTACTAACTCTCAGACTCAGCACTTGAACAACACCTGTCCAGCCAGGATTTCCTGCACATGATAGAACCCCTAGGACCAGGTACCAGAGTGAAAAGCTCCAATGACAGAAAGAGGCGGATTTCATACACTATGGAAATGAAAGTTTTAAGGTGTGAAGTGACCCACTAGGTCCATAGCAAGAGACGGCGCCGCCCGTATGGAATCCTACCGTCATCCTCACAGGGCTCGGAGCCAAAAGGCCGTCTCGCATCTCCTTCATCATGTGAGTCCCCCCGCCCCCTGCACCCCACGTCCCCGCCGCCAGGAGACTAAATCTTGTGCTGCTTTTGCATCTTCAGTGCCTTATGTACGGTAGGGACTTGGTAAGTGAGGATGATGAGGTTCAGGCTGAGAAAGAATCGCTGACTAGCTCCTCACAGTGGACACCACAGATGCAGCCTGAACAGCAAGCAAGCCGGTAGTTCGTTTTCACACATCCATCATCGTTCCTAAATAGCTACCAAACAAGTTGCTATCCAAAAAGGAAATCAGGCAAATAGGCTCCACACTCTGCAGCTTCCAGTAGATCAGGAATGCGATTGCATAACACCTACTAACCCAAATGCTATAAATTACAAGTCGGCAGGGTGAGCTTTTCCATGTCCCCTCTCCAAATGAAAATAGGAGCAGGAAGTGTGGTTGGCGAGAATTACAGAGAAGTTTATCATTTCAGCGCCATCCCTACCTGTTCCACCGCGGAGCCATTAGCACTCAGCAGAGCACTCCTTTCAATTTCCTACTTGATTGTTATTTCATCAGGGTGGTTTTTAATTTTTTCCTTGCCCTGGCGGCACAGAAAACAGTTTCTTGGCAGAACTTTCCGAGTGCCCAGTTGGACCCCTTGTTACGGCTTTCCTGCCTCAGGAAGTCCCACTGAGCCCCAGCCAAATGACCAGGGGAGGAAAGGAAACATTAACAATGATGTGAAAAATTCCCAGGCTGGAAAAAAAGATTGAAGAGGATGGGCATGAGGCACCATTCTGCAGGGAGCCTGGCACAGGAAGGTCCCCCGAAAGCCAGGCCGGGCTGGCCTATGCCGGGAGCCGTGCCCCGTGGGGAACCAGCAAGTCAGGCTCCTCCACAGCCCGGAAACCCGCACCAGCCGCTCTGCTGTGGGCCAGCTGTGTCCCCCCCTTCGTACCCCGCACTAGGACATGGTGATCGCCATGCCCCAAGACACCTATGAATAGAAATGGGTTGTGGCTGGCATTGTTCCCCTCCGCCAGCTCTTGAAATGAAAGGGTTCCACGGCACAGAGTGAGAGAGGGAGGTCAATTGTTTGGAAAGCAGAAGACAGGGTGGAAAAGATGAAATTCAAGACAGATGTGTGAGAGCCGCAAACATATGTCCTTGAATTTATGCATCCAAGTGATTCATGTAGAATAAGTAACAAAGAGCTACATACCCAATATAGAACTAAATATGGGAATAAATACAAAACAAAGTCCTCCGTGCCCCTAGCCTTACAAAGAAACATCAGTTCACATCTCTCTTTCTGCCAAACGAAGCTGTTGTAAAACAGGCTGAGAGAAGGATCCAGGATGAAACTGGTAATTTAGCAGAGGTTCTCACTGTCTCTTGTCCCTCTCAACGGGACGTCAGCCATCAACAATTTATTTCCCATTACTGAATGCTGATTTCTTTTTTCCAAAAGGTACTGGCACTGCTTGCTTAATTATCAGCAGAATTATAAAAAATACTGTAGTATTTCCCAGGTTAACACCCAGCCATTTAAAAAAAAAAATCTAGCAGGAAATTTAGATGGGCGTTTCCACAGAAACACAGAAGTTCAAGACATTGGCCGGAAAGCCATTACTATGATGCAGTGCCAGTGTGCGCTGTTTCACTTCTGAACAGCTGACGCGAAGGGGCCACCACACAACTGGTTCCAAATGCCTCCCCCAGAGAAAAGCTGCTGGACTGCTCTCAGTGTGAGACCTCGGTGGGGACGAGGAAGGGGAATCAGCACGAGGCTCCCAGTTCTAGATGTGCTCGAGGAGTGGGGTGACGCGGCGCCCAAGGACATGACGAGGGGGGCGGGGGCTTTCCAGACAGGCCGAGTGTCGCATCGAAAGATGCAGCCTGGCAGAACGTCAGCTGTACACCATGCACACGCTGAGCTGTTTATTCATCAGTAGACAATTACTGTCTACCTAAGACCTACCAATTTGTCCTGAAATTAAGGACAAAGGTTATTTGCCTTTGAAGGAGGAAAGGAGGCTGATCAGTCCCGGACCCTGCTTGCTAGCTGGACACCCCATCTGGGGTGCCATTCCTGTCCCACTCACCATGGGGGTGGGGAGCCTGAAGGTTTGCTTGTCCCTTAGGTGCCAGCCTCGGGCCACAGGGGATTGTCCCAGGTATGGACACTTGATCTGACACCAATCAGACGCTCCCCTGGGAATGTGGAAATTGGAGACAGAGACAGATTCAGTCAGGTCCGAGTTCCCCCACCAGTGTGCTCCAGACAGGTGAGGGCAGGCGTCATGCTGACCTCCAGACCCTTGGGCAGCTGGAGTCCCCTCCACTAGTCCTTGGCCTCTGGTCACAAGAGGCCCTGTCTCTCGGTTCCTTCAGGCAGACACTGGTCATTGTCTGCGTGGAACAGGAACGTGAAACAGTGCAAGCCTGCTCAGGCCCTGGTGCGGGTGGGGACAGCAGCCCATGTCGGGGGGCGGGGGGCGGGGGGCGGGCAGGAGCAGCCTTGTGGGACCAGGGACAAGCAGGGAAGAACAGAGCTGACAGAGAAGGGACAGGGAGGAAGACAGACACCACAGAGTCAGAGAACTGAGAAGCAAATCAGAGAAACTGCACAGCCCCCGAGGAGGGCAAGAGGGACCTGTTTCTGAAATCCCATCCTGGCTCTGCTGTATCCCTGCTGAACCTGACTTCCAGATCTGGATGCTCATTAGGTTAACAACTGTGTTCTGAGAGCTAGACCCAATCTGCTTATGCCAGATTGAGTGAATTTCTGCTCCTCGTGAACAACTCCTGGGTAAAGCAGATGTGTGGGTACGTGTGCATGGAGGGCCGGCACACTGCACAAAACCTTCACTGCTTAAAACACTGGTGAAAGAAAAGCCAGTTACCTTGTGCTCTTAACCCTTTCAAATTCCTTGCTTATATGCCTTCTCCTGTTGTCCCCACGGGATCCTGGGGCCCTGGGGAGAAAACTCCTCCATGTGCCATGGATGCAGGGATGGAAGCAAGACGACTCACCTAAGACACCAGGGCCTCTGCGCTCTCTGCCGGCCACCAACACTTAAAACGCAGCACCTCCTCAATGTGGGCCTAAAACACCATGTGCAGACCTGAGAAAGATCAGCCTGCTTCTCAGACGTGCAGGTCAAAGGGAAGTGGCCGTGAACAAACTGTCACAAACCTACAGAGAAAAGCACCCCGTTTCTTTGACTTCCCAAGAAGAGAAGGTTCTGCACTCTCTCTGGCTCCAGGAGACGCTGCCTGGACTGAGCTGGGAAGGAAGAAAGGCTGAGGTTTCTTCTACAGACAAGGTGGATGGTCACTTTTGAAAAACCCCACGTGCTTCACAGCGCATTGCCAGGGCATCACAGCAGGCATGTCACTCAGAAGCAGTCACTGTGCGTCTCCACCAACTTCAGTTTCCCTGGACAGCTCAGCGAGAGGCTGTCCTTGGCGGGCTCTCCCAGGCCAGGTGCCTCAGCACCTTCTCGCAGGCTGTTCCAGGAGCCTCCGGTGCCACAGAACCAAAACAAAGTTTCTGAGGTTGCAACTTGACACACTTTCTCTCTCAGGACAGAAATGTCCCGGTGAATCAGACCTTGACTATGCCACTAATCACTCGCTGAGGAAACTTAAAATGCTGAGCCCTTCTGAACAGAAACCACACGCAAATTGCCTCTCCATACAGAGCATCGACTTTCTGGGACACGTTGACCATTTGCAAAAGCACAATAAACCCGTCAACATTTGCCAGAGCCAAACTGTTAAATGTCAGCGAGTTTTGAACTGGGCTCCAGACCGCCCACAGAATAATCCCTGTCCAAATAATCCGCGGGAAACCGGATTCCAGTGTCCTCCGACTCTGTTCTTTGCTTCATGACCCTAAATTCTCCAGGCTGAAATGAAGACGAAAGGCAGGACAAAGGGGAGGTAGACCCTGCCTGCTCCTCTAAGAGCCGCCGCAGCCTCCGCACAGGAAGAGAAATGCCCAGAAAGCAGGAGGCAGAGCCAGTGGGGAAGGGGGTAGGGAAGGGGGTGGGGAAGTGTCCCGGGAGTATGTGGTTCACTGCGTCTTCCAGCCACAGCCAAGAGCAGACGGAGCAGAGTGGCCAATCTCTGCAAGTCACTTCCCTTCTCTGAGAAATTTACTTCTGCTGTGAACTGGGAAAATGATCGCCTTGCCTCACAGCGTTGCTCTGAGGATTAAACAAGATCGAAAATCCAGGTGTCTCCTTCAAGTGCCCATACTTCCCAAACTTCAGTTGTGCACATGTATCATTTACAATTTGTGCTCCTAACTTTCTTGTTTACTTATTTTTTAAAATGAACTCTTTTTTTGTAGAAGCAATTTATTTGGAAAGGAAATTGTATATTGCTATTGTAAATGGAAAAGCAGTGCCGCTTACCATAAATAGAGGGTGAGTGTCAAAATAAAAAGAACAAAACCCAAACAATTATTGCATTTGAGCTGGTCCCTGCTGCCTGCAGAAGGCTCTGAGGTCTGCTTTCTGTATTGCACGGAGATTAGCGAGCATCCCAGTGGTTTAAAGGAGTGCACATCCAAATGTTCTCCTGATATAAGCAGAGACTTGAAAGGGAGAGTGGAAAATGCATGATGTAGTTTAATCTGCAGCTCCGATCCCAGTAACAGTCCTGCCACCTCGACTTCTTTAGGTCCTGTGCCAATGGGGGCAGTGGAGGGAAAAGGGGGCTGAGAATCTGGTGGGACCCAGCTGACCCCTGCATGCTGGCCTGACCCCAGAGCCTCCAGAAAGCTGTTTGCCAAGGAGGAATCCCTGCTGGCTCGATCTCACGCCTGCTGCCGTCTGGGGGCATCGCGATGACTCTCCCCCGTCTGTGAGAACCTGGCTGGGCCACAGCCAGGGTTGTTTCCATCAGGGAGACACAAAACTCACAATGACAGGATGCTGGCAAGGACCCCCTAAGCACTTGGGGTGACACACCAAACCTGACTGCATCCACCCTTACGAAAGAGGCCTGGAGTTCTCCCCAGCAAACGCTGCCAATTGGAAGGAAAGAGCTTTGCCAACAAGGTTTCATGCAGTGTTTTCCCAGGAGGGTCTGCATCAGAAGCCCCTGGGGGGCGGCAGATTTCTGGGCCCCAACTCTGACCCTCTGAATCTGCTCTCTGGGGCTAAATGTTAAGAGAGCTCCAGGTAATTCTTATGTCCCTTGACACCTGAGCTAGACGTGCGCTTTAGCACACAGTGTCTCTCCGTCCACACTGCTCCCCCCTCCCCGGTTGCTTCTTACTCGCTCTGCAGATCTCAGATCAATATGGCTTCCAGGGAAGCCATGTCTGCCCACCCCCAAGTCTAGAGCAGGGCCCATTATAGGTCCCAGTCCCGGTTCTCCCTCTCTGAGCCCTGGTCATGACTTTCATCATAGATCTGTGTGACATGCAGAATAACATCTGTCTCCCCCCCTCCCCCCAGCCCGTAGACACCGTGAGCACAGGGCTGATACTTTGCTCACCGGTGTAGCCCCAGCTCCCAGGCACTGGGCTCCTGGCGCAGAGTCGGCATCCAATAGCAGTACTTGTTGATTACATGAGTGAATCTAGAACAGCAATTCCTAATGCTCATTTCCTGCCATACCTCACTCTTCTCACTAAGGTTTTTCAGGTACTTGCATGCCCCAGTCACAGCAGGTCCTGGGAAGAGGAAATCGTGGTGCTCAGATATTTTTTGGTTAAAGGGGTTTTAAATGATCCCATCTGCTCACCTGAATGGAGTTTTCAAAGCTATAAAATTGTCACATACTACCAGAGCGTACCATCAGCGACCGGAGCCTGCACAGACGCGCCTGCTCTCCTGGCCCCTGAGCTCCCCAGGTCCGTGTGTCACAGGAGGAGCAGGAGAGCTGTGCCTGGGGTGACAGGCAGAGGGATGGGACCGCTTTCTACCCAATTCAAAATGCCTTCCCTAGGGCTCACACGAACTCGACTGCTAACTCTAGGATAAACCTCTAAGTTCTACTCGTGAATAGGTATGTTGAAATTTTTGTCGTAAGCAGTACAACTCTCTCTGAAAGTAGGCCCCAGAAGGAAGCCGCCTTCCTATTCTCCAACAAGTACAGATTACAGACATGGCCCATCTTGACCTGGTGGCCAAGTACCCATGAAGGCTTAGCTTTGCTGTGGGATGTGTAGAATAAATTAAGTTTACCGGGGTTGGCGGGGAGTCATAAAACAAGCCTTTAGGTCGAAAGACTGTGTACCTTGGCAGAGGGAACGCGTGTGCTATAACAAACCCTACCCAGTGTGCCAGAGAACTCAATCAAAACCAGCAGAAAGTGGTTCCTGTCACGTGAGACGGGCAACTCAGCAGCAGTGTCCTAGGGGAGATGGAGATAAGGCGGGCCAATCTAGCCTCCGTCTGCCAAAATTCTTTTCCACAATGGCCAAAGAAAGGAAAGGCCTAAAACCCTACATAAGAGGAGCTGGCATTCTGAAGTAAGGCTTTTGCAAGCGCAAAACAAACACGACACCTCCCAGGAAAGCTTTCTCGTCGAGGCCCTTGCTCTGGGATTCTGAACGCGCGTGCTCCGGCAGGAGGAGAGTCTTCCGGCACGGCACTGTAGGGCGCGCTCTAGGTCAGGAACCTACTGGGTCTTAAAATATGTCTCCGTTGGTTTTGCTAAGTATTTGCTTTCATGAGAAAGCCCACTTTCTATGGCTGAGTCCGCCCCAAATCTGGATGGCCAAGTTCACCTAGACCACAGTAGACTCCAGCTAATGAGTCGAGAAGGCCCAGCCATTTGATCCACTGTAAAGCAAGACTGACCCAGCCCTGGCTAAAGAGGCAGCAGAGCATACTGGTTGGTCGGGGTTTCTCAGGACCTTTGGGTCCTCAGGCAGGACAAGGTCAGAGGCCAAGGGCATGAACTCGACCCTGGACTACAGAGGCTCACTGAGTTCCTGGGCTGGAACAGTTTGAGAGTCACAATGAGACACGTTTTCCCGGGGCAGCAGTTTCAATCAGATTAGAACAGGTTTCCATTCTGGCCTCTCTTCTTTGTAACTTGTTTCCAGTGATCCGGTGACTGACCCCACTTTCAGCTGAGCTGGGCGCAGGCCTGCTGGAACGCCAAGTGTTGTCCGAACAGGCCTTCTTTTACCATTTATGATGCAAGCTTATCACTTCAAACAGACAACTGATTTTGCTAATTAACTTGTCAGAAGGGCTAAACACCAATGATTCTAAAGTTAAACTTGTTGTTTTTGGTAGACACCTCCACTTCCTGGCTTTTAGTTGATTTGTAAGTTAAGTGACAATCCCATGTGGCAAGTGGCTTCCTTCGGTTTCCGTGGCAGAGCTCGCCAGGAGCCAGGATCAAAGCGAGGTGGCCTGTGAGGGATTTGCTGAGGGTTTCCTTTCTTGGCCAAGGTGCCTGGCTGGTTTTACGCATATTAAACTTCGTTCAGTCTCAAACCACGCCGCACTGAGTGGAAACTGGGAACTCAAGTCGCCCCCCTCTCCCCATCTATCTGTGCACTGGAGCAGATTCGGACGAGTTTCTGAGAGGACTGCTGGCCCTCCGGCCTGTTCCTGCTGGGCACCAAACCCCCCCCAGTTCACCTACGGTCCAGGCAAATCCAGGAGCACAACATCGAGCCATTCTCCTGAGCAGAGGAACCACATTCGGGGAGGAGTGCTTGAAGAATACACATCTAGACAATCTAAAACATGTGTCTGCTTTAAGGCAGAGTAGCAGGGAGCCAAACTTCATACTGTCCACTCCTAGAATCAGTTTTACTTAGTCTCTCCTTGGTGGAATGCCATCACAGTCTACCAGTGATTATCTTAAAAATTATACACTTACAATAAGATACTGTTGAAGGCATCACTCAACAGACAATGTAAATTCCCCTGTATGAAGGTTCCCGAAAGAAATACCCATGTTTTTCCTAAGTAGTTGGTTTTACTTTACAGACATCAGGAGCTGTGGAATACACCATATACCTTTCTCACTGGCTGTTAGGAAGCTCATGCCAAATTTCAGGTTCCCACGTAGCAGGTATACAGGTCACCATGAGATACACTTTTAGTCTCATGACAGTTTTTTTATCCTCACCCAAAAATATGCTTCCTGAGTTTAGAGAGAAGAGTGGGTAGAGAGAGAGAAACATCAGCTGCCATCCATACGTGCGGCCGCCGGGGACTGGAACCCCATCTAGGTCTGTGCCCTCACGGGGAATCAAACCACAACCTTTTGGGGTACAGGACATGCTCCGACCAACTGAGCGCCCAGCCAGGGCAGCCCCATAATAATTGTATTTTATCCTCCCTTTCCTTAATTTTCTTACTTTCTTATACAATTTATTTCCTGGTTTATCTTACTTCGACTCACCTTTAATCCTATCACATTCTATGTTTCCTTACAGGTAGTAGCCTTATAGCCTTTATAGCCTTTTTTAACGTGGATTAGAGTATGATGCGTATGTTCTGTTTCCAGAGGAAAACTTAGTGTTTTGATCTGAAATAACACTTTTTGAAACACCTGTCAAACCATGGTGACCCTAGTAGTGAAAGACATTCTAAAAAGTTGAACATAAAAGCTTTTTGTACCAATGGTCACCACCTTCCCAAATATCACCAGTGCAGTCAAAACACCGCACCGGACAATGCTTCTCTAAGTGGATCCCTTATTCATACCAGATGGAGATCGTTTTTTAGGTGGTACAAGGATTCCCCACTAAATAACATTGAATCAAACAGTGATCAAATGTTACCCCCTTTTCAATTTTCTTTAGGTCCTTCCAATTGCTTTAGGGGAAAGGAAAAGTCTTAGTTTAATGCCAATGAATGATTAACATTTCTCAAACACCTTCTCATGTCCTCTTTTTTAATGATATAAATTTAAATTTTAGAAGTGAGTATACTTGAAGAAAAATACTAAGTAAGTGGTAATACAATGGGCATTCTGACACGACAAATGGAAAACATCAGTGAAAACCTCAGGCTTCCCTTTCTAGCCGGTATCTAGCAGGGATCAATTTCCAGAGTTTATTTACTCTACTCTGAGCACCCTGATGTGATCAAAATAGATCTCATCCTCCAAGGAAAAACTGACAAGGTGACTTCATATTGGCAGGATCTGGTTCAAAGGCTGAGAACTCTCACCACTCAAGAAAAGGACCCAGTCCTGGAGGAAATACCTTCAGGTCCAGTTTCCTGTCCAGCGATAGTTTTAAGATTAACTCTTTTCATTCTGACCCCAAAACCATGTTTAATGGAATCTACTAGAAGGGTTTATCCACGTTCACCAATAGTTCGGTTGTCATTTTGAAGTGGGATTAAAAAGTCACTTCCTGAACTCATCAAAGGAGTTTAGACCTGAAACACTGGAAGACATTCCTACTGAGGTCATTTGGAGTTTAGGGGAATTTTTGGTTTACGTTTTCTCCTAGTTTTCATTCCTCCTTAATATCAAGTAAAGAACTACAACAAATGTGAAAAGTTAACTTCCCCAAGATATTTATTCCAAAGAAAAAATGTGTTCCCTGCAACTCTTATGCTAGAGAGGATTAAAACTAGATAATATTGGATGATAAGGAAAGGGAAACCCAAGTCACTCAAGTACAAAACAACAGCTGTGCTCAAAGGCCCGCCAGAGAAGCAACTTATCTGCTCAGTCAAGATCTGTTTCTCGGGTCTCAGATCTGCTCCGGGACACCGGAGTTAGCTCCACTTCTGCCAAAAGCAATTAAGGGAACCGTCAAAGCACACTCAGACATCTTCATTCTATTTGAGGGGCCTGCACCTCTGCTCCTCCCAGTCGCTGATTAACTATCTTCCCACAGAGTGTTCTGCATTTTGCAACAGACAAAACTAAGCCAATGAACAGAGCATAGGACGGTAAGGAGTGCCGCATTTCACTCTGCTTGCAACGTGTGTCCCGTGGTCGTGGCTGACGCCAAGAACCAGCCGCTCAGGTCATTTCTGCAGGCGCGCAGGGAAGAGCCCAACACGGACAGGTGCCGGTTACTTTCACAATAAGGACGACAGAAAGGACAACTCAGAAAGTAATGAAAATGGTCCTACTTCTTGTATAATAGTACAAATGAGGCTTCTCTTGGTATATTGTTTTACACAGTTTTGACTTTTGGACTATGTAAATATTTTACGTATTAAAAGAATAAAACCACATTAATAAACATGAAAAAGCAAATCTGAAGTTGAATGTGAACAGAAACATATGAATCTAAATATCTCTATCTACCTGTCTATCTATGGCTGGGGTGGGGGAGAGTGGTGGGGTAAAAAAAAACATACACACACACACATATACGATCATTATTACATTTTCTGCACAAAAAAGTAAAGTCATTCACATGATGTGGATACAGTTCTCTGGATGCTCACCTTTACCTGGATGTAGTCAAAGGACAAAGAGAACTAAAAAGAAATCCTGGAGCTTGACTTAGTGGGTTTGCTGTTGGCCACGACATCAGTGCGATGCATCTGTGAATGCAGGTCTCACTGCCGGACAACAGGGGCACAGGCGTGCAATGCGGAAAGCAAGCAGCGCCCTGTGACGGGAACTGAACATACCCCCACCATGAGGTCAAGGTTTTAAAAAACACTTACATTTCTTAGTTCTTTCCAATGAGTGTCAGGAAGCAGTGACACCCCTAGCAATAAGCACATTTTATGCCTAGATCTTGCTTTCTAATTACTATTTCTCCTCCAAAAGGAGTAGGGTTTCTTAGAGAAACAGCTGATTTCAAGTCCAGGGCAGAGAAAGAACAAGCTGAGCATAAACGTTTTATCGTGTGTCAGAAAAGCAAAGAAATCCTCAAAGAACGTTGGAGACACGTTATAAGGACCTGAGAGCCATCTCGACAGGTTCTGATTTACCAAGTTTTGAATAACTGGAGACTAAAAAGAATAACTTATTTAGTGGACTATAGCAATCAAGTTCTATTTTTAACTTTTTATATTTTTAAAAAATTTTATTTATTCTGAGAGAGAGGGGAAGGGAGGGAGACAGAGAGAAAGACAAATATCCATTGTTGTACGAGAGAAACATCGATCGGTTACCTCTCATTCACCCACAACTGGGGACCTGGCCCACAACCCGGGCATGTGCCCTGACTGGGAATTGAACCAGTGACCTTTCAGTGTGCAGTCCAGCACTCAATCCACTGAACCACACCAACCAGGGCACAATTAAGTTTTTTTGATAAAGGCATCTTCCCTATTTTCTTCAAATTTTTATTGATTGATTTTTAGAGGAGGAGGAAGAGAGAGGGAGAAGAGTGGAGAGGAAGGGAGGGAGAGACATTAATTTGTTATTTTACTTATTTATGCACTCATTGGTTGATTCTTGTATGTGTCCTGACTGGGGACTGAACATGCAACCTTGGCATATTGGGATGACACTCCAGCCAACTAAACCTACTCTGCCAGGGCCAATTTAAAAAAAAAATCCATGAATCTGCAGTGATACTAGAAGGCAGGAGACACAAGGGTCTCTGTAAAAGAATACAAACTAATAGATGTAGAAGGAGTGACAGAATTCAAAGATCAACAATCTGCAATGACCGACAAAAACACAGATTCAGGTAAGAATCACCAATGTGTATCAATGGGTGCTAAAGCCACTGGGTGACAAGTGGTGACAAGTTACTGGGAACAAAATATCTCTATGATCCTAAAGTTCCACACCACATATTGCTTGTTAATTACAAACTTGAACAAAGATGACTTTATCAGAGTGAGATCTGGCAGACATCACCTTACCAGACCTACCCGAATGTTTGCCCTGCCCCCGTCAAACTCGTATGCTGAATCCTAACCCTTGTGTGATAACATTAGGGGATAGGACCTTTGAGAGGTGATTAGGTCAGACGGTGGCACCCTCATGAACGGGATTAGTGTCCTTATAGAGCAGACACCAGAGAGCTCCCTTGCCTCTTATGGCCACCCGGCGACAGGGAAAGAAGACAGCCATCTATGAATCAGGAAGCGGGCTCTCTCCAGACACCGAATCTGCTGGTGCTCTGATCTAAGACTTCTCAGCCTCCAGAACTGTGAGAAATAAACGTCTGTTATTTAAGCCCCAGTCTATGGTATTTTGTTAGAGCAGCCCAGACAGACTAGCCTCTGATAGTGGAACAAAACCATTACGTGCCTCCAGTAAAAGACTTTAGGACGTACACATCACCTTTACAGTATTCTTGACCTAATGTTTGACGTGAATATAATCAGGAGGTAACAATGAGACAAATTCAGACTGGAAAATTCCACAAGACAACTGACCTACACCCTTCACTATCAATGTTAAATTTCTTGGGTATTATATTGACATTATTATTATAAAGAAGACATTCTTGTTCTTAGGAGATACATAAGGAAATGTTTAGGAATGAAATATCATTATGTATACAATCTATTTTTATTTCAGGGAAAAAAGTATACCCATCATTCATATACATGTGTAGAGTTATGTCAGGTCCTTAAAAATAAGCTCCCCATACCAGCAGCAGCAACAGCAGCAGCTCTTAAGTAACCTCATGTAGCAAAACGATTACAACTGGCCCTGGCTGGCGTAGCTAGTGGATTGGGTGTGGGCCTGTGAACTGAAGGGTCGCCACTTCGATTCCCGGTTGGGGCACATGCCTGGGTTGCGGGCCGGGTCCCCAGTACTGGGAGCTCAAGAGGCAACCACACATTGATGTTTCTTTCCCTCTCTTTCTCCTTCTCTTCCCCTCTGTCTAAAAATGAATATATAAAATCTTTAAAAAATGATTACAACTGGTAAATTTAGGTGAGGGGTCTAGATGGGCATTCATTGTACTATTTTCTTAAACTGTTCTGCAGGTTTGAAATTTCTCAAAATAAAAGATCGGTAGTAGAGAGAAGTCTTAATCCATTTCCTTCTCATGAAATTTAAAACACAATTCTTCACGTTGTCGGTTCTTGAATGTACAAAAATGCTGGGGAGTGCTAAGCTAGTTAGATCCGTGTTCTCGGTCCACACACAAGGTGGGGCTCAGCGTCAACCTCAAAGGTAGTGGGTCGGGGGCTGAGGTGAAGGAAGCCAGACAGAGGAACCACTCGGGCTCTGCCACATGAACAGGCTCTTTCACCGACAGACGTCAGTCGGGCCAACGTGAGCGTGAGGCTTTGGAAGAGCTCATCTTGCACTTCTTCCCTCTCCAGACAGTTGTCTGGTCCAACCTCTGAGATTTTTTCTTCTCAGACTTGCACCTGGAGGTCATTTCCAAGCTAATTGTAATGGAAACCATAATTACCCCATCCCTCACTCTGGGGCCCTTCTAATTAGGGAATGTATTTGGCATTAAAGGAGCAAAGGGGATGATGCAAGGTTATGTAAACTGCTATGAAATTTGAAAAAGTAGGTGACCCAGGAGCTGTGCAGGCTGTCTCCTGCCCAGGGAAGGGCCAGACGCCTCGAGGCCTTCCCACTTGGTTAAATGGTCTAGAAATTGAAAGGCTGGTTCTGGCATTTTGCCTTCTGCTTAAGCCTCTCCCAAGAGCCAGGCTTCTGAATCTCAGAACTGGAACTGTACCTGGGATTGTGTAAAATCACGAAGGGGACTAAACAGATCATCTTGCCCACAGTGACCGAACAGACGAGCAACCGTGGTCCCCGGAGGTCACCTGTCTTGCCAACTGTTGTTCCCGCTCGTCAGTGCTGCCTTACCATCTGTGACCCCTTGCTTACTGCCTCTGGATTAAGGAGCAGCAACGGTGTCTGGGAAGAGGAAACTCACAGCATTTTAGGCTGGCTGTCAGCAGCTAGAGTGTGACATTTTCTATAGAGCAAGCCCAGCTCTGTCCCCTACATGAAGGTCCTTGGTGAAGCCTATCAAAGTTCACAATGCACCTGCCCTTTAGCCTGGCAATTCCAATTCTAGAAGTTTATCCTACTATCGGCATGCACGTGCAAAAACGTACGGGCGAGAATGTTTGTCCTAGCGTTATTTGAGAGCGCAAAAGCCTAGGGGATGGCTGAGTTTTTATAGAGGACTGGGTAAGGAAATTATGTTGTTATACATTCAGTAGGATACAATGCTGACACGCATGCTCTGAAAGGAAAAGACAGGCACAATATAGAATTAACCTTTTTACAAGTCAATGTTTTTGCAAATAAGACATATTACCCATACATAGATGCATGATTATAAATGCATAGGAAAGGATATATTTATTATACATACTCATATTCCAAAAGAGGATGTGTGGTTATTGAGTTATACCTCTGTTATATCCTTTAGGACAACTTATAATTTTTCCACCATGTGCATGTAGTTCTGCTTTTATAATTAAACAAAAAAAAATGAGGAAGGATTCTTCTTCTAGGAAAAATCCTGGCAGCCTCAGAGGTAGCCAGACCTATCAAGGGAAGACTTTTTAACTGAATCAGCAATTAAACTGCTGGATGTGAGCTAACCTAGTTTGCTATCTCAAAATATATACTCTCAGTGAAACACATGATTTGAACGTGGGTCCAGCCAAGGCCAACATTCAGAAACGTCTTTGCTGCAAACCCTCCGCCCGTGCCAGGCTCCGGCTGGAGTCTGAACCTTTGAGTGAAAACATGTTACGGGAAAGAAAATGATGTCAGTGTGGTCAGCAAGTCCTTGGCTTCTCCGGGGAATTCTTTCCAGTCCCTTACGCTGTGTTCAGGGTAAGGTTTCCTTTGTTGAAGGAAAAGTTTGGCAAAACTATGCAGCTACCAGACACTGATGGCTTTTATTCAAAGCCAGGGAGAAGAGCAGTTTGGCCTTCTGGCTCATCCTAAATCCTAGATGTCTGCCTTGCGAAATGTAACAAATGTACTAATAGTCCATTAACTTGCAAAGGATATGCAGAACATGCCAAAGTGTAAGGGAAGGTCCTGAATGAAGACTCTGCATTATCAATAAAGACCCTCAGTTACAGGAACCAGACCTATTCTGCCGGGCGCAGTGGGGGGACATGAGTTATGTTGTGGGTGGGCCTTGTGGGGCGGGGCCTGTGTATCCTCTCCTAGCTGGCCTGGACCCTTGCAACAGCTCCAGAGTGGTCTCCTTGCCTGTATTCTTGAGATTCACCTCCGTCTTCTCTCTACTGGCCAGCTGCAGCCTGTGCCATGTTACTGGAACACCTTGGTGTCAGTGGGGACAGAAGAGAATTGTGATGTTCATGATGGGATGGGAGCAGGAAGAAACCACGTTCCTCCTCCGCGGCAGCCCCAACGTCACACCGGCCCTGTGCCAGGTTCACGGTCGAGCATGTGTATGTAGAAGGAGTAAATGAGCAGACGAAGGAACGATCCAGAAGGACAAAGAGGAAAAGGTGATTTCCTTTCATCTCAGAGATCACAGCACAAGTGCAAGGTGCAGAGCACGCAGAAACCCACACGGTCAGCTCCTCGCAGGGCGGCTTCCATCACTCCAGAAGTGAAGTGGGGGTGAGGGTGGGGGTGGGGGTGGGGGTGGGCACAGGGCGTACTACCGCAGCCGCAGGCCTGCGTCAAGTCTGGCGGTTCTCACAGAGGAACGTGAGGCGTGGGTGAACCCCATCCACCCTCTGCTCCCTTCCTCGCATCTCTTTTTCTATTTCATTATTTGTTCCCTTCCCATCACCAATCTGTTTCTTTTTAAAGGGCAGACAGTCATCACACACTCGGGCTTACATCAAAGGCCGGAGCGCCTCGAGGAGGCCAGCCAGAACCGCCACTGGCGGCTGCTCCTGCAGCGTCTGACACCAACCCCGGAGCGGCCGGCTTCTGACTCGCCAGGTGCCGGCGGGTGCTCTCTGATCAGAAAGCTCGGGGCAGGCGACTTTAGGTTCCAGGGGCTGCCTGACATCTCTGATATGTTCCCACAAGGGCTTCCAACCTACCTGGAGTACAGAGTGGAGGGAGGTCTTGGAAGTACCTGAAATGGCCCTGGGCTGCAAACAGGACCTTCTAGTCAAGGTGTATTGGCAAAGTTCCTGTCCCTGTTCACATCCATGTACTTCATACTCAGTGTGATTTCTTCAGCATACAAGCGCAGTACTTTAGAAAAATGCTGTGAGAATAACTGGTGCATGTAGGTTTCAGGAAACATTTAACTCTTTCGCACTGCCCATGAAGAAAAGACTGGTCATTTCAAATACTCAGTTCTGTAAGTTACCTGGAGAAATGCGTGAAGAGGAAAGGAGACAGTGCTCCACAGGCAAAATCTGGTCATTGTCTTTTAATTCCTCCACTCTTTTGTATTCCACGGACAGTTTACTGCCAAGTCCTGCCAAGTCTCCCTCCAAGCGTCTCTGGGAAGCAGCTCTTCGCCTTCTCTTTGATCCCAGGGAAGGCCTGTCAGCCCGTTGCCCCACAGTCAAAGGCAGCATGCCTCTGGGAAGGCCGGCTGGTCAGGAAGGCAGGGCGAGTGCCCAGCGCTGAGGACGCTGGGTGCATGCTTTAAGCCAGCCGTGCTCACCCGGGGGTGATTTTTGTTTCCCAGGCAACATTTGGCAATGTCTGAAGACACTTTTGGTTGTCACGACTGGGGAGAGCAGGTGTTACTGGCATGAAGTAGGTGGAGATGTAGGAGAGTAGCAGTAGAGAACAGAAATACTGTTAAATATTCTACAGTGCAGGGGACAGCACCCCCAGCCAAAAAAAATTATCTGGCTCAAAATGTCAACAGTGCCAAGGTTGAGAGGGTCTGCTCTAAGCCCCTGCCGGAATGCCTTAGCTCCTGAATGACATCCTAATTCCAATTCTCCGATGCAGGAAGAGAGGACACAGACCAGAGAAATGAAGGGAAAGTTACCTCAGCAAGGTGCTGGTTCTGCCGTGTACTGGTAAGAGGGAAAGCACCGTGGCTGTGCGATCTGGCAGACTCAGGGGCAAGCTTTACCAGTCTCATTTCTGCAATCTGGTTACGAGTTAGGAGGCCTAAAGGAACGCCATGGAACAGGAAGGGCCAGGCTGAACGAGGAGCCCCACACTTTTGGAGCATGTGCTTTGACTGGAAGCAGGTGGTCTTCATGGCTCTGGTTCTGGGGCTGCATTTGCAACCACCACACACCGGGGAGTACGCACCTCCCAGGACCCCGCAGCTCCAGAGAGGAGATAAACAGCAAGTATCTATTACGAGTATCACTCGAAAGGAAGTGTGCCAATAGCTTATTTTTCAAGTATAAATCATAGCACGTCCACTTGTTTTAGATAAGCCTCCTTGAGCTGAGAACGTTGCATGAAGCACACTGGCTAACTGGGAAGGACACGTTTTAGCCAGCCCCGGTCTAGCTGTGCTATGTCACTGGTGAACACTTATGAGCTCCCCCCAAGCTTGGAAAGTGCTTTTATGAGCAACATGTCGCGAGGCATCTGTGGTGCTACTGGCTTTGTTTCTTGGGAAACATGGGGGTGGGGGGATGGGGGAGGAAGTGCCAAAATTTGGACATGCCTGTAGAAGTATGCTATGCATGGAATTTCATACACCATGTGTGCTGAGGCAAAAATAAAATAAAATAAAAAAGCTGAGGGCTGTTGTTCTAATGGAGAACAAAGAAGAACTGAAATGACACCAGCTGTAAATGGAGGAACCTGGGATGAGATGGAAAGTTCCAGTATCAAGTCCAAGTCTTTCATTGAAGAAGCCAGACACTCACAGGCCAGGACTCCAAACCACATCATTAAAAGACAGACTGACAGGAACTTAGGGACTTTCGGCCAAGATGGAGACATAGGTGGATGCACTGTGCCTCCTCGCACAACCAAGATAGGGACAACAACAATTTAGAAGCAGAATAACAACCAGAACTGACAGAAAATTGAAGTGTATGGAAGTTGGACAACCAAGGAGTTAAAATTAGACACGTTCATCCAGACCGGTAGGAGGGGTGAAGTCGGGCCTGGCGAGGGATAGGGAGCAGAGAGCAGAGAGCGTTGGGACCAGACGCATAAGGCAACCAGGACACACAAAGCAACCAGGGCAGCGCGCAAGACCACAGCAGGCAGACCCTGGGCACAAGCAGTGGCTGGTGGGCCCCAGCTGGGGGGTGGCGACCAGCAGACCCAGCGAGGTGGCAATTGTGAAGCAAGGCACTGCACGCAACTCAGGGTCCCAGCGCCAGGAAAGAGAGCTTTGTGGCACTGATTGAAAAGGAAGGTCCCGAGGGGTGCACAGGCCCACCCACACAGGAACTGGCACCAGAGGGGCCCAGTTTGCTCAGGGAAAGTGGCTGAAGGGACTGAGGTCCTACGGAGAGCGGAGCAAGCGCCATTGTTCCCTCTTGGACCCCGCCCCCACATACAGTGTCACAACCCAGCCACTGGGGTGCCCCGCCCTGGTGAACACCTAAGGCTCCGCCCCTCATTTTAACAGGCACGACAAGACCACACACACACACACACAAATCCCAAAGAGATGGCTCAAACAGAAGAACAACTGAAAGCCCCAGAACTCATCCTTTTAAGTGACCAAGAGATAGCCAACCTATCAGATGCACAGCTCAAAGCACTGGTGATCAGGAAACTCACAGAATTGGTTGATTTTGGTCACAAATTAGATGAAAAAATGAAGGCTACGCTAAGGGAAATGAAGAAAAATACACAGGGAACCAATGGTGATGCAATGAAAGATGGGTCTCACATCAATGGAGTGGACCAGAAGGAAGAAAAAATATACAGCCAGAAAAGAATGAAGAAATAAGAATTCAAAAAAATGAGGAGAGGCTTAGGAACCTCCAGGACATCTTTAAACATTTCAACATCCGAATTATAGGGGTACCAGAAGGAGAAAAGGAA
>CM052545.1:68448487-68686703 GCA_028533065.1 Trachops cirrhosus
AGATAAGGAGACAGTAACCTACAAAGGAGTTCCCATCAGACTCTCAGCTGATTTCTCAAAAGAGACCTTACAGGCAAGAAGGGGCTGGAAAGAAGTATTCCAAGTCATGAAAGACAAGGACCTATATCCCAGATTGCTCTATCCAGCAAAGCTTTCATTTAGAATGGAAGGGCAGATCAAGTGCTTCTCAGATAAGGTCAAGTTCAAGGAGTTCATCATCACTAAGCCCTTATTGTATGAAATGTTAGAGGGACTTATCTAAGAAAAAGGAGATAAAAGAGATGTGTAGTAAAATGACAGCAAACTCACAATTATTAACAACCACACCTAAAACAAAAACAAGAAACTAAGCAAACTACTAGAACAGGAACAGAACCACAGAAATGGAGATCATATGGAGGGTTAGCAACAGGGGAGTGGGAGGAGGAGAGAGGGGGAAAAGGTACGGAGAATAAGTAGCATGGATGGTAGGTAGAAAATAGACAGTGGGAGGGCAAGAATAGTATGGGAAATGTAGAAGCTAAAGAACTTATGACACATGGACATGAACTAAAGGGGGGAATGTGGGTGGGAGGGGGTGTGCAGGGTGGAGGGGAGTGAAGGGGGGTAATGGGACAACTGTAATAGCATAATCAATAAAATATATTAATTAAAAAAAAAAGACGGACAGTGACAGAGACAGAGATGCGAGGGGAGACAGAGAGAGAGGAGGCTGTGTAAGCACCTGCGATGGTTAACGCGTCCACTAGACTGGGCCACGGGTGCCCCCAGACGTCCGATTCAATGTCATTCTGTGTGTGTCTGTGAGAGTGCTTCTGGGTAAGATTGACATGTGAATCGGCAGACTTAGTAAAGCAGATTGCTCTCCCCAGTGCGGGTAAGCCTCAACCTGCTGAAGGCCTGACTAGAACAAGAGGCCGAGTAAGGGAGAGCTCACTCTCTTCCTGTCTTTGAACTAGGACATCAGTCCTTGCCTCTGGACTGAGACTGGGCTGGAGCCTGCGCCACTGGCTCTCCTGGATGTCCAGCTTGCTGAATGCAGGTCTTGGAACTTCTCAGCCTCCATAACTCCCTGAACCAAATCCTTGTTGTATATCTCTGTATTTGTAAATATCTATGTACTCATAAATATGTACAGACACAGGCACACACCTCCTATGGGTTCTGTTTCTCCGGAGGACCCAGACTAATATAGGGCCCACGTCAGTAACCTCTGCAGCCCATGGAGAGAGTTTATTACCTTTGAGATAAAGCATCGGGGAACTTCAGACTCTTACTGGAACCTTCTTTTAGCTTCTGCTTACCTGAGGCCTCCTCAGCCCCTGTGCTGGCCAGGCTGGAGGAAGTGAAGTGCTAGAAGCTTTGTTCATACTAATGATGATAATATCCAATGCATTTGTAGGAAATTGCCTCCTTTCATCAAAGATAAAACAAACCCTCCCACACCTGATTAAGGAAAAATGTTTAAGTCTGCATTTAAACCATCTCCCTGAGGAAAAGCGAGGGGAAGGCGTTTATTACGCAGGACAACAAAAGGAGGGGTAACGACGTGGGGTCGGAGGGGATGAACACTTCTCCGCTTCTTTTAATTTACCCACGCTCACTCCTAACACAGAACCCTCCTCTTCTCCCCCAGGAGTTCTCTGCTCTCGAGCACAGTCCCTTTGTCACAAAGGCAATCAGTCCTTATGGCAGAGAGTCCCATATAAGAGGCCCAGCGTCTGCTCTAGATGGATAAATGCCTCAGCTGGGATGAGACAAAAGTGACAGGGGAAAAGAGTGATTTTAAAGAAACACATCAACGTGCAATTAACATAATATAATTTATTATTAAAATAAGAGTAACATTAGTCACTGTTGGTTGTGCACTTATTCCGTGGCAAGCACCACAGGCTGAGAACCGTGTCCGTGGCTCGCAGTTCGGGCCACAGCCATGTTGGCTATTTGATTATTTAATCTTGTTGCAAGTTAGAACAAGTGGAGAGGAAAGAAGAAGAGACATCTGAGCTGCTTTTTGAAGAAGGAACTGGATTTTACCAGGCAGCTTTCGAGCAGCATGGGATAAGGCGTCCAGGGCAGAGCGAGAGGCGGGGCACAGCCCCGAGGTTTTCAGTGCTACGGACACGGAGCTTCGGGGCTGCTGGGGAGGCCTGGGCAACGGGGGAGATGGTGGGCCTGGGGCCGTGTGGGCTGACAGGGACGACTCTAACTCTGTCATCGTTCAAACTCCTGGAAATAAGGCCAGACCTAGAAATCCTGGGCTGCACCCTGCGGGCCCATTCCGGAGGGGCAGACTGACAAGTACAGCGCTAACTCCAGAACAGGTGACAGATGCCATAATGGAGACCCGAGAGCCCAGTGGTAACTGCACAGCGGAGAGGGCTCTTAGAGGAGGTGACATCTGAAGGGACAATATGTACTGCTTACTTTCGAGCCCAGTTCCACCAGACATAGAAAGCAAGGCCATGCCTGGTGGAGGAAGCAGGAGGCGCCGAGGCTCACAGGGGTGACTGTGGATGGGGGTTGGAGGGTGGGAGCGGGTCGGTGTGGAGGAGCGCAGTGCCAAGGCGAGGGCTGGAGACAGTGTCAGACAGCAACTCGAGGCTGGGTGGTGGGAGGGGCTGCAGTCCATGCCAAGGAGTGTGGGACTTAATCCACTGACAGGAAGGTTCCTGTGTAGGGAGGGCACTGATGTGAAGAACTGGTGGTACAGGAAGGCAGTGCTGGGAGCTGTGTGGAGGGGTGAGCCTGGAGGTCAGTGGGCAGGTAAAGGGACAACTGCACCAAATGCACTGACCTAGGTAGATGCAGAGAATGGTGGAAGTGAGGGGCAAAATGCCAAGGCTTGTCGCTTGGGTCACTAAGTCAGTATGACACTGCTATCAGAGTTAACCAGAGTCTCAAAAAGCAGGGAGAACCAGTGAAAGACCCAAATGTGTGTGGAATTAATAAAAGAATGGGTAGGTAGAAAGGGAAGGAGCCTTGGCTGGTGTGGCTCAGTGGATTGAGTGTTGGCCTGTGAACCCAATGGTTGCTGGTTCAATTCCCCATCAGGGCACATGTCTGGGTTGTGGGCCAGATCCCCAGTAGGGGACGTTTGAGAGGCAACCACACACTAATGTTTCCTTCTCTTTCTCCCTCCCTCCCATCCCCTTTCTAAAAATAAATAAATAAAATCTTAAAAAAAGAAAGAAAGGGAAGGAGAAGGAGAGAGCAGAGTGGAAAAACAACTGGTGGAGGTCAGAGAACAAGCTTGGTTCTGGATCCATGGAACTTGAGGCCTCTCCAGCAACCAGGTGAGGACGCCACGGTAGACTGATGAGTACACAGCGTCCACCATGAAAGCGGCAGTGGATGGGACTTCACCTCTCCCCATCTTGTGGCGTTACAGAGAAGAGCTAACAGAGGGGAGCTTTCTGCAATTGTCTCTTTCTGGCTTCCAGCAGAGGGCAGCAAAAAAAGATGGTTCAGAAGAAAGAACTTGGCTAAGTAAGCATGTGTGTGTTTCAAGCCAAAGGTCTCTAGAAGCTTCTCTCACAGGTATGGAATTCAACCACGCTGCCCACTGTGGTGAAATGCTGATCTGGTCCAAGAAGAACAAGACGGACAAAATGACACTGAGAGCAATTCATCTTTCAAGTAGAATCTCTGAGCTCTATTTTGTTTGGTTAGGAATGGAAATTCCACTTTTATTCCAAGTAAATCTTCTGATGCACCAAATTCAAAGACAAGGTTTCAACCATAAATAAGAACAAAAAAAAAAAGTGAGATCACAGTCATTTAAAAAAATCATTATGGGGTGGTGGTATTTTTTATTCTCATTCAGGGCATAATTATTGAGCAAAACATTGCTTTTTTTTGGAGGTGGTGGGAGGGGGAGATATTTATTTATTTCTACACATGTACAATTAAATAATTTAATGAATAACTTTGGGTTAACTACCAGGGCTGAGGTTTCGGATAAGGTTGTGATTAGGGGCCCATAAAAGAAGAAAAGGTCTCAGTAAGTGCTTCTTTGCTGCCCGTCTGAGTCCTGCTTAGCAAACTAATAAATTACACTTTTCCTGGGGAGAAAAAAACCTTGGAAATGACCCATTTCCCCAACAGGAACACATTTCCTGCAATTCACATGTGGTAGAATTAAAAGAGATCGCTTGAACTTAGCTCAGATAGGTCAGGGAGAAAACTCAAAATAAGTGTTTATTTTTCTGATCAAAACCAAACAATCAAGACTCCAAATAGAGAGGCCACAGAAACGTCACAGAATCGTCCAAGTGGCCTTGAGCTGGCTGGCACACCCGAAGACCCTGACGGAGGGGAAGAAACAGGGGAAAGAGGAAAAGCTGCTCTTCCTCCCTCAAGGGGGCAGAGCCAGGGAGCTGTCGGTCAAACCCCATACACTTTTCTATAGGAGCAGAGCATCCCTTCGGACAAAAGAGTGAGCTGACTGTGAAGAACAGGTCCTTCCAACCAGAAACTACACAGGGCGTTCGGTCTGACAACAGGGTAAGGCCATCTGGAACGAGGCCCGCCTTCGCAAATCCCACAGCTGGGCCCGAGCTCCCAGGGGCCGATCCCACCAGGGTCCGGTGGCTCAAATAAAAGGTCCAGATTCCTCCCCTTCTGCTGCCTCTAGGTCAGGGGGCAGGTAGCGGGGGCCCAGGCCTCCGGTCGGTGAGTGCGCAGCCTAAATAATCAGAAAGCTTCACCTACTGTCCCGGGAGTGAGGAGCTAAAACAAAGAGCCATCAGCCAGCCTCCGAAGGCTTGTGAAATGTCTTCCCCGGGAAAAGTGAAAAGGAACCCTAAGCATGAAAGGCAGAACAAGGAAGTTTACAAACGATTACAGAACATGAAAGAAAAAACTTAGGATGAAACGCTCGGGGTGGTGAAAGACGTCTTCTCATGACACACAGCACCAACCTCACATGAAAGGCCTGACGAATTTGACTCCATGTTAAGATGAGTAAATAATTCTATTTATATAAAGCTCCTGAAGGAAGAGGCGCGAGTGTTTAGGGAAGCACATTTAGGTGGAAATTCCTGGGGGAGGCAAGGAAGTGATGGCTGTACAAGCCAGGGCGGCGGCTCCCCTGGAAGGGGAACAGGGTGGTGCCGGGGTGGGGGCACCCCGGAGGCTCCTGGGCTCTGACAAAGGTCTGTTTCTTGATTTGGACGTGGTTACGTGGGAATCCACTCTACAATAAGGCATTAACTCGTGATGTATGTCCTGTGCACTTTTCTGTGTACTTTGTGTTATACTGGACATAAAGGTTAAAAAAAATAAAGTGCAGCGGACGCAGAGAGATGGACGGACAGAACGTGGGCGTGTGCCCGAACCACATATGACCCCAAAGAGCCTGCAGGCAGATCCGAGAACAGCCAGTCAGGATGAAAGGGAGCTGGCTTGTCTGCGGTCATCATTAAGTGATGACCAAAAGGCAATCAAAGGTCATTCAAACAAGCTGTAAAAAGTAAAGTAATATTAAGGAATTATTATCTTTTAAGATGTAATAATGCTACGTGGCAGTGTGTGTGTTTCTTTAAAGAGTCACTATCTTTTAGAAATACGTACGAAAACATTTATGAAGGAAACGATGGCTTCAAAGTAAACTGGGGTGGAGGGGGTGAGGGTAGAGATACAGATGCAACACTGCCTGGCTGTGAACTGCTGGGACCCGTGATGGAGACGTGAGGGTTTGTTACAGCGTTCTCCCTGCTGTGATATTTGAACTTTGGAATTTACCATCTTGTTAAAAAATAAGGCAGAGGAACATTGTCTTGGAAAGACTCTAACACTAGTTCAATAGCTGGGAAGGACTCCCTGGCACCACAAATGAACATACTTCTTAACACGCAGAGTCGCTCCCATGCCCGCGGGGGCCGTGCTCAGCTCTGGTCCCCACCTGGACCAGCAGCCAGCCGCGGAGCACTGCTCGTCTTCCAGCGACAGAGGCGAGTTGCGGTGAGAAGTGCGGCACCGTTCTCCCTGTAATTTCCTGACAGGAATCTGCACGTGCCTCTCTCGCACTGAGGGCCTCAGAAGGGTTGAGCCAAGTGAGAGTAAATCCGAAAATGTATGCAAGTGTGTATTTGACAAAGGATTCCTACCCAGGCTATATACAGAACTCTTATGAATAATAAGGAAATAAACAACAGGCAAAAGGTTTGGTCAGACACTTCAAAAGCGTAGCTAGGCCAGCAAACGTACAGAAAAGGTGTCCACCGTCATTAGTCATCAGGGAAATGCAAATTAAACCCACTCAGCGCGGACCAGGACAGCAAAAATAGAGCAGAGTGACAACGCCAAATGCTGGGGAGGAGTTGGATCAGCCAGAGCTCTCTCATGCACTGGTGGGAGTTTGAAATGGAACAGCCACCATGAAGAACTGTTACAAAGGTAAATACACATGTACCCTATAACCCTACAATTCTACTCATAGGTATTTCTCCGAGGGAAATGAAAAAAAAAAAAGAAAAGCATGTCCGTAAGAAGAACTGCACAAGAATGCCTAGGGCAGCCTTCCCCCACCCTGAACTACAAACAATTCACTCCTCTCTCCAGAACGGAGAGACTATGGCAGGTTCGCTCAACACAATGAACAGCATCGAAGTTCTCAGCAAAGCAGAGGACAAACTACAGCTCCGTGCAACAGCACGGATGAGCCTAACAGACACGAAACACGTGCACACGCTTCCATTTAGGGGGAGTTCTAGAGCAGCTGGGGCTAAATTACTAGAGTGAGTGAAGACAAAGGGATGTGTGGGGAGAGGGAATGGCTGACTGAGAAGGAGCATGAGGGAACTTTCTAGATGGAAATGTTCTATCTCTTGTTTTGCATGATATTTACATAACAGCTGTCCCAGCACACTGAACACTTAAGATCTGTGCATTTTATTGTATTGAATTGGCCTCCCCCTACCCACCGCCACACCCTGCTTCTCTCTCTGCTATTACTCTTCGTCTAAGTGAATGGCACCAAACGCCCTCCACCCAATTTCCCGAGCCAGAAAACTGGGAGTCTTCCGCACTGTTCCTTCTTTTTTGCTTCTACCCCGTCACTTCCTAGATAGCTCCTGAACCCACCCTTCTTCTCTCCATCCCGCCAGCCCTGCTGGAGTCTGTGAATTCAGGCTATTCTATCTGCCTCCAGACCATTTCCAGTCGCCCCCCCAATCTGTCCTTATCCAAAAGTAAAAGCCTCTGTTTAACACCCTCCAACTGCTCTCAGTCACCCTGAGGATAAACACCAAGCTCCTCAGCAAGACAGGCAGATGCAGCCAGTTCCCTCAGTTCACTCTGCCGTGGGGTCGCAGCTGCCTACAGCACCCTCCTACTGCTTCCCCCTTCATGCTCCCCCCACCCCTCCCCTCCCACCTGTCCATCTGGTAAGTCCCTATTCTTCCTTAAGACTGGGTGAAGCATCGCCTATTCTTACAGGCTCTCCAACATATCCCCTCTGCCTCTAGACACGCAGACACTGGTACGGGGCTTCAGTGCTTACGAGATGGCATATGCCGGCTGGACCAGGTGCGGCACTCTACACGTGTTTGCTCATTTAATAGCAATTGTCGCTCTGTGTAGAGATGACTGATTTTGTTTTGAATAAACAGACTCAGCTGTACATAGAGGCTGTTCTGTTCAACTTTTCAGGCACTAGGAAAATAGAGGTACTAGCTTAACTATTTGCTGAATGAATGAAGGAATGTCACACAAGTGGAGGCACAAAATGGTTTGTTTTCACATTTTCACTTTGCATTCCAACAAGCGACGCGAACACCTGGGACAGACGACATGCTCGGGGTTTTACCTGGTGTGTGGTGGCAACATCCAAATGTATCCAAAGTATTTCCTGGGGATAAGTGACTCACTACACCCAATCCTCAGGCGTCTCAACCGCCTTACTCCCTTCTCTAACTATAATATCCTTACAACCACCTCTATGAAGTGCCTACTGTATACTTTGAATTGCCCTGGCCTCTCACACACACGATGGTGTTTAATCCCCACAGCAGCCCCGCAGAAAGGTGGGTATCACCATCATCCCATGTTCATATATGATAAACACTGACGGTCAGAGAGGTTCAGGAACTTTGTCTAAGGACCAGTGCTCTGGATGATAAAGCTAGAACAGAAAGCAGCTCCGATGCCAAAAACCTACATTATACCCACTCACCACACTGCTTCCCAAGAAGACAGAATAATGCCCTGGCTGGTGTGGCTCAGTGGAATGAGTACCGACCTGCGAACCAAAAGGTCGCCAGTTCGATTCCCATTCCTGGGAATCAGAGCACATGCCTGGGTTGCGGGCCAGGCCCCCAGTTGGCAACTAATCAATGTATTTCAGTTGGCAACCAATCAATGTATTTTTTAAAGATTTTATTTATTTACTTTTAGAGAGAGGGGAAAAGAAGGGGAAAGAGGAGGAGAGAAACGTCAATATGTAGTTGTTCCTCACACTCCCCATACTGGGACCTGGCCCGCAACCCAGGCATGTGCCTTGACTGGGAATTGAACTGGCAACCGTCTGGTTCGCAGCCCACACTCAATCCACAGGGCCAATCAATGTATCTCTTGCACATTGATGTTTCTCTCCCTCTCTTTCTCCCTCCCGTCCCCTCCCTGTAAAAAAAATAAACAAAAAGACAATGAAAAAACCTTGTTACTGTTTTGAGATTTTTTTTTGAGTCATTACATAGATATATATCTATTTTTTAAATTCTTACCTCAGAATATGTTTTTTAATTGATTTTTAGAGAGAGGAAGGGGAAGGGAGAGGAAGAGGAAGAGAGAGAGAGAAATGTAAGACAGAAACACCCACCAGTGGCCTCCTGCGCGCACCCTGACCAGGGATTGGAGCCGCATCATTTTGGTGTATGGGAAGATGCTCCAGCCCCTCCAGCCAGGGATGTGCATCCACTTTTTATAAAATGGGAAACCGAGATTCACTGTGACTATGGTCTTGCTGATGCCACTGCAAGAGTAAGGATGGAAGGAGGCAGGGGTGGGTCTGCTCAGCTGGGCAGCTGCCAGGCCACTGACCAGAAGGCGTCTCCTTCCTGCTGAGCCCACGTGCCCCACTGCTACCTGCTCAAACCCCTCCTATGGCTGCGAGTTCTAGTCAAGAATGGGGCTTAATGTTTAGAATTCCTAGAGAACTAGAAAAATGATCACAATACATTTACAGTCTCTAATGACTCTGGGTTCAAACAGCAAAAATCCTTAGAGCCCAACTCCTAGTAGGTAAAGACAGCAGAATTGAGAAGAGCATGTTTGCATGAGGATTGTCTTAAGGGACAGATGATGTGTTGGAGGTGATTCTAGAACAAGAAGCTGCAAGACGTGAGGATCTAGGAGACACTCGTGGGAAGCTGTTTAAGGCGAGGCTGACTGTCAACAGCTGAGGATGTGAGGCAGCGAAGAGCTCACAACCTCCTGAGAGGAGATGAAGAGCAGGGAACTGGGCTCAGACACTGTAGTTGCACAGACAACAGAGCCTGCGGAACCCAGGGGAATGAGCGGGGTGAGCTGCACTCCTCCTGGCCACGTAACCACCAGAGGGAAGCCCGCGGGGTCCCCAAGGGCCCGGCCACGGAGCACTAGGAGACTACTGGCCGGTGGTGGTCCTGTCTGCTGGGGAAGGGCGGGGTGAGAGGAAGATCTATTAGCAGCTAATCCAGCCGCTGTCTCCTTTGTTGTTTCTGGGGCACCAATTCACAGAATGTAAAACTTCCCATTTTTAAATGGGGTTGGGGGAGGAACAATTTTTCTATCTTTCCTTCCCACTGCTTCTCTCTTCACATCAATGTGGGCAAGAACCATTCCAGTGAGGCCAGATGGTGAAGGCTGGGGGAGGAAGGGAGCTGACTTGGACAGAGGAACCTGACTCTTCCTGAACCTTAGCTTCTCAGACGTGGAAACACCCTGTTCACAGCCCAGGGCTCTCCTGCTCTCCCTCTCCCTCCCTCTCCCTCTGAGCTCCCCCAGCAGAAGCTGCTCCAAGGCTGTTTTAAGAGCAGTCTTTGTTCTTGGAGTTCGACCAGCTGGGGCTTCGAATTTCCATTACATCCACAGCTCTAAGCTCCTCCTCCATCACCTTCCTGACCTCAGGCTAAAGAAAGAAGAAAGCTGGCCCTCCACATCCCAGACTGAGAAACTAAAATCTCCCCTCAAGAGAGATCACCTAGGAAGAGACCCTTGGGAATCCTCGCCAGCAAGTAGGTACACGCCTGGGGTAACTTCAGAGTTCAAAGTATGGAAATGAGGGCAGCAAGACCACAAGACCTTGGCCCAGTCAGTGGGATGAGCACAGCTAGAGAAAGACTCGGGCAGACTGCAGGTGGTGATGCGGGGTGTGATCAGCTAAGAGCAGAGAACTTCAGGGTTCACAAAAGCAAGTTCTGAGAGTAGGAAATTCAGCGGTCACAGGTGCTGGGGACAGGCACGAGGGAGTATCCCTCCACCTCTCCATCCACCTGCCTTTCTAAAAAACCTTTTAGTTCCTAATTTGCTTTCTAGTCTCCTATGTAATGGGGGAATATAGTGCTGTGGATGAAGAATATAAAAGTTCAGACACTAGAAAAGAGATGGATTGCCCCTTGTGAATGAATAAACTAGCCTCAGCTGATGGCGGAACCAGAGTGTCTCATCACCTCTGAAGGTCCTGACACGTGTTTCTAGAATGTGAACAAACAGTTCTCAAGCAGCTGTATCCCAACCACCAAGCTAGAACCTAAGGAACCAGAGATCACAAAACATGGTTTCCACATGCTCATGTGTGATTAATCTACCCCAATAAAGTCTCCGGGTGAACTGAAGCTTCTGGCGGAGAGCTGGCTGACCTCATCTTGGAAACAGTCACCCGCTGCTTAGAAGGACTGCCCACCTTCCCACATTCATAAATTGCAGAGACACAATACAAATGAAGTATTAAAGCCCATTTATTATTATTATTGTTAATGTGTGGAGTTCCCCCCCGCCCGGTAATGAAGCTGGGGACAAGAGAGAACGACAGAGGAATATAGGAAAGAGAAGTCCGGCAGCAACCACGTCAGCGAGGGGTACGAAGGACATCTAAGATGGGGCATCCTGAACCAGGTCTCCTGGGCAGGATGAACTGGTAAAAGGGAGGGAATTCCAGGAAGGGGGACTTGTCAGGATGATGGGTCCCACAGACCAGGCAGGGCTTGGGTGGTGAGTGTGTTAACGAGATGTGCCTGTCTGAGCAAGAGGCAGGCACAAGAAAGGGTCAAAGATTCCATGTACATCTCCTACTTCCAGTCCCCTATTTCTCCTGTTCAGTTTCATAGCCAGGAAATGTCTCTGGAGTTGAATGGCCTTTTCTTTCTTTTAAATATTTTATTTTATTTATTTATTTTTAGGGAGAGGGGAAGGGAGGGAGAAAGAGAGGGAGAGAAATATCAATGTGCGGTTGTCTCTCGTACTCCCCTTACTGAGGACCTGGCTTGCAACCCAGGCATGAGCCCTGACTGGGAATCAAACCAGCGACCCTTTGGTTCACAGACCAGCGCTTAATCCATTGGGCTACACCAGCCAAGGCTCTTCTTTTTTTTTTTTTTAATTTTTATTTATTGATTTGAGAAAGACGACAGAGAGAGAGACAGAGAGAGAACATCGATTTGTTGTTACATTTATTTATGCATTCACTGGTTGATTCTTACATATGCCCTGACTGAGGATCAAACCCCCAACCCTAGTGTACCGGACGATGCTCTAACCAACTGAGCTACCGGGCCAGGGCAGATCTTTTTCTTTTCACACATGCCCCATTCTGAAGAAAGGCTCTGTGCCCACCTGGGAACTGTGATACTTACTTTTGCTATCCCTCAGGAAAATTTAAACAAAGCTTCCAAATACAGCTCAAAACCCTGGCACAGAACCACACAAAAGGCAGAAAGAGGCTGGTGCAAGGACAGGCCCATCAGAAGCTAAAGGCTCTGCATTCAGCATCCAGCACATTCTGAGCGTGGCACTGAATTTCTCAATTAAAGCTGCCACCAGAACCTGGCTGGCATAGCTCAGTGGATTGAGCGCGGGCTGCGAACCAAAGCATCGCAGGTTCGATTCCCAGTCAGGCACATGCCTGGGCTGCAGGCCAGGTCCCCAGTGGGGGCCACGTGAGAGGCAACCACACATTGATGTTTCTTTCTCTTTCTCCCTCCCTTCCCCTCTCTAAAAATAAATAAATAAAATTTTTTTTAAAAAAAAGCTGCCACCGGGTACCACGTGTAAGGCAGACTGGACTCCTGTCAGGCAACTATGCAAGGGTATGTTCTTGTACAGGATCTTGCCAACATTATTCTTGGCCCTGCTAATGTTGCTTTGGTTTAAAAAAAATCAATAAATTAAGCAAGGAAAAGGTCCCCTCACATCCAAACTGGACTAAAGGGCTTTGCCTGTACCGAGCCAAAGGCTATTTAGTCCAAGGAGATATATTCTGCTGGATACCTGACACTTTCGCATGATGGTTCCTCGGGAGGGCCAGCAGCGCACAGGCTCTGCTGCAAGACAATCCATGTTGCTAAGCTACCAGCAGTCGTTATGGCAAGGGAACGGCCAGGGATTCCGGGGTGTGGGGAAAAACAAACACAAAAAAATAGCAGGAGAAAGGGAAAAGGGGACAGGACATAAAGTGCCAATTATACAACGACTTTTACGGCTCTGGAGGAAAACTGCTAGATCCTGAAAGTTTCAGCTCTAGAAAGTGAATCAAAACCCAGTGGTCCTGAAAGGATATGACATAAAGAAGGTGTAGAAACAACAGCTCTCACTCTTGATGCTTTGACCTAAAGCAAAAGGAATCCTGACCAAAAGGAAGAATGCCTTGACGTCACTCTATTATTCACTCTAACATTTTTGCTGGACAATCTGGATACAACGAACTTTTATGTAGTAGGAGCTCAACAGATACTTGTCAGTAGGCTGGCCAGGACTCCGCGAGGCAAGAGGCCTCAGCGGGGAAGGGCGGGAAGGGGCGTGGGGTACGAAGTTCTGCGGCGACAGGGTGGTGTGTGATTAGGGAGGGAGATGCAGGAAGCTGTCCTTTAGATGCTCTTGTCACCCAAGTCAATAAGAATACCTTCTTCTGCACCACGTATCTGGAAATTTTCCAAATGCTGGCATTTTCAGTCCTTTACTCCTTCCACTAAAATCCCACAGCTCACTTCTCCCAAGTGAAGAGGCCAAGAAGAGAACCTGTTTCATTTGTCAGAACTAGCCACAGGTAAACAAACACAGAGAAAGTGTGTGGTAGCCAATTAAACAGAAATGCAGGCTCCTGGCAGCTGCGTGACCCAGTTTTTCCATTCACTTGATATAAGTAAGCCCCATTACTGAGAGAGATGGCCTCTTTGGCTTTGGGGAAAAAAAAGAGAAAAGTTGTCCGTGTGTTTCTAAAGCCTTTTCTACATCCTTTTTCCTAAGAAAAAGCAAAATTCCATTTAACCCAATTTCCATTCAATAGAAAGAAAGTATGTGGAGTGGAAAGAGCTGGGGCTTTGGTGTCACAGAGGCCCGGGTTTGCATTTGATTCCCCGTCCTATTATAACCCACTGGTCATGCAGCCCCGAGCAAGCATGCCAAACTCTCCCAGCCTCGTTCCCTCACTGGAAAAACGCAGATGTCTGTGACCATCACACACGTTGCTGGAACGACTAGAAGAGATCGCTGCGTTCCAAAAGCACCTGGCACCCAGCAAGTGCTCAGTGCGTGTTCCTCTGCCTTCAGCTGGGCTCACGCCACACCTAAGCGACGCAGTGCGGGCACTGTCGCAGCTGCAGGGAAGGACTGGGCTTAAGGAGTTTTTAGTGAAGGGAGAAAAGAATAACCCACATTTCACACCAGGGCCAGCAGAAGTTCAGCAAGATTTTAAAAACTTCAGAAAAGTCGGGTACTCAGATCTTCAGACAAATGCTATTATCAATCACAATGAAAAAAACAGCTGGGTTAGCAGAGGACTTTCCAGATACATTGGAATTTACACAAACACTGACCCACTCAAAATTCCAGAGTCAAAACGAAACAAAGCAAAACCAAGAGCCAGAAAGTTGCGAGTTTTTAAGTCTTAGAGCACAAAAAGAGACTCTATAGCCTAGGGTTAAAGGCTTGATTCTTGTTAGGAAACAGGTTCGAATCTCGACTCCACCACCCACCAGTCATGTGACCCTTGGCTTCCTGGAGGATTCAGTGAGAAAACAGCCAGACGCCGTGCATGTTAAATGCTTACGTGGGGAAGTTACTGTTGTTGCAACAAACTAAAGCTGAGTTCTGAAACCTGGAGTGACTGTGCGTGCCATTCAAGTCCAGACGAAGACTGTAGGAAGGCGGAGACAAATGATACACTCAGAGAGCTTGATCCTTGGGGGCTGCAGATTACCAAATGGGGGTGGAGCCTGGGGTTTCAAGTTCAGAGCCCATGGATACTTCTGCACTCCAGCATGAAGAACAAAGCACCAGAAGGCTTTGTTTTGACTCCCCCTGGACTGCCCTACAAAATGCACCCCCACTTACAAAAAACACAGGGCACGGCCGGTTCCTGACCTCTACCATCAGTGTAAAGAAAAACGCCCCCAGCAGAGGGTCCAAACTTAGGAAGACATTAAATTCAAAATAACACAAGTTGACACCTCCTGGGTAAAGGATCTTAATTAAACAGTGTCAGAAATGCAAATGTGAACTCAGTGTCTGGACCTACTTATTACAAAACAAGCTTGATTAGAACAAACCGGCTTTAAGAAGAGGAAAGAACCCAGCAACGCCATGCACATCCAGTGCTGTTCTTAATTAGCCCTTTTCCTCTGATGGCGCAAAGTGCCAGCAGGTGGGAGATAATTAAAGTGTTAATAAAACTTGTTTTACATGCCTTAGTTGGAACCTTTTTGTTTGGCAAAACTTTCCCCTCTCCAGTGCAAAGATGCATCCACAAAAGAAGATTTTTTTTTCAAAAAAATCTTTTTCTCCTGATATTTAAGGTTTTATGACTGAGAAAATGCAGGTGGAGGAGGTCATTCATGAAAAGGAATATTTCCCATTATCCATATTTACATTCTAGAAAGGAGTGAGCTTGGTTTTCAGATTCTCTTCTGACGCCTATCGGAGGAATAACGTCCTTGCCCCCATCTGACAAGAGTGATGGAGCATCGCGAAGTCTGCAGGACTGATGGAGCAGCACCCCCCACTTCCCCACCCCCGCCTCACGACTGTGGCCCCCCATTTGCAAGAACTGCTGACTTTGACAAAGCTTGCATTTTCCCCTTATAAATCTCTAGTCTATAAAAGCAGTCATCTTGTAGCTTACCACCCCCACCCACAAACCTCAGCATCACACAAGCCCTTCCCATAAAAATGCTACTTCTTGGGCAGTTTTTAGTGGGTTAGGTCTTGAATAGCGTGTGCTGCTGCCCAGCACACAACGCCGGCAATTGCTCACAGTTGTCCACTGCAGATACCAACTCACAGAAACACTCTGAGTCGGGACAGGGAGGACAACTGTCTTCCTTTTTCAGAAAAGGAAACGAGGCAGCAAGAAAATAACGATGTTGCTTAAATACTGGGGACCTGAACCAAAGACTTGGGCTTTTAGTTCTGGATGGATCAGAAACTGCATTTAATCTGAGAGGAACCGAAGCTAACCCTGCCAAAGCACAACCTGATAATCATAATTTTTGGCATTTTAATTAGACTCAGACCTCAGGGTTTGAATTTAAGAGGGCGAGAGTTGGAGGAATGTGTGCAGGGATTATGGCTGGAACGCTGCCCGCATGTTAGAGTTCATTTTCTACACAGGACTGTCCAAATCCTCCAGGTGCCTCTTTTCTGCCAGTGCACGGCCTGGCCCCCAGCAGCCAAACCCCAGGTTCCTTTCCAGCACTGGAGCCTCCCACCCCGCCCCCACCAGGCACACAACCACACCTGCGCCAGTGTCTGCAGCTCGGGGTTTTGCAATCTCAGCACCAGGACATTCTGCTGGGGCACTGTCTTGGGGGCGCTGCAGAATGTTTGGCCTCGACCCGTTACATGCCAGTAACACCCGCCTATTGTGACAATCAAGAGTGTCTCCAGAAACCACAGGAGCATTTCAGAGCCGTGAAACTCTTCTGTATGATACTGGAATGGTGAAGGCATGCCATCATGCATTTGTAAAAAGCCACAGAATGTGCAACACGAAGAATGAATCCTAATGTAAACTATGGGCTTTAGTTAATAATAACGTAACACTATGGCTCATCGTTGTAACAAATGTGCCGCGCTTACGTAATGTGAATAACGGGAAACTGGGGATGGGGGGGCAGGAGGGAGGGGGGTCCGTGGGAACACTGTACTTCTGCTCAATTTTTCTGTAAACCTAAAACTTCTCAAAAACCTAAAGTTTATTAATTTAAATAAAGATCCCCAGGCACTGCCACATGTCCCTGAGGGACAGAACTGTCCGGCTGAGAACCGCCGGTCCCCCGCGGCGACGTGCTCTCACTGCTTCCTCAAGGTGATTGGCCCAGTTGAAGCAGCTCGCACCTCGGGATGGAGGGTGGAAAAGGTGAGTTTTCTGAGTGTTTGTGGATTGTGGGGGCTCCTCTAGAGCACAATATGTCACTTCTGAGGTTTCCCTGAGTCCTGGCTCTCCCTTCTGCCTGTGGCCCACTTACCTTCCTCTTTCCTCCGTTCTTTCCACAGCGCCCCACCCCCCGATGTCACTCTCCTCTAAAAGGAAAGAGCCTCCCAAAGAAGTGGAAACAGAGATGATAATACAGAATCAAGAGCAACACCCTGGGGCACGCTACCATGACAAAGCACGGGGTCCGGACACACAGAAGCAAACACCGCTCCAAAGTTTCTGCAGTAACCCTGTCCAGCTCAGAAAGACCTAATCCTACCCAACACCGTTCATTGTTCCCTACGTTGTCCATTTCTCCAAGGTTGGGCCTTTCTGTAAAATGGGCCTCAGGACTTGCTTGTGCCTGTGCCTTCCAGGGGCGCTGGGAGGATTAAGTAGGACTATGCTTATTTCTAGATGGTTTCACCTATTAGCTTCATTTGCATTTTGACCTCACGTTTAACTAAATTTAGACATTTATTAAGCTCTCCAGTACCCTCAACTTATCCCATCAACCCTAGCCCAGGGGAGTTCTGTGAAATGACATTTGTTTTTACAGAGAGAGCTGTCCCTGGTAACTGGGCCTTCTCATCCTGTTCAAATTCACCTTGAACCCTCTCCCAGCAGACACTGCAGCCTCTCCAGATCTCTGAAACAATGAGAAGGACCGAGCAGCCCTGGCCACCGACACTGACCCCAGCTCAAACCGCTAGCACGTGCCCACTCAACAATGCACCCCAGTTCCCGGCTGCCTCGTGTCCCGGAAAATATTCTGCCTCCCTTTTTTCAAACCAGTCCCTTCTTACGCCCTCCTGTTAAAGTTATGCCTCTCACAGAAATCGCTGTGGCAGATCAGCACGGCATCTGTAATGGAAACTCCAGCACGCCCCACAATAGTGCCACTGTCATACACGCGTGAGCTTTCATGAAAGCAAGGGATTGGCAACCCAGGGCTGCCGTGCCCAGGAAAATTATTTCCTGTGGGAAAAAGAAAACAACTTTGAGCTCCTGGCAGGTCCCGGGCAAGCCCAAGCCAGGCTCACTGGAGAGCGTGAGTGCTCGGCCTTTTGGAAAGGGAGGCGGAGGTGAGGGCCATTCCCACTCTTGAATGCCCCGGCTGGGACAGGCAGCAGGGCGAGAACCAGCGCTGCGGCACAGTGGAGACAAAGCCACCCTGGGCTGCCAGCGCTGCTGAGGGGACAGTCAATTAGCAAGATGGGTCCTGTGGCTACAAGACGAGGAAAGCAGGAGACTTGATTTCTTTCTGAAAGCACCATCCAGGATCGGATGCATTTTTTTATCCCATCAGTCAACTGTAGAAAGGCAATCACTTAAATTTAATAAGAGGAGGAAAATGCTGAGCAGCCTCGGTGACATCCTGCATGGTCTGCTATTACTGGAAGGAAATGGAGAAATTATAGACAGCATAACCCATTAGCTTCGTACTGCCCAGGCCCAGGGTGAGCGGCTGACTTCTTCAGTGCGGGTGCTCTTCGCCTGGGTGTTAAAGGAGTTCCTGGTAAGGGATTATTTAAGGATGATTTGACATTGTGCACCTCCAAGTTCTCCACGTATTGAACTGGCTGAATAATATTGAATTCTAATATAACTACCCACCTCTGCTGCCCCTCTCTTCCCTCTAGTTAGCTATTCATCTTTGCTCCTACTTCAGCCCCTCCCCCAGGCCTCCCAAGCGGTTCTTGCCCTAGCTCAGGGTTCGTTGTGGGGGAGGGAGGCTGCCCAGTGCACTGTGATGCACTGTAGGATCTTTAGAGCACTCCTCCGAGTTGTAACAAATATGCCCTTTGGGGCAAACTGACCCCCTGTTGAGAGCCACTGGTCTAGTCCTGTGCATTGTGCACCTTTGGGAACAAATCCCTTTCCGCTTCCCACTGCCCGGACACTTTTGGGCCCATTTTTAATCTCTGGACTCCTATTTTGCTGTCAGGAACCAGTCTGGATGTCACCGCTGGGAAAACTACCCAGATGCTCCTCCCCACAGCGTTCCCCCCAAAATAGGGCAGGGCTGGGACTCCTCCTCCATGTGCCCACCCTGCCCTGCGCATGCTTTTCTTCTACCACCTATGTTACAGCATCATAACTGTCTCCTTCCTTCCCTTAATTCATCCGCCTGTTAATTACTTCAATGAATATTGCAGTACTGAGCACAGGAAATGGGATTGTGAATAAGACACATGGGTTCCTGCTTTCACATGGGCTTACAGTCTAGTGATAGAGGAGTTGGCAATAAATAATCAAAAACAACAAATGGCAGGTATCAATACCAGCTATAAAGAAAACATAGGTGGATCCGCTCATGTACTGATATGCCAAGGATTTGGAGCAGCCCAGGAGTTCCGGCAACGATGGAGACATTGGTAGAAACGCTTCACTTACTCACACAACCAAAAGAAGGACAACAAATTTAAAAACAAAAAACAACCAGAACTGCCAGATATTCAAACTTCATGGAAGTCCGACAACCAAGGAGTTAAAGAAATATTCATCCAGACTGGAAGGAGAGGTGGAGATGGGCAGCCGAGTGGAGAGGATGCACAGCCAACGAGGTGGCTGGTGGACCAGCTGGTCCCACATTCGTGTGCCAATAAGCTGGGAGAAACCATTGGGAATCGAGACAGACCACAGAACCCAGGGTTTCAGCATGGGAAACTACACTCAAAACCTCTGGATGTAAAAATCTGTGGGAGCTGTGGCAGTGGGAGAAACTCAGGATAATAGGAGAGTCCATGGGAGAGGCCCACAGGGTCCTAGGACATACACAAACCCACCCATGTGCGAGTCAGCATATGACAGTGTGCAATCTGCTTGTGGGAAGTGAGGGAAGTGATGGAAAGTGGGGCTAGAACACAGCCAGCAAGGGTCATTGTTCCCTCTCTGACCCCTCCCCCACATACAGCACCACAACACAGCAAAGAGGGTTGCTCCGCCCTGATGAATACCTAAGGCTCCACCCCTTACAACATAACAGGTGTGCCACGACAAAGAAATATGGCCCAAATGAAAGAACAGATCAAAGCTCCAGAAAAAGAGCTAAGTGACAAGGAGGTAGCCAACCTATCTGATGCAGAGTTTAAAACACTGGTATTCAGGATGTTCACAGAAACGATTGAGCTCAGTTGCAAAATGAAGGAAGAAATGAAGGTTATACAAAGTCAAATGAAGAAAAATATACAGGGAACCAAAAGTGAAGGGAAGGAAACTGGGACTCTAAGGATTTCAAACAAAATGAAGAAATAAACATCTAACTGGAACAGAATGAAGAAACAAGAATTCAAAAAAATGAGGAGAGGCTGAGAAAGCTCTGGCACAACTTTAAATGCTCCACATCTGAATTATAGGGGTGCCAGAAGGAGAAGAGGAAGAGCAAGAAATTGAAAACTTATTTGAACAAATAATGAAGGAAAACTTCCCCAATCTGGTGAAGGAAATAGACTTCCAGGAAGTCCAGGAAGCTCACAGAGAGTCCCAAAGAAATTGGACCCAAGGATGAACACACCAAGAAACATCATAATCAAGTTACCCAGGATTAAAGATAAGGAGAGGATCTTAAAAGCAGAAAGAGAGGAGACAGTTACCTACAAAGGAGTTCCCATCAGACTGTCAGCTGATTTCTCAAAAGAGACCTTATAGGCAAGAAGGGGCTGGAAAGAAGTATTCCAAGTCATGAAAGACAAGGACCTACATCCAAGATTGCTCTATCCAGCAAAGCTTTCATTTAGAATGGAAGGGCAGATCAAGTGCTTCTCAGATAAGTTCAAGTTCAAGGAGTTCATCATCACCAAGCCATTATTGTATGAAATGTTAAAGGGACTTATGTAAGAAAAAGAAGATCAAAACTATGAACAGTAAAATGACAACAAACTCACAACTATCAACAACTGAACCTAAAAAACAAAAACAAAAACTAAGCAAACAACTAGGACAGGAACAGAATCACAGAAATGGAGATCACATGGAGGATTATCAGTAGGGAGGGGGAGAAGGGGAGAATGGCGGGAAAAGCACAGGGAATGAGAAACATAAATAGTAGGTACAAAATAGACAGGGGGAGGTTAAGAATATAATAAGAAATGGAGAAGCCAAAGTACTTACATGTACGACCCATGGACATGAACTAAGTGGTGGGGGGAGGGGAACGCTGGAGGGTGGTAGGGTGCAGGGAGGAGGGGGATAAAGGAGATAAGAGAATTGGGAACAGAAGAAAAAATTTAAAAGAACAAACAAACAAAAAGAAAGAAAATATAGCTGGCCTCTCTCCCCAAGGAGACTTAGCTCTTTGAGGCCAAAATCTACCTTATTCCTTATTGTAACTATAGGGATTAGCACTCACTGAGCCTTAAAAAACAAAGCAAAACAAGAAAAACCGAGCACATCCCCCGTCTCTCTCCGGGTGCACGACTTCCTGCACTCTGTCACGGAGACTCAGGCTCAGGGGTTCTCCTGGCTGACCGTCAGCTTCCTGAAGGGAGGATCCTGCCCAATTTATAAAAACTTACAGACCAAAAAAAACCAATAATTGTTAAATTATTTTCCTCAAGCTCGAGTTTTTAACACTAACATTTTACTAAAGATATAGCCAAAATGCTTATGAGGACAGAGAAACATTTTATAGATGGGGAAACGGGAGTTCAGAAATGGCAACTTGTGCAGGTCACAAGGCCCGTCACCTGGACCAGGCGCCTGGCTCCCCAGTCCGAGCTCTTCCCCACCACACACCCTTGCTCTCGTAGAATCAGACCTGCGCAAGTCAGGTGGAAGTGTCAGGAGGAAATCTCCTTCCTCACGGAAGGCTGTGAGCAGACTGTGGCCAGCATTTAGGATCCTCCCAGGGTGGGAAGGGGGAGGTGGTGAGTTTATTTACAGGCAAAAGGGATCTGCTAGTTCAAGGAGAAGAAAAATGAATGACATTAATTTTTCACATTCTTACCTCCGGGACTGGGCCTGAACTTTAGCACGTTATTAGCAAGGCCAAAAATCACTCAAAAGCTTACGCCTAAGAGAACAGGGCCAAAAATTTCTGCTTTTTTTTTTTTTTGCTTCTCAGGGAGAGAAAGTTTTGTAATATTTAAACGATCAGGATTGGGCTACACAGATGTTAAAAATGACCCAACCTGTGGAGCTGGAAAGCATCTTCTGAGGGGCAGGGTGGTTCCGAGGGTCAGCCATAGGCTTCAAGACAGATCTGAGTTCTAATTTGCATCCACTTAGCCTCTACAAATTTGGGATGGTGGGGTATGATATCTAAGTTTGATGGGGTAACAGTAACTGGCATGAAAGTGGACATTCATCCAGCGCCAGCTCCTTTCCATTCTGCAGTTTATGGCGGGGAAGAACCTCGGCCTGGGAAACAGGGGCCCTGGTTTCACCTCCCAGCTCTGCCCAGACTCGGCCAGACACCAGTACCTAACTGCCCTGACCTCGGCTTCCTTGCAGGAACCCACCTCGCAGAACAGTCACAGGAGTAGAGGACACTGCATTGGTTAAAACCAGCACACTGCTTGGCAAGTTGCAGGCACCCAATAAATGTTAGCTAAATTGGAATCAACTGGAACTTGTCCTGTAAACACTCATCATGCCAGTTCCCCTCAACTAGCTGTTTAAACATAGCCTGATGCAGTTCCATCTGTCGGTCAGCTGGATGGCAAGACCAGGCGGCGTCCAGCCCTCCGTGGTCATCTCCTCAAAAAACCCCCTGGGTGTTTGCTCCCCGCTGGTGGGTGGAGACTGAACCTGAAACTAAGGGAAAGCATGACTGTCGCCCACCCACCTCTCGCCAATTTTCCCTATTATTCATGGCTCCCACACGGACAAGGAACAAGCTTAGCTCTATCACTCTCAGGAACTGGAAAGGTGTCAGAAAAGAGAATTTAACTCCCAGTATCCACCTCTGATATCCACGACCTTCACATAGAAGGCATCATGAAGTCTTTCTGAACCTGGAAAATCACGGTGAGGGTCCTGCGCACACCTATACAGAGAGGCAGAAACAGGCGGAGTAGGGAGATGGCGCTGATCACGGAGCCATCCTACCCTGTTCCACCCGCCACAGGGGACCAGAGAAGGCTACTTCAAGTCAGTTGTCATTCAGTGGCAATGCCACAGGCTCTCCAGGACTAGTCTTCTTTCCCCTGGAACTACTTGCAAAGAAGCAAGGGCAGCAGGGAAGAGATGCAACACAGAGACGCAGGCAGCTGCCCACTTGCACCCCATCACGGGAACACGACGGCTGCTTGGCTGTCCGAAACACTGCGGCGCAAGGAGCGACCGCAGTAACGGCAGCAACAAAAGCAGCTAACAGTTATGAGGTGCACATTTTGTACACATTAGCTCACTTAGTACACACAACAGCTCTTTGAGGCCTCATTATTCCCATTTTCCGGATGGAACACTAAGGTGTGGAGAGGCTAAGGACCCGCCGAAGTCACATAGCCCATGGAGTGGCTTGGGTAGGCTGTCTCCCCACAGCCAGGGGGCCTGGTCTCCATCTAAGTCAAAGATCAGAATATCCCCGTCTCAGAGTAACCCCTGCACACCAACCCCCATCTCGCCCCCACCCACACAGGTTCTTAATAAAAATTCCGGTTCCTTTGTAGGAAGAAGTCACTAGTCTGTGGACAAGGAGGAGTTAAGGAGACAGTTGCAGACTTAGAACTCCAAGTTTTCTGTTTTGTGGGCTGAAGTCAGACTTGTAGCATTAACTTTAATGTAAATTTTTTTGGAGGTGATTCATGTAGCATTCCTGCCAAGAATTTTAATAATCAGACTGAATTAGAACAAACTCTGTCGGTACATGCCTAACAACATCTGCTGATTTAACAGTTATCCTGGAAACCCCGGAACGCCCGGAGCAGGGCTGGCGGAGCAGGCCGTGTGCTCAGAGTCCTGGGGTGGGGGGGGCGGGGAAGACACCTGTGGGCAGCTGTGACTCCTGCCTTCCGTTCATCCAACAACTGGCTCCACTTTTATAACATCCCGTAGCCCCCAGGGGTGAAAGGAAGGGACACAACAAATCAGGAAAAGCTCATGAAAAGGAAAACCTTTCCCAAAGGTCTCCTTTCTACTACAAGCGGAGGGCTATAAAGCACTTCTCTGTGGTGTGATGATTTTCAGCGTTTTTTTCCTGCTCTGACTCAGTGCATTCCCATTAGTAACAGGGACTCGCCCACGTGGTGGTATTTCTTTAAGGGGAGGGGGTGGTAGTGGGAGAAGCCAATCTTTGCTCTCCCACCCTTCAAGAATCAGTATCTTTAAGGGCGGGGACCAACACGGTTTGGCAAAGCCCTGGGAGAATCTGTTTCCCATCTTCCTCTCCTCTTCTCTCCTGGTCACACACAAGCCCATACACAGGGGTGAGCTACACATAAACTCACACTCTCACACTCACAGCACCATGGACCTAACAAATGGGCCCCAAACAAGCAGGGTGCCCACGGATCCAGCCTTTCCTGGAAGGCAGTGTCATTAAAATCACAAATATTTATATTAAAATTATAAAATAATTTATAGGCTTCTTAAAGTAGTCTTTGAAACAGAAAGGGACGTTTAGGTCAACTGCCCCCCACCCTGAGACAGGGGACATGGTTACATGCCAGAATGGCAATAAAATAGCAAGGCATCTTATTTGTAGAAAACACAAGTTATGCTGTTGCAAACCATGGCAAATGGTTCTAGCCATTGCTGTCCAACAGAAATATAGTGTGAGCCACACACACAATTTTAAATTTCCTAATAGCCACATGGAAGAGGTAAGAGACAAGTGAAATTAATCTGAATTTCTTTAACTCAATATACCTGAAATATTATCATTTCAACATATAATCAATATGAACTATTATAAATAGGATATCCAACATTCTTTTTTCATGCATAGTCACTGAGATCCAGTGTGCATTTTAAACACAACACATCTCAATCTGGACTAGCCATATTCCAAGTGCTCAACAGCCCTTGGATAGCACATGGAGCTGGTGGCTACTGCACGAACTACACAGTTCTAGCAATTGGTACAATTAAGAAAGGTACAGCCCTGGCTGGGTGGCTCAGTTGATTGGAGCATCATCCCATACATCGAAAGCTCGTCGGTTTGATTCTTGGTCAGGGCACACATCTAGGTTGCAGGTTCGATACCCGGTCGGGGTGAGTATAGGAGGCAACCAGTTGATGTTTCTCTCTCACATAGATGTTTCTCTCCCTTTCCTCTCTCTCTAAAATCAATGAACATATCCTTGGGTAAGGATTTAAAAAAAAAAAAGAGAAAAGAAGAAAGGTTGAGAGTACTAGGTTACTTCTAAATTATGTATTTCTAAATGACTGGCCTGTAAATAATGAATACATACTATGTTTTAAAAGACTTTTTAATAAGAAAAAAATTTAAGTTCATGCTTGCCCATTTACCACTAAGTGGCTCCAGGCAAGTAATCTTAACCTTGACTTCAGCTTCATCAAATGTAAATGGAGCCCTAGCTGGTGTGGCTCAGTGGATTGAGTCCCAGCCTGCAAATCAAAGGGTTGCTGGTTCGATTCCCAGTCAGGGCTCATGCCTGGGTTGTGGGCCAGGACCCCTGTTCGGGGTACATGAGAGGCAACCACACATTGATGTTTCTCTTCCTCTCTTTCTCCCTCCCTTCCCCTCTCCAAAATGAATAAAACCTTTTAAAAATGTAAATGGAGATTTTCTTTTTAAAAAATGTCAATACAACTTCCATTATGGGCTGTTGTAAGGATCATACACTATAATGCATATGGAAGTGTTTTCGCACAATGATATGCAAATGCTAATTATTGTTATAACAGCTCCTGTATGAGAATAGATCATTCTTGCAGATCAACAGGATTCTTCTCTGCAGTCCACAAACATTTTGCACACAGCTGTCCTTTCTTCCTGGAGGCATCCCAACAATACGAGATGCATATCCACAATTCCCTAACACAGTTACCATGTCAGAAGTCATAAACCTCCTTCACAAGAAAGATCCCGTCACAATTTCCAAGTGGAATTTAAACTGGTGAATAGATATTTTTTTAAAATGAAGACCATGCTTTAGCCCTGGCTGGTGTGGCTCAGTGGATTGAGTGCTTGACTGAGAACCAAAGGGTCGCTGGTTCCATTCCCAGTCAGGGCACAAGCCTGGGATGCAGGCCAGGTCCCCAGTAGGGCCTACAAGAGGCAACCACATACTGATGTTTCTTTCCCTCTCTTTCTCCCTCCCTTCCCTTCTCTCTAAAAATAAATAAAATCTTAAAAAAAAAAAGGAAGACCTTGCTTTAAAAACAGAAAGATATCACTGATCAGCAGCTTCTAGCGGGCACTAGCTTTGCCTCCAAGAGAATTAGACAATTCAAAAAAATGTTGTGAACTAGTGAACGAAGATGGAAAACATCTACTCCCTCACCCCAACCACCCATCTACCCTACCCTGTTCCCTCTCCCCCAGCCTTCTCTTTTACAAAATTTCACAAACTATCTTTGAATGTGGGTGAATAGAAACAATCAACGTTTTAAGATTGAGAAGAGAGTTGATGTCTAAATATTTGACAGCTGAACAAAAAGACCTGTAAGATGTCCCTCCCCACCCCAAACGGTTATGATGATAATGAAGACGAAAATTTAAGCCTTCAGTAGTGATTAAGTAGTAATTATTTTATGAAAAGTGAGCTATATAAAAGGAAATCTAAAAAAGCTTTTGTCTTTGAGAATTGTAGGCAGAGAACAAATCCTTGTTTCCAAAGGCCATCTGAGGTACTGGGCATCAGCACTCCTCCCTGGAGACACAGACCCCCCCAACCCTGGTAGCAGTCAGGACAACCACCAATGACAGCACCCTCACTTTACAATTAAGCCATGAGTGCATCCGGCTTTCTGAATCCGGCATCTAGATTACATCTAAGATCGGCCTTTCCCAAAGTATGTTCCTCACAAGGTTTCCTGGCCTTTACTTCACTAGGGAGGAGCAGGCAGAGAAGTCCCATGGCCGGATGAGTTTTGGGAAATCCTGCATCCACACAGGTCATCAGGTTGCTCTATTGCTCGGAGACAGCAATAAGGTAGTGTCGGGGGAGGGGGGAGAAAGGATCTGACCATGATTGAAGCTTTTTTCAGATATCAGATCTGGAGTATTCTTAAGTAGCCATAAGCAGGTCTGCAGACACTTCCACTTTCATAAAGAGCCACAAAATCTACTGAGCCACAGGGAAAAAATGAACGTAGATTCTCTCCCAAAACCAGCTGAGTTTCTATTTTGTTTTCATTGTCCTGAGCTGCACATCACAGCTGACCCTCAATAGCACCAGACACGGTGCCTCTGAAGACAGAGGCTCAGCAGTAAGGTGGCCCACCTACCTGCGAGGTCTCTGTTCTACCTTCCAGGTTATCTCCTGGCCTCGCCCCCGACCCCTGTGGCCCCTAATCAAAAGCACTCCTGCTTTTGTACTTGATGGTACTGATATAGAAGGTGTTGACATTCTGAAACAAAATATAATCATACCTTTTATTATCTTAACTGAATGGGTCCACAGAGCATGCTCGCTGCAAAGAAAGAACGATTTCAAGCCTGACCCCTGACTTTTCTCCTCTAGAGTCAATTTGGCTGTTTCAAAAACCCATGTGGCCCTGGCTGGCGTAGCTCATGGATTGAGCGCGGGCTGCGAACCAAAGCATCGCAGGTTTGATTCCCAGTCAGGGCACATGCCTGGGTTGCGGGCCAGGTCCCCAGTGGGGACCACATGAGAGGCAACCACACATTGATGTCTCTCTCTCTCCTTCTCCCTCCCTTCCCCCTCTCTAAAAATAAATAAATAAAATCTTTAAAAAAAAAACCCATGTGCCACCTTTCTGGACTGCACCATTTTGGTTAAATGTGAATAGTGCACAGCAGGGACTCCCCAACAACATGGGCCAAGGGCCCTAGGCGAAGGCCTCAGGGTCCTTCCAACCACATGAGAACCAAAAGCCAACTGCAGATCCAAAACTCAAAAGTACAACCACTATTACATGACGGAGGCCACGGAACCTTTCCCTGTGAAAAAGGGATCCCCGTGCTTTAAAAACCTGGAAACCACAACCAGAACTTCTAATAAATATACCCCCTGCCAGTAATCTGACGCATCTCAGTACCTGCTTCTAAATGCAGATTAAATGACAAACACACACACACACACACACACACACACACACACACTTTGGTTTTCTCAGCTACGATCTCATGAGACACGGCCAAGTTTGAAATGACACATGCTCATGCACCCAAACACCGCGCAGCTGCCCCCTGGGTGTCGCCGGTGCACCTTTAGGATAAAGACTCAGTAACACGTTTTGACAGACCTGCAGTGACTGGAAGAACAATAAGGCCACCAAGACCATGACAACCTCTGACTACTCACAAAAGACAGCATTTCTTTATTTCTGCTAGAGTTCTGGAAAGGATGAAAAATGGGGGTTTTATAAACTTGTGCTCCAAAGGAAACAAGTCCTCAAGAACTACCGTGAGTGATGTCATCTTACAAACTACACAAAGGGGAAATGCTACACAATAAATAATGTAGCTTCAGAAAAGTCAGCAAATGAGAGCTCCTTTAATAGTTATTTGTATCCACTGTAGATACTGTAAAAAGGCCTTCATGAAATACTCCTAACATAAAGGTAATTTATTTGTCAGAAGAAAATCTTAAAAGTCATTTCACCCCTTCAGAGCAAAGAGTTCATGAAGATCTACCTACAAAAGCAATTGTTTTTTTATACTAAAAGTTCTGTTCTATCCACTCCTAGTACGGAGCAACACGTCAGCTTCTAAATCAAACAATCTACGACTTAAACTCTAATCTTTGTAACTGACATGGAGGGATGATAAAATGTTTTCCAAATGCTGTGGGAATTTTTTAAAGCTCCCAGCGCATAATACCGTCTGCTGTATGTGTGTGTGTGTTTTTAAGGAATTTACCATCAGTTCCAAGTTAGAGTTCAACTGCAACAAATACTCAGAACTGATGACTTAAAAATTTTTTTTCTATATACACAGCATTATTGCTTCGATGAATTAATGCCAACAAATGTGGTCAGTATTGTTTCCAGATTCTTCAAGCAATTGTACCCTTGTTACAGTCGACCCACTCCCGCCTGTCCTTCATTACTTAATTTTCAGTCATTTGCAAACTGGAGAGTGAAAAGGGAGAGGCATCTGGGCCACTTGATTCAGCAGGAGAAAAAGCGCTGTCGTGCGGCCGGACGTGCTCACGGAGGGCTTCTCCATACAAGCGCCCTGTAGGGAGAATTCGTTCCCTCCCCCGACGAAGGCGCCTTTGGAAAGGCGGTTTCCATTTTAGGGGAGAGAATGTGGACCTTAAGAAAGATTCCTTCTTGTTATAGCTTATCTTTTTTTTAGCTCTTTTTTGTATCCTTTGCTGATTAACTCCATTCTGTCTATTCTCTCAAAGGACTCCAAGTTCCCACAATACATATGTATTCAATTTTATTGCTTCTCACTTGATATATTGCTTTCTAACTGTTCAAGGCATTTTTGGTGAACATTCTGTTTCTGTCTCCCAAACTTACACTCTAAGCTTCTTAACGACAAAAACCATGGCCCCTGACTCCACCCTGGGATTTTTTTCTTTACTGTGACTGCATTAAATCTATAAATTTATTTTGATTAAATGACATCTTTACAATAGTTCGCATTTCCAGCTAGGAACAATCTGTTTCTCCATTAAGGCAAGTCTTTTTTTTACCCCCTTCTTTAATGCCTAACCAAACTTTTGTAGTTTAACTGTAAAAACAAAACGTGCACATAGTAAAAAACTTTGAGTGAGTCTCTCTCTCCCCACCAAATTTCAGTTTCCCCCTTAGAGGTAACACCCCTTGACATGTTCTTAGGTAGCTTCCATGAAAATGTTCATGCATATGCATATTTATATTAGCATAAATATCTCTCCTCGCCTCCTTACCTTTAAAACTCTGGGCCAGTTCTCAACTTAATCAACTCTCAGCTGGGAAAGAAAAAATATTTAAAGGGAACAGAACAATGTTCATAGATCAGGCAATGAAGGGTGTATCTGGAGCTGAGAAGTAAACTGATGCCGGGCACAGAGGCTCCATAAACACGAGCACGTTCCAGACGGCCCAGACCGGGTCTCCGCGGCGGCGGCAGTGGTCCCCGGCGCGGCCGTGCGCTCCTGTCCTCAGGCAGTCTCCACTCACAGGCACTTACATTGTTTCACATTTTACCGGCAAAGACTGCTGTGATGAATCTCATTCCGCAGACACTTTGTATTTGTAAATTCCGTGGGATAAATTCTTACAACTGAATTGGTAGGTCGAAGACGATACACATTTTAATTCTGAGTGGCACTGCCAAAGAAACTGTCTGTTTACACGCCCGCTGACCACGTGTGAGGCCTGCTTCCCCACACCATGGCAAGCACTGTGTGGGACCCACTGTTTTTGGCAGCCTGGCAGCGATGTACCACAGTTTAGCAGCTGCACTTCTGTCATGGTAAGTGGAACCAGGTATCTCTTCATGTTTATAAACATGTTTACATTTCTTTCTCTGTTTCAGTTCTTTACTCAAATTGATTTTAAGAGCCCTTTGTGCATTAAAATACTGGCCTTTTTCTCTGTCATATGTGTTAGAAATACTCCCCCAGTCTATGGTTTGTCATCTGATCTGGTTTCTGGTATTTTGAACCACACGGAAGCTTTGTTGTTGTTGGTTTTTTTTTTTTTTTTTGAAAGATTTTATTTATTTATTTTTAGAGAGGAGAAGGGACGAAGAGAGGGAAACATCAATGTGTGGTTGCCTCTCCAGTGTCCCCTCCTGGGGACCCAGCCTGCAACCCAGGCATGTGCCCTGACTGGGAATCGAACCAGCGACACTTTGCTTTGTGGACCAGCACTCAATCCACTGAGCCACCCCAGCCAAGGCCACATAGAAGTTTTATATTAGAGTCATCTCTTTTATATTCACCCACAAAATCTAGCTTAATTTTCTGACCACGAATATATATGTTAATTTTCTTTCAAAAAGTCAGACAAAAAAATTAACAACCAGTCACCAAAAATTTGGGAGAACTCAGAAGAACAAATAGCTGTTAACCAAACCACTGCCAGCACCTGGTGACGTAACTCACTGAAGTGCCATCTACAGATCCCTGGAAGGGCACATTTCCTCATTTTGTTTGACAGAGTCCAGCAACCCTCTGTGTCTCTAGTAAAAGAGGCTTTGGCTTAGCTAGTTCAAAACAGAAGTGATTACAGATGAAGATTTTGGCCCTTGCCCTGCTACAGCAGAGACTGTTCAATACGACGCCCAGTTCAATAGGCAAAGAAAAGGTATTTGGTCAATTTCCCAGAGAGACTATGGCCAACACAAGACCGAAAAAAAAAAAAAAGGAAGCGAGGCAGGTTTTCCACCTACCTACTAGTCCCCGGGGAGCGAACAAATGACAGATGTTCTCACAGATGACTGTTCCCTTCCTGGCACCTCCTTCTTCTCATCCTTTCCAGTAAAACAACAGAGAAAAATGAAGCAGGAAGAAAAACATTAAAAAATGACTTCTCTTTTCACCTCCATGGGTCACTTACGTTACAGCAAGGACATTAACTGATTAAAATGGTGTGTCCTCCCAGATTCTGGGACGATTTTGACTGCATTCTATTTGTTCTTGGTACTTGATCACAAATTAACGTCTGTGTAAGCAGGAGAGTGAAAATGTAACAATCCACCAACATGCCGCCACAGTGAGAAGCAAAGATTCTTTATAGGGGGGTTATGTATCAACCACCCCGCCCCCACAAACGTGTGCTTATTTAGCAAACATCTTTGAGTCCCTGCAGAACGCCGAGACCTACAGGCGAGGACCCCTTACCCTGCAGAGGCACACAGTCTGGCAGAGACCGAAGTGTGTGAAACAACGGCCACAGCAACCTGTGTTAGCCTTTTCTTGGGAAAACGTGGGGGTGTATCCGACCAGACGGGAAGTCGGGAAGAAAACTACGGATTCAGTGAGTGTGGACTACTCCACAGAGAAGCCTGGAAATGAAAAGGGCACTGATAGGATAAGAACTTAATTAAGAGTTCACTTAGGGAGAAAGAAGATTTTTTGAAGGAGGAGGAAGTTAGGCAAGAACAGTAGAAGAAAGTTTAAAAACAATTACTCAAGTTTGTAACTGATGTAACAAGATTCCCAGAGGAGACAGGTATATATACAATCCAACAAATATTTATTAAATGCCACCCTGTGCCAGCATTGGACTAGATGCAGACCGAGATAATTAATGAAGACTTGCGTCTAACCCTGGAGGAGCTCACAGGAGCGCACTAATTAACTCAACGTGCAGGGAAACAGAGAGAGCGTGCCACGACTCGGGAAGTGCAGGGAACTGTGAGGTGCACGGGAGACCATGCTTGAGCCCAGCGTGGGGAGTCAGGACTTCCCAGAGGAACTGGGAAGTTTGTGGCATGGAGAACAGAGGTAGAGGAAAGAAAGAAAACAGGATGAATAAAAATACTAACGGGCTGGGGTGGTAGAAAAGAACTTGCATTGGAAAAGGAAGATTCTATAGTTGAGATTAAGAGGGATTATGATTAGAACCTTCAGAGTACAGAAAAAGTAAAATTCTGGATGATGTCCAGAAATCGTTTCTAAGAAAGGAATAAAAGTGAGAATTAATTAGTACACAGTGCAATGCTCACCAGCTCTGGTGCAGGAACAGAGAAAGAGTACAAGAATGCCCCAGAACTGGAAGCTTGGCAACGACACGACAGCAGACCCAGCAAAGCAAGGGTGGCAGCTCCCAGGGACCAGGACGCACCAGCTGATGGGGCAGCCACATACAGGGGCCGAGCTGGAACTTCCAGGATTTCCCTTCTAGGTCTTCCCTCCGCCCGCCCCATCCCTAGAGTTTTGGTCTCCAAGCAATCAGTCCTGTTTTTATTTCAATGCTCAGTTTTAAACCACATTTTGAAAAGGCACTTTTTGAAAGGCAAAGATTGGCAGAAAAATACTGAAGCTCTTAAGAGCCCCTGTCCAGCTGCCAAAGCATTGTTTTAGTCAAATGTCAAACGAAAGGGGAGAAACAGAACGATGATTTTATTTGAATTGCTTCCAATGAAAAGTAACCTCCAGCAAAACACTGGGGCCACTTTGCTGGAAATCCTGGCATGTCGACAACAGAAATGGAAGGAGAAAATTGCATCTTCCAGAAAGCCCAGTATCAAATAGGAAAAACCGCAAGCAGTGATGTGCTTTCGGGTTCTGTGGTCAGGATCCATTTTATTCTTTTCTCCTTCATCCTGCTGAAAATGAAATTATTTTAAACATCGATTTTTCCTTACAAGGGGGCTTTTGGAAATGATTAAAGGTCAAATCCCTTGTTTTAAGTAAACTTAATATATTAAATTCGAAATTTATTGAACTAAAAATGTAGGGAATGAAAATAAATATATTCCCAAACTTTGAAATGAAGATTTTAGGATACAGTTAAGTAGTGGTCCCGCCTGGTGAAATGTGACATGGCACCCAGCTGGATTAGCTTCTGTCAATAGCCCAGGAATCCAAGTCCTAAGTGTTCAGGGATTCCAGGGGTCCCTGTAGCTCAGAGGTCAGCGTTACCAGCAAATGGGGGAATGAAAGGAGAAGATGGAGCAGTGATCTGGGAGCTGTGAAACTATCACAAAGTGTCCAGAGCCTTAACAGTTACGCTGGTAAATTACGGCAGCCAATGGGCCTCCAGGTTAAACACCATCTTCACCTCTTCCTAAGGAATGGCCTCCCTCTCTCCTTCTCTCCTTTCCTGGTGTTTCACTATTTATTCTTTCTTCTTCTCCAGCTTCACTGAGATATAACTGACAAAACTGCATCTAACTGAAGGTGTGCCGTGTGATGATTTGATACACGCACACCCTGGGATGTGATGGACACAAGCAGGCTAATTAACACGTCCGTCACCTCGCACAGCAACCACTGCTTGTGTGCATGTGGTGCGAACACTTACGATCTCCTCTCTTAGTGAATTTCAAGTATGCGATACAGTGTTATGAACAGCAGTCACCATGCTGTATGTTAGGTCCCTTCCTCAGAACTGTTCTAACCAAGCTGAAGGAAGCTGTTTTCAGTGGGTCTTTATCTGCTTTCACTGATCGCATTCACTAGACACGTACTACGTGTCCTTTCCCCCCACACGCGCTGGAGTCACAAATCAAAGAGACTGTGCCTCCAACAGGTTGTTTGTTCCCCTGTGAACAAAGGGGTGAAGTTCTGCGTCTGGGACTCGTTTACTCACGACCGAAAGCCAAGCCCCAGGGGGCACCTTGTCATTTGTGGCAACTGTCCCAGACCCTCCCGGTTCCTTCTCAACCTGCTCCGCTCTCTGATCAAGCTGCCATTTCTCTCCCGAGTCTTGTCGTCACGTCCCATCTTTTATGTCATGCCCACTCCTTGAACGTAGCATGGGTAACTGTGGGCTGCTCCCTCAGGACTTGGCGCAGACCTGCTTCACCATGGCAACCCAGGTCAGAGTGCCTGCCCCAGGTGGATGTTCCTACCCGTCTCAGCCTCTGTGAGGGAAATCCCAGCTTCCAGAGCTACAAGAGACACGTACAAAGAACCCCCCGGGAGCGAGGGGAGGGGGCAGTAACGCTCTCTGGGAAGGTTCTGCAGAGCAGGTGACGTCTAATCCCAGTCTCAGAGGGTGAGCAGGGTGGGAAGGGTGGGAAGACATTCCAAACAAAGGAAACAGCATGGCAGTGAGGAAAACAAATGGATTTTGTGGTCAGTTTTGTCGACAAGAACCCCTAATGGATAGTAACAAAATGTTCACTGTCCTCCTGCTTTATGGGAGTCGCATGGCCCAGGGCACGTCACAGAAACTCATTAAGTGTTTGTGGAATAAATGAAATATCAGCTGCATTTAAAAAGAAAAGTTTTTTGTCAATCAGAAAATAACCTGCAACATTAGCCAACTTGAGGCGTGCCAAAACCAGAAATAAAAACCCCAGAAAATTCACTGTCCCCTCCCCCCACACAGCAGAGCCCTTCCCGTCTATAATCACAGAATGACAAAGGAGCCCTTGCTCGACCGGGACCCTGGTGCCAGAAATAGGGCCACCGAACCCTGGGCCCATCAGGATCTGGTCTTGATTAAGGTCATTTTCCTTCGCAACATTCAGTTTGCAGGGGAAAGAAGGAGGACCTAAAAGGAAACTGGGGGAGCCCGAAGTGCACCAGGGAGTTTCGTCACAGCCTTTTATCTGTGACCTGGACTCAGGCAGCCATAACTCCTGTCTTGGTTTTGGCTACTGTGTCAATAACTCAGTTCCAACCACCTTCTGTCTTTGCTTCTTGACTTAAAAAGGGTTTGGTTGAACCCTGGTGAATTTAAGGACGTGGGTAACAAAATGAGTTAAATCAAGTCTGCCCAGTCTCCTTCTTTATTGGACATGGTTCTGAGATGATTATCCCAATCAAACAGCCTTTGTTACAGGGTTCTGTCTATGTGTGTGAAAATTCCTTAATCTAAGATGCTATTAAATACATTGTAACAACGATGAAAAAGCTCTATAATCTGAGCATAATTGGGACTTAAATTAATGCAGCCAGTTTTGTGAAGTCAGATCGCTTTCTATATACCTAGTTTTATTGTGAGTTATAGACTCTGTGTCCCCTCAGGCCTCACTCATTGAAATCCCAGCATTCATCTCATTTGGCCCTCAAATGAGAAAGAGAACGGCATCAATCAACGTTTATGAGGTAGTACATAGCTCTGGAGGCAAGCAACAAGTGGAAAAGTAATGTTGGAAAGGAATCCAGAAAATCCACCTACATGCAAAGCAGTCCTGATAGAAAACACCTGGAAAATACGCTCCATTCAATCTTGGCAGACCACACTGGCGTGTGAGCTCATCTGGCTACACTTCCCTCTGCTCATCCTACAAATTGATATTCACTAACCTCCGCGCTACGGAAACAATGCACCTCCGTCTCTCTCTGCCTCAAGTCACCAACATCCTTGGTGCCTTCATCACCCATCCAGGTTGCCCACTCAGTTCCAGAACCACCTCCAACTCCCTTTAGCATGCAACACCCTAAATCTTTAACACCCATATACCCCCAAGTCCAAAATCTCAGACTTAGAAATCCTGCTTCCTATCCCTCATCTCTCCCAGTCAGCTACCTGTTTGTCTTTGGGGAATGTGGCAACATCTTATGATTGTTCGAATTGAGCCTAAGGAGCCAAGGTGCCCACATGGCTCTCTGCTCAGCCAGGGGCACCGGAAAATACCCAGGCCCTTCCCTGGAATCTGACTTCGCAACCCAGCAACGCCTGCACAGAGCCCCTGGCCCTGGCGCACGCCTAGCCCGCCTGGCCTTGGCAGAGTCCCTTACCCCAGTTCCTCCCGCATTCGCACGCCCTGTGTCTGGCTGCCTCCCCAAGTGACCGGCCCGCACCAGCTCCTGCAGATCTGCAGTGCCCTCCCAGGCTCTGCACCCTTACCCAGACTCCCCTGCCGTCGGCCTGCACCCCAGGGTCAGTACTCCCATTGGCAGCATCTACTACACTCTCAGCGAGCTCGTTTGACACTGCCTTGCCATCTGTCCTCCAGGTCCTCCCCTGCAAGCAGGATTCCACCACCCAGAAATCCTTTTGGTGACTTTCCTCCGGCTCCCTGGCTGGTGCCCACAGCAGTGGCTTCCAGCGTCTACCAGGCCTCCTACCCCGGTAGCCGTTCATGCCCAACAATCTTGTCACACCTTCACCAAGAAAACAGAGGGCGACCACTAAGAACTTGTTGGCCCCTCCTCCCTCTTTTTCCCTCCTCATCTCCTTCCCCCCACTCTCAGAAGTTGGGACCCCACCTCCCACCACCCACGTTTCCACCTGTTATTCCCAATCGGCCACTCACCCACAAAACACGGAGAAGAGCATCTGCCTCACAGACCTGTGGTGAAGGCTGCCGGACCACATGTATAAAGCACCTAGAACAGGGACGGGCACGTACACGAGGGTATTTTCTGTTACTGCTCCCTTTCTTTTTCCTGAACCTGCAGATCAGATCTGCACCAGCCCCCAAACCAGCTGTTCACGCCCCAGCAACAGCTTTCTTTGCCCTTCTCAGCACCCAGCTTCTTGGCTCACCACCTGTTCCTTATCCTCACTCACTCCTTGGCTCCTGCAGGAAGGCTCCTGCCCATGCAGTTGTACAGAATCCGCTCTCAGCACCGGTCACCGATGACTTCTGATGGCAAATCCCAGGTCTAGTTCTCAGCCTACTCTACCATCTAAAACCGCTTCCTTGGAACTCTGCACTCGCCTCTCCTGGCTCTTCTGCTTCTGTGACTTGTTCCTGGTCTCTTACACCAGCCCCTACGCCTGCCCCCTAGATGCTGCAGGTTCCACCCTTGGCTTTCTCCTCCTCCCCCAAAGATAAGCTCATCTCCTCCCACCCCTTAGACAATGCCTGGTATGCTGATGACTCCTCATTCATTCCTCACCCAGCCCCTCTGCAGCTCTATCCGCCAGCTGTCTCCGCCTAGTTATCCCAAGGGGACCTCCAATTTGCATGTCCAAACTGAGGTTGCTGCCTTCCCCAGACTGCTTCTCTCTCTCTCTTTCTTCAACCCAGCTCCCTGCTTCAAACCCCTGGTAGTGTGCTGGGAAAAGGACATAATTCTAGTAAACCCACGGTGGGGCTATCTCTGACCGTACCGGTAAAGAGAAGAAGGTTAACCCTGCATTCATGGACCTGGATTTCAAGTGTAAGATTCATTAGTCAAAAGCAGGATAGGGCCACAGATAAAATCTAAGCGGTGCCTTCCGAAAGACCGGGTTAGCTCAAGGATGTGGGCCTTCAAGTTTGGGGCTAAGAGCAAGCAAGTCAGATGTGAACAATGAGAGAAGGCCCAGGTGGAGCCCACTCTCGGTTCCGAGGTGCTGTGTGACTTCCAGGAGCCAGAGCGGTCGGTGCTCATCGCCCCCTCTTCCCGCTGCAGCTCCAACAGCCACGCGGGCCCCAAGGTCTTCAGGTTTCTCCCGGCTACCTTCCCCGCTGCCGCCATCCCCCCAGGTCAGGACTTCTCTGCTTCTCACGTACAAATCACAACCTTGCCCAATCGTGAGTCTCTCTCTCACCCCCAGTCTTTCGAAACCTAAACTGTGGTCACACCACTTCTCGGCTTGAAAACTCTCAGTGGCTCCCAAGTGCTTGAGGAACAAGTGCAAACCCTTTCGGCCTTCCCAGCCTCCGTCGGCAGCACCACAGCTACGATGAAGGACCAGCACCCTGGGCCGCCCCTTCGCCCCCACCCAGGTCCCTTCTTCTGTCTGGAACGGCCCCCTTTGCCTTACTGACCTACAAGCCGACACCCATCGCTCCTCTCTCACACGCAGCAGCAAATGTCTGGGCAGCTCTGAGGTTTCCTCCACAGGCAGCTCCACAGCCAGTCCCTCCTCCGCCCACCAGCCCTTTACATGCCCTTATCCTCAGTCTTCTCTACTCACAGTGGCCCCTCAAAGTTGATGTCCAGGGGGTGCTATTGCAGGGTTCGGCACAGAATGATGATGAAAATAGCCATTTAGCGAGAACTAACCCTTCTACACGCACCATCTCATCTAATCCTTAGGAGAACTAGGGAGTCCCTAATCACCTCCATCTACAGGTGAGTGAGACTGGCCAGCCGCCCAGCCATGTTCCTTGAATGACAAACGGACTCTTCAGCGCCTTCCAAGAGAGTCCCCGGTCGCTGCATGAGTGCGTTTGCTGCCCTCTCCCAGCAGCCAGGCGACTTCGTCACGGGAGGCCTGTCTCACCTGCGGACAGCAGTGCGGCTGAGACCCGCGCTCAGTCTCTCCCAGAATCCCACTGGTTCAGTGCTCACTTGGATGAAATGGATACTCCCAAAGAAAATATAAAAGACCAAAAAACTAACTTAAGAAGTAAAATACTCGAATATAACAATGATCGCAGAATATCTATACGTTCTTACCAAATTACCACCTGCCTAAAAGGACCACTGGGCCCCGACGGTTCAGAGGCGATTTCTCAAACCCCTGAGGAGCATGAAGTTATCAGGAGATTTAAACTACCCTAGAGCCCAGGAAAAGAACTGTGGGTGACCTTTACTCTTTTCTATGTGTTTCTGAAACTCCACAGAGAGCATGCATTACTTTAATAATTAGAAACTCTAAATCTATTGACTTACAGAAATTTTTAATAAAACAATTATGAAGTCGTACGAAGTTTTCTCTGTAAGTAAATGAGCTTTTCTGTATATTCTAAAATGAGGAAAAATTGGAAAATGAAATGTCCAACAATGTATTCATTTATTCATTTTTTTAAAAATCCTCACCGGAGGAATAAGTTCATTGGTTTTAGAGAGAGAGGAAGGGAGGGAGAGAGACTCATCCATCACTTGCCTCCCATATGTGCTCCAACCAGGGATCGAACCCACAACCTAGGTACGTGCACTACCAGGGATTGAACCCGCAACCTTTTGGTGTGTGGGATGATGCCCAACCAACTGAGCCGCTTGGCCAGCACTCATTTATTCCCCTTTTGTTTGCAGACCTCCGGCACGCCAGGCACAGTGTCGGGCGCTGGGGATGGAACGGGGAGCTAAGTGCACACCGACCCCATCCTCGCGGAGTGACCCTCTGTGGAAGGAGACGTGCCAAACACCCCCCAAAACAAGCACACCATAAACTCTGACAGGGGGTACAAAGTAAACACACAGGCTACAAGGAGAGTGCCCGCAACCCCGAGAAGAGGGCCTTATCTGGGGGTCGGGGTGATGGAACATTCAAGCAACTGTTAAAATAACACCTTGATGAATATTTGATGACACAGGAGAACGTTCAGGAAACAGTTAAGTGAAAACTACAGGCTGGAATACATAGTTTGGTCCCCCTTTTGTACAAAAATTAGATTTACACAGAAAAAAGGCTAGAAGGATATACAAACATGGTAAAATGGGAAACGTTCCCCGCGGGGAGTTTAAGGTTCCCATTTCCCTGGGCTCCTTTGTATTCTCCAAATTTCCCGAAAGCTCTTTTATTACTTGTCTGATATTCTTTGTCACAGTCTCGTGTGATTTTTTTAAACCTTTTTTTACCTTGGTAAAATGTACACACCATACAATTCTAACCATGGCAGGCATGTAATTCTGTGGCATTGAGCGCATCCACGTTACCCGGCAACCATCGCCACCACACGTCTCCAGGCCTTTTTGCCTCCCCAGACGGACACTCTGCACCCAGTCAGTGCCGACACACCATGCCCACTCCCCCAGCCCCTGGCGACCCCCAGGTCTCATTCAATTTTAAAATGCCAACTTTCAAAGACCAAGCTGCCTTCACACTTCAAGTGTAAATTTCCTTCATCTGCCAAACTCCCATCATTGGGAGAGACTGCCTGAGAAAGGCCAGCAGGAGCCAGAGTTTTTACAGAGCTGGGAGAGACAGGCCTAGGTGACAATTTTGGACAATCAGAGGACGGGAGGTGTGGTAGTGGGAGGAGTTTCTAAAACAGGGATGGGCAGGCAAAGTAACTACTTGCTTTGAAGTTTGGCCCTGGGCCCTGGGCGAAGCCAGTGTATTTGGGCGCAAGGTCTCACCAACCTGAACCTCTGCTTCTCTCCATTTAGTGCTGATTGCCTCTGGCTGCTAAGAAGCTCGCACTCACACACACAGGAGGAAGGCAGGATGGTAAGACAGAGACACAGAAATTTCAATGTCCACGAATGAGGCCTCCCAGGAACCAAGCGCAGGAATTTCCTTCACAATACTCTTGACAGCTGGCCGTGCAGCACCTGCCCGCACACGTCCACAGGCAGGGCACAGCGGAGCCCTGGCATTCCAGAGAAGAACACCCGGACGACGGCTCCAGGGGTCCCCGGGCCCGTAAACACAGAGGGGCTTGTGGAGGCTTCTGGACTTTTCCCGATTTTTTTTAATGTCCCACCTTCCACTGTAAGTTAACCCACTTTCAACCTTCTCCAAAATTCCATCTCACCAGAAGAAATTCCTTCCTGGCTCAAGCAACTGGTAAGATTTTCATGAACTCCCATTTTCGCTATGAAGTATGTGGGGAACTTATTCCCAGCACAGCGAGCTTCATCGCGTAGGCTCATTGATCCAAAACGCCTTTTATGGGGGGTGCGGGGGGAGGGGCTGGGACCTATCCCTTCTTTGGACATCTTTGCTTTTTCTTTCCTACAATCAATCATTAATACTAGCCGCTGATTTTCTTTCCAAAAGAGCCATTTTTCACAAAGAAAGTTGCGATTAGTTAAAAGTTAGAATGGAGCTGCAATTCAAATCTGTGTCTCAGCAAAATTACAAATCACTACCTGTCAGGAACATTTGAGTTCACTTAAAGCTTTTTAAAAAATTGGGACAGTGCTAAACCTGAGAATTCTGAGTAGTACAGTCTCTGTGCACCTGCTCCCCACACACATCTCTTTATGAACAGCACCATCCCACGCGAGCTTGGAAACATGCTTGTAGGTAATAAAACGCTCTGCTCTTAAATGTTAGCCCATCTTCCCACCCAATGCAGCCAGGAAGAGTGTTTACTATAACCTCGGAAGGTGAGCGGGTGACCTGAGGGAGGGCTGGAAGGAGCACAGGAGTAGCAGGTGAAAGAAGCAAATGGCAGCCGGGGGTTTGGGCTGATGTGCCCACAGGGCAGCAGCAGGGGCACTTGTGTGGGAAGCTCTGCATAGCAGTCAGAGGACACTGGGCTCTTGGGGGCAGAGAACGGAGGCAGGTAAAAAGGAGACAGGCTAGCCCTGGCCAGATGGCTCTGTTGGTTGGGGCGTCAACCCATACACCAAAAGGTTGTGGGTTCAATTCCTGGTCAAGGCACATAGCTAGGCTGTGCATTCAAACCCCAGTTGCGATGCATAAGGGAGGCAACCAATTGATGTTTCTCACGTTGATGTTTCTTTCTTTCTCTCTCTCTCTCCCCTTTCCTCTCTCTCCAAAATCAATAAAAACATATCCTCGGGTGAGAATTAAAAAATAAAAATAAAAAATAAATAAAAAGCCCCTAGTTGGTGTAGCTCAGTGGACTGAGTGTGGTCTGTGAAGCAAAGGGTCGCCGGTTTGATTCCCAGTCACGGCACATGCCTGGGTTGCAGGCTGGGTCCCCAGTAAGGGCCACATGAGAGACAACCACACACTGATGTTTCTCTCCCACTCTTTCTCCCTCCCTTCCCCTCTCTCTAACAGTAAATAAAATAAAACCTTTAAAAATTAAATAAATAAATACATAAAAAGGAGACAGGCTAAAAGGAAGATGGGTGAAGCTAATTTCAAAATGCTGCCTAGAGAGTAGCTCTGTCCTCACCAGCTGTCCTTGAATTATTCAAGGCTGCACTTCTCTCCCCTTCTGCGACCTAGAGTCTCCCCAGCTGGAGAGGCCTGGGTTAACAAATTCACCTCCTCTGAGAAGCCACGCTGGTGGTAGTTAAAAAGGGAAGAGAGAATAAACATCGTGAATAAAGGAGAACCACAAATTACGAGCTTGAAGCACATGTGGGCCAAAGCTCTGGAAGACATTTATTTTACAGGACCCTTGTAAGGACCTAATGAGAACGCAGATGAAAGTGTTGTGCTAATAAAGTGCTTGATGAGCACAGAGTGTAGGGAGTGGGGATCGTAAAGGCTCAGCACCGCTTCTTTCAAAAGTGACATCCGACTAACTTCATATTTTACTTCAAAAGTAGTTTGGGGAAAGGTGGTGGACTTGGCATATGTGGCTTCACACAGAAAACATTCGATGAGCTTTCTCTCCATGGAATCTTGTGGACAGGACAGAGCCTTGAGGGCTGCATAGGTGAACTGGTAAGTGGCAGAACCAACATGCTCCCAGAGTGTAGGTTCTTAGGTAAATATTAACCTGGAAGGAAGTTTCTCACTGTGTTCTAAAGGACACCATTCTGGCCGTGTTCAGCTCGGCATTATTCTTATTTCCCTTTCATAAAAGGAATCAGGGAATATGGTTCACCCGTATGGGTATCACAAGGGGGTATAGCTCGGGGAAGAGCATTTGACTGCAGAGATCCAAAAACTAGGAGCCGTGTAAATGCAATGCTCAGAATAATTTTTATGAACTGCTTACAATTTACACTTAATCCACATACATAAAGCAGAGGCCTTAAATTGGTGAATTGCATATATGCTTTATTTGGCTTGCCCAATGTTAAGAAAAAAAATTTAATGGCTAACAGCATGTAAAAATTAGCTAGTTTCACATAAAAATTCAGGTTTTAAGCTTGAAAAAGCAGAAGACCTCATTCCTGCAGGGTGATACTTGCTGGAGGGGAGTGATGCCTTGGCCCTTGGATGGGTCTCTATTTTGGGCACCCACAGGCCCAATTCATTCCACTTCACCTGCCTGGTCCCTCCCGGAATTTGCGTTAGTGACTCCTGCAGTCCAATGGTGTTGTTTCATACTATTACGAGTCCAATTTACTGTCACTTGTTTTAATTGTGCATTAAACGCCAGTTAAACTTTCTCTCATTTTCAGCTTTTGCAGGTTTTGCTCCTGCAGCAAGATCCAACATCTGATCACGACTTCATAATGAGGGTGTGTACATGCAGAACACTTCCGATTTTGCAGAGTGCTTTCCTATCCTTCGGTTTATTTAATCTTCCCAATATTCTGGGAAGTCTGAGCTTATTGTCTATGGGATAAGGGAGATCAACGAGCTAACAGGGACCAAAAGCAAGATTTCAACTCAGGGCTTGGGTTAAATCTTAATCCACCATTTCCCACACCATACCATGCAACCCCCAACCCCGGGAGAGGGCCAGCTGGACGGCCCAACTGGAGGAGACTTAGATCCAGATTGCAAAACCGCTGGGCTGCTCTGGAAAGAGGACAGATTTGGCATCCTTGCTTGACTTGCCTCTTGAAAAAGCTGTATAATGGTGCTTAATCCAGAGACAGCTGATTCTCATTCACACTTAACCTATGTTGAACTCACGTACTAAATTTTAAAGCTCTGCTCTTGAAAATGCATTTTTCTCTTTAAGATCTCCTTGGTAACATCCGTAATTGGTATCTGGGCTACAAAAAAAAACTTGGATCCAATCAGTGACTGGAGTTAGAATAAAATCCAATTGGAAAGTCAATTCAGTGAAGTTCCAGGATGACAGCTGTGTAGCAGACTCAGGACAACCTGTCCAGAATGGAGGAAGACTGGAAAGTCCCCAGAAAGGGGGACTCTCAAGGTCAAAGGGGAACTCAATAGAATACTTAACTGAATGGAGTTTGGGGCGGGGGGAAATTGAGGACATAGTCAAATAATACTGGCGCAGGGGAGGTAATTATAAACTTCAGGGAAAACAAACAGCTGTAGAAAACTGTAATCATAATACACCACTTGAACTCACCCTGAACAATATTTACAGATTTTTAACTACAAACTAAGCATGAATTTCAACCTGCACACAAAGCCTGAATCACTGTTATGTAACAGAATGTAAATACCATCAACTTTGACAAAGTAAAAATTAAGGTAAGAAAACAGGAGGAAGAAGGGAAAGAACTGGAGGGCAGAGTAAACAGATACTGACATTCTCAGATCATAAAAAGTCCTCATTGAGAGCAAGAATTAAAGGCATAAGCATGTTTTTTAAAGCTAAGAGTGTAATCGAGAGAACCATAAATGGTGATACAATCATAGTGACAGGACCCTGGAGGCAAAGCTGGTTTAAGTGAACTAAGCAGTCATCTATCTGAACAGAAAAGCAACAAATAATGTTGAAAAGGGACTGACTGAGAAATCGCAGCAGGAAATTAGATCATTTAAAGATATGCACGTAATCACCAGAATCTAAAAAAAGAAAAAAGCCAAGACACTTCTTTTTTTTTTCAATTAAAGATTTTTATTTATTTATTTATTTTTAGACGGAGGGGCAGGGAGGGAGGAAGAGAGGGACAGAAACCTTAACGTGTGGTTGCCTCTTGCACACCCCCAACTAGGGACCTGGCCTGCAACCCAAGCATGTGCCCCAACTGGGAATCAAACCAGCAACCCTTTGGTTCACAGGCCAGTGCTCAATCCACTGAGCCACACCAGCCAGTGCCCAAGACACTTTAAAATGCTAGCTTTTAGGAACAGGAATAAGCAGAGAAAGATCACTTTTTATTGTAAGTCACGTATGCTATCTGATTTCTTAGCCATAAGCATATACTATTATTTAATTTTTAAAATATGGCTAATCTATTTGAAAACCTAAAACAATTTTAAGAAGCTAAAGCAACATCATAAGCCAGGTGTCACCTACCTGGCTACCAACCCATGCGGCATGATTTTGTCCTGAGTAGTGATTCTCAAAGTGGGATCCCTGCACCAGCATCAGCAGCGTCCCCTGAAACCTAGTCAGAAATGCAGATTTGGGGGACCTACCCTAAACCTCCCTAGTCAGAAAGTCTGGGATCGGGCCCAAGAATCTGAATTTTAACAAACCCTCCAGGTGATTCTGGTGTGGACTCAGATTTGAAAACCATAGGCCTTGAGCAACCCCAAAGTGGCAGTTTTTGGTGTTACCTTCTTTTCAGCTGAAATGTTCACTGTCCATTAAGGATACCTCAGGTGAAGGCCTGGGACCCTTCTAAGAAAATATGCATTTTCATAGAATCTCCAGAGCTAGTTTCCCCAGGGTCAGGGCCAGACAGAAGTGACGTGTGCCCCGTGTGAATTCTGGTGGGAGCCAGCAGGAAAGCCCCGCCCAGGAAGAGGCTTCTGAGAGGCCTGCATGGGCCACAGCCATCCGTGCGCAGTAAAAGCAGACTGGGTGACCCCCTCGCCAAAGCAGCTCCGTGGGTTGGGAGGGCCCTGTGCCTGGCTTTGCATAAGTCATCTGCTATTATAAGGATGCAGTAGGCACTTCACTTCTGGCTCTTGACATTCTGAACGAAATATCCTCTCAGATATCCTTTGGCTATTTCTGACTTAAAATAGACCCAAGTGGAAGTGGGGAAGCAGTATCTTGCATCCTAATACACTCTGATGATGGGCTCCAGGGTATATGCTTCGCCAGCCTCTCACTTCTGCTTCTGTTGGGAGAGGGCCAGAGTCGCGGGAAGGGAGAGAGCATTTCACAACTGCCGAAATTTCCCTCCCACAGAGCCTTTGACAGTCACAACGATCAGACAAAGCCTCAGAATCCTTCTCAACACTCGGCTCCCAAAGCCGCCGCGCACCAGTCAATGCTGGCACACAGCACGAACGTGGTCACACATGGCTCAGTACACCCAAGTATTTTGTCATTAATGATGCAGTTACCCTAGAGTCTCTTAGTAGGAACAGGTGACTGTCATTAATTGTCATTTTCTGCATATTTTCCCTCTTGGGGTCATGAATTTTATAAGTTTATTACTGGCTACGTGAAATAGGGCTCATTTCCATTCCTCCTAAACAGCCCCACTGGAAGTGAGGTCCAGAGGCTGATGAGCTGATCTGTGGACCTAACCATCCTTAATAAGGGAAATTAAAGCAGAAACTTCCAGAAACCCATTTAAAAGTGGTCTGAGTCCTACCCGAACACAAACAGAGCAATCTGAATGTTCATCCTTCTCCCTTCCTTCAAAGTGCTTATAGTACAGTACGAAAAGCAAAATGAAAAATACACATCAGCCTAAGTGCCAAACTAACAAGAAAATAACACCAGAACTTCCAAAAAGGGACTACCCAAGAGTTGGAGAGTTCGTGGGGGTCACACTGGCTTCATGGGAGACACACTGGATTAGGACAGGCGGAGAGTGGAAGGGAAGGCATTCCAGGCAGGACGAGCAACCCGTGCAGGGAGAAGAAATGGAGGTCAGCCTGTTGTGTGGGGACCAGCTTGCTTGCCAGGGGCTGCCTGCTGAACCCGGCCTGGGGCGGGGCGGAGTGGCACCCAGCATGGAGGGCAGGGGCACCGCTGGCAGCTGAGAACCTCTGCTCTAATGACCCACTGAGGGGATGTGGCATTTAAGAAAGCTTCATCCCCCAGCCTAAGGGATGAAGCAAGGCTTAGGACAGCACAACAGAAGATAGGGACCCATGTTCTCCTTTCTCAGGTTTCTTAGGTACAATGACACCGAGTGGTCTGCTCCCCGCCTGCCATCCACAAGACAAGGAATTCAAACCAACGCCCTGCCACTTGCTCCTACTGCCCCTGACCTACCAGTCCACCAGCCCCTGTCTCACCACTGCACTCGGATCCTCGAGAAGCCCGGCAGCTCCTCCAGGGTACCCGCGGGCTGGGGAATCACCAAGGACACCCAACACAACACGTTCATAATTCACGAAGCAACAGTGGCGGTAGGGTGGAACAGTGAGGGGGCTGGGCTTGGAGTCAGCCTGCCTGGGTTTGAATCCCGCAGGATCACTTACCACTTTGTGGTGTTACAAAAGTTACCTAACCTCCCTGTGCCTCGGGTTCTGCATCTATAAAATGAGGCTGATAACAGCACCTACTTCACAGGGTTATGTAGCTCAAGTAAAGTAATATGGGTAAAAATTGAAACAATGTCTCATACATAGTAACTGTTCATTAAATGTAGCTCTTATCACTAGTGTTCATTATCCCACATATTAACCACATTAGTTAGAAGGTTATTTTTATGATTTATTTCAAATTAACCAATACACTGGTTTTTCTTAGAAAACTTAAACATCCCTCTCCTGCACCAGAATCCACATAACCACCTGATATTCACACGTACAATTCCGGTGCTGGAGAGAACTTAGGAGTTATGCAGTCTAACCACCTCCCTCTTATAAAGAGGAGGACACGAAGACTCAGGCAGGCTACTTGTCAGTGGTTAGTTAAGCTTTTCTTTCAATTGATTTGAACTGTCCACGATCACAAAGGAAATCAAAGATGGAGCAGCCCATTCCTACTCTTTAACCACACTCCGATTCGATCTCCCTGACCACCTGAAATAGTCCCTTCCTACCAACTTCAATATTTGCAGCCTGAATCCCCCTAAAAATTCACCCGTGTCCAAATCCTCAGAAGTCCCAAAGTGCCAATAATTTAGTGTCTCATTCTGGGTGCCACTGGGACCAAGACACAACATAACGAGTCACACAGGAGGTATGGGGTTTTGCTGGTGTGACTTTGCACTTCAGGGTGTGGCCACCACGGACGGAAGGCAAGGCAGCACTTGCATCTAAAACACAGAACCGTTCTAACTGGCTGGCGTGCACCTAAGACAGCGGCAAGGCCTTCGGGAGAAGAGCCTGGCCAAGGGAGGAAATCTGATTAATAACAAGAGGAGCAGCCCCCTCACCCCCAAAATTCAGTGACTGCTCACAGAACACAAGAGGAAGGATGGGGAGAGACACGGTGCTGACCCGGTGAGAGGGACAAGAAGCACTTTAAGGATAAAGCTGGGGGAAGGGTAGGAACTGATTTTCTAAAATTAGACTGACCACACGCTCAGTTCCCAAACCCCAGCCAAAACGAGGGCCCTGCACTGCTGATGTGTCCGGGCGGCGCTCTGCGCCCGACCCTTCTGCACCAGGGCGCTGCCTGGCAGCCGATGCAGACCCCATCCTCTCAGCTGCTCGCAGCGACACGAAGTTCCTCACCGCGCTTATCTTGAAATGTCCTGTCATCTTTTCCTGCCGCTGACTTAAAACACTACATTTAAAAAATATTCAAGACCTCTACAGAAAATCCAGATCCCTGTTAGTCACAAGGCTGTTTATCCTGACCTCTATGTGGTCAGTTGGAGAAATATGCCTTTACGTAAGCTGCTTTTTATGTATAAAAATAATCATAAATAAAGCCTACATGAATACCAGCACACTATCAATTTGGACTAAATTCACAGATTCCAATGCAAGCAGCCAAGGGTCCTCAAGCCTCAGGCACAAACCTCCCTCGCCCTTTATTAACTGGAAAATAAACGGATAGGAGAAGACGTGGGTGCAAACCTCGATATGCAACTTAACAAATGACGTCATGTTCTCAAACTTCCATTTATTTTTAAGTAGGCATTTTATTTTCAACTTTATGATTCTAAAAGTAATAAATTTCCCTGACTATGGGAAAGTTAGGAAGTAGAATAACAAAACCAGGGGGTCGCTTCTGAAAAAGTTCTTGCATGGATGGCTGAGGGTCAATAAAAATCCCAAGTCTGGCCAAACTCCAAGCCAAGTAAGAACATTCTCCAAACCCACTTCGAGGCCGACTTTCTAGTTGGACAGAGCCTCCACTGCTGCCACGCAGCATCGCGTCAATTTGCTGTGCTCCTTAAAACAGCCACAGGGCCCCGCCCCAGTTCCTAAGTTTCTGGGGATCCTCTGGCAGAAGTCACCACTCCCCTGTATTATGTGGTCTTTGTGACGGCCAAAACCACTCCCCAGCTCAACAACCCCGAGAGGCCGGGGCTACCACCGGACGACTGTGCTGACAGGACAAGGAGAAACCAAGGGCTATTTTGCGGGTAGCCGACCAGGCAATGAGGTTTGGGGAAGGGCAATTCTTGAAAACTGAGAGGTCTAACGTCGGGTTGGGTTGTGGCCAGAGCAAAGCTCAGGAGGCCTTGAACCTTCTGGCTGAGGCTGAGTTAGGAGGACCCCAGAAAAAGAGAGGTGATGGTGTTCAGAGAAGACATGGTGAGGTTGTGTGTGAAGGACAGACGGCGCTCTGGGGCCCACAGAGGGCTGCACCAAACGAGCGCTTGATCAACGGGCTGTGCGCCGGGTCAGTTCCCTCGATACACACAGGGTGGGGCAAAGCAGGTTCACAGTTGTTCGTGTGGAAATTAATACAGTGATTAGCAAACAACCATACAAGAGTAAACTCTATTTTGCATACTCACAGCTGTAAACCTGCTTTTGCCCCACACTGTTTTTCGCGCACCTACTGTATGTCAGACCCTGAGCTGCGCAGAAGGGGACCGTGAGCCACAGAAGGAGCTTACTCTGATAGAGCCCTGGGAGAAAACGCTACCAGTGCAGGCGCTGACTGCTGTCGTCTTTGGAGAACAGAGCTGCCTTTCATCCGTGCCAGCCGCGCGAGGGTCTGCTTAGCATCCTTCAAACCCGCCCAAAACAAAACCTGCAGCCCTGCTTCCACCAGGCTGCATGATCCTTAGTCACCCTGCCTGCTCGCATCGACTGTCCTCCAAAGGATGCTGGCGCCTCTCCGTGTCACTAGCATGCCACCCATCCGACCTACGGACGGGAGACATGCAAACAGGGCCTGGCTAACGCCGTCTGCTCTCATTAGACCAGAACTGTTCTCCATCACAAACCCTTTAGGTTTGGGGTTTTTTTTCTTTTTACCCTTCCCCCCCATTGGAGTGGAAGAGCTGTCCTTTGTCTGAGCACCGCCGCCGTGCGCCCCTTGGAGTGCGACTGCATGACAGGCGCAGCCCTTACGCTCGGCTGGTGCACCGGGCGGGACCAGGGCCAGCGCTCACCCCAGGTAAAGCCCCTTCTGTCCATGGACACGCCCTGTGGCGCAGCCGTGATTCTCCCCTTCCGCACCTTCCAGTCCCCACGTGGCCTGGAGACAGAACATCGCTGGGGAAAAATGGACCTGGGTGAAAAGCCCTGAGCTGTAGAGAAGCAGGAAGAGAACGTGGAAGTGTGTCAGCCGCCTCCTGTCTGGAATGCCAGAGCCTCACTGTGCGGTGGGGGCAGGAGGATGCTCGGGGCCCCTGACTGAAAAGGCCTGTGGAACTCGGTCAGGCGTCAGAGCGGCTGGCTAACCCAGTTTGCAGGAGTATATGAATTACTTTACAGAGGCATTAGAGGTCACATTTATTCGTACACACGCACCTTTACTGAAAAAGCAAAAATGCCATAAAACTGGGAGTGTCCCAGGAAGTGCAGGACACACGTCCACCATCACAATCTGACGCTAACACGTCTAAGCACTTACAACAGTGCTCGCTACAGAGCGAGTGCTCTGCAACTTTGTTAAATAAGAAAAAGGAAGTAACATTTTTAAATGTGATGGTTTGATACATCACATTTAACAAAAATTTGCTGTGACCCCAGACAGTCCAACTTCACACGGAAATTGCCCACAGCCCCCAGGACCTGCAAGCCCAAAGGGGTTGGGGGTGGGGGGCCCAGGCTGCAGCCACCAGGGCTGTCTGGCTGCAAGCGTCCGGAGCGTGGGGCCGGCCAGCTTCAGCGTGAGGGCCCGACCAGGCGTCTAGCCACCCTGGATGGGCTGCCTTTCACCAACTTCTCCTTGCTAGTTTAGGGGGCCATTAAATCAGGGCTCTCTGGGACTGTGGCTGGATAAACACTCAAGTGAAAGAGAACTCAAGATCAATCAAGATGTACATGTCATTTTAAGAACTGACTCTTAAATATATATAAAGTAAGATATGGAATATTTGATCACTGACTAGATACTTGATGATATTTAGGAATTACTTTGGGGGTGCAGGGACAGCATTGGTTCTTTAAAGTCCTTACCATTATACACTTAAGTATTTATGGCTGAAATGAAAATGTCTGAGAATTGCTTCAAAACAATGGTAGGGGGTAGAACCAGGGCCGGCTGTGAGCTGACCGCTGTTGCAGCTGGATGATGGGGTTCATGCTATGACTGTTTTTTTTGTGTATTTCTGAAATTTTCTGTAATAAACAAATAATGTTGTGGAGTTTTGTTTTGTTTATTTTTTAAGAAAAAAGAGCCCCAATGGCTGAGGAAAAAGAGAGCCCAGGCATTCCAGAGAGGGAAATGGCCAGAGGAGAGAGCCTGCTTTGAAAAACTTGGGCAACGACAAATACCCCAACACCCACCAGTCAATGACCACCACGCAGTAAATTCTGAAGCAGCGCTGTAAGGGAAAACTTGGGGGTGGGGGTTAAAAGGGAGGAAAAATGGAAAGAGTCTCCTTAAGCAAGAAGAACACATGTTCTTCCAGGAGTCTTGCCAGCTAAACCTCATTTCCCTCTGAACACGTCCACAGTTACCGGGGTCTCTCCTCACCTCCCTCCTACCCAACACACTGGCCCCCGACAATTGCGCCCTTCCCTGCACGGATTCCAGGTAGGTATCCTGGAGACAGACATCAAAGGGATGAGAGCGCGCAGCCCAGAACAGGTCATGCTGGCAGAGGGAGGCTAGGAACCACATGAAAAGCACAGAATTCACAGGGCGTTTTATTATTACTACGAGTTTTTTAAAGAGCTCAGAAATGTCTTTGGTTTTAGTTTTAGTTTAAGGACAGCCACCTCTGGGGCCATGGCTTTGAAGTCCCCCAGGCCCGAGCAGCGCTCAGCAGCCAGCCAGCAAGGGGGCCATGATGCACCCAGTGGGAACCAACAGAGGAATCCAGCCGCTTAGGGTTAGTCTCTCCTCACTAAGTAATAACCCAGAAGATTTATGCTTCATATAAGGACATGAAAGGGGGAAAAGAATCACTGCTAGATATAAACAGTATAGCTGGGAACAGATTTGAAAAGGCTATCCAGGCCAGATTTGCAATTGCCCTTCCTAAGAGCAGCTGTAGAATACAGAGACTAAATGAAAAAGACCCAGGTAGAAGCCGACTGGTGACCCCTTAGTTTGAGAGACCAGGGCTCTGGAGACCTGAGAGATAGGATACGCATTTCACTTGGCCTGTTCATTGCGCTAAACAGCAGTGTCTGAACAGCATGGGGTGGGAGGACCAAGGGCAAGGGTGAGGCGTCTGCAGCAGGCTGGCAAGAGAGTTGGCCCAGATGCCACCAACAGGGAGGCCGGCCACAGTTACAGCTCACAGTGGTTAGGAAGACAACAAGGGAAAGGTCCCCAGCATAAAGTTGTCCCCGTCGGAGCAGCTCCAACACACAGAAGAAAGAGAACAGAGACATTCCTGTTAGAACCGCCCATGTGCCCAGCGTCTTCCCGCTCCCAGTGGGGATCCTGAAGAGCTGAAATAATGACATAAATTTATACTAACGAACTCAAGACCTGAAAGGAGATTCTGTCAGCAACAAGGCAGACACAGGAGAAGCAAGCAGAAGTTACACACCCTGTCAGGGCAAACAGGACCTGACAGAACTTTGTCTATTCAAGGACAAATAAACAATACAGACGATGAAGCTTCCAGAAATAGTCCACAATACAAGAGCGCAATGTTGCATTTAAGATACTGAAAGTAGACCACTGCAACCAGTCGGGCAAATGTAGGAAATGTATGCTTTTTAGGCCAAAATGTGAAATAAAGCAGGGGGTGCTAAGAGTGAAGAAATAGTGTAAGGAAACTAAAAATGCAGTTGCATTTTTAAAAATTTCCATCTAAAGGCAATTTAAAAAAACAAAAGAGCCAATTCTGTAGAACTGAGAACGATAATAAAAAAAGGGAAAGTCAAAAAGATTAAAGTAATGAAAAAAAGATGACATTGAGACAGAACAGATAAAAAGGAAATAATAACTAAAGATACAATAGAATCTTTGACCCAATAACTATCCTTAGGAATTTATCCTACGAAAACCACCAGAGACGTGTGCGCACAAGACATATGTAAAAACTTCACACCACCACTGATTAGTACAGTGAAACTTGGAGCTGGCCTAAGCTCCCCCCAACAGGGAATTGCTAAAGTATGCTACGTTTATGTAGTGGCATGCCATGCAGCTATTAGAGGTCATCGTTTAAAGTAGATTCTTACACGGAAATATGCGAGCGCAGAAGGCAAGGCTGCCTTGTGCGGAAAGAGCATCCATGGCCCCGGCAGGAGGCCAACAGGGTTTCCCTCTCATATACCTTTTGTATTTTCCCATTTTCTACAATGATCCTGTCTTACTTTTCAATGAGAAAAAAATGCCCCAATAGATGTTTTGGTTAAAACAAGAAAAAGAGCCTTGGGCAACTTTAAAATGCAAGAACGGGGCTGTCAGAAATCTATCCCACTGAGGGCCGAGGAGGCGCCCCTCAAGGAGCTGTCCCCTGGACATCTCCTCGCCGCTCAGGGCTGGCACCTGGCAGTGTGCCTTCCTCTAAAACAACTCAGCGGCTTCCCAGCACACCGAAAACAGGATTGCACTGCACAGCTGGCAATTCACAGGACGGTGCCTCTTCTGATTTACTACCAGGGAGGCAGGCGCTACACTCCATCCTCCCTTCCCTGTGCCAACATATTTCACTACTTTTAAATAACCTGTCAATTTCTAAAGGTAAATATTAGGGTAAGCTCCTGCTCAGGTGTCATAATTCTTTCTCAACTAAAATGTTTGTGAATTTTAAATCTCTCAACTGAGGGACTTATTCTGCAGGAGGTGACCCTGTGGACAACTGACTCCCAACTCCGTATTAACTCTCCCAGTTCAAGGACCTCCAGTAAAAATCAAAGACAGGGAAATGGAGTCTCCAAGGGGATCTACTGACCTTAGGTTCTGGAAAGGAAGAAAAGATTCTCTGGCAAGGTCCACAGCACTCACCCCAGCTGGGTCTGCTCTCCACAACTTATATACTTTTTTCTTAGAGACAGGGAGTAAGAATGGGCCCTGGCCAGGGGGCTCAGGTGGTTGGAGTGTTGTCCCCTATACCAAAAGGTTGCAGGTTCGATCCCTGGTCAGGACACATACCTAGGTTACAGGTTCAATCCCCTGTCGGCATGCGTTCAGGAGGCAACTGACCAATGTTTCTCTCCCTTCCCTCTCTCTCAAATCCTTGAGCATGTCCTTGGGTGAGGATTTTTAAAAAAAGAAAGAAAAAATGAATGGTGGCCCTTTCCAGCCATGAGAACCTCCCCATGACAATATGCCGCCCACTAAGGATCTCCTTCATCCCTCTCCAGACAGGAGAAGAGGAAACTGGAGAAGAAGCCCCTGGTGCAGAGCCCCAGGTCCTACTCCATGGGTGTGAAGTGCCCAGGACGCTGGAAACCACCACTGTCTCAGCCATGCACAAGCGGTCATTTTGTGTGTTGGCTGCTCCACTGTCCTATGACGGACTACAGGAGGGAAAGCCGGGCTTGCAGAAGGAGGCTCCTTCAGAAGGACGCAGCACTAAGAGCACCCCGAATCAAGATGAGTGGGGAACCAGCCCAGTGAGTACTTTTTGCATTAAGAAAAAAAAAAGAAGGTAGAATGGTGATTGCTAGGGTCTAGAAGAAGAGAGAATGAAGAATTATCATTTAATAGATACAGAATTGAGGTTGGGAAAGATCAGAAAGTTCTGGCTGGCTAGCTCAGTTGGCTAGAGCACTGTCCAAGGTCACAGGTTCAATCCCTGGTCAGGGCACATGCAGGACTCAACCAGTGAATGCACAAATGGGTGGAACAACAAACCGATGTTGCTCTCTTTCTTAAAAAAAAAAAAAAGAAATCAATAATTTTTTTTTAAAAAAGAAAAGTCCTGGAGGTGGATGTGGTAATGGTTGCACAGCAACCCGAATAGCCTCTGCCACTGCGACATGCACTCAAAGACGGCTACGATGGTGAACTGTTATGTGCATGCTACAAATTGTGGCTTTTTAAAAGAAGTCATTTAGCTCAATAACTCTTCCACTTAAAAAATAAATCGCCTGCTACATCACTTGCTAAAAACTTCTAGAAGGAGAGCTTGGACTCTGGGTGATCGTGTTCCTACCGCATCCACATCAGCTCCAAACTCCAAGATGATCAAACATACTTCTGACTTCAAAAGGAGGTTACACAGGGCCTCCCTGCACAAGGGCTGCCTCTGAAACAACGGACCTTCCCATCAGCGGCAAAGGCCTCGCTGCGTGTTCACTCCCCTGTGGCGGTCTCTCTCACCGGCCCACTCTGCTTCAGCCAGCGGTCATGCTTGGGGCACCAGGAGGCCTCTTGCCGTTGCCCAGAAGGCCCGGGGCCAGAAGCATGGCAGACCTTTGCTGCTGTTGTTTGTCTGAAATCACTGAAAGTGACCAGAGCTTCTTTCTTCCCCCTGACAAAGTGCCCGGTTCTGACAAAGCCCCTCTGCGAGCAGCTGGCGGGATGAAAGTGCTGAAGAAGTGGGAAGGGAACCCCTTCCCTCATTTCCACCTCAAAAACACCCAGCTTTTTTTTTGGATTCCCAGCGAGTTTCTATTCCTCACTCTTAGAAACTAAACAAAGAGAAAGGTCCAGAAGTGCTTGGGAAGCGGTCAAAATGTTTTAAACTGTGGCCAACAGGGTCAGTGTTTTCTCCCAGGCAAAGGCTGCACTGGAGGAAATTTAAAAACCAGCAATAACAAACCACCTACCAACTGGGAAGCACCCTGAGAAGAGAAAATTGGGTACAAAATGGAAATGGATTCTTTTTTTCAATGGAGTCAGATGCCCAAAGGGCTCACCAGAGAACTCCGGGAATGGTTGTCTCGGTCATAACAACATACTAGCGATTCGTAACAGCAAGCACTTCTCTTTAAAGTACTTATGGAAGTGCCAAAGGGGCTGAAAGCCGTCTGGGCCCTGTCCCTGGGGTGAGCCATGCCCTCTGTCAGCACCCTGGTCGCGCACGCTCATTAGCCTCCCAAGCCCCTCTTTCCCCTTCCAGTTCCTCCACCAAAGTCATACCAGAATAATTTCCCTTAAACGCCACAGTCATCTTCTCCTGGCTCTGCTCGAAGCCCTCTAATGGCTGCTTACATCACCCTCCACTTGGTATAAACTCTCTAGGCTGCTTCTCCAGCCCCACCCTCAGAGAAGACTTCTCTTCCTCTACTCCCAACAAGCCAGGGCCCCTTTAGGACCCCAGTTCGATTCCTGGGTCTGACTTGGACTGCTGTGTGGTCCAGAACAGCTTTGTGAAGAAAAGAGGTTGGGTTTTGGAGACAGGCCTGGGCTTGAATCCCACATCTGTCACTTGCTAATTTGCATCGCTTGGGTAAATCACTTCAATTCTCTGAGCCTCAATTTCCTCACTTGAAAATGGGGATTAATAACCACGGAGTGGCATGGAGGATAATATGGGGGAGAGTAGACAAAGCTTTGGCAGGGTGCTCAGTCCCTGGCACATTTTCCTCAGTCTCTGCAAACGTGAGTTCCCTTGTTACCCAGCACTGTTGTCAGGAATACATAGTGGGGAAAGGGCTTTGAAAATGACCAGTGCTATGTAAAAAGTATGTGTTACGACAGCTTTTGAGCTCACATTGGGAAATCTCCATAAGATGTTCCTTGTGGCCTCCCCTTCCAGGTCCCCGGCAAGTCCTGCGCCCCAGGGCCTTCTCTGATCACTCTGGGGGACCGGGCTTGCCTCTGACTCCTTCCACGCCATCTGGACATGGCTGGATGCCAGCTTCTCTTGTTCTTCATTGCTTATGAACTGTATGGCTGACCCAGGTAGGGCCCTTTCTCTGTAAGAAGACTACACACTCCCTGGAAAACATACACATCATGTTCCTGAATGCTCCCGGCAACTCCCTGAGCAAAACAGCATGACCCACCGGTGGCCAGGTGTACACAGAGCACCAAGCTGGCAGTTGGTGCACCAGTGGGAGCTCTTAAGACCAAAACCACCACGAGTCCACCCAAGGCCCAACTGGCCCTTGGATGTATCATCTGACACACGCACAATGTTTTAAACTTGAATTAACCAACACCACTCAGAGATCAGAAGATGCCATGTTCTGTAAGCAGTTTGGAGGATTCGACCAAGCAGGTCTGCATTCCAGCGTGGCTGCCCCTGAGAAGAAGGATGCTCTCACCAGCTGGCCGCAGGCCCACCTCTCCCTATCGCCTCCAAACCCAGACCCACACTTCGCACCACTGATTTACACACAGTAGAGCCGAGATTAAAGTGAATTCCTTTCCCAAGTCTCGAGCAAAGCTGAGAAAGTCTGTTTCCAGGAAGGCAGGCAAGGAGCGTGTTTCTTTGTGGGAGGGGTTATTCCTGTTTCCTAAGCACACAGGGAAGGTCTCTGCAGAAAGTCCCCCTGTGTCCCGTGCAGTTAAGTGACGGTGGGTATCTGAGCTTGCTGCCCTGTATCACAGCATGCCCCATGATCCCAAGTGGAGCCTTGGGGAATAGATAAGTGTTCCAGACTAGTTAGACATTAAACACTGAGAAGTCAGCGGGCACTACAGGTACGGGTGTTTTCACCCAGTATAATGAGTAGAGAGGTCCCTCGAAGGTGCCTGCAAGTAGACCTCGGGGTGCACAGCGACCCTCATGCCCCCCCACCCCCCGCAGGGTGTCTGCACATGCCTCTCCCACTGGCTACCACTGCTATCTCTCAGATTAATTTTTACCTTCTTTCTTTAGAGCTTTGTCCCTTCTGCCCTTTCAGAGAAATCTAATCATTCAGAGATGATCGGCCAATCAGGAGCTCCTTCGGGTTGGGGCAGTGAACCGAGGGCTGGAAACGTCCCCGGGGTCCTGGGACCTTGGCTAGTTCACCCTGCTGGCTGCTCAAAGGGCTCTTTCTTTGCCGCCACAGACACAGACATTCTGCCCTGGGGTGTAGATAAACTGTGTGAATGTGGCGCTGGGAGGCTGGGTTAACTGAAAGAAGACAAGGGCTGATGGATTCTACATGCCTGAAAAGTTCAGAAGGGCGTTTTCAAAGAACGGAGGGATTTCCATCACTCTCCTGCACTCTCCTCTTTCTAAGAGTCCATGTTTGGTGTGCTCCAGACCGTAGCCTGCCTTATCCTCGGTAACACCCTCGCCGAGAAATCCCTGCTAAAAGACAGGGGCTGTATTTGCTTTCCAAATGGGCCTAATGCCACGCTCCCCATCAGACATTGTGAGGCACAGAGAAAAAAAATGGGCTTCGGAGGGAACTCATCCAGTGATTCTGCTACTTGTTAGCTCGGTGGGCACTGTCAAAGATTTTGCTTACCTTGCTTCAATCATCAGTTCAAATGAAGCCCGCACCAAAGAAACCAACAGGAAGCTGAGACTCCAAAGAGCAACAATGGAAGAATTAGGAAAGATCACCAAGAGCAAAGACGTGTCCTTAGAGACCAAGGCTAAGGTCACCCACACGCTCGTCCTCCCAGTTACCATGCATGGATGTGGAAGTTGGACAGTGAAGAAGGCTGATAAGAAAAACTGGGCACATTTGAAACACAGCATCGGAGCTTATCTACAGAGCATATCCACGGACACCCTGGACCACCGGGAAGATGAACAAGTGGGCTCCACAGCAAATTAAGTCTGATGCATCACTGGAGGCAAAAATGACAAAACCAAAGCTGGCCTGCTTTGGGTACCTCATAAAAAGACAGGGGAGGACAGCGCTGCTGGGAAAAGATAATACTGCTGGGAGAAACAGAGGCAGCAGGAAAAGAGGGAGACCAAGTACCAGATGGACTCACTCCACAACAGAAGCCACAGGCAGGCGTCTACAGGAGCCGAGCAGGGCTGTTGAGGACAGGACAGTGTGGACACCACTCATTCGCAGCGTCCCTAGGAGTTGAAGCCAACTCTATGGCATGTAACGTACACATAGGGTTCTTGTGGAAATGAAATGAGGCAGCACATGTAAAGTGCTTTCCATCTCTGTGCTTGGCACATGGAGGGCGCGTCCTGAAGGGCCCTGGTAAGGGCAGCCCTGGTCAGTTACTAGGCAGTTCAGTGCAGCTTAGGTAAGGGGCCAGAGTTCAGATACTGACTCAACCACTTACCAGCAGGACTGAGAAAACTACTTAGTCCAACAGCACCTCACTTAAAGGGTTACATGAGAATTAAATGATACGGCCTGGCAGAGGGCATACCCAATAAATGAAAGCTGTAATTCTCATGCTTGTATGATTACATATTCTCAGCATCCCCTTCATTTAAGAGTCTCATTCTAGATCACAAGGCAGCAGACACGTCGGTACAGTAGTGACTTAAAAGCACATTAGCAATGATCACCAGCAAGGCCTCGTCCAGGATGGACTGAAGCTGCATGGCTTCATACAGGGCTTGACAGGGAAGGTAGGATACACCTTACAGCTCGCTCTGACCCTGTGTGCACGGATGACTGGCTGAGACACTGCACGTACTCACTTTCCTGGGCATTATGGGCAGGCAGGACGGGTTTCCCCTGCATTTAACTAATTTTCCTTAGCACGTGTCCTACGTGCCAGGCACTGTGCTACCCGCTGGGGACGTAACAGTGAAGAAGCACTGGGAGTGCGTATTTCTACAAGCTCACCAGGTGACTCTGAATATCAGCCAGGATGAAAACCACCATTGAGGTTTCACTTGGAACAAGGCTCTTGAAGTCAACCTAACAGAACTGGGGTCCCTGCCTCTCCCCTGTGCACTTCGAGGTTAAGAACTGTATTCTCCACAGTAATGTGGAACCCGCGCTTCAGAGCTGGAAGAGTGGAAAGCCAGTCCCCTTTCCCCCCACTGACCTTCGTGAGAGTCCCACCTCCCTTCCTCAGCCTGGACCAGGCAGCAAAGTGAGGGCCTCCAACCCCCCTCCCACCCCCTCCCCACACAGCCTGGGGACTTACTCAGCCTGAGAGCAGCCGCTGGGGTGTGTGCAAGGCTCCCTGCAGGCCCCACACCTTGTGATAACAGCCATTTGGTCAGCAGTTTCTGGAAGGATGATGCTGAGGCCTAAGAGCTTAATAGGGAAAAATAATTTGCCCCAAGTCTTGGTCCTGCTTGGAGGCAAAACAATTAGTAGGTTGGTGACAGCCTGATGCTTCAGAAATTATTTTTTTAAAAAGAAGGGGGAAAGAGGTTGCTGAAAAGAAGCCTTTTCACTCCGAAGGCAGTTCCATCCAACTTACAAATTCAGTGTCCTCTGAATACACTTCCATCTGTCTCAGGAGGGAACTTCTTAACTAGCGAAGGAGCAAAAGAAGGAATTCAGATCAACACGGGGACTGTACCATAAAGCTGGTGCCCGTTCACCCTCTTCCCTGGAGGCAGAAAAGACTCAAGGAAGAATTTCAAAATCTTTTTATACCATTAAAGACAGGGATCTGGTGAGGGGGAGGAGTAAGGGCAGAGATCAAGAAGTTTAAGGTTTGCTATTTTAAGCTCAAAATAAATCACGATAAAAAAGGACTAGACGGTTCGATTTTATGTTTCATCTCTCATCTAAGGCAGGGACAGTATCTAGCATTTGGGCAGCAGAGTTGGGGGGAGCAAACTGTCAGGCCAGCGTCCGTCTTTTCACCCCTTCATCCAGTCCCCAAAACCGGAACCAGAGTGCGTCACGTGCTTCCAGAATTTCACACTCCTGAATTACGGTTTTCAAATAATTCAGACTCCATTACAACAAATCTCAGAGATGCGGGGCACAGCGCAAAGGAAGTCCAGCAAAACGCACCCAAAGAACTGGGCCCGCGATGGTGGCAGGGAACAGAACCAGACAATATGGTAAGTTTGGCACAAGAGGACCAGCAGATTATGTACCGAGCCAGTGAAGACAGAAACACACTACATCCGTTACTTCCCAAGACTGCTTTAGAATCCGTTGCTGTCAACTATCACTTTCTAGAAGCCTAACTCTTACAAGGTCTAATCCTTGTTCATTTATGAAACAAAAGAAAAACAAAAACAAGGAACCACAGCACTGTGCATTAGAAGAGCATTTCCTGGAAAGAACCAAAGAATTTCTTAAATATCTCGCAGACGAGAGCCTGGCAACTGCAAGGGCTGCCCCTGCCCGGGTGGGCGGTACGGGCTGTCCCCATCGCTCTGTTGCATCAGCGGACTGCTGAGTTTTGGCTGGCCCCTCGGGTTTTCTTTTCTTTTCCTCAAATCAGTGAGGAAAGTGTGTGTGTGTGTGTGTGTGTGTGTGTGAGAGAGAGAGAGAGTGTGTGTGTTGATATATGTTAATAAATAATATGTCAATATATGCTAATAAATACATATATGATTATAAAATGGTCCTTCCCCCCCAAAAAAGTTTCTTTACCTATTTTAAGATTTAAGAGCTTAGCACTCAAATCATTAGAACTTTCTAACCATCACAAAGTTGGAGAGCCCAGACTGGCATGGCTCAGTGGGCTGAGAGTCATCCTGCAAAGCGAAAGGTCGCCAGTTCGATTCCAGGTCAGGGCACATGCCTGGGTGGTGGGCCAGTTCTCCAGATGACACGAGAGACAGTGGGTTGATGTTTCTCTCACATGTTGATGTTTCTCTCCCTCTTTCTCCTTCCCTTCCCCTCTAAAGATAACAAACAAAATCTTTTTTTTTTTAAGAAAAAAAAAGTTGGAGATAAGTGTTGTACCCACAGCATTCAGGAACTAGACTGCAATTTTTACTGCCTATTCTCTCTGTTGAGATGCCCAAGTTCTCTTTTTGCAGACATGTGTGGTTAAATCCCTGGTCTTTTTAAATAAATATGCTTTTAAAATGTGAGCCAGGGGGTGCCTGTCAGCTGTGGGGAAACAAACTCCGGCTCCAGGCGCTCTCCAGGCAGAGGCTGGCAACCCCACTTCCATGTATGGAAGTGAGGGAAAGCAGTAAAACCTCAGGCATGAGTCTGGGCAGGGCCAGGGGTGGGGGCGGCATTCCTCCCTGTAAGGCAAGTCTGGGCCCAGAGGCATGGGCCACAGGAGGCCTTCCAACCCTGCCCTTGGCCTGGGGTCCTGTAGATTCATTAGCGGAACCGCCAAAAGGCCAGAAGTGATGAAACTCAGGGCAGCAACAGGCTCAGCACAGTCAACAGCCGGAGGCACTCTGACCCCCAGAGCATGAATGGCGACCAGGCAGTCACAGGAGCAAAGCCCTAGCCCTGGACGTCAGTGCCACTTGGCTCACACACACCCTGACCTCAGCACCCTGGAATGCAAAATTCCCCCCGATTCGCCATCCATCATCATTGCTCCCACAAGGCCAGCACTCGAGGAAGGGTAGAATTTTTTCTTGTGGTTGAATGGACTTGTGACTGAGGCTGAAAAGACAGTTGCCCACTTCTTGCCAAGGCACGTCTGGGGGCTGCAAAAAAAGTTTAGGTCAGATTGTGGGCGCTGGAGTCAGACAGACCAAGGCCAGAGCCCTGCGGGTGCTGTCCACTACTCCACTCTGGGCCAGTTACCTCACAGCTCTGTGCCTCAGTACGCTCGCCCGTGCAATGGGGACAGCAACAGCCGGGGCCCCGTGGGGCGACCGTGCAAAGCCTCAGTGCTGTGCTGGGCACAGAGTAAATGCTGTATAATTGTTAGGTATTATTATCAACCCTAACAGAGAGTAGAGACTGCTTCATGAAGATTTAAAGCACTCTTTCTAGATTTCATGCTCACCTCCTCTCTGATACACCTTCCCTTGACCTCTGTGACCAACCCCCACTTGTACCCCCTTCTCTGTTCCTTTGCTGTCCTGTCCCCGGGTCCATGTGGTGCTCCCCAGCTTTCCCATCAGGCCAGCTCCTTCTCTCTCCACGAGCTCTCAGTCCCTCTCGTGGCTTTATTCGCTGGCAACCCACAAATCTGTTTCAGGCACAGACCTACCTGTCCACAGAGCTGTAACCAAGCAGCTAGACAGCTGAACACCTCCACCTGCTTTTACTTTCCCTAGCCACCCCCACAAACCAACACCTGCTTCCATTTTCCCTATCTCAGTGGTGACATTAACTCCTTCCTGTCCCACCCCTGTCGTAGTCAGCTGGGGTTGCTTTAACAAACCACAGGCCGGGCAGCATAAACAACAGACGTTTATTTCTCCCATTCTGGAGAGTCCCAGAAATTCAGGATCCAAGGTGCTGGCAGATAAGGTGCCCAGCAAGGGCCCCCTTCCCGGTCTGTGCACTGCTGCCTTCCTGCTGCCGCGTGTCCTCACGTGGGGTGGGGGCTGGCGGGGAGCGAGCTCTCTCCTCTCCTAATAAGGGCCTCACCCCACGATGGGGGGCCCACTCTCATGACCTCATCTAACCTAATTATTTTCCAATGGCCCCATCTCCAAATATTGGGTTGGCCAAAAAGTCCGTGTATTTTTTCCATGAAATAAGACAGTTTTCATTTTCACCAATAACTTTATTGACTTGGACATTTTGAGTATCTCAGCTATCTCCCATGTGGTATAATGTTGATTGTTCTCAATTAATGTCTCAATTTGATTACTATCGACTTCAAGTGGTCTGTCTACCTGACCGTGGAGCATCATCGTCCAACAAGAAATCTCTGGCATGAAACAGCAAACCACTTTTGACACGTTCAATCAGTCACAGCACCTTCTCTATACACTGCACGTATCTTTTCTTGCATTACAGTTGCATTTTTACCTTTCTTGAAATAATAAATGCCATCACACTGGGGTAGGTTAGGACTTCAACATAAGAATGTGGGAGGGATGTAAATATTCAGTCCACTGCACGCTCCAAAGCCAGGACACAGACTTGAAGTACATCTCCTAATGCTTCTCGAATCCACGCCCCCTCCTTCCCATGCCCACCCCACTGCCCTCATCATCGCCCCCCGCCTGGTCTAGTGCTGCCCAACAGAAATATATGCAGTTGAAAAAGTTTCAGTAGCCACATTAAAAAGTTTTTAAAAATCCACAGGTGGCATTACTTTTGATAGTATATTTTATTTAAATCAATATATCCAGATTATCATTTCAACATGCAATTGATATAAAACTATTGAGAGGTTTTACATTATTTTTTCACACCCCCTCGCTGACACCCAGCGGATATTTAACACAGCGCACCGCAGCGGGGACCAGCCGCACTGCGAGGTGCTGGCAGCCACGGAGCACCGTACCAGGCAGCGTGGCTCCAGTCCCTCTCCCTCGAGTCCACTGTCTGCACAGCCACTGTGGTTTTCTACCTAATCTGACCGCAGAATGTCCCTGCTTAGAACCCTTCAGTGGCCTCGTCAGGACACAGTCCCACACTCTGATGTCCCTTCATTTGCTGCCCCCCCCACTTGCCCATCTGGCCTGACCCCTGACCACTCACTCCTGCCTCCCACTTTGGGCCCCAGCAACGAGGAACTGCAAATGCAGGTGATGGAACAGTCAGTATGGTATGTACTAGTTTATGATACTAATACACACACACACGTTAAAAAGCCAAAATTATATAAAACAAAATTTTGTTTGCATATATATATATATGCAAGAGTACAGATGATAGATATGTATTTACATTAAAAACTCTGGAAAGATAGACACTAAAATGTAAACAATAATGACCTCTGGTTCGTGCCATTTGGATGATTTTAAGGTTTTTTTCCTTTTGCAAATTTGTATTTTCTAATTTTGTAAATAACTCCAGGATTAAAAAGGAGGGGAGAGTAAAGGAACTTGTTAGAGGACTGGGCCCCAAAGCCAAGCAGTAAATTAAGTTATAGAGGGTCTGCGTATTCAGGATAATATTTTGGAAAAATGGGCATAGTTGAGCCTCATTATTCAAGAATTCTGTATTTGTGAATTCATGTACCTGCTAAAACTTTTTATACCCCCAAATCACTCTAGCAACACCTTTGTGGTCATTCGTGGACATGTGCGTGGCAGGAAAGAACCGGAGTCACCCACGACACATGTCCCCAGCTGAGGTTAAACGAGGCAGCACTCCGCCTTGTTTCAAATCAGACCGTAAACAGTGTCCTTTTGGCGGTCTGCTTAGCGCCACATTGCTGTGCGTTTTGTTGGAGATTTCACTGTCCCAACGGCCCCCAAGCACAGTGCTGAAGTGCTGCCTCGTGTTCGTGAGTGCGAGACCACGGTGGTGTGCCACGGGTGTTCGATGAGCTTCATTCGGGCACAGGGTACAGTGCTAAGGCCAAAAGTTCAGTGTTACTGAGTCGACAATTTATATTGAGTAAGGTGCCTCTAATCAGAAACACATATAAAACAAGTTCCGTACACAGTGACCGTGGAGGGAGGTAACCATGCATGCACACGGTCACCTTAGCTCCACGTCACTGCTCCTCCCCGTACACAGCAAACCGCGAGTCACAGCTTCAAGCAGATCTGCGCTGGGTTCCAGGAAGTACTTTAAGGCACACCAAGACGATTCAGTAACACGCACTGGCTTCAGGAACGTTTCCCTCTCTAAGTTTCTGAACATCTCAATTCTCCCTCTATTGAAACAGCTGGCCAGCCCCAGCAGCCCCGTTTCCAAACTCTTGAGGCTGAAGCCAAGGATGTGTCCAGGGCTGCTCTGCACTGACTCTGCTCTTCTCGGCTCTGGCTTCTATCTTCCTGCTCAGGTTGGAATAACCTCCTCGAAGCACAGGGCAAATTCCCCTGACCCCAGGGCCCGGGGTCAAGTGCCAAGGGTTCAGGTCCCGGCTATCCCTCAACACGGGAAGGGTGCTAATGCCCGGGCAGGCCCCAGGATAACACGCCTCCTCTCCCCTCCCCACTGGCCCGACAGGAAAAAATACTCTGTGCCCGAGTCATCAGAATGGAATTTCTCTTTAACACTTCAGAGTCTCATCAGCCCAGATGCACAGATTGAAGCACCTGGCTCTTTCTGAATTCCTTCCTTTAAGTTTCCCATATTTCAGCCCTGGTAATCCCATGCTTAAGTGCCCTGTGCTGTTGTTCAGGGAAGTAACATGTTTGTTTTTACAGCGATGAGTTACAGCCACTTGAGGCTTTCCACGGAGGAGGTCTGACCGGCACCCTGGGCCTGACCCCGGTCCTTCCAGAGGAAAACGGCTCTGCTCTCGGAACCAGGGAACTTGTCCTGCTTTCTAGATGCCAAGATACACAAAATCACTCAGGAAAAACAGGACTGTAGCATTTCCCTTTTTCAGGATGCTTATCTCTCTGTTCTAGGAGCAAAATTTGGCAACGTCTCAGTCACTGCTTGGCCTTTTTTTTTTAAAGGGCTACCAGGAAAAGTGCTGAGGGATACCACCGACCCAGCAATAAGGAGACCTAGAACCTAGAAGCCAGTCAGCCACGTGGCCACCTCCTCTCTGGGCCTCAGTCTCCTCACCAGTTTAACATTCAATGACCACATCGCCCCATGTTATTATATAATAAGAGCATCTGTTTAATTATGATTATAGCACAAACATAAAGAAGAATGCATGCCTTTGTTTAACTTTCAGACTCACCTTTATGCCTGGAATTCCATTCCTCTCTCTACTGGAGTCCAGCCAGCTCTTCAATTCTCAGTCCAAACCACTCATTTTTCTTTCAATAGATATTTGCGCCAAATATTTATTAATAAGTTATACCAAACGCATTAGGTATGAATGACACATGACGAAGAGCACAGCAGTCCCTGCCCTTAGAAACTTTCCGGTCGGCCAAAACGGCAGTTACCACCTCCGACCAATCACCACGGGCCTCCCATGATGCTGAAAGCGTTTCATATCGTGTGCCATGTCAAATCTCCACAGCAACCCTACAAGGTACATACTGTTATCCTTCCAATTTTACAGATGGGGAAACTGAGGCTTGGAAAGATTGAAGTAGCTTCCCCAAGACCTCAACACCAGAGAGCAGGAGGAGGGACCTGACCCAGGTCGGCCATGAGAGGGGCCGGCCTCTCTGGCTGCTGCGTGACCAGGTCACAGGACTCCGGGCTCTCAGAGCGACCCCCTCCCGCACCAGACACCATCCTCCAGAGACTCCAGATGTGTATGTGTACATCTCATGCCTCACCTCCCCGACTAACTTATAAATGCCTGTAAGAGCAGGGACTCTGTCCGTCATTTCTCTGCGTCCTCACACTGCCTGCGGCGAAGGAGATACTCAAAACACATGGGGCTGACCGGGATGGGCAGTGCAATGCAAAGCAGAGAAAGTGCAACCCTGCTTTTATAATATGAACACAACATACCAAGTGAGAAACCCGGTTTGGGAGCTTCTTGGTCCCGGTCATCAGTCCCCCCCTTTCTCCCCCAACATGCCACAGTAGTGGAAATTTCCTAGAGGAATGTCCTTTGCTTTATTCAACAAACAGAAGCCGTTCACCCGGAGTTTCTTCTTTATGATCTCAGGAAGAATACAGAAAATGCATTTCTGCAACCCAGCCCTGGATGCAGTTCTTTGGTTTGCGTTTGGCCACCTGGGTAGGAAAGCATCTGTTTCTCACTGTGTGGCATGTCTGGAACCCAGACCTCCTTCCTCGCTCCAAGCCCAAACCCTGAGAGAGGCCACCATCACCTTGCAAACAGAACACCGCAGGCAGCCTCCCAGAGTCCTCACGCACGAAATCGCACCTCCAAGTCAGCATCACCTAAATGTCTTTTCCTGGCCATCTGCCAAAGGAACTTTTGTTTTCCTTATAAAAGGTAAAAACGTTCCCACTGAGCAGGGGAGCCTCTGTCGCTCCTCAGGTTCCCAACGTGCATCGTCTGTCTCCACGCCACACTCACTCCCTTTAGCTGGGTCAAATGAACTTTCTCCTTCTCGACTTTCCCCTTCATTCCCACATGGTTATTTATATCCAGAATATCTTTCTTTCTTAATCCACTGGACTATCCTCCCCCTCATTTTAAAAGGTCACTTTCAAGTTCTTTCCAGAAAGCCTTCTTGAAATAAAGGGCTGCAAGCTAATTCTTTTTCCCCACATTCCTTCACTCAGTAAGACATGATTATGTGCAAGGTTACTTACTCACCTTCTGAAAACACCACTGAACTGCTAACTAGATCAAAAGGAGGGGAAAACCCTACAGTAAAACACGCATTCAGAAACTAGGTGCACACGCTTTCAGGCAAAAACTCGATCATTCTGCCCTGGCCGGTGTGGCTCAGTTGGTTGGACCATCGTCCCGTTAAACACAAAGGTCACAGGTTTAATTCCTGGTTAGGGCACAGGCCGAGGTTGCGGGTTCAGTACCCAGTCGGGGTGTGTGCAAGAGGCAACCGATCAATGTTTCTCTCTCCCTCCTTTCCTCTCTCTCTAAAATCAGTAAGCGTGTCTTCACATGAGGATTTTAAAAAAGCACAATTATTTTCTTCACATATACTTATGTTTTCATTACAAAAGTGATTATATTCAGCACATTTGAAAACCAGGGGCCCACCACCATAGACACCACTATCCTAACATAATGATGAGCAATTTGGGGTATTTATTTCAATCTTTCTTCTTACACAACAGTTTAAACACTGCTGTAATCACGGCATCTGTATAATTTGGGATCTTGCTTTTTTGAACACATTATCTGAAGAATATAGCTCTGTGTTCCAGCAAAGGTCATTAACACCATTTGTCATAGCTGTTCAGCTTGACTCTGAGCACGGCAACGTGCTCACCGTTCCAAGTTGAACGAGTGGAGCATTTCCAGTGTCTTCCTACTGTACACGGCGTTAGAGCAGGCCTTCAGGGCACGGGGAGGCAAACATCGTCATAGTTCTGTTCTGACCCACAGGACAGACATTTAATCTGCATCTCTGACTAGCAGTTCAGAAAATATTCTCCCTTCTAAGCTGACACTAATCCCCTACCCATTCTTATATTGAGTCCTCTTTTAAGGTTCACTGGACCTTTGCAACATTTGCCTTTCATAATGTCTGTTATCTACTGATTTAATAAATCTATTTGATACCCATAACTTGCCTACATGAATCTACCAAATGATTTCTAAGTTTTTTCAGCTGCCCTATACTGAAAAGAGTAAGGAATGTTCAGGAAGGGTTGTGTGTCACCAGGTAAGGTGACTTTTGATGTAATATTTGTACATTTTCCTCAGAAAAACAGATGCATTCCAAAGATGTAAGAGAGTTTTTCTAAGCAGAAAAAATCACACTTTGAACACTTCTTAGAAGCTTACTACTATCTAAAACGATTTGGCCTACTAAAATGAAGACCCTTCTAAAATGAAAATAATGGTCATAATCTCTTTATTTTATCTGTTTCCTAATTTTGGATTTGGGGGTGATGGATTTTTTAGAAATGCAGCCCAGTTTAGTAAAAAACCCTGCCTTAAATACGAGTCCTCTAACGCTAGGTGCCACAAAGGCACAGAGCAACGTGTGCGCCTGGTGGTACAGGGAAGCCTTCCGTCCCTGGGTGCATCCACGTGCCCTCGGAAGGGGAGACGGACAGCCTCAGAGAATGAACTTCTCAATTTATCCAAACGGCAGGGCTCGGCAGAGAGAATTTCGCAGACATTGTTTTCCCGTGGCTTTGTGTGCGTCGTAAAGGGGCCCCTCTCGGAGGCCAGGGAAGCTGCTTTCGGAGGTCCCTGAGCCCACCATACTCGGTGAGCGTTTCAGGCGAGGCCATCTTCCTTCTAGCGATTGGTGGGAGTGTTTTGGGGATTCTGTTCCTTGCTTCTGCGTTGGGTTCACTGACGCCAAGTAACCACAGGGCTATGCGATGACAGTTTTAGTCTTTGCCCACCCGGGACAGAAAAAGCAGTACCTGTCAAGGGCAGCCAAGAATATGAGCAAGATCTAATTAAGGGGCTTGGTTAAAAAATACAAATGTGTGTGTCAGGGTCCCCCCCAACACATACACACACACTTGTACATGTGCAAAACACCTTTGCAGAGACACACAAGAAACTCATAATGGCGGCTGCTTCGGCGAGGCAAACTACGGTCAGCGGCAGGAGTGAGGCGTACTCTTCCCTGCGTGCCTTTCTTTTCATTCAAAAAAATGTTTTTAACATGGGAAGGCACTATCCTTTCAGAAAATAAAAATTATTTTCAAATGCTTAATCTATTCGTGTGTAAAACATTTAAGTACAGTTATATACTTAGTATACGTCTATTATTTCTTGCTGGAAGAATACACAAGACACTATTAACAGTGGTTATCTTTGGAAAGAGGATTATTTTTACAACGAAAAAAATGAAACACTGGCTTTCTCTTGCAAATGGAAAAAAGTTACTAAGTGGAAAAATAGACTTTAAGTATATGCTGAGTAAAGGAATATAGTAAATGGCTTTTTAATATAAACAGCAGTAAAGCCGTAACCCGTGCTGTCCACATACACAAACAAACCGTGCTCTCCCTGGGAAGGCACACCGTGTCTTGTTCCAGGACTGGATCCGCCTGGTAACAGCCACCTCTGTGGCCGTGTCAACTGAAGAACAGAATCAGATGGTCTCAGAAGCAAAGTCACAAGCTGAGCCTCCACGGGAAAGCAGTGCTTCAAGAAGCGCTTTGAAACTTGAGTGTTCCGCCCCAGTCCCTGCAAATTAATCCCTTCCACGGACCCAAGTGAGAGAGAACATGCTCAAGTGGTATTAAGTGGTATTTTACTCTTAAGAACGTTTGTAAAAGCTTAAAATAATGTATTGGTGGGTTGAAGCTGGAGACCTTCTGCAAATTTAGGAAAGTGACTCCCCCCAGGAAAAGTGTTTTAATTACAATTTACCTTTATGCCTAACATGCGAAATGTCAGAATTCTTAGGCACCAAACTGTAAAGCACATAAAAGATTCATGTGTAATCTTAAATGAGCAAATACACTTGGGTAAGAAAAGAAATCCATTTTAAAGTAAAGTAAATTATTCAGAATAAATGAACTGATTCATCCTAAAAAGTCAAATGTTAAGAAGAACAAATCTATCCACACAAGGACACTGGGTTGCTTTGTAGCTAGTTACTATCTCTTGCTAATTTTGAAACAAAATGCCACACTTAATTAGCCAGCCACATTCTCTTCCCCGGCGTGCCCGGCGGGGAGAAATGGCATTAAGGAAAAGGCTCCCTTAGGTGCTATTAGTGCCCTAATGAGATGGGAGCGAGGGGGCCGGGGGTTGGGACAGGGGCAAGGTGGCCACTATTGCCACACAGCCTTCAGAAAGTACAGGATCTGGGCCTCTGGGACAAATGGGGCGCTCTCAACCGCACGCTGCCTGTCAGGGGTGTCTGGCCGCAGCTACTCCTGCTCCTACAGGCTACTCCGCAGGAAACAAGTGTAGCACCACTCCACACGTGCACGGCTGGCCTCGCAGCTCTTCCTTTAAGGTACGAATTACACCCACCGGGGAGAAAATATGCCCATAATATCACCTAACTGTTGTCGGTGATTTCATCACCAGCAACTAACAGATGGAAGGGGTATCGATTTTCAAGAGGGCAAAAAGCGGGGAGATTCTGCAAACTACAGATTGGTGAAGTTGACTTCAACCCTTAAATACGATCCTACGGCTAATTACAGTTATTAAACACACACTTAGGAAAAGAAGATCAATTTAGAAGCAAGCATGAGCGCAAAAACCACAAGTCATTTCAAACCATCGTTCCTTGAAAGGGTAACAGCAAATACGTAAGTTACAGCAAGCTATCTGTTAAGCTGCCTGCGATAAACGCATTGCCTAGGTGAAGAAACGTGGGCTGAATAATAATACAACTAGGCAGGTTTAGAAGTGATTGGACTTGAAGTTGGTTGAAAACTAACTAACCTGGAGGAGGTCTCTAGTGGTCCGCCCAGGGCGGAGGTGGGGTGGGGTGGGGGGGGCCCATCCCCAGACTGACTCAAGGTCTAGAAGGGATCATCACACCATTCTACACTCAGAAGGGCCTACGGTCATTGCGGATAACCGCACTGGCAAACAAAAAGATTTGAACAGACTGGGAAACCTGATCAAATCTGAATAAATTGATTCTTAAAGAGGGTAGATATAAACTTTGGGGCTGTTCTCATTTGTTCAGGTATAAGACTACTGGGAAAGACCCTGGAGTTTTGGTTGACAAAGAGGTCAGTGAGTCAGCGCGGTGTGATTCGGTTGTCAGAAAAGCTAATGCAATCTCAGGCTGTGACCATGTAAGTCTAGATAATATCTAGAACAAAGGAGGCGGTAAGCTTGCTCTTTGTGCTTGGGGCAGCCCACACTGGAGTCTGTGTTTAGGTCTGGAACTTTCTGTCTGTCTCTCTCTCAATCCTTGTGCTTACTGATTTTAGAGAGAGGGGAAAGGAGGTAGAGAGACAGGGAGTGAAACATCAATGTGAGAAATATCACACTGACTGGTTGCTCTCATATGCACCCTGACTGGGGACAGAACCCACAACCTAAGCATGTGCCCTGACCAGGAATCGAACTGCAACCTTTCGGCATGGGACAGCAATCCAACCAACCGAGTCACACACTGGGCCAGGGCTTGGGACTACTCTTCTTCCTGATTCAGGCCACCTGGTTCATAACCCACTTCTGGCTACACAGGTGTGGGTAGGAGACAGATTTGGCCAATAAGAGTATTACACACTCTGGCCAGGGGAGCAGGTTCTAGGATGGCAGGATGACCGAGCTGGTCTCCTTCTGTGGGGCTCCGGCAGGACAGAAAGCAAATGTAGTGCTGGGGGTGGCCCTTACGTCTCCTCACTACAAGGCACAGCCTGCCAAAGGTCAGGGGCCACACAGAGAAGAGCAGAGCAAAGAGGTGGAGGAAAGGACAGCCTGTCGTGAGGACAGCATTCGAGCCACCCATGCCTATAAGGTGACCTACACCTGGTCGTCCCCACTGTAGGAGGCCAGGGCACTTTCATTCTACAGACCTAGATACAGGGGAAGATGTGGACGAGAAAAGGTTGGGAATACGGCAAAGAGGCAGACCCAGAGGCAGGAAGTTTCAGTGGAGGAGAACAACAAATAATGGTGAAGGGAAACTATAGGTTAAAGACTTTAGATGAGACATAGCTACCAAATGTAATGTGTAGACCTTATCTGGATTCAAACAAACCAACTGAAAAAACTATGGGAGAATCGGGGATGCCTGAATGCTGACTGGGTATTTGCCCATACTAAGGAATTACTGGACTTTTTAGGTATGATATGATATTGTGGTTATGGTTTCTTAGAGGTTACTTACTGAAATGTTTATTAGGGAAACAGGTATGATATCTGGGAGCGGCTACAATGTGAGTCAGTGAGGAGTAGGCAGTGGGCCCTCACGTTCGTGATCATCGTATCTGGGTGCTGGGGCACAAGGGCTCCCTGCTTATTCCTCTACCTGTGCGATGTTTGAAGTTTTCCATATTAAAAAGTTAAAATGAATGGCAGGAGACACATGCACAAGCCAGTGTCTCTCCCCTATTCTCTCCCAGCTCAACAGTAAAAATAGGATCCATTAAGAAGAACTGAGCACCCAATTAGTCAAAAGAGCTGGTCTGGGATTCTACCCACATTCAAAGACATGGGTGAGTCCTCAAACCAACAACTGACAGGTAATTATTGCTGCCCTAGTAGGAAACTGAAAAGAAACCAGAATATCTGATAGGCCACTAGATGCAAAGGACCAGGTGCTGAGAGTGGGGGCGGGGGTGGGGGGGCGATACAGAGAAAGGAAAAAGCTGAAAGTTCTTTTCTCCTATAATCTGAATAACCATAAAATATGGAACAAAATCCAAGTGCCCGGGTGAACACTTAAATGGCACTTACACTGTGCCAGGCACTGCTCAACACACTTTTCAAATGCTAACTCATTTAACCCTTAACAATCCTGTGAGGCAGGTACTGCCATCTCCGTCCTACTGACCAGGGACCAGGGACACCCGTTAAGTAACCTGCACCAAAGTCACATTGTTAGAAAGAGATTCAAAGCCGGGAAATCCAGATCCAGCACCCACACCCGTCCACTGCGCAACAATTTTCAACGTTCACTGATGACAGTGAAATACTTTTGAAGGCCTACGGACACGAGTGCTGTACGCTGCCGTTGCACGCGTGCCCAGAGCTGAAAAATGCTGCCCTCCCTGCCGTTCTGAGCGCAGAGGGCAACACCGTGATTTTTCCCTGTTGCACGTTGTTCTGCCCAATCTTTGTGTTTCACATCAAACCCTGAGAAATGAGTAACAGATGAGGCAGCTGCGCTGTGAGCCACCACGATCAAAAGCAAACTGTCTTGATCTGATCTCGTTTAAAGGGGAAAAAAGGCAACGTCTTCTGATTTTAAACAGACTAAATCCATTCAGATTTTTATCCCAGGGATATTGACCAAAAAAGACAAATAAAAAACTGTAAAACCGATTCATCTGGATAAAATTCTCCTAGGAAAAACAAAGAGGGAAACTCTACCCCTCGAACAGCAAAAACTCACCACACCCTGTTTTATGACTATTCAACAATGATCCAAGATAAAAGCATTATTAACTGCAGAAAAGTGACTTGAATTTACCTGTAATTGGTGTCTGCGTTGAAGTACTCCGAGGGGGAGTGGGGGATAGGCGATAGGAAGGAATGCTGCAATTAGGGCTCACATTGTTTTTTAAAGAGGATTTTTTAAAGAGTAGTTCATGCAAAAATACATTGTATATCTGGCCCCAGAGTTATGTCCAGTGAGCAGCAGAAAATTTATGTTTGCTTTTAATCACAGATGCCACGGAACAAAAGTTTCCATTACAGGGTTTCACTCCAGAATAACGGCACTCGGGCGACTTTCAATTACTATACTCCTTACTTGTCATAAAGCAGAAAGCACATGTTTGAAATTTCACTGGAAGTTAGAACAGCAGTTTCTGAAAACCTCATAAAAGGGAGGACTGATTTAGTCCTAGGATCTCGGCAGGATACCTGAAGTTCAATTTTGTCTCGGAACAAAAGCGCCAGAGCAGCCCGCAGGCTTTGCATAGGATGAAGGGGAGTTGGGGGCACCTCACTGGCTGATCTAAAAAAAAGCCCGATCATTAAAAGGCCCTAAAAAACCACCACCACCACCACCACCACCACCACCACGGGCAGCAACGGAAAAGACACTCTGGCTCTTCTGTCTTCCAAGCAACAGCAAAGGCTTTGAGCAGTTAACCTACCTCCGGGTTATTTCGGAGTCTATGCATATCCAGGTGAACCCACACCAAAAGCCATTGGTTAAAAAGAGAACTTTCGGCTCCCTCCTCTTCCATGGAGAATGTTTGATGTGCACACTTTTTAAAATACAATTTCATGAACAGAAAGGACTGAGTTGAATTTCAGGGAGTTCGGCTGAGACCTTGCATCCAGCACCGTGACCCTGATCTAATGATCAGTCCTCTTGGCTTCAATTCTCCAACTCAAACCTACTTTAAGCAATTAAACTGCTTAATATCTGCTGATTACTAGTTGCTGGAAGGTGATATGCATGCATTTGGAGTTGCTTGGAAAAGCGATGTTAGAGAAACAGCAACTATGTATGAACTAAAAAAGCATGGAATGACAGGTCTGCAGATACGAGACTATTTTAATGCACTAAGGTTTCTGGCATGTCAAAAATAGAGGGGAGTCTTTTCCTATTTTTAAGCACAGAATTACAGGGCAATGGAGTCACGCATCCATTTGCTCATTTAAGTGCTCTTTAAGGCACCAATTAAGAAACAGAAACAAAAACGCCCACAAACTGTGCGTGCATATATACACTGGTACAATTAGACGATTCAGTTAAGGCCCAACTCTAACAGTCAATTTTTAAATCAAGCTAAGCAGTAGTGAAAGTGCACAGTCCAAGTCACATGATGTGGAAACTATCATGCTTTCGAGTTACGAATCTCAAAGTCACACGCCCGCTTTTTGCGATCCAGGTCTCAGCACCTGAACACCTCCCTTTGGTTGGTTTCCATCCTAAAGGAACTAACCATCTAAAGAAAAAGGGAGGTGTGTGTTCCCTGCCGCCCAAGAAACCACACACACACACAAAAGGCTAATTACGAGGACATCTGTGCATACAATCTGTGGATGCTCATAGAATTATCCTTCCCAGAGGGAAAACAGGAAAACTTCTTAGAGCAGGGAACCAGGACTGAGTTCAGACGCTCCGAACTCAGCCAAGTGGGAGGTGAGAGAGAAGAGCGGGCCGGGGAGCATGCTCTGACCCTGAGAACGTGCACTGCTGAGGAACCCTTAAACAGGAGGGTGTCATGGTCTAAGCTGTCTTTTTGGGCTTATCATTCCGCTCAGGAAAGAGCCCAGAGCAGCGCTGATCGCGGTGGGCCGGCAGCCCAGTGCCTGTGCAGGAGCTGTCTGTGACGGGCCAAGGCAACGGGCAGGGACGAAATTGAGGACGAGCACTTGGAAACATTCGCAGCAGCTCCACGCCACAGCAACATCCAAGCTCATGATAACGGGCTCGTCTTGTTGAACAGGACGGGACCAGTGTGACAGCCGCGTGTGCGTTGTCAGCCCAGGGGGCAGTCACAGGTGGTTCAGGCTGTACAGGAGTCAGGTGTAGTGAGGTCACTTGTGGAGGTGTGTGACTGGCTGGAAATCAGCAACACGGAACAAAACTGATGGTTGGGTAGACACAGTTTGAGAAGCTAGTCTAGACTAGGGATCGTTTCAGAGGTCAGCACCGGAAGCAGGGCGCCTCCGGAGAAGGCTGCCAGTGCGCAGTGGTATGAATGAAACCTGAACTCCAGTAGTGACGGTAGGGATGGAGAGAAAGCGTCCAAGGTGAGAGCAATTACGGTGGCAAAATCAACAAGATGTGGCACCCTTTTGATGTGAGGGGTGGAAGAGAATCAGGGAAGTCTCCTAAGACTCAAGAATTCTTATTTACTCTTAAAATAATGGCAAGATGCAAAGCAACAGTATGCAAGAGCTTCATGAAAAGTTAGCACAAAGATTCTAAATTCATTGCCATTTCCTTCGAGCGCCTTTGAATAAGCATAATGGTAAATTAATGAAATACAGAAAACTAAGCACCCTGGTGGTTACCCACTGGGGATTCAGAATGTGAAGAAAGAAAACACATCCTCCGCTTTCCCCCTGAAAGGGTATCATGCAGTAATGAGCCTGGTCTAGTTCAGAACGGAGCCCAGCTGGAGCCCCAAGCCCTACCAGAAAAAAAGAAGACCCTTCTCACGGAGGGGCTTGTCCATCCCCAACCCCTGCTCTACACAACACGAAGCCTTCTTTCTCAAATTTGTGCTGATAGTAAAACAAGGACTCCCAGCAAAAGGCAGAGTGGTAAAAAGAGGGTAAGGAAAAAAAACAGAACAGAATAAAATCAATGACCCTAACCTCAAAACCCACTGCTTTTCTCTGAGCTCTGGCTCACATTCCAGCCCATTATCAGAAGACGAATTAATTAGCGAGAGCTGTGGACAGCTAGTCCGTGGGGCCCTTGCCGCCAACTGGAAGACGGGTACTAAACCTGCGAAGGCTACAAGTCCGAGCAGAGCTATCCTTCGGCATTCCAGAGCTGGGAAGGGAGGCGTTCCATCCTAGGGGGTGAGGTTTCTGCTGCTCCACAGACCCCGCACGGTCCATTTCTTCCCATGTGAAGGAGCAGCGATCCGCAACTTCCGTGCTGCCCAGATTGAAGCAGTCACCCGTGGAAGACATGCCTAATAGCTCTGGCACACCACGAAACCATCACCAAGTACATAATTCATCTCTCTCAAGAAGAGTACCTCATCATCTTAAAGTTGTTACCCTTTATCACGCCTAGGCTTCACTGATCTGCTGTCTCTGCTTTAAAGGCAAATAGAAAGAGCTCAGTCAGTATCAGTACTATCAGTATTTTAAGGAAGAGTATTTTTTAAAGATTTTTATTTATTAATTTTTAGAGAGAGGGGAAGGGAGGGAGAGAAGGAGAGAAACATCAGTGTGTGGTTGCCTCTCGTGAGCCCCCAGCTGGGGACCTGGCCTACAACCCAGGCATGTGTCCTAACTGGGAATCGAACCAGCGACCCTTTGATTCACAGGCTGGCACTCAATCCACTGAACCACACTAGCCAGGGCATTTTTTAAAAAAATATGTATTCATTTATTTTTGTTTCATTCTTCTAGGTCTTTCTACTCAATTATAATCTTTTCAAGGGCAATTCTTTCAACTGCTTAACTATATACCTTTGTATGCTCATAAAAGTCATTTGTTTGAAAAGTTAAAAAATACACCTCGTAACAGTTTTACAATTCTATAGTGTGATGTGTTCCAAAGGCTCGAGCTATGACATGAACTACTAAGTTTCATGGGAATGTATTAACAAATTATAGCTAGCACTTAGGGAGCACGTACTATATGCCAGGCATGTGTACATCATCCCATGCAGTCTTTACAACAGTCCTGTAAGGCAGGACTTTGATCATCTCCACTTTACAGACGAGGAACCAGTGGCACACACACATAGGGTAACTTGCACAAGGTCACAGAGCTAATAAAAGGCAGAGCCAGGATCTGAACTCAGTCAGAGGGACGAGAGTCCGTATTTGCAGGCACTACACTAGACGGCTTCATTATGCAGAGAAGAAAAATGAGATTAAAAATGCATTACAAATAATGGAACAAGGAAAAAGCCTCTCAAGGAAAATTGCTCTTATTACTTTAATTGGACTGTTGTTTTTCATTAGACAGATCCAAGTCCTGGACACACAGTCAAGAGAGGGCGCCTCTCCTGGCTGGTTCGGGCTCCTTATGTGGAAGGCAGAAAACCCCGGGCCTTTTTGCTATCTTTTACTACATTGATTGAAAGTAGTCTTGTCAAAAAAAAAAAGAAGAAGAAGAAGAAGAAAGAAAGAAAGAAAAGCCCTGGCTGGTGTGGCTCAGTGGAGTGAGCACCAGCTTGCCAACCAAAAGGTTGCGGGTTCAATTCCTGGTCAGGGCACGTGCCTGTGTTTTCAGGGTGCAACCTCGCTCATCGATGTTTCTCTCCCTCTCTTTCTCCCTCCCTTCTCCTCTCTGAAAATAAACAAATAAAATCTTTTAAAATAAGAAAGTAGTCTGTCAGTGTTATAGAAATCATTCTCTTAGTGGCTAGGTTATTTGGGTTTAAGGGAGAAAGAAGTGGGAGAGACGGAGCTGTAAGACTCAGTTGGTACCAAATCCTGCCCCATGCGAAGAACCAAAGGGACTCAGGTGAATTCTAGGCCAAGCCTCTGATTTAGTCTCAACCAAAAGAAACACACAGAGCAGGCAACCCACATGGGGTAGTAAAAAGATTCCCTTATCCTAGCTGCAACAGGTAGACCAGGGATGCTGGTCCAGAGTCCTGATGGACACTCTCCCACCCTGGCCTTTTCTTCCCCTTTTCAGGCAGGAAGTTCTAGGACCAAGCCAGACCCAGCAAACCGGTGCCCTTCAATGTCAGCGCACCCTCCCTGATCAAATACTTCCCACCAGGCGTCCAGCCCAGGCAAGGCTGAGTCATGTGGCTTTAAACCCAAAACCAGTGCTCTCCTCTGTGATGCCAAAGTAGATCCTGGAGATCTACCGTGTAGGTCAGTAACTTACACTGATCAAATGGGACAGATCAAATCTCAAAGTTGAACCTTCACCACTTTCCAACTACTCATCACATTCTCTCTCTCCAGAAATCGGAAAAATGTTTACCAACAAAACAAAAAACGAACCTACTTAGAACAAGTCTAACTGCCTGAACTTCAGGATTATGTTTCCTCACAAAACTGCTCTTATAAATTCACTCAGAGTTCTGTTATCGCCTAATTACAGTTTCTACACAGCTATTTAATGTGTGTGCACTTGGCAGCCAGACAGCGAAGCTTCGGTCACTTCTGCACCTTCCACTAGAGCAAGCAGAAACAGGACTGCCCTCCATCAACAATTCCGTTTTAAAGAGGCCAGGATTCTTTTATTTGCTGTTTTCTCACAGCTCCGATCAAGGTGAGAGGAGCCAGGCAGAATGCAGGCTTAACATATATGGTCATCCACAGACTTTCTTACTACATAAAAGGGGAAATTAATAAAAGAAGAAAAAAAGCAATACTACACAGCATTTTCTTTCCCCACCATAATTTTTCAATTTTCTTTAGCGAAATGCCAGCCAATAACTAATTAGAACCATACCCTTTGTTATCCCAAAGGGAAGAAATATACGAATGGTCTTAAAGAACAAATGTTAATGAGAACTTTAAAAAATTAGTAATCTGGAACTTTGGTTTATCTTCACTGTAAAACAAAATTCTCTTCTTTAGAGCTATTTTTATAGTTGGTGAGACACGGACAGAGCCCATGAGCAAGGAGGTCGATGATCACCCACCCGGCACCCTGAACTGGGGGTGCCCGGGACTTTTCACTGTTCTTATCACGGAACTGGCATCACAAGCTTGAAGGTTTCTAAGCACCCCAATTTCAAACGAGAGAGACAAAAACTCAAAATTACAGAAAAGGAATCTGTTCTAGATGTCTTTGGTTTCCAGCGGAAAATAACTCCTTTCAGAGTTGAGTGCGCGGCTTTTGTGATTTCCAAGAGTATGTTTTCCATAAGAAACACAGCTGGAGCCTTTTTACCTGGTTGTATCACCTCAAATAAGAACGTTTCTGGCATAAGATCTTGAGTTGCCTATTCATGAGCATCCAAGAACACAAACTGCGGCCTCAAAACTGGACTTGTTTTAGAGAACAAAGTAAACAGAAAAACTCGGAGCAAAAGAATAAAAATTTTAAATGCGGATGCCCTAGGGTTTGGGCACGCGCACATGCTGAGCTGTATTTTCAAATGTGGGTCTGCCTGGTGTCATCCGGACTCTCAACCTGGTAGAATTAGCTGGCCCAGGCTAGGGCCACAGGCCACACTTTTTCGTGCCGAGGGACTGGCCAGGGCATAGAGAACCAGGCATGGCCTGTGTCCTACCAGCGGTCTCCTTCTTCAAGAAAAAGCTTTAAGCGTTTGCAAAACATCTCAATTGGCTCTATATTTCTAGTATCCAGTGAATGTATTTCCCCCACTGTGAAAATCGCAGCAGGCCTTAGGTCTGTCACAGTTTACCATCACTGTATGTTTGCAAAAGCTAGAGTCATTGGCATCGCCCAATAGGGACATTATTTAACCCAGACTTTGGTCTATGATAGAAACTTGCCATGATGGTGAAAACATTATTTGGTTAATCACTTTCTAAACATTATTCCTCCCCAAAAGACCTATAAAAACAACTACTTAGGAAAACAAAGGGTTCCATACTATAAAGCAAAAAAAGGGCTAGCCGTTCCTATTAATGCACTTGCAAACGTATAAATGAAAGATGGGCAAAATCTCCTACAAGGGGCTTAAAATGCCAAGTTTTGCCTCTGTGCGGTTAGTGAGCCCATGTTTTTCCAGTGTTACATGTACAAACTGTATTTCATACTTTAAATCCCAAGTCTGTACCTTACACTGCTTCACGATGGATAATTTACTGGAGACATTTGGGGTCACAGTATAAGCCTTCTGCTCTCACTAAATCTAAATCATGCTTCTCAACAAGATTCTATACACATAAAACAAACACACGGTATGCCATTACCATCCTCCCTAGAGGGACCTTAAGGCCCCCAGTGCAGCCCTTCTCCTATCCATAAACTGAGATTCTCCTCAGAAAAAGGTCTGGACTCACACGTTGCATACCAATTAAGCAAGAGCACTCCAAAACTTTTTCTGTTTCAATTCATGACAAAAATTCCTTAATTCCTCTTATTAAAACAGACATCTTCATCCAACAGATACACTCAAAAACCAAACTAACTGGGAGGAATGAGAAGCTGACAGCGAAGTATATATATATATTTCCCCAAATCCTCGTTCTTCTGGTCAATCTGCACCTATAGGATCAGCTCAGCATTTCATTCGAAGCTTGCCAAGACGGCAGTGGCCCACCAACCAAGCAACTAAGATCTGCAAGAACGGTCTGTTCCTGTGCCTGGGAGGCATCTGGGGAGAATGGCTGGACAGCCAGACAATGAAAAGCTCCCGGGTGGCCACTAGTTCAGCCGCGGTGCATTAAGAGTGGGAAAGGTAGAGGAGTGAGTTCCCTTCTTGTCCAAAGCCACGGTCAGCGGCCACCTCCCCGGGGGTGCAGGGCGGCCTGTTCCCGGCCTCTGCGTTCAGGGTCCCAGGGAAAGGGGGGCCCAGAAAAGCAGGTTTCTCTCGAAAAGAAAAGAAACTTCCTGGTTTGAGCATTATGGGTAGGGGGCTAGCGCCCTCCCCCACCCACCACAGGTATCCGCCTGGAGTCCAGTGGCTGAAGGAAGAAAGCGGCCTCTCCCCGAACCTCTGGCTCTGAGATAGGAGTCACGGAGTCCGGACCCCCAGCGCAGCCACCCTCTACGCGAGTCTCCCAACTTGTGGGGACAGGGCTCTGGACTCCTTAGGACGCAAGCCTGGGTCAGGAAACCGAAGGGTGTCAAACTTCCCCGGCGGGCGCGGCCTGGCACAGGCACCGAGGAGTTCCCGCGGGAGTCTCAACCCAGCGGGGTCCCGGGAAGGGGGGCGGGCACAGACAGAGGAAGGGGACACTGAGGGACTAGGGGGAAGAGCGTGCAAAGATGACGGAGGAGGCAGAGGGTACAGTGGGGTGGGTTGGCGGGCAGGGGGCGGCGACAACCTGGCTCCGGGGAACGCGCGGGGTGTGCACCTAGGCCGGGGGCGCCGACGAGGCCCGCGCCGCTCACCTTCCTGTGCTTCTCCTTGTAGGGCAGCGCCAGCCACGGCATGTCCCGCACGAAGTCCTGCCACTGCCGCTGGTCCTGGTCCGAGGACACGAAGACGATCTCCAGGCGGCGCCGCGGCTCCGGTTCAGCGGCCGCCCCCGCCCCGGCCCCCGGCCCGGCCCCGGCCCCCGGCCCGGCCGCCGCATCCCCCCGCAGGCGGCCGTAGAAAGCGGCCAGGCTGGCGCTAAGCTGCGCGCAGGGGGCGCTCAGGCTGCAGCCGAAGTAAAGCCCGAGCAGCGAGATGCCGCGGGCGCTCAGGGAGTGCACGTCCACCTCCTCGCCACCGCCGGTCACCAGCTTCTCGCCAAGCAGCTCCTCCAGGAAGCCCGACATCCTGGCGCACCGCAGCCCCAGCACGCGGGCGTGCAGGCGGCGGCGACCCGGCTCTCTCGGTCCGCGCGGCTGGCAGAGGCGGTGGCGGCGGCGAGAGGAGAGCCCCGCCCACGCGGGCCCGCCCTCGCCACGCCCCTCCGGCCCGCCCTCGCCACGCCCCCTCCGTGGAAGTCTCTGGCCGCGCAGTCGATCCCCGCGATGTCCGCAGCTGTTGAGACACCGGGTGCCTACTTCCACTGCGTGGCCGAAGTGCTCGGGAAACAACCCTGGCGTGGAAGCTGACCGGAAACGCTCCATTCTAACGGGAATGTCCGGGGCCTAAATAAAGAAGGGTCCGCTGAGCCCGCATTTCCGAAGCTGCTGGACTTGGCCTCACCCCTCCCTTCATTTCTTCTCCTCTTCCAAATTCTCAGTTCTCTCCGGATTTCTCCAAAGATTCCCACGGGTCCCCCCCACCACCACCACCACCGGAGTTCTCTTACCCTTTCTTATTCCTCTCCCTCTTCTCTCTCCCTACACAAAGCCTAACTCTTCAGCCATTTCGTACCCCACTGACCTCTCATAAGGTTTATAGGAATTACCACCTTCATGACACTCAGGCTGGGTCTCGCTGGGCACGCACTTCTCTGTATGTTTTGTATTCTCTTACTGGAGGACTGGAGGACGCCACCTCTTATATTTCTTTTGTAGTTTCTGGTCTGATGCTAGGCACAAGTGAGAGAATCCGTAATACTTAAAGAAGTATTCTCTCCGTTGTGGGTTGACTGCAGGTCGCACTGTGGGATTTCAGTCCACCGCCTCAGTGGTCATTCCCCACCAGCAAGTGGCTGTCTTCCATGTCCGTAAGTGTGTGCAACAGATGCCGCAGCATCTTTAAATCAATGCTGGCTGCTCTCCTGAATGGGTCCCATAGCTTATACCAGGTCTGTTGATAGTTCAGAAAAATTCTAGGGATTTTTTTTTGGGGGGGTGGATGGCAGCGGGCAAATGCTACCCTAGGCTAGAGAGAACCTGGATTAAACAGGTGGTCTGTGGCAAATCTGCTGGCCACACACACACAAATAAAATGTATTCCACGCCCACCCATAATCTTTGACCTTCAGTGTGTGTCCGCTGAACTACCAACAATTCCGTGAAAAGGAAAAAATGCTCCTCTCACCGCCCTCCACCGCCCCTCCGAAGTTTTTCCTTGGGCATCTACCGCCATCTAATGGAAACCGTGAAAAAGAAGAGGAGATCTGCCAGAGCCCAATACTGTGAAAAGAGATACTTGGCAGCCAAGCAGAAATTTTTGTTATTTTATAGCGACTTTACACACACACAAACACACACGCAAATTACAGCACACTTTACAGAGTTCATTTAAACCTCAGAATATAGCTGCAAGCTTTTGGCACAAATTTTCCTGCCTAAGGTTTTCAATTTTTCTAGCATAGATCAAACAATTTTGCTGGTTTTCAGCTCAGTGAAATGTTACCACACAAACCCATGCAATGGGTGATGGTGAAGCCAAGAGTGGACTGGCAATCTCTAACAAAATTATATCCATTTTCTTAGTATCTACCTAATATTGCTGCTCATTTTACAAATAAGATCTTTGGATTGAGGACTGCCTTTAAACAGGCAACAACCGTATCACAAATGCAAATTCCGAGTTAATTTTTAGAGTGTCATGCCAAAATCCTGCACCCCTGCAGGGACAAAATTATTATAAAACACAGAAAGCATCACTTTTTGATGAAAACATGTTAAAGCTATTGACAAAACAGGCATTAAGTTATTAAATATCTATTAAAGTCCTGTCAGTGGACTCATGCTTTATCTTCTCACCCAAATCATATTTGAAATACCGGGGTGTGGGTTACATCAGGCACCACTGACAGCATGTGAGACAGATTCCTACACTCTAACACTGTCAAATGAACACTGAGGAAATGTGAAATGACTCTAAGTCTTTATATCCTACGAAGCCACAGGGCAATCAGGTGTGGAGGCAGGTGAAGAGGGGATTTGGGGGACTGCAAATCTGGGATGGCAGTGAGGTCGTTATTAAAGCACTTAACTCTGGTAAGCTGGGTGCAAGTCTGATATAAAGACTCGGTTTGTTCAGCATTTTACTTCTATTATTTTACAGGAAAACACTTTCCACTGGAGAGTGTCCAAACCAGCATCTGGCACCTGGGAAAGTGAGAGTTTGAACATACTGCACATGAAATATAAATAAAATGTAGAGAATTGTTGGTGCGGCAGGCCTTGGTCAGGAGCCAGATATCACAGCTGCGTTTTAAAGGGGCGTGGAAAGAGGGGATTTGAGATGGAAATGATTCCAAAATCATAATTCCAGTGGGTGTCTGTTACCAGAAAAGGCCCAAGGAGACTCATTGGGCTTCCTGAAAAGAAGGGCCGACATCCTTTGGCCTGCTGAAAGCACTCTCTCTGCTTCTGTAGTTCAAGAGATCCGCTTCAAGAATGTCCTTACTGGTATTTAGCTAGTAGTGTTACATGAACTGACTGGCTATTCTGAAAATTATTATTGTTTTAAAATAGTTATTAAATAGTTCTAATGTCAACATGCCTGACATTGTACGGAACATACGTATTACAGAGTTTTCCTGTCGGGAAATTGTATTCTAAGGTATGTGATGTCACATAGAATATGCACAGAGCAAATATGTATTTGTCTCCTTTAAGGTTCATGAATCACATTCCTTGGTCTTTAGGTGAAGTAGCATCTGTACACAAGGATATATGTGTACAGATATTTATTGATATGCTGGTAAAATTAGAAAAACACTGGGAAGACCCTCAGTGTGTTAACGCTGAGGACGATTCTGTTAGGCCACTTTCATCATCAGGGATATAATCTGGCCATTGAAAAGAATTAAGGGGATTTCTCTGTACACTTATTAGTCTTGTTCTCTAGGGAACAGAAACAGAATAGATAGACAGATGTATTCTATGGAGGCCGAGAAGTCCCAAAATCTATGGCCAGCCGGCTGGAGGCCCAGGAGAGGCAGTAACAGTTCAGTCAGAGTCCTGAGGCCTGAGACTCAGCAGAGCTGACGGTGCAAGTTCCAGTCCGAGTATGCGTTCGGAGGCAGGAGAAGACCTGTGTCTCAGCTCAAAGACAAGCGGAGAGAGTGAATGCTTATTTCGCCGCCACCTTACTTTACTTGTTTTGTTCTATTCGGGCCTTCGACCTGCTGGATGAGGCCCGCCGCATGAGGACGGAGGGCAGCCTGCTTTACTTAGCCGGCCTGCTCACACGCTGCTCCTGTCTAGAAGCGCCCTCACAGACATATCCAGGGCAACATTTAACCGAACATCTGGGCACCCCGCAGCCCGGCCAAGCTGACACATCACAAGGCTCCCCCTCACCAGCGTGGCCCCTACTCACATCTCCCCAAACCACACTTACTCTCCAGTGAACACAGGAAGGGGTCCAGTTCCATCCAACGTGACATGACTATCCTGTGTACAACCAAAAATGCACTAACCCCATCAGCAAAAGAGGAGCTAAAGTCCTCTCTTTGACATCCTGTAACTTAAATACTATGATGTAAAGTCAATCATCTCATGTTGCATGATAAGGGAATAAGAGAGAAGAAACAAAGATATTTGCCAGACACAAATATATACACACAAACATATTCGTAACAACATAAGGAGGAAATGCTTATGACAATCACAGCTCTCATTTCTCTAACTGATCATGTGATCATAGCTGGTAGTTACATCTGCCTTATTCTGCTACCCTTCCTGAATCCCCTTGGCCTTCAGCAAGCACCTCAGCTGGTGGCAGTTCTTTATCTGGTGAAGTGACTCGGACCTTTATTTCTGAGGGGTCTGCGCCATTATAGTCCCAGCTAGATTAGGTTGTTGTAGTTTTCCACTGATCTTAATCACAGAGTATGGTAATGAAGAGACCTCTGGCATTTCATTACACTCTTTTTGACCGCCACTGTAGACTAGTAGTCCAATCTCCCCTTGGCAGTCAGGATCAGTCACCCCACCCAGCGCAGGAGCTCTCTTTTTTGCCGGATAACTCAGAGGCTTGAGAAGCAGCTGGGTCTTCACTCCCAGTGCGGCGGAATCATTGCCGTGCCTCCAGGTGGAAGCATTTTCCCTGTGGGACGAAGATGTCTAGGCCAGCAGAACATAAGGTTGTGGGAACAAGGAGCCAACATTTTGCTAGTGGGTGACTGAGGTGGCAGTGAGTGATGACACTCCCATTTCCACCCCTCGATTCCTGGACTCATCACATCCACTGACATGGGACATCTCGAAGATGTAGCACAAGAGAAAGTAAGGTGCAAAATAGGTAGTATGTACTAGACTATCATTTATAAATTTTTTAAAAGATTTTATTTATTTATTTTTAGACAGGGGAAGGGAGGGAGAAAGAGAGGGAGAGAAACATCAGTGTGTGGTTGCCTCTTGCACACCCGCTACTGGGAACCTGGCCCACAACCCAGGCATGTGCCCTGACTGGAATTGAACCAGCAACCCTTTGGTTCACAGCCCATGCTCAATCCACTGAGCTATGCCAGCCAGGGCCACTTATAAATTTTTAAGTGGAGAAAAATACCTATGTATATATTCACAAACATAATGTTTACATATGCATGAAATATATCTGGAAAGATATTTAAGAAACAGTAACAGATTGCTTGGGGAAAGGAGCTGAAGGAAATAAATGTGAGAAAAATATGGAAGCTATAATTCTAGTCCAAGAAAAAAGTACTTTTTGAAATTTCAAAAAAAAGTTATTCAAAAGATCAGATACTATAAGTGGAAAAAGAATATTTAAAGTACATTGGGACATCGCAAAATGAAAGAAATAAAATGTACAAAAATTCAAAACCTGTTATAACAAAACTGCAGTACAAAATGAACGTTTTGATGATGAAAGCTGGCCAGGTCCCCATAGTTCAAAGAGTAATTAACAAAACTTGAATGAAAATGGATTCAAACAAAAAGTGGTATTCCATTTCATCAAGAGTTCCTCGTAAATGATTTTACCTGTAGATTAATGCCATTTTACAGTTTTCACATCTGTTTTAGCTTTTCCTTTTTAAAAAGTTGGTCTTTTGTCGCAGATCTACTGATAAGGGAAATTGCTAGATTGAGAGGTAGGTGAAGCAAAATATGGAGCTGGGACCCACCCAGGCTCGGGAGGAAGGAAGGTAGGGAAGGGTCTTGTCCTCCTTGGTGACAGCAGAAGCGCGCTGCTTATCTTTCTGGCACCAACCGGGTATGTCATTTTTGGAAGTAACCATATTGCTCTTTTTATTCATTTTATCCCCCAGAAATGCAACAGGAGTCTAGTTTTTGAAGCCTCCTAACTCTTTTCTGAGTCAGAAGTACAAACTGCTAGAAAAGCATAATGCATATTTCTATTTGCCTCCAGTATTTTTCAGATCAAATATCAGGTTCACAACTTGTCATCCATGCGATCCTCTTGCAGACATAGCCAAAGTGTATGATGCATTTTCCAAGTCTTAAGTCGGTCCAAACTTTCCACCAGACTGCCAGACTGTTTGCCAAATCTCCAACAACTTTTTGTAAGCAAAGCCAAAGCAACAGCATAAGAGACAGTAAGCAAATCTGGATTGTTGGGCGTGGGTGAGTAGATAAAACTTCCGAACGACGATGCTGTGGGACAGACCTGCCCCGGCACATTGAGACCACCGGCCGAACCAGGCGGGGTCCCAGAGCCTGTCACAGGAAAGGGCACCACAGGGCACTTCTATTCTCACAATGGCTATCACAAGTCACAGGCGAAATGAATGAAGAAATAGTGGTAATAATCCCAAATAATTCACACTTGACTGAGGACAGGGCACAAGTCAGAGAAATGACACGGAGCCAAAAAGCCCAAACTCATCTCCCAGACACTACAGAGCACAGGTGATTGAGAATGATTCTGAGCCGTCACTTCGAGATCCAAAAGAGATATCAAAAGCAGACCCCTGGGAATGCAAATGTTCGATGAAGAACTAAACTTGGGCTGAAACATGTGTGTCTTCCTGGGCGCAAGTTGTAAAAGCAACACACTGAGTTTAGATTTTTATCCTGGCACGGAGAAGAACTCTGAGCAGCGTGTGCTGGTGTTTCCGTGCTGTGGATGGTTTGGGGAAGGGCAAGGTGGGAGGCATGAAGACCCATGGGTTCTAGGAAATGAAAAATGATTGCAGCCCAAGCTGTGGCGGTGGCAACGAGTGCACAAAGGAAGGGGTGGATTGGAAAGTTATTGAGAAGGTATGTAGGGGATGCGGGAAGCAAGGCATCTAAAATTAATACAGTGCATGGAAGCATCATCCACCCAGATGGGAAACTCAGCAAGAGCAGGTTGGGGGGAGGAGAGTAAGCTCTAATTTCAGTCCACCCAAACCCCACAGCCCCAGAACAGCTCACAGGTGTGGATGCGCAGGAAGAGCCACAGCCCTTAGAGAGCCTTCTTGTCTGCCTCTCGGATCTGCTCCCCTGATCTCAGGGTGGGGGACGGGCTGATTTGGAGATCTGATTTTTTTTCTAACTGCTAGCCTGGTGAGTTCAGACTATTCCTTGCTTCTGAGTCCTCCTACTGGGGAATGAGGCGTCAGTCCTTTGCTCCTACTTCACAAGCCCGGAGTGTTTCCTGCCAACCTTCAGAGTGATGCTGCCTCCTGAGGCTTCAGAGAGCCCACCTCATACCAAAGTGCCTTTTCTTAGGCAGGGATGGGAGTTCTCCCCTGACACCCAGGTTGGCATCAGCATCCTGAATCCTGAATTCCAGCATCCTGGAATCCTGAATCCCAATCCTACAGACTCATCTTGTCCATATGAGGCAGCAATGCCCAAGCAGTGCATTCAATGCTGGGTTCTTATTATTCTGCCTGATCAGAGCCTACTTGCCCGTGTTCCCTACAGACTAACAAACAGCTCTCTCGAGTGACAGGTGACTCAGCTAGCTGAAGAAATTATAACAACTTTTGCCTCATTACGTCTGAGAGATCAAGATGGGTCATCAGTAGCTCTGCTGGAGCCATTTGAGAAAATTTGGCCAGGGTTCTGGTTCTTGCTGCATTTGCTCAGACCTGCATGGTCTGATCTGGAAATACGGCCTCAATATGGCTGCCAGTGTTTCTGTCCGGACACGAAGGACATAGGCTTCATAAGTTGGACTAAGTGAACATCCTTGAATGGGTCATTCAACACATCTACCTTACCACAGAAATAATGCTAGCCCTTTGTACAATGGCCTCCTCCCCGACAACAACAAAACAAAACAAAACAAAATGAAACAAAACAAAACAAAATGAATTATCTTCTGTGGGAGGACTCCTTGTAGTACAGGCCTCCCCCACTAGGTGAGTGTTCTAGGAACCCATCTGTATCAGTGTATCAGCTGGTGTTGTTGGGAGAGGCTGCATTTGGCTTCAGTGAATTTTTTTAAAGAGTCTTTCAATTTGTTTGCCCACTTCACGATGGGTGATTTATGGGTGCACCTGCCCACACTGTGCTGAGTGTTCAGCAGTTTCTGACCAAAAACGGCATGACCCTCATGCCCCACCCTCCCTGTTCACCCGATCTAGCCACGAGTGACTGTTTTTGTTTGCCTGGATGAAAAAAGTCCTTAAAGGGAAATGTTTTGCTGATGTAGAAGAAGTGAAACAAAAACCAGCAGAAGCACAAAAAGGCATCAAAATCGACAAGCTCAAAAACTGTTCTGAACAGTGGAAAAAACATCTCGATGGGTGTATCGCATCACATGGAGAGTACTTTGAAGGTGACTCAGGTTTAAACATTTAAGAATAAATACACCATTTTTTATAAATAAATTTCAGGGTTTGGGGGCTCAATTTTGAGTGTTTTTATGTGAAAAAAGTTATAACAGAAAATACAGAACTCCACCAGCCCTGCCTGTGCTGTGGCCCCAGCAAAGCTCCACCCCTGCTGTCCAACTCCCAGGAAAGTCCATTGTCAGTGCAGGGCACGTCCAGGCTTTCTCATTCAGCTACGGAAGTACTATTGGACACGGAAAGCTGTGGGTCGGGGGAGGCTGGTGAGTGGGAAGAGGGATCGCCAATGCTTTCGTGTATAGAGGGGAAGCAGAGAAGCAAGCCTGCCTCTGTCCGGGCCTTCCCCTGGGCAAACAGCCCCCGAGGCCTCCTAACCAATCAAGCATCACGTCTGCTCTGCGCTTGGCAGGACGTGGCCATCTGGGCTGCTGCTGGACCTGTGAAGCTGAGCGCCTTTCTTCAGAGCTGAACAAAAGACCGGGGGGGAATCAGTGGCTTTTTTTTCACAAGAAATTGGTCCAAAGCCCTGGACGCCAGCCTTTTGAGCAAGTGAGACTTGCTTTAAGGTTAGAGATGAAACTGGCAATGTGCTGCCTTTCCCTTCTTCTCTGGCCCATGGCCACCCTATGGTGGGCCCCGAGCCCCCTGATGTACTCCAGGCTCGTTAGCCAAACGGTTGCTCCCCATTTCAATGGGGCCCCAAGTCATGTGAACCTACTTCCAGAGACAGGTAATTGTAGGCAACGGCTACTATGTGCCTCACTTGCTGCAGACCTAAGAGATGCTGTATAGGCAGCTTTGGGGGAACTAGAGCTGTCTAGGAGAGACCTCTGGGGAGAAAGAGACTGGTATGGCAGTACACACTGGTAGGGGCAGCCTCTGCCCAGGTGCGGTACATGACCCATCATTCCTTCCTAGCCAGAAACTCCAGCCAAACAGGTGTGCAGTGATGCGGACCCTGGCTCTCGCGGTCCGTGACAGGAGACTGTTCTGCGTGGTGTGGGCCCAGCTCCCACTCGGAGATGCATAGGACTCTGCCCATGGATAGGTTCTCCTACAGGGCAGGGCTTCTGCAACCACTACTAGGAAAGTGACAGGCAGTGCAAGGATTGTACCATCTCTCAATTCCTAAACATCCTTAGATTTCATCTCTGACCTATACTCCTCACATGATGGAGGATGGTGATGCTGGTGGATATCATCACCTTTTCAGAGTAGTTTAGCTCCCGTTCCGGGAGTCCAGCTACAGCAACAACTTATTAATATCTCCTCATCCCATGAGTTTCTCAGATACCATATTTCCAACCTTAGCTCCTAGCTATACTCTGGCTTTGGAGGACATGGGTCAAAGCCCTTTAAATACAAAGTCACTTGCCCAGTACCCACTAGTTACAGTAAATCAGCTGGCTACTCAGAGTAGCTATGGGGCCGTATCTCCTACCAGCAACGGGATTATTCAGACTACTCACCGTTACCAAATTCACATACAACTCAAATCCACATAGGACACACTGCCCTTCTCAACCTGGACCTCCTCATTCCATCCCACTTATGCTATTTCTTTTACTTCTGGGCTCCAGTGACATGCTGAGAGAACAGCAGGCCAGCTGGGGTCTTGGGCACCCAAAGGAGATATGCTCGGGCCCTCCTCCAGTTCAGTACCTGCCCGTTTGTGCCACTACCTGGAGTCCTTCAAGGGATGGGTCACCAACTCAGTGTGTGCGGACTCTTCCTACAATACTCCCTGTGAATCTAATTCATCTTTAAATATCCCTTGTTGCTGTGGCTCAGTGGATGGAGTGCTAGACTGTGAACTAAGAGGTTGCTGGTTTGATTCCCAGTCAGGGCACATGCCTGGGTTGCGGGCCAGGTCCCCAGTGGGGGTGTGTGAGAGGCAACCGCAGACTGATGTTTCCCTCTCTTTCCCTTCCTGTCTCTAAAATAAATAAATAAATAAATATCCCCTGCTTTCTCTCTGACCACTGAGATGCTGCTCCAACCCTCTGTCTTTGTCAGAACAGATGTCCTGGGTTGGAGAACCAAATTGTAACATGAGACCTGCTGGACTCCCAACGATGCCGTGGTCAGATAAAGTCACTAGGCTACTGGCAAAGGTTCGGTCCAGGGAAACAGACATGGGAAACCACTTCTTACTTCTAGAATATGCTTGAAGAGGTTCAAGTTTTCCATCAGGTGAAACTCATTCCACCCGTTGAAGAAGATGGGGGGGAGAGATTAGTGTCTGTCTCTGTGTCTGTAACTGTTCTCTCTCCACCTGTGACCTGGGCCAATGATGTTCCATGAAAGGGCCCCTCCCTCATGCACCACGGACATATGGAATTCCTGCACGTGCTTTCTTGGATCTCACGTGGACTCTGCTGTAGATCTTTAATTTTCAGATTGACTATTGCTCTCTAGCTAGTCCTACGGATTAATTGTTCAGACCATTGATTTCCAAGGCTACCTTGCCTAGGATGTGCCTGGGGGCCTTAGCTTATCTTTTGGGTCCACTTTGGTCCTTAAGACCACGGCATGAATCAGAGCCCTGGACCCCCTCATTCATGGGAAGGAAAGGGTGTCTGTCTGGTTGTTGAGTTAGAAGTGCCAATGGAAATTGTATGATTCTTGTGCTTATGAAAAAGGCCTAAACTGGCAATACAGATCTGGCAGTCATTAATGCATTAGAGGTGTCAGTAGAAGCCACAAGTGTGGGTGAGTTGCTCAGGTACAGTGAGCTTCATGAGAAGAGAAAAAGGATGAAGTCTTGAGAGGACCAAGAGGAAAAGGAGGAAAGGTCAAGTAGAGGTACCTACAAAGACTGAGCAACCGGAGAGCCTGTAGCAAAACTAGGGTAGAGAAGCCCACTGAAACTTCGAAGAAACTCCAGAGAAGGAGGGAGGAGTCAGCAGTGTCAAATGCAGCTGAGAAGTCTTGTAAAATGAGGTCTGAATTAGATTCAACAAGTGTGAAGTCCTGGAAACCTTAGGACTAGCTCCTTCAGTTGTTGGAGCAAAAGTGGGTAAATTGTATGCTATGCTGGACAGCACAGAGAACGCTGGGAACCAAAAAAGGATCTCTGCCTGTGTTGACTGGTTATCCTCACTACCTTTTGTTTCTCTTAGCGGACACACCCCAATACATAGCTAGTCTGGATCAATACAAGAGTTTGAGTTCTATTTTAGTACCAAAAAAACTACAAAAGTTTTTTCTTGGGTTCATATGTAGTACTATCTCAGTTTACCTTAGGTTCTGACTTTACAAGCTGGTAAACACTTCAATTGGTTCAACATAATATAAATTGGACTTTTCATAGCAATTTTAGTCATATCACAAATTCCACTGAAAACAACCAGCCGCAGTGAACAGCAGCCTCAGCCTTCCTTGCGCACTCCATCCATCCAGTCACCTCCACTTCCTATCACCGACCCTGATTTTTCTTAACGCTTGGCTAGCTTCACTCATCAAGGGTTTAATTATTGAACAAAACAATTACGCCATACATTTATACCATGATTTCACGTTCATTTATAAAGTACCTTCCATTACATCTCACAGTATCTGCAAGGAATAGACTGTAAGGGCAGTGGCGAGGCGCCTCCTGCCGGCGCCCTGGCGCGCTGCAGCTTCACAGGCGTGCTCCCGCTTGTCGGGAGCTACAGAGGACGAGGAGGGGCGAATGCCAGCGCAAGGCTTCCTGGGAAATGTCTTGGGCGCACGAGTTGAAACTACAAATCCCGGTGGGCACCGCGCTGCAGCCTCGAAGAGGGTCCGCTGGTGCATCCGAATCTTGTTTGTCGGTGCCTTTGGGAATGCTGCACAAACCTAATTCAGTACCACAAAAGGGGAACATAATAGTTGTTCCAGGTGCGCACGAATGGATTTGAGTTCTGCAACTTCCTCGGATTTGCTGGAGGCGACGAATCTGCCGTTGCGACACAGTGCTTGGGTACGCAAAGTCCGAACGTGAAGCTCTTGGAATCTGCTGCAGGAGGAAGGACGCCAGGGTTTCTTGGGCAACTGCAGTCATGGCGGCCTCTTCATCCAGTGCCGGCGGCTCCGAGCCTGAGGCGGCGGGTTCCGCCGAAGCCCAGCTTCAGTACAGCCTTCTTCTCCAGTACTTGGTGGGTGACAAGCGTCAGCCCCGGGTCCTGGAGCCTGGAAGCCTGGGCGGGATCCCGAGTCCGGCCAAGAGCGAGGAACAGAAGATGATCGAGAAGGCGATGGAAAGTTGCGCCTTCAAGGCAGCGCTGGCCTGCGTGGGAGGTGAGACAAGGCGAGGGGGCGCCCTTGGGAGGCTGAGGGTTTGGGTGGCAGCGGGGTCCTCTGCCCAGAAGACCACGCGTCCGGAAGGCGAGGAGCCTTTGGGCCTCGACCTTCACAGCAGCCCCGCCTCGTTCAGTGACTTCCCTCAGCAACGCTCTCTAGACCCTTTGGGAATTGGATCAGAGAATCGGTACGATGGGTCGGGGCCTGGACGTTATAAAATGGCTGGCTTCGTTCATTATTCGTCCAGTCACTTTTAAATAATCATTCTTTCAATAAGTTTTTACCGAGTGCCGACAAATGCCAGGCGGTGGAGAGACTGGGTGAGAGACAAGAGGCTTGTTCTCGCGAAGCTAACATTCTTATATTTATATATCGAAGAATGTCTGCAGAAGAATACCGCAGACATTGGGAACGGCAAGTGCAGAGGTCTGGCGGGAGCTGGCTTGAGGTTTGAAAACGGGCCATTGTGGCCAGTGGACTAGACAGCAGTCAACAAAGGGGAAAGAAATGTGGACTGGGCTTTTTTAAAAAACAAAACAAGAATCAAAACCTTTTGAGTTTATGAGAATGTACAGTGCCCCTCCTGTGTGCAGTGTAAAGAGATTGACCACACTGGTAGATGAGTTGAAAGCTCATTGAGAATGACAGACAAATGAATATAGGAAGAGTGCAGATGTGAAAGTACAGTGGAAAGAAGAAAGAGAACGCATTTTTTGGTTTGGCTGGAAGGCCACAAGAGGTGGTGAGACTGGAGCTGTGTCTTGAAGGATTGAGAGAATGGGGGTTGACAAAGGGGAAGAGAGATGTCATTTCAAGTTGGGGTGGAGTGGGGGATTTGGGCTTTAGGCCTATAGGCGTGAGGGCAGTGATTGGTGGTTTTTCTAAGGAGAGTAACAAGTGGTGATGGGCATGACTCAGGATGGAGTGTGGTGAAGGAAAGAAAATTGTGGATGGGGCGACCAGATAGGCAGTTTGCTAGACTGAAGGTTCATGAGGTATGGACCGGGTCTTTGTTTTTCATTGTGCTTGACCCTGATATATCACTTACCTGTTTGTTGAAATGAACGAGTCTTTGGAGGGCTCCGGGGTGAGTGATAAAGACCCTAGACTTGACGGTAGCTGCGGACATGAAGTTACAGGGGTAAGCAAAGAAACAGAAATGCGGCGGGTTTGCAGCAGGAGTGACTGGAAAGAAGGAACCATAAGCAAGAAAATGTGGAGAAGGTGCCCATGATTTCACTGAACATGCACAGTTGATTCTAGAGCAGCACGGCTTTGAACTGTGAGTCCGTCTGTGTGCAGATGTTTCTCAGTAAATACCTGTCCTGTTTTCTGTCCTCCTTTGGGAGTCCACAGGCGTAGTCGACTTCCTGTATGCACTGGTCTGCACCTTTTTATATAAGAAACTTGAGCACCTGTGGATTTTGGTATTTGTGGGGGGTCCTCAAACCAATTCCCCACAGATAACAATGGACAACTAAGGGTAAAATTTTTATTTTTGAGGAACTTCATGCTGCACATTTTCTAAGAGTCACGTAAGAAAGCAAAAATTCTCTTCTCATCCTAGAAATAAATAAGAAGGGCATAAAATTTCTCTTTAAATTACATCACTTGGAAATTTAGCATCAGCATCCAAAATTAACAGAAACAGGAGTGGGGGAGAAGGCGTTTGCTATATATTTCAGATTTCTATGGTTGGGTTCTCCCCATGTGGAATTGATATTCCATCTTTCATATTACCAAAATAGTAAAAACCAGGTAAAAAGTGCAAACCTAGTGGCTGCTGAAACTGGGGAGGTGCTCTCGTCTTCTGTGCTGGCATTCCCGGAAAAACTGCTGGGAACATTGGCTGACCATCCGTGTGTACTTGTTTCTTAAAGAACAGTGTAAACATTCCAGTTCCACGTCTTGGTTACTAGTCTTCCACCTTATTGCTTTGGTGTTGCTAACGTCATGGTCTACTTTTTGTTTTATTTTTTGAATGGTCATTAATTCTTTAGGTCATCTGATGGCGAAGGTGCCTGGGGAGCCTGGTGCTACTTGAAACTGCACTGCTCAGTGGCTGGAGTGGGGCTCTCAGATGGCCCTTCACCTGCCTTGGTCTCTTTGCCGTCTTGTGAAGGAGCATTAGGAGGACCGGGGTGACGCTGACAGCTGTTAGGGGCCGGTATCCCTGGTGAGCAGGTGCCTGGTTTGGACCATTGCCGCTTGTTCACTCCCTTTACCTTCAGCCTCTCGCACAGCTGGGGCAGGGCGTGGGCGAGGAGGTCCCCTACGTGCCTCGGATGGTAAGCTGGATTTTGACGAACTGGTCCCTGAAGCTGTGCTCCCTCTGGGTCTTCATCCTTCATCTCTCCGATCTCACCAGCCTGCATTCTGTTGGGATGGGGAAAGACCTGGGAGTGAAGGTCAAAGGTCTGTCCCACGTGGTAGGGGGGGAACCCGGCTGGTACTGAGGGCGATACTGGGGCTGTGCAGCTGACTCCGGCCCCCACAGAACTGCCAGTCAGCGGCAGGGAGGTCATATTCTTCACTGCTGCCCCTCTTTCCTCCTCCTCCGCAGCATTAATTACGGGTGGCCCACGGCATCTGCCATAGTAGCCAAGTCTGTAACAGTGCAGGTCAGCAGCCTGCCCACTCCCTTCTGCAGGAACGGCATCCGGGCCAGTCACATTGGTGTGTCAGCACCCTCCTATCCTTCAACTACATCCGACTCCACAGTTTCTCCCTCTCCTGCACTGCGCAGATCTTTCCGTGGGTCATTTTTGATGGCAGTCTGATGTACAAACACACCTTTGGTGTCATTTTGATGTATAAATCTGTATCCATTTCTGATGTTGAACCATTTGACAGTGCCAGGGACTTCGGTGGTGAGAATTTTTTGGTTCTGCGTTTCCACCACTGGTGGCAGCCACATCCTCACTGGGGTTTCCTGTAAGGATGATGATCCTGGGCTCCGTCGGAGCCTGTGGGAGGGCAGTGGTGGTGGTGGCCTCGCCTGTGTGGCTCATGCCGCCTCCTTTGCTTTCACTCGGGCACCATAGTGGTGGGTGGTTAGCGTGGCTGGTGGCTAGGGTGGCCCGGCTGGCGGGCTGCGTGCTGGCTCTTGGGCTCCTCGCTACATCTTACGGGAACAACTAAGTTTTGGGGCAGTCAAAAGTTATGCGTGAATTTTTGACTGTGCAGTGCTTGGCACCCCTAATCCTTGCGTTGTTCAAGGGTCAACTGTATTGACCTTGCGGTGATAAGAGGACATGGGTATGGAAATGTCCAACAGGCTCAGCAAGGTCAGATGTGGACAGCAGTGTGGCGTTTGCCATTTGGTAGCTTTGTGACTTTAGCAAAGTTACTTAACCTCTCTGAGCCTCAGTTTCTTCAACCACAGAAAAGAGAGGATAATAGCATCTACCCCACAGGGTTGTTGTGGAGGATAAATGAGGCTGTGACTATCAGGTGTCTGAGTAACTGGCACATGGCATTTACCGAACGGCTGTTATGAGTGTGACCATTGTTAAGGGAGTGATTTGCAAAGTCAGTAGCTTAATCCAAGGGTGACTGGCAATATGCGAGTGTGGAGAGAGAACAGAGGGTTAAAGACTGAATCCTGAGGAATACAGCATTAGAAAATGAAATGAGGAAACCCAAGAGGAGACAGGGAAGAAGCAGTCGGTAAGATAGATCCTGGATTGTGGAATGTGGGAACCGGGCAGGTGGGGGGCTTGGGTGGCACCAGTGGCCACCCAGAAGGTGCTGTTTGCGGACGACCCCATTACAGTAATTCAGAAAGCATGCCAAAGAAACCTTCATCTCTGTTTGTTTTTAGGATTTGTCTTGGGCGGTGCATTTGGGGTGTTCACTGCCGGCATCGACACCAATGTGGGCTTTGACCCTAAGGACCCTTACCGCACTCCAACGGCGAGAGAAGTTCTTAAGGACATGGGGCAGAGAGGAGTGTCCTACGCCAAAAATTTTGCCATTGTGGGCGCCATGTTTTCTTGCACTGAGTGTTTGGTGGAATCTGTGAGTGTCCGCCTTCTGAGAAACCCTTGCCCACTACCACCTTACGACTTCTAAAGAGAAGTACTCATCTTAGTGTTATTAGAAAACAGATTGAAATGTCCGAAACGTTCTAGATTGGGCTTCCATTAAATAGCCCCTAATGTAAATGTTTTGTGTGTATGATTTGGGCTTGCACGATTCTTTACTTCTTTGTGTAGGCCAGAAGTTGGTTAATGATTTTAAGCACAGACTTACTGGGGAAAGCGAGAAGAGATTTTGATCACTTCTCAAACACTGCACTCGGTGTCAGTGCTCTGGTACCACTGGCAGGAAGCATCTCTGACACATTCAAAGTTTAGGAACTATACTTTTGAAAGAGAAAAAGACGAGGTTTCCTTTGGGAGGGACCACATTAGCCAGCTAGAAACCCTGTGCTTTTCCTCATAACCGTCTTGTCTGGCTTGTTTCTTTGGCTCTGAACCGCACCTCTGCCCCCGCAGTACCGGGGAAGGTCCGACTGGAGGAACAGTGTCATCAGCGGCTGCATCACTGGAGGAGCCATCGGTTTCAGAGGTCAGTAAACACCCCTGGAGTGGTTCTCCCTGTGGCCTTGGACAACAGGCTGGAGTTGACATTTCTGAACATACGGGTGTTCTGGGGACAGCCCAAAGTATATGTGGACAGTTGATATTCTTCCCTTCAGACAAATCAATCATGTTTGCTTATGTGTCCAACTCAATTCCGGAAGCTTCGGGCTTTCTTCTCTTGGCACTATTGGCGTTTCGGACCAGATACATCTTTGCTGGGGGGGGAGGTTGTCCATGTGTTCAAGGGTGTTTAGCAGCACCCCTGGCCTCCACCCACTCCATGCCAGTTGTGAGACCTGAGTGTCTCCAGACATTGCCACATGTCCCCTGGGTGCAAAATCGCTCGCAGGCGAGAACCACTGATAGGTCTAGATCTGTCTTAGAAGAACTGCCCCCGAATCGGAAACACGGGAAGGACTTCCTCAGTAATCCCTTGAGTGTGTTGAAATGCAGGATAGTATGGAAGCATAGCTAGGTCCCATTGAGCCCTGGAAAGCCCATTTGTCCACACGTCATGCTGAAACGTCAGCTCCGTGCATTTCCATTATTTAGACGTTTTTCTTAATAATTTTGTGTATAAGTTACCATGGTAATGTCTAAAGCCAAATGTAGGTATTCAAGAAAACAACGAAGAAAGAAACCAGTTCCCCGCCACTTGTGTCAGCGGTCCCATCAGGAGTGTGCTGCAGGGGTCAGGGACTCGACTTTCCTTAACAGTGTCCATTGCTGGGCCACTTCCTCTGCTGTGCCTCGACTTACGCAAAGCAAAAAGCCTGTTTTCTCATGTTCTGGGAGGCAAGATGGTTGGCTGTCATTACAAACCTGCTTTTGCTCCTCAGACAGCCATTCATGATTTAGAGAGTAACTTTTCCTTTGGTCCTCCCGCTGCCCGGCTTTGTGGGGCCCTCGGGAAGCCCGCCCCCCCAGGACTGCTTTGATCACCGTCCCAGGAATCCAGTCCATAAACAAGTCCGAGCGGCAGGCCATGTGCTTTCACTTGATTCTAAGGGCTGGTTTTCTTAACCAGTTTCCTGCCTGCGAGGGGCTATTTTCATGAGACTGGAAATAGTAATTCCTTGGAATGAGGAAAGTTAAGCGAATGCACAGTGCAGCTGAAGCACACTGGATTAGGTCTCGTGCACGGCCTCGCCAAAGTCATGCTGGTCTCTGGTGGGCCGAATGGCGGAGAGCGCTTGGGCCGGTTTCTTTGCGTCTGTGGGTGTGCAGGCTTCTTGTGAGTGCAGTCTGACCCAGCCTGTCACCACAAGAAATGTCATTTCTGTTTGCTTTACAGCTGGCTTAAAGGCTGGGGTCATTGGCTGCGGAGGCTTCGCTGCTTTCTCTGCTGCAATCGATTACTATCTGCGGTGAGAGTGACTGCCTGCCGGAAAGGACAGCCCCAGCCCAGGGTCAGAGCTGCTCCGAGGGGCTGTTTTCTGCACCCCGGGCACTCGCTTCCCACGCTGCAGACATCGATTTTCCCTCCAGTGGCTGATGCCGGGAGGGCGCCGCCGGCCGCTGTGTGCCTCCAGCCTCTGAGCAGCCAGGCCCCCTGCTCCTGGAGTCCAGCCAGGCCGTGCGGGGACGTGCCGTGCCAGCCTCTCTTTCCGGCAGCTCAGGAGTCAGTGTGTTGTAGAAATTAAGCTCCACAAAGACTCAGTCCCGACCACCCGGCCCTCCCGTTGTTTGGTGCCGTGGGAGCAGAAGGGACTTCACAGACGCAGGAAGCTGTTCCACCTGGACACGCCACACGGTCCCCATCGCACGGGTCGGGGCTGGGCCAAGTGAACTTATGCTTCTGGCCAATTATGTCATTTTGTTTAGTATTCTGCTATCCTTGTTAAAAATATATATTTATATTACAGTTTAAATGGTTTATTTTTATTTTCAATTTTATAATTCCCCAAACTGGTGCCAGGTAGCCCAAAGACTAAACTTCCAAAGGAGAAAGATTGAGAAAGCCCCTGAGGAGTGTGGGGCTGTTGGATTCTCGGGGCTCGTGCAGTGGTGCTGCCTTCACGGAGACCGTGACGCTGGCCAGGGCCTTCCGCCCAAGCAGCCGATCCTCGCTCCTTCCTAGGACACGCTGCAGTCCATGCCCAAGTCCTGCTGGCTTCCTCCAAAAACCCTCCTGTGGGCTGGCCTGACCCTCTCACTGCTGTAAGGCTTTGAGCACTGGACTAGGCCCAGCTCGGGACAGCACGTGACGGCCCGGCGGTCATCACATCACCCTGATGGCTGAGTGACAGCTGGCACTGGATAAAATCCGACGCCGCTGAGCGGCTGCGCCCTCCACCCTCATTCTCTGGTGTGCGTTCTATTACTGTAACCTGGTGCTTTTGACTTGAACTGGTAGCCTTTTTCTGACAACAGAAGCTCAGCCTAATTGTGTGCCACGGACAAAAAAAAAGCCTTTTTAAAAAAAACTGGGACTTGCCCCGGGTTCTGCTTTATACTGGTGCTTTGGTGGCAAGATGAAGTTGATGAACCCGGGCTTTTGCTCTTGGGGCAGGCAGGCGGCCTTGGTGGGCGACGTGCGGTCCTGGCCACCTTCAGCTGGGGGTCACATCTCTTCTGCTGTGCAGTAACCCCCCCACCTCTTCTTTCTTCTCCCCTGCCTGCTGTCTTCTAGCCCACCCACCCGTAACCAGATTTCAAAGACGGCTGAACATGCAGGTGCCCCGAGTGTGTGTGCGTGTCGTGAGTGATAACGTCACACCCAGCTGGTGACACCTTCCTCTGGCCATGCCGTTCCCTCTGGAGTGAGTGTGAGCAGGGCACAGGGCTCAGGTCCTTCTGTGGTGAATTCTACACAGTGCCCGTCCTGGTCTCACAGGCACGAGGCGTCTGCTGCCGGGCTGTCCGGAGCACCCTCAGAGGTCTGGGGACGAATTCAGAATAGTTTTCTGTACTGTCCTAAATAAGTCATCTGTAAGCACCTTGAGAGCAAGAGCACATGCTCCTACCTGGCACCTGCCGAAAGATGATGGGACGCCCAGCAGCTTCCCCCAGCCAGCCCAGTGTGCGGGGTCAGACTCACTGAAGGGCCGAACACGGGACGCGCTGCCCTCCCGACTGCCCTGGCAGCGATGGGCCCTGGGGCTGTCAGTAGCTCTCAGTTCAATAAGCGGACCATTGTCCACACTGACTATTGAATCAAGAGAGGAGATGAATAGTTTCCTGTTTTAGATGGCCAAGGAGTCAGTATGACCTCATAAACCAAACACTAATTTTCAGAGACATCTGTTCCTGATCTCCAGAATAAACACAGTGTCCGATGGCTGGGGCTGGTGGGAGCCTGCATTAACCCCACAGGCTCTCCTAAAGGGAGGCTGGGCCCTCGGGGGGATGCAGCCTCGCTGCAAGCAGATTAGGCCAAAAGATGAGCCACATCCAAGGAAAGTGGAGAGAAGTTTATGTAAAATAAGAAACCTCCACTTGAGGGGACAAACTTCCGCCATTTCTCTGAAGCATACCAATGGCCACGTCCCTGGCAGGACACACAGCTGGTGGCTGACCTGGAGGCCTTTGTGAAGAGCAAGGAGAAGGCTTGCGCTCCCCTCCAACGACCACAGTCCCCGTGGTCCGTAGGGAAGCTCCAGGGGAACTGACTAGGTAAACAGGTTCCTGGAAACGTGCATCAGGATGCAGCCCGAAGAGTTACCAGTGGGTGGGCGGCCTTCCCTGGACCACCGGGAACACAGGCGCCCGCACCACAGGGCTGAGTGGTGTGCAAATGTTGGGGCTTTGCATTTTTTTATTAACATTTTCTCTCACGTGGTTTACATCAATTTATAATAATCTACATAAGTTGAAACAGAACATAGACAAAAAATATATCCTTACCAACTTATTAAAGTCAAATATTAATGAAGGGTCCCATCCTACCTGTATCAGCAAAAACCAGCAGCCCTCGGTCATTGCCAGCGAGGACAGGCCTACCGGGATTGCTGTGGCCTGTCTGCTGGGCCTGTTGGCACAGCCCGCCCTGCTGGGCACAGGGGCTGGGGGTCCCGGGCTGCACAGTCCCTGCTTCTCAGGAGAACCCATGGGCTGTTTCCTTGGTGCAGCCTAGTCCAGGTCTGGAACCTGCCCCCTCCACTCTGGGCGTAGAATTTATAAATATTCTGAGCCTTTTGCATTTCTGTCTTTCTAACCTTCCTCCCATTGCACTGCCTACGCCTGGGGGCTGCAATAGCTACCTGATGCTGAGAAGTAAACACCCCTTATTTTGGGGAGTTGGGAGGACCTATGTTTGGCTGTAACTAGCTCCAGCTGGGCCTCCAGTTCATTACCATCAATGGCTTTGGAAAAGCCTTCCATGCCACAAACTCCGGAGTGCCAAGCAGAGACTCCAGGGATGGGCTGATGCTGCGACCTTCAGATTCGAGTTCTTTCCCCATCTCCTGTCTCAGGGAGCATGGCTCCTTAGCTAAGCTGCTAACAGGTAGCTAAATGGCCAGTATTTCCCTCCTCTTGGGCATCTCTTTCATCTGACGTGCACAGAATGGGTACCATTCTGCCCAAGAGTGGGCAACAGGTGTAAACAAGATCAGAAAGGGCCCTGCTTCTCACTGAGCAAGCGCTACAGCGTGAGGGCCAGCCAATGCTTCTTTAAAACTTAGCCCTGAGCTCAAGCTGTAAGAGCGGTTCTCTCCAATCCTGAGAGCCAGAATCTACTCTCTGCCACACAGGAGAGCCAGGGAGCTTGTACCACAACTCAGTCCCCTGCAGCCCAGGAGTGTCTGCCCTTCCAGGTTGGTCGCTCCTGCTCACATGGAAGAAACAAGCGTTTGGCTATACTTCCTATTCCTTTCCCGTACTGAGCAACGAGTCTCAAAGTTGGGAATGGGACCTGCTGATCCCTGACTTCGGAGCAGAGCATCAACACTGAGGGTCTCCAGCAAAACCCAATTCCAAGAGGCGGTACCTGTAACACCTCATCCTTCCCCAGCTTCTTGAGTTCCCAAAGTTCACCCGAAAGGCTACACGGAGAAGCCGGGGTGGGGAGGCGGCACCCTGAGGCCGGCCACTGCTGGACCACACCCGCCCTTGCCAGGCCCGGGAGCACACGTGGCCGCGAGGGCTGCCCCGTGGCAGTGCTTGGCTGTGGAGAATGTAAAGTCTAAGGCAAAGGTACCACAAGGTACATGAGGCGCCAGGACGGGCGAGTCTTCTGGATGGAGCCTGCCCGTGTCTGGACACCTGCTTCAGCCGTATGAGCCGCCCTCCTGGAGGCCTAGCTCTGCCACAAAAGCCACGACAACTCCTCGCTGCCGACAGTGGCTCCCCCCAACTCAGGACACCCGGTGCTGTGTGGCCTACCGCTGATGTCCGACTGGTGTTGCCTCAGTGGCTGCCTCCCCGGCCTCCCCCACCTCCCCCAAGTCTTTCCTCACCCCCTGGCGATAGCAGGTCACTCGTGAATCTTCACACTCAAAGGAAACAGAACATGGGGGGAAAGGAACTGAAAAGCAGTAGAAGAAACAGTCAAAATGCCTCACTGATAGGCAGGAGACAGAACAGATAAACCCCAGAAATGGAGATTCTCAGGTGGAAAATTCCAGAAATCCACTTTCCAGCTCTGTGCTAAGCTGAGGATTAGTGTGAGTCTGTCTCCTTGTCCGACATTTGCACAGGCAGCAAGGCAAGCAGGTGCGCTTCTGGGGGGGTGGGGTGGGCAGGGGGCGGGCCTGGGCGGGGAGCTGCTGTGGCAGCCTCCGGCGGGCCACCGCGGTCACTGCCGCCCAGGGCCTCCTCAGAGCTTCTAAAGTGATGGAGTGAAAACCAAGGCTGCACATGCATGCGGGCAGGCTGGGAGGGAGGAGAGGGAGGAGGAAGCCGAGGGGAGGCTGCCAGGAGACTGCGATCTGGGAGCAGGGCCAAGAGAGGCTAAGCTGGCAGCGGTTACCAAACACCAAATAAAAGCCCTTGGACTGGACTCAGGAGGAAAGAAAGTGTTGGAGGAAATGAAAGAACAAAGCAGGCTGTCTCTGTGCCCACACCGGGTCAGTCACTACCTTTTCTGCATGACAAACAGACATAAAACAATTCCCGAACGGCATGGAGCATTAGACGCAACTAGAGGTACAGAGGGCAGGGGCCCAGGGCGTGGCGCTGAGTCTGGGGGCGGGTCAGCTGGCTTTGTACAAGGTGGCACAAAAGATGCACGTGTTCCAGTTCTTGGAAATCTGCGTCCCTAGGAGTCTGGAGTGCTGGGTTTGGGAGTTTTCTGTTGTAGTCTTTCAAGTCTGTGTTGGGTCCCCTGGCTGGAGGGGCTGGTTCGGCCACCCCCGCAGCTGCTCCCACCCGGGGCTACACGTCGGTGGAGAAGTACAGTGTGTTCCGCTTCAGTTCTGCGAAGGAGATGGGGGGGTGCTGCAGGTAGTAGAGGAGGACCTGGACCTGTGGGGAGACGGGAGACTGAGGCGGGGCCCTTGTCCCCGTGGCCCTCCTTTGATCTGTTGAGGAGGAATGGTCCCTGGTCTGGGGTCACGTCTGTGTTGCCCCCCTTCCCTCTCAGGCTGGCCCCTGCCACTTCCCCTTCCTCAGCAGCCCAGGTGTGTCTGCCCATTTGCAGCTGTAGAGGGCGCTGCAGGGCAGAGGGTGAGGAGTCTGGGGCCACTTGCCAACCTGTAGTATGCTTCCAACCTGTCTGCAGAGGTTGGCTTTGGCTTGGCAGCCTGCCTCAGACTGTACCCCGCCCCGGGTCTTGTGGGGATCCCAAGGAAGCTTCCTGACCCAGGAGCCATCCTAGAACTTCCATGCACGAGGACAAGGCCCCCACTTTTTCCTACACCCCTGGGCTTCCCTTCTGAGACAGAGGCACTCCCAGGAACGCAGCCAGCACCTGGGCCCTGGTCTAGCGGCCTTAGTGTAACCTCCGGTTTGGTCTCGGTGGGCAGGACTGTCCACAGCCCTGCCGCCCTGGTGACAGCCCACAGACCATCAGCCCAGCTGCTCAGCAGGGAAGGGGTGTGGGGCTGTGAGCTGTTCTCTCTCCACTCCTCAGGGGGGCTTGTCTCACCCCTCCCTCAGCCACAGGCCCAGGCAGTGTGGCGGTCGGTACCTGTGCCATGACATCATGGGACCAGATGTCCGCAGCCGACGTGAGGTGTGCTTTGCTCTCCACTTCTGAGGGTCTCAGCAACGTGGGGCCAAACACGGTAGCCAGGTTGTGAAGGGACATTTTGTTGATGGGCTCCTTCTCAGCAACCCTGAAAGGGAGGGGATGGGGAAAAAGTCATTTCTCAGCAGCTGCTTGGAGCTCCAGACCCTCGGCCTTCCGTGTGAAAGCTCCTAGGATTCCTGGAAGGTGGTTAGTAGACTTTCTCTTCTAAGGGTAGAGACCTCTTGGTAGGCAGGGAACTAGGTCGAGGGACCAAGTCCCCAGCTGTCTCGGTACTTTCCTGTAGCAGGTACCCAGCTCTGGGGACACCCCCGGAACCGACGGTAAACTGCCAGGGCCACAGGGACCCACTCCGACACCTCTGCCTCAGAGGTAATGACATTACTGCCCAAGACCCTTCCCAATAATAATTCGTACTCCTCGGAGTGCTTTGGGCAGGTGTTAGCATCTCCACCGCACAGATGCGGAAACCGAAGTACGGAGGTTAAGTGACTCGCCTGAGGTCACGCAGCTAGCCAGCGGCAGGGCCGGGCGGTGACCCCGGGCCACCCACCTCCAGGGCGCCTCTCTCCACCACACTGTGCTTTAACCTTCCCCAGGCAGGCGGTGGTGCGCGGCCCAGGGGCAGGATCAGGGTGGGTGGGGCAGGGGCAGGCGCCACAGCGGGGAGCTGGAGCCCCCGCAGCACTTGCTGACTGGACCCAGGGCTCTGTGGCAGGAACAATTCTCATCCCAGGAGAACACGCCCGATCCTTTCCCGAAGGGTCCATCTCACGCACCCCAGCACTGCCTCCCCTTGGATCGTCCTCTGCTTCTCCTGCATGACAGGCCAGGTGCTCTGTGGGTATGTCCCGAGTGACAGCAGGGGCTGCCACCTGTGGCTGGTGTCCAGGAAGGTCAGTACTACCCAATGCATCAGAGAGGCCCTGTGCCTCCCCGGTCCTGGGAGATGTTTCTGGGGCTGAGACCCACCCGCCCCGAGTAGCGCCTCTCACACCAGCCTCCAGGCGAGTCATGGATGTGCCCGCTGACTGCCTTGGAAATGCGCAAACACTGCCATGCCAGCGGGCAGCTGTGCGGTGAGCCCAGCCCTCACTCTCTCTCTCTCTCTCTCTCTCTCTCTCACACACACACACACACACACACACACACACACACACACATACACGGCCAGCCAGGGGCCCAGATGTGGGAACAGACTGTGCCCGGTTCCCAGGGTGGAAAACCTAATGAATTTTCCCTCTGCACTCCTCTGCGTATCCTCCCCACAGTGCTCGCCAAGCTATTTGGGAATTGGTTGGGTTTCGGTCCTGGCCAAACCAGAGGGAATGTCTCATAATGGGAAAAACAAGACGGCAGCCCCAGGCGTTCCCAGATCTATCGGCCCTGAGCCACAGCTGGGAGCCTGAGCCCAGGGGCGGGGCTGAGCTCAGGGAGGACCCGTGCACAGCGCCCCTCCAGGCTCCCCGGTCCTGGGGGGCGGATTTAAGGGACACCTGGGGGTTTTCCTGCCCACTCACACGCCAGACCAGTCCTGGGCTCAAAAGTGACCGACAAGGACATCTTCAGGACCAGTTTCAGTTTGAAGTTCGCCACCGGCCTCAACTTCAGCAGCTCTCAGTTTACCCGATTACACACAGGGGGCGAGCGCACAGGGAGAAGGCGGGAAGGGCCCTGTTTAGGACTTGGGAGATGTGGATTCTAGGGACAGAGCCCTGCTGACCACGGCAAATCCCTGGGGGCTGGGGGCTGCTCCCCTGTCTGTCAGACAAGGCCTCTTCGAGGACACGCAGTAACAAACACTCGTTGCACTGTAAAGCACCCGCGGCCACACGTGATGAGCAGCACGGGACACGCCCGCACCCTCGGCCTGCAGTGCGCCCTGACGGGTCTACTCTTTCCATTTCGAACACGCTAAGTTGACTGACTGACCCACTTGACTGTAAAATTCATCTATGGTTTTGGCTCCAGCCCTGCCTTTCTAAGCCTTCTATGGCCCATTTTCCAGGTTGTTATTGGGACCCAAGTATTTCGCAAACCAGAATTGTAAAAATTTGAAAGGCAAACTCTCACCCTGTTCTCAACGGCCCAGTGGAGGCCGGCACCCACGAGGTGGTGGGTCCTGCAGCTGGTGTGTGCTCTCCAGCAGGACCTGCCTGGGCTCCCTGCCCCTCCCAGCCCCCACCCCGGTGGGGCCCCTGTCCATTACCTTTTCAAGTGTTCCAGCAGGAAGAGGAAGGTGATGAGGTTGGGGTCGGGCAGGGAGCGGAGCAGATGCATCATGCAGTTTTCCTTGGCAGCAGGGTCTGACAGGGCTGTGGGGAGAGACGGGGCTAGGGAGGGGCTTGGCTCCCACGCAGGGAGGCCCGAGCCAGCGCCCCTGTGGTCAGCAGGCTACAGGACCCTGAGGGGGAGCCCAGGCTGCCTGGGGCTGGCGAAGCAGACCCTGCAGAGAAGGGCCGGGTATCTTTCAGAGGGTGGGCTACTGAACAGCCCGTTCTTACAGGAAGCCCACCCACAACCTGTAACTCAGCCAGGAGGCAGGCTGCTGGGGAGCAGACACCCCACCTCCCCTCACTGCACAGGCCTTTGTGGCTGATGCCACTCCCTACCCTGGTCTGTAAGGTTTAAGACAACGATGACGCTGGGGTGAAGGTTTTCTCTTTAACCCATCCTACGCTGGAGCACGGCAGGGAGTGGTGGCGAGCAGCCCGCCGTGGGGCTCCTCATTTCTGACGGTGGCTGCAGCCCTGATCCGCCCCAGGGGACGAGACGCAGGAGGGGGCACCCAGGCCTGGGTTTGGCTCAGGCGGTTGGAGGCTAGAGTCCTGCCGGCCAGGGCCCTCCGCCTCCTCCCCAGCCACAGCACGTGAGACGAGCGAGTGCTCCTTCTGGAAGGCTGAGCACCAGCCAGGCCAGGGGCATTCCAGCCCTAACCAGGCTTCTCCTTAGCTCTGGGCACTGCTCCCTGACCACCCACTGTAGGGCAGATTTCCTTGGACACCCAGGTTTCCAAGCAAGGAGGTCACTGTCTACAGAGGAAGGACAGAGGGCAGCCCATAGGACAAGAGGGGAGAGAGGCAGGTGAGAGAGGGTGCGGCCTTGGGCTCAGGCCCTAGCAGGCTGCACCTCGCCCTCCTGGCCACTCAGCCATGCGCTCAGGTACATTGGGCACCTGAGATCGATAAGCAAGGGCAGCGAGAGACTCTTGCCCTGCTGGCCGGGAGGCCTGGCCCAGCCCAGCCCTCAGGGCCCCAGAGCCTCACCGATGCCCTCCATGAAGGCGGGGTAGAGTCGGTCTGTGAGGAGGGGCTCCGGCAGCTCTCGGAAGTAGAGCTTGAGGGTGCCGGCAATGGCGTTGATGTCCATGTCACTCAGCATCAGCAGGATGTCCTTGTTGTCTGCAGAGGAGGTGAAGGTCAGGAGCCACAGTGGCCTGAGCTACCTCCTCCTATGCACCCACTCCATCTCTGGCCCAGTGTCCCCGAGAAAGGCAGGCTGCACGTAGTGCCCACAGGTGGTCTGTGGCTCAGATCCATGGGGATGGGGGGAGGGGAGCAGAGTTCTGGAGCCACATCTGAACCCTGGGGGTCGCACTCCTTCCTTCCAACTGGAATCTCCCGACTGCTAAGCCCTTCTCTGGAAGGCAGTGCACATTTTTTACACCTAAAATCACGTTGCAACAAAGCCTCGGCTTCCAGGGCGCACGGAGGAGCCGTGTGCCAGCGTGTCCCCAGCCTCCCGCCCCAGGCTTCCCTGACAGGGCTTGGCAGCCACCCAGGGACACCCACGGCCCCCCTCAGCGTCCATGAAATCAGCACCGCCCGCCCAGTTCTGCTTCCCTGACTCTGCACGTGCTGCTGCTGTGCCTGAACCGGCGAGATGGGGACAGGGAGACCTGGAAAGCTCAGGTCCGCCACCACTGAGGAAGCTGTGGCCGGAGCTAGAGACGGCAAAGCCCCTCCCACAGGGCGGCACCTGGGGCCCCAGAGACAGCCAGCCCGGGCTCAGTCCTTCCTTTCCTCACACCCGCCAGGAACCTGGGAGCTGGTCAGAAAGATCTGAGCTTAAGTCAGGTTCAAAACCTACACGCTGGGCGAGCTGGACCAGCAGCTTCGACCTCTCTGAGTCTGTTTCCTTATCTGTAGCCATGGATAAGAGACTGGAGGGAGGGGCATAACCTGAGGGAGGGGCATAACCTGGGAAAGGGCAGAAAGGGCCCGTGAAACAGGGACCCAGAGACGGTCCACCCCGGGCCCTGGGACTGTGGAGTCCACAGGCCAAGACTCCTCTGCTACGACGGGCTACTCGGGGGCTCCCCACAGACAAGGCCTCCGGGTTCCACGGGGCTCTCCTGCCGGCGCGGCCTCCTGGGCTGGGCCCCCGGACTCACTGGCATCAAAGACTGCCTTCAGTGCCTGGATGTCCGTGGCCACCCCTGATATCCGGTAGATGCCGACCTCCTCGATGCCCCTCTTCTCCACCTCCTCCACGCACTGCCGCACGATGTAGGGCACCTTGGAGCGCTCCCGCCTGTGGGGAGGGGGCGTGAGGGAGGGTGGAGGGGAGGCCTCCCAGTGATGGCTACAAAGCCCCCCTCCCTGAAAAGCTTGGCCTTGGAGAGCTCTAGCCTCTGGAATCAGGAGGCGGGGGTGGGGAGTTGGGGGGCAAGGACAGGGCTGAGAAAGAGACAGTACCACCACGCACCACACGGCCCGCGAAGGCCCGCCTGCTGAGGGGCAGCCAGGGACAAAGGTTGGGGGATTTGGGAGATGAGCCCAAAGACTGAGGAAAGAATGTTCCTTAGAACAGAGGCCTCAGACTCAAACGCCAGGGAAGACCCAGCAGGAGACCCGTGGTGGTGAGCTGAGGGTGCACGCTACGCCTGGGACCCAGCCTGCTGCTGCCAATTAAAAGGTGGGCCTACTGTGCTCAGGCTGCCCCATTTACTACGGGGAGCTGGCGACCCGGCACTCTCACAGGCAGTCTCCCCAGGTTTGTACGCTGGCTCGTTTACTTCTCCAGCAGCACGGGAGACAGCGGGCACACCTCTGCGGGCCACTCTCGGCCTCCACACTCGCCATCACGACTACTGAGCTGGGGGGTGACGGACCAGGGGCCTGGCAGGGACCCTGGGCACTGACACGGGCACGCGGGCCTCGGAGGCGGCACTTACTTCGTCACCACACTGATCTTCACGCCGAAGACGCCGGTCTGCTTTTTGGACGGGGTCCTCTTCAGGCTCATATCTCGGCTGGTGAATTTCATGGAGAATTCCACTTTGATCTGGTTGGGGGTAAATAGGCAGGGCATGAGTGCCTGAGGAGTACCCCCAAAACCTAGGGTCCCCTCCCCCAGAACTGCAAACAAGGCCTGCCTCCAGCACCCAGGCCTCCCTGAACGAACACCAGCAGGGTGGCAGTGAGAAAGGTGTAGGTGGAGGAGAAGCGAGAGGGGCTGGGCGAAGGGGACAAGGGCAGGGAGCACCCTGGGGATACCAGCCAGAGGTCGGGCAGCCCACCCACTGTGCAGACATGTCCTATCTCTCCAGCTCACCCCGTTCATCTCGATCACATCTGTGTGCCAGTTCTTGGTTTCCACAGTTTGTGGATCCAGCTGTGAAGAAAGAAAAAAAGAGGATGTGAGAGAGGGAGGGATGACAGCTCAGAGACCAAGCTGCTGCTCACGAGCTGCCTAAATGGTCAGCTAAATGGTCAGCAAGGCAGAGTGGGGGCCGAGGCTCATCCTGAAAGCAGCCCTTCAGGGTGGCCGCAGCCCGCAGCCCACAGCCTGCAGCACGCAGCGGGCAGCCGTGCTAGGGACGGACTGCCCCCCCACGCAGGGAAGGAGGCAGGGCGCGCTATCGGGTCCTTTTGCCCATCACACCTCCTTCACTCCTGACCACCCCCTTCCCAGGTGCACAAGCTGAAGTTCACAGTGACTGGGCATGGCCCCCTGCACCGGAGGGACAGGAGGGGACACAGCCCGGGCAGCGGAGGCGCTGAAGGGGGCAGCGCAGTGCAGAGGTACAGACCCCGTGTGGGGGTCTGGGGAGTCGGGCGGCGGGGCCCGAATCCTGGCTCTGCCGCTGGCGGCTGCGTGGCTGTGGGGAGTTTCAACCTCGCTGAGCTCATCTGTTCCATCTGTGCCCTGCGGTCAGCGAACAGAGCCTTCCTCGCTGAACTGTTGTGAAGACTCAGTGAGATAACCTCGGGTAAGCGTCCGGCCCCCAAGGAAGCAAGGACTCTGCAGGGGAGGCCCCCACACGGCGCAGCCCCAGGGGGTGGGGAAGACCGGGGCTCAGAGCGCCCCACCCCCGCTCCCGCACAAGGGGCCTGGATGGGACTGTCTCTGACCCAGCCGCCTTCCAACTGCGTCTCCTTGTGCACCCACAGAATCTGAAACACTAAGCACGGCCTGCCACATTGTTAAGTCAACAACTGCACATTTCCACAGCAAGTTTAAATACTTGCAAGGAATAAAATTTCCAAAACAATGTAAATATTTACATCTTAAAATAAAACTGTTACCTCATTCTTTTAAATGCGTTCAGTGAAGTCCAAACACCACAGTGATTTGATACCCACGGCTATCCACTTCAAAACACGAACAAGTCTCCTGCCCCTGCAGAAGCCCCACTCTGCTTCTCCGCGCTGAGTTTCTCTTCTGTTTTCCCAAAGAATTCCGTCCTAATTTGTCTTTTTCATTTTAAAGTCTTTTATTCCTCACCCTATTCTATTTTACTTCAACAAAAAATATCTGTATAAATGGAAATAAAAAATTTCCTGAGACCACAAGTTTCTAAATATTCAAATCATATTCTGGATTAGTTATTATAATAATTAGGAGTGTACAGTAAAAAGTTAACCAACAAATTACCAATTTTAGTAACTACTCAGCAGCCAAGTGCCGTTCTGGTGGCAGTGCCTCTCAGGCGGGCAGAGCACTTCCCGCTGTAGTTCACGTACACACGCGAATATTACTTTTTGCTAGGATGACAGGGTTCAGCATCACTTCTGTTCGTGTTTTTTTTTTTTGTTTTGAATGATGTAAAGAATGAGACATCTTGTTTACATAAATAAGTAGATGAGGCTGAAGACAGTTTTATTATAGAAATGTTAGGCAATTTTTAACCTCTTTCCTTGTTATTTGCCTTACATTGCACATATACCCATTATGAAAATTTATTTTAAATAATCTCCCAGCTCACGATCCATCCGTTTTGTAGAAAACAAAGCGGGGGAAGCTGCCCAGCTCATGAAAGGATCTGTAACCCGGGCAACAGCATCTTTCATCTCTTCAACACCCACGCCGGCCTCCCCAGTGGCCCCCCTGCTGTGCACCCAGGAGGGGTCAGACCCTGGCCCACGCCCCCCCAGTGAGCCCAGAGGGGGGCTGGTAAAAGGCCTGCACAGGTGCTCACTCTTTGAGGGGAGCACCCGTGGTTGGTTAAGAGGCTGCAGACTGACTCCCTTGCAATCTCCCTGCCACGTGACACTTGGGCAGTCTCAGCAGCCCCTGTCCCCGCAGGGCAGGTGTGAAGTTTGAACCCCATTGCTCTCATGGGCCTCACCAGAGGCAAAGTGGAGCTGGGTTAGCCAGGGTGGTCAGGGGAGGGAGGGAGGCTGGGCCCCGGGACTTCCTACAGCGTGGAGGGGACAAGGGCCTTCCTGAATCTGCCGTCTCGCCCAAGCCCACGGTGGATAGACAGGTGGCACCCAAGTGTCTGGTGGGGTCTGGGGTCCATGTGTGGGCTGGCTCTGGCCCAGGCCCAGGCTCCAGCAGTCCCTTCCCGCCTGGAGGAGGGACAGAACTGAGAACAGGAGAGAACCGAGCACCGCCACGCCCGGCTCCCCAGTGAAAAACACCGCCAGCCTGGCTGGTGCCAGGGCCTGTGCCTGCAGGCCTGGGGCCCAGCATCCTACCGGGTCCCAGAGGAAGCCCCAGATTCGGCCTCCCTTTCCTGAAGACTCCCACCCCTCTAAACTTTCTGTCCCAAACCCTCACCAGGCCTTCATCTCATCCGGAGCTGTGTCTGGGACACAGGACCTGGTTCTGCCCTGGCCCTGGCCTCCGGCAGCGAGGCCTGTGAGAGCAATGGGGCAGCGAGACCTCAACGGCTCTTTGTCGACAGAGGCAGACGCTAACCTTGGATACACACTCTGGAGTGACCACCCCTTTCGATGCAGTCTCTCCAGGCATCAGCGTGACCCTCAGGCCTATTCCATGGTCATGGCACCTGGCCAGATTCACCTAATGTCGCTGCACTGCCCCAGCCTCCCCTGGCCTGGCACCCCCTGCAGCTGCCATTGGCTGAGCCGGGGGTCCCTCCATGGGGCCTGGAGTTGCATCTGGACCCAGCCCAAGTGAGGGGGAGGGGAGGTGTAGGGACTGAGAGTCAGACTGATCTGGGTCCAAATGTTTGCTCTTCACCCAACTGTGTGCACTGGGGCAAGTCACTTCACCTCTTCCAGCCTCAGTTTCCTTGAGGGAAATACCTACCTCAGAGGCTCGTTAGGGAGAGCAGTTAACAGTAGATGATGACTTGTAATCAGCGCCCCAAAGTCTGGCACTACGCCAGACCTTTCTCTATGGCCTCTCAGTCAATCAGCAGGACAAGCCTCACAGGTGTAAGCCCTCCCAGCTGCCCCCATTTTACAGATGAGGACAGGGAGGCTTCATGAGAACGAGGCACGGGCCCAGCACCATGAGAGCTGGGGGACAGACTCAAGTCTCCGACTCACCTGCTCTGCTAAACCTGCAAGAGCATGTGTTAGGCGCCTGGCCTGGCGCCTGCTCCTCTTGGCAACGACAGTGCTGCTGTTGCCGTTATTTATTTAGAAGGGAGACATCAGGGCTCCTGGCGCGTGGTCGGGCACCACGGGCAGACCTGGGTGCTGCCAGGCCGCCTCCAGCACAGTCCCTCCGTGACTCCCCTCCCCACTGTTTCTGTTCCAGCTGCCAAGCAGCGGCAGCCCTACATTTTCCTGGGAGCATCTGAGATGGGAAAAGCAACTCCCGATGCTAAGGCCCAGGGCTGGCCTTGCTTCTTCCAGAAAGCCTTCCTGGTAAGACCAGGCCTCAGGAACTTCGGGTTCCCCTCTGCCCCTTGTCCTAAGACCCTGTCCCCGGCAGCCTGCCGGCCCCATTTGCAGCTGTTTTACACGCACCAGCCTGTCTGCGGCCAGGTCTGGGTAAGGGGGCACTTTCGAGTCTTCAAGTCCCCACCACAGGCCCAGGCCTGACGCCCTCTACAGGTGTGCCCTGGGGCCCACTCAGGGAGGCCTGCCCGGCCCCTCGGCGCCCCGACAATGAAGCTCTGTCTCCCAGGAGGCCAGCAGTCTCCAGAAGCCAAATCTATTTCAGGATGTCATTTAAATACAGAGAAGGGAGGGTGCGGAGCAGAGAGGGACAGGGCACATTTTCCAGAGAAATGATGCTGCCTGAATGGCTGCGGCTATTTATAGCCCCTGGGAAATGTGGGCGCTGCTATTTCCTGGTTAGATTAGGGCTAGGGCAGAGGGGCAGGCTGGGGCCGGCAGTGGGCAGGAACACCTGACTGCGCCCCGTCCCATCCCAGCACGCACGCACTGTCCACCGGCCCTGCGGAGCAGGCACCTGGGGGACGTCAGACCACCCGAGGGAGGGAGAGGGGGCTACAAAGGGCAAGGTTGCGGGGGACCCAGGCAGGACCAAAGAAGACAGAAACAGGTCATAGAAGCTGCCGTAGAAAGTGGTGAACAGGCGGGTTAGAAGCCGCTCAACCGTGTTGAGCTGCCTTCAAGTTCGGACTTGGTCAGATTCTCAGGGAGAAGCGGCTGACCTTAGAAACGCACGTCCAGGAGAGAACCACCCGCCCCCTGTGACAAAGTCCAGGGCTCCTGCTGGGAACCCCGCATCCTCCCCACCAAAGGAGATACACCTAAGCAGAATCTGGCAGGCGCGTTGGGGAGGCCGTCTTTCCTGGCAGGCCTCAGCGGCCTCGAGTTCAGGACAGGAAGCACCCCAGTGGCCTTGGGGTGGGCGCCTGGGCAGGCGAGAAAGGACGTCTGAGCATCCTCCACGTGGTGGCCATCACCTTCATTGGGGGAATGTCCAGGAGTCCCCTCCTCCTGGCCCGTTTCTCACCAGCCTCGGGCAGGTGAGCCCAGTGCTTCTCCTCCCCCCTCCCCACACCCCACACCGTGCTTGGGCTTTCGGCGGCATCAGAGTCTGGAGTCCCCACCCTGCTCCCCAGAGTAGGTGACAGCCCACATTCAAACCCAGGTCCTCCTGACGGTGGGCAAGTCTTCCCCACCGTATGACATGCCTCCAACCGTGCAGCTGGCTGAAAGTTTTCTGGTGATTTCTGCCACCACCTCTCCCCCTCACCCTCACGTGGGTTACTTCAGTCTACAACAAGGGGCCTGCGGCGGCCCCGTCCATGGGCAGCAGGGACAACCGGTATTGGCAGAGGCAGTGCACCCAGGGAAGGGGAGGCACAGGCACGGAGCAGCCAGCAGGGTGCTGCTCTGGGATGTAAGGTGGGTGCTCCCAGGGTGACGGGGCCCCAAGGGCTCCCAGGACTGCCACCCCCACAGTCCCCTGACGCTCCGCCCCTTCCGCTACAGCCTCCCTGCATCGTTTCCACTGCCCAGCACAGCCCCTGTCCCTCTCTAGGCCAGCACTGCTGTCCCCTTGGCTCTTTGAGCCCAGGGGCTGCCACCCTGGCCTGTCCTGAGTGGTGGCAGGGACTTCCCTGGAAACCCAGAGTTGTTATTAAGGCTAATAAAAACGAAGTGCGTCTTAACATAAGGGTGGTCAAGAGGCAACACAGCCCACGCTGTCACCCTAAGCGGTGAGCAGGGTGCTGAAAGGGAAGGCAGGGATGTCTGGCCGTGTTTCTGGGGACGTCTGCCAGAGGCGGAGTGCTGGGCTGTGACCAGGCCCGGAGCCAGGTGTCTCATCTGCCTGGGGGCACGTTTCCTGTGGCTCCCAGGCCAGTGGCCACGGTGGCGGCCCTGGGTCAGCTCTCCCCTGCCCTTCTCCAAGTGCATTCACATGCCCTGGGCCGGGTCCCCTTGGGACACCAAAGCCAGCCTGTCATTGGGACAGACCACAGGCGTGAGAGGCATGGTAGGGCTGGCAACCGGGGGAACAGGGAGCTGCCAGGAGCCCGCCCCCCCCCCATGGGGAGGGTGCTGGAGGATCCGCCAACGTGGCAGGGTGGAGTGGGAGGGCTGCCAGGGCCTCTACCCTGGCTTCCAGCTCTGTGGCCGGGTCGGGGAGACCAGGGTCAGGTTCTGTGAACTCACCCACCTTCCCAGTGGCCCACCCTCCCTGCAGGGCCAAGCAGGCTGTGCCCTCCAGCCCTGGACCCGCAGGCCCGGCACCCACTCCCCGGCCAGCCACACAGTCGGCTGGTGCAAGGCACTGGGAAGGGGCCACTTCGCCTCAGCTGCCTCCCTGCCAGCCCCTCCCCAGCACTTTGAAGTTCCCAGAGGCCCACATATGGAAAGGGTTTAGCGGCTCTGAATGAGGCTTTTATTGAAGCCAGGTTAGCCTCATAGCATCCACTGTGACCTGCCTTCCCCAGCGCTCTGCATTCCAGTGGCTCAGCCTGCTCTGTGCCTGTAGCACTTTTAGCCTTTGGGCCGGGCATTGCTGCAGCCCGAATGCAAACCTGGGCTACTCAGGGAGACCCCAAGGCTGGCACAATTCTCCTAGAGCCCTGGGCCTACCCACCACTCCCTCCCTGCCTCACAAAGCCCGGAGACTTCGCCCCAGAACCAGGCCTCAAACTCAACAGCCAGGAAGTCGCCCCACCCCAGCTCAGGGACACGTTAGGGACACTAGGGTAACAAGGCCAGGGTCACTGGGGAAAAGGAACTGGTCAGGGTCAAAGCACAGAGGCAGCTCCCAGCAGCCCTCTCTGCAACGGGAAGGGGCCACTTTAGAGGTCAGAGTCCAAGGCGAGAGGCTGCCTCAGGTCCCAACTGGGGAGTTTCATGCTAGCTGCCACAGCTAGGACAAGGCAAGGACCTTTTGGATGACCGTGGGCTCAGTGGCCTCCCTCTGAACTTGGAGTTGTTCGGTAAAAATGATGAAAGTCCTCTGCAGCTGACTTCATCCTCCCTTCCCTGGCCAGGATGGCCATCCGGGCACAGAGCCCGCTAGGAAGAATGAGAGGCACCAGCATCCCACTGCCTGTGCCTGCTGAAGGGCCTCCCAGTGGGCTCTGCCCCAGGCCCCGCAGGCCACGAGCCTCACGTTCGCTTGCCATCATCCAAAGCAGCCGTGCATTTCTGCACACAGCGTGCCTCGCCATCATCCAAAGCAGCCGTGCATTTCTGCACACAGCGTGCCGGCTGGCTACCCACCACAAGGCTGCAGGGCAGGATCCCGGCTTCCAGGAGCACCCGTGCAGGGCAGACAGCTCCGACCCAGTGGACCCCGTGACTGCCCGGACAGCGCACAGCTGAGACACAGCCACAGGCCCGCAGTAGGCTCTGGGGCTCCTCCCTGGCAGGACGGTAGTACAGTGGCTGCTGGGTTTGGGCGCCAGGTTCTCTCCTAAGCCACTCGTATGGCCTCATCTGTGTCATGGTCTGAACCTCAGTTTCCCCACATGTAAAATGAATGGCTAATAATAATAGCACCTCAGAGGTCATCGCCTGCCTCACATCAGAGCTAAGAACGAAGCCCGGTGCCCACTCGGCCTGTGCCCAAAGCACGTCGGCATCACAAACACGGGGCGGAAGCCCCTGGGGAATTCCCTCGCACTCAGGCTAACAACCGAACTCCTCACGGTGGCCTGCGAGGCCCTGCTCGGTCTGGCCACTGCCCACTCCGCCCGAGGAAACCTACGCTCCCCGCACAGCCTCTATCCACCTCTGAACACGCCGCAGTCGCCCCGGTTGCAGGCTTTGTGCCTGGCCGGCTCCTCGGCCTGGAACGCACTGCCCCGGATCTTTCAGGGATCCTTCCGTCATTAAAATCTTACCTCAAAATTCCCTAAGCGAGGCCTCTCCCGCCCCGTTCCCCTGTAATCCGTTATCCTGTTTAATTTTCTGTACAGCACTTGTGCAGCCCGAAATCACCTTATTTACGCCCAACCCCTCCTACAGGCAGGAAGTCGCACGAGAGCAAGGCCTCCTGCCCGGGGCCCCAGAGTGGCCAGCACCCTGAAGGTGCCCCGTCAGTGGTCAGGGACCACACGAACGGTCTGGGACCGGGACCGGGACTGGGACGGTGGGGCGGAGAACCCAGTGTCTCCCCTCCAGGGCTCCCTCAGGACGGGGTCGAGTGGGCCGCATCCCCCCTCGCCTCTCCCCTCCCGTGCTCAGTGAATGGCTGGCTGGCCCAGGGGCAGCCCCGTGACCTCTTCCACCCAGACTTTCCCAGCGTGTCCGGTGGTGAAGGCTTAGGAACAGGAATCTTGAGACATGGCCAAAATCGTCATGTGAACTGGATCTAGGGGATCATCCCACACAGCTCCTTCTTTATGCTGATGGCACAGCACCGGTGAGGGGAGGACCTGCCTGGGTCACAGTTCAAGCTAAGACAGTGGACGCAGGACAAGCCCCACCAGCCGATGTCCTTCCTCCTCTGGCTTCGCGTGCCACACAAGCTGAGGGCTGGGGGTTCTCAGGGGGGTGCAGGGGAGACAGGGCACGGGGGAGACCCTCAGGCACCTGGAGGGAAAGGGAGCTGTGGCTGTCCCTGCACATCAGAGGCACCGACCCTGCCTGAGGTCACTGTCCGGGGCAGCGACCGTTCCAGCTTCTGGCTCAGGAGTAAATGCCACTCTTCCTCAGCTGAAGCAGGACCAGGGACATCGCTGCGGGCGTCCGGGGCCCTCACGGCCTCTCTGCTGAGGAATCTCAAAGGGCAGCCCTGTGGCTGCTTCCCACCTCCCTGGGGCCCAACCTGGGGACCGAGGACAGTGGGGCCTTAGTCCGTGGCTCACTGGGACCCCGATCCAGGGCTGACTCTGGCTTTCTCCCGGGGCCTCGGCAGGCAGGTATGGGAACATACGTGTTCCTCCGGGGGACTGGGGAGCTGTCGGAACACGGACCCCCTCTTCCTGCACCCAGCACGATTGGACAGGGAGAAGCAAGCCCATCTGGCACCTGCTGACTAGCTCCGAACAACAGGGGCAGCACCAAGGCCACTCAGCAGAGGGCCAGGCCTTTCCAGGGGCCTTTCCGGTGCCTGGCAGCTCCCCAAACCAGCACCTGAAGAAGTTTCTGGGCTCCTTCCAAAATGTCTGCCCTCCTGGGGCCTCGCTGCCTCTGGATACTCCCACAACCCTGGGCTCGGGCAGCCTCGGCCTTTCAGGAGGCACCTTGGTCAGCAGGCTCAGCTCCCCTGGTCCCAGGCCATCTCAAAGCTGGGGCACCAAGCCCAGCACAGCTGACCGGCCAAGCCACCTGTGGATCAGAGATGCCGGGGAGGGCCAGTGTCTTTTCTAACCTCCCCAGGTGCCAAGAAACAGCACCTTGCCAAGTCCACTTAGAGCAAGCAAGGCGCCTCCCACCCTGGGGCCCGCGGCCCTCTCTGAGGCACCACACAATCTGTGTACCCAGGTGGCTCTGTGTCTGGGTGAGGGCTACATAACCTTTGCCAGATACTGTCGGATATTCCGTGTCAAGGACTCCTGCTCTGTGGGCTCACACAGCCCTCTCAGGAGCCGGCTTAGTGGAGCAGCGGGAGCACTGGGGTCAGGAGGACACCCATGTGACCCCAGGAATGAGGTCCTCTCTCCCTAGGGAGGGGACAGGCGCTGTGAGAAGCACAGTGTCTGCACGAATGCAGGGAGGTCACTCTGCTCCCCCAGGCCTCCAGATGGCCTAGTCACAGCCCCGGCCCACAAGGCGGCGAGGTTCTCCAGTCCTGGGGGGCACACCCCGTCCCTCTCCTACCACTGAGGGATCACACCAGAGGGGCAGGCGGGCATGTGCGTGGTGAAGACACCAGAGGCGGGTCCCTTCCCTTTAGCAAACAAGGCGCAGACAGCTGGGGCCAGGGGAAGGGGTCAGGGCTGAGCAGCGGGCAGCCAGGGAAAGATAGATGTCTGCTGAATAAGGTTTCTAGATCTTTCTTGATGCCCAGAACCGGACGGTGAAATAAAGTAAATAAGCTCAAGACATTATCTCTGTCTTATACCCCAGCACCTCGCACCCTCCACAGCCAGTGAGTGGCTGAGTGCGCCCTGGGGGGGGTGCACGGTTTGCAGAACTGGTGCTACCGTGGGGAAGAACGGTCCGTTAAACGACAGGCTCTGGGGGTCCAGGAGCCGTCCTGTGGTGGCAATCAAGAAGGTAAGGAAAGGGACCCTTCCTGAATCCTAAGGCTCCCTGGACAAGTGGCCCAAAGGTGGCCCCTCACCCTGTCCTTCCTTGGGTAACACCTCTGACCCTCCCTAGCAGCCGGGGGAGCAAACCCCCTCACGGAGCGGCGAACACACTAGGGTTCAGCCGCAAACCTCTCAGTTTGCCTTGCCGGCCTCTAGCTTCCAGACAGAAGCTCCTTGGAGGCAGGGAGGTCTCAGACCCGCATGGGAACCCCTCGGAGCAGAGACAAGGTCATCAGGAACCAACCTCAACTCCCCCCACTCCCCTGGACCTTGCCGGTTCTGCCTGCCTCCCCACCGCCGGCCAGTATCTGGCCTGGCCTCAGTGGGCACGGCTTGGCTGCAAGGCAACAGTGGGGCCTAGAGTGCACCCCCCCACACACACAGCCCCCAGACAAGTATTTCTGGCCCGGCCTCACTGGGCCCTTCTAGGCCTCTATGGCTCCCACGAGTGACCCCACTAAAACCTGTGGACACTTCAGGGGGTGGGGTGTGAGATATGTCTCTCAGCCTCTCTGTCTGAAGTGCAACCCAAGGGTCTAGAAGCAGACAGCAAGGGAGGAAGGGCAAGCGCTGAGCCTGGTCTCCTTAAGTGTGATTTGGAGCAAATAAAAATTAAAAGAAAAAGAATGAGGAAAGTAGAAATGTGAGGTTAAAACACCAAGAGGACCGGCAGAACCCGCAAACCCAGATGCCACGTGTCTCCTCTGCTAAGTGCTTGCACAACAAACCAACTGCCAAGTCAGAGGCCAGAACGAGGCTTCAGCCCCAGAACTCTCTTCTGGGATAAGAACAGCCCCCAACCATAGCCTCCTGGCACCCAAAGGAGAGCTCGTGAGTGGCCCCTGCCTCCCTTCCTCCAGCTACTGCAGCCTCCTTGGGCCAGAGGCCCTACAGGTCAATCCTGGGGCGTTTCCATCTGAACCGATTCTTCCGCCCCAGCAGTGTCCCCAGACGAGTCACACACGTACCCCCGCGCAGCCTCTAATGAATGAACCTTCAGGTACACGAGAGCAGGAGGGCCTCAGGTGTCTCAGGCATCCACAGCATCAAATCCTTAGGGCAAGGTTAACGAGGCGACCCCTCTTGCCAGGCTGGGCAGTACCTGGCGCCCTTCCCCCACCCACCTAAGCTGCTACCTGACCTGGGCCCCGTTCCGGCAGGCGCAGGTGGGGAACCTGTTGCTCTACAAAAACTAATGTGGCTGCGGGAAGGAAGGAGGTGGGCGGTGGGCCTGGCTCCACAGGAAGGCCTGCTCACCCACCAGTGTGGGCACAGCGAGGCGGGCACAGCAGGGTGAAAGAATGCCCCTCTGTCACCCGTGGCGCAGACTCTATGTCCATGACACTGACCTACTTTGTCGCACAGCAGGGGCCAGGAGACTGAATCACCCACCACACAGAGCATCCCAGCGCCGGAGCCCCCTGCAGCTGCACTGATGCCAATCAGCCCCCTGCCCAGCGCCTGGCTGGCCCACCGCTCCTGCCCAGAGAGCACCATGGGACATGGGGCCACCAGACGCCCCCAGGGGCGAGGCCCGCTGAAGAATTCCTGAAGCGGCTTCTTGGCTCTGCCAGTCACAAATACGCAGGGAAAGAACAAAAAGTCTAGGGAAGTCTGGGATTTTAGGGTTTATAAGTTGCCCCCTACCTGCCAGGTGCCTCCCCAAAGGTGCAGGTGAACCAGAAGGGCTCTGTTTAGCTGGCAACGGGCCAGGAACCTGCTGGGTCAGTTTCTCACCAGCCTCCACGTGTGGGGTTGGGCGAGGAGCTTTGGGCCGGTGTCTGCTGGCCTCAGCAGGGAGAGGGGAGAGGGGGTGCCGGGGGGATGGCTCCGTGCTGCTGGGCACAGACAGCTGCCTCAGCACATGGGGCTCTGGTAGCAGCTGAGGCCAGCAGGGTTCTACTGGCTTGGTCCCCAGAGAGGCTGAAGGTGACACAGCGGCCAATGCAGGACAGCTCAAGTTGCTGCCCTGCCCAGCACTTTCCAGGACTGATGTCACCTCTAGGAGGTCAAGTAAGCCCTGCTGGCAGGGGATGAAACTAGACCAGGAGCCAAGGGCCCAAGATCGCTTCCTCTTGGCAGGTGCTGAGAGCTCTCGGCTGGCTGGTAGCAAGGACTTGCGCAAAGGGTCCCCTTCTGAGCCACAGGAGGGCTTGCAAGTCCCCAGTAGCCACACAGACTAGTCCAAGCCTCCCTTATCACTACCTTGAAGGGCACAGCTCTGGCCGCCAGCTCAGGCAGCCTGTGGCACCTGGCTGGGGCAGTCCATTTGGTCTGCAGTTACCAAGTACTCACTGCGTGCTAGGCCCTGGGCCTGGCTCTCCCTCGGACGTCTGATGCCAGGGCCCAGAGCCAGCCCCGAGGCTGCCTGCCCAGCTGCAGGACAGTCAGCTTCTATCTCAGACTGTAGTCCCCACCCAGGTCTGGGGCGGCAGGGATGGGCAGTGTTCCCTGCCACAGCTTGGTCTGCGCTGCCCGCTGGGTCAGGAAACTCCTGGCCCACTGACTGAGTTGCCTGGTGCCTAGCTGGCAGTGGGCCAGCTGTCAGCTGGGGGTCCCTGAAGAGGCAGGGAACAGACCCCCGACTCCATACTCCTCTGCCTCTCCGCCACATTCCCCCATCCTCCCTGGTGGGGGCTGAAGCCCCATCCCATACAAAAAGACCTCACATGGCTGATGGTGTGGAGGTTCCACTGTCAGCGCCCCTCAGTAAAGGGGCAGCCAGTAATGTCCACTGGGTACAGGAAGGTATGGTCTTGGCTGAACACTGTAGGGGGCCCCTGATACCCCGGAGCCCCTTGCCTAGTCTGTTCATATTCCTGCCCCTAGCCAGGACTCAAGCCAGGCAATGCCGTCCCACAGGAGACAAACCCCCTTTTCCTGAGACAGGGACAGATGCAGAGAAGGCAGCCAGGGTCAGCAGTGGGGGCAGCAACCAGCATTAATCATCCAATTAAGGCCACTAGAGCAGACCTAAAAGCAGACCCCAGCTCTGTCCCAGGGCTCCACAGTCAGGCAGGAGCTGGAACGGAGCTCCTCGAGGAGGGGGCAGAGCGGCCCTGGCAGCCCCCAGCCTCCCTCAGCCCCTCTAGTGCACCCCCCTCCGGCTCCCTCGGGCCCCCCACCAGCACCTTCTGGCGGAGCAGCTTGCTGCGCACCCGGCCCCAGAGCCGGGCGCCTGTGTTGGGCGGCCTCTTGCTCCCCGGCTCCTCCAGCTGGTCCAGGCAGCAGCGCTCCAGGGGCTCGCACACCGCCGTCAGGCTACAGTCAGGCTGAGGCAGGACGTCGGTCATGCCGGCGGCCCCGGGGTTGGCCCCAGCAGCTCGGGGCGCCGGAGCTCTGCCGCGGAGAGAGGGAGCGAGACAGGGAGCGTACAGAGCGCTCAGCCCCCGCCTGCGGGCAGCTACCGGAGTTGGGCAGGGAAGCACATGGTGCGAGGCTCTGCTCTCTCCTCCCCTTTCGTCCCTCCTCCCGGGAGATGGTCCTGGTGAAGTCGGGCGGCTGGGGCCCTCTCCTTGCCTGCTGGTCCCTGCACGGCGCCTGAGTGCGTGCGTGCACCACAGACGGCCGGCGGAGCAGCTTGGGGAGGTCCCCGCCTCCACCGAAGGAAGTGACTCACGGAGGCTGCCCCCTCCAAAAAAACCCAACCTCCGGGTTTTAACTCCTGGCAGGCTGGGGCTCCTCCTCATGGACCCTGCCTTTCTCCCTCCGGCCCCTACTAAATAAAGTTTGACAAGCAGCTAAACACAATCCAGTCCCTTCCCTTCTAAGTCCCAGGTTAACCCCTTCACCACCAGGCTGCACCCTGGGGCAGGAGCTGCGTTTGGCCACCAAGGGCTGCTCTCGTCCTGGAACAGGGTCTGCAGGGCCCTGGAGCTCTGCGTCCCAACCCCCAACTCTGCCCCGAGGCAGCTCCCTCAACGCCAACTCCAAGAAGGGCCAGACAAGCATGGACCAACCATCAAACTTCTTGTACAGAATGTAAAGAATAAGGAAGGTGCCCAGTGGGGCAGCTCCCTTGGCTTTAGAGTCCTCAGAAGGAATCAGCCACTATGGGCCTTCTCCTGGGACAGGCGCAAAAAGCCAAGGGTGACACTGGTCACCAGTGCCCAGCAAGAAGAGGTGCCCCTCATGGCCACTTTTAACTGTGGCCCTGCACACCTCACCAGGAAAGCCTGAGAAAGGCCTGTGAAGCCGGGGACAGAGAAGGCCCGCTGGCAAAGGGGCCACCTGGTGCTTAGTCCGTGCTGGGTGCCTGGGGAGCCACAGATACACCAACTTGGTTTTGACCATCAAGTTGGTGAATGTTTTAACCAGAGTGAGAAGTGAATCGTTCTGCAAGGTAACAATACAAACTGGAGCACTGGAAACACTTCCAATACAAGTTTTCCAGAGAAAAGAGAGGCCTGAACCCCAGATGAGTAGGGCACACAAACCCAGAGGCGTCCAGGATGTGACACCATGCAGAGTGAGGCATGGGGTGGGGGGGGCAGGGGAAGGAAACCAGTATTTTCATAGTGCCAACCATGGGCTGGGTCCCATGCAAACGCCCGACTGCATTACGTATCACAACTTTTGGGATGGTGGAGTTATGGTCCCGGTTTTAGAATTGATGAGATTGGGGCTCAGGGAGGTCAAGGTCTCCCCTGAGGTCACGCAGCGGCAGCTGGGTGTGCCAGGTTCTTTGGATTCAGGAAAAAGCTGAGTCAGGACATCTCTTGGCTGACCCCAGGGCAGGTGGGTCAGGGCACAGAACCAGCCCTTGGTCTCTGGAATACTCCTGCTGGGTCTCAACCGGCACAGGGGCTGGGGGTTTACCATCAGAGCCCCTGTGGTTTTCGAGACAGGAGTGTCTTCCCTGCAAACAGCCGACACCTGATTGTAGCAAGAGCCGCCCTTTCCTGAGAGTTTACTATATGACGGTCACCACACTGAACCCGCATACAGGTTAACTCACTCCGTGCTCCCCCCCTTAGTAAGTATGTGTTGGCATTCCCGTCTTTCACCTGAGGAAAAGAAGGACCCTGAGAGGTTGAGCAATGTGCCCACGGCCAGGCCAGGCCGTGAGCAGAGGTCTGGCTGATGGCCGAGCTTCTGCCTGCACCGCCCTGGCATCCAGTGTGGCAGCATCCGGTCCTGCACTGCCTCTGCCCGGTGGGTGGGGGTGGGGTCCCGGGGCCCTGCTGGGCTCTGGGTGTCCCTGCAGGGCACCCAGGCCAGGCCATCTCCTGCAGGGATCCACGGTCCACACCGCCTTCTGCACAGTGTAGACAGGCCTGGGCAGCCAAGGCTGTACAGAGCCTCCTCATACCTGAGCTGCAGTTGCCCAAAGCCACTGCAGCTGAACGAGGCTGAGCCACACAGCTTTTCTAGCACCTCGAGGGCGAGTGGAAGAGATCCACAGAGGCAGCAGCATACCTGTGTCCCCTGCCCAGCTGAGGCCTAGGCCATTCTTCCTGACCCATCCCTTGCCTGCCTCTCCCAGGCCACGTGGGGGCCACCTCTGAAGACAGTCTTTCTCCAGCCCCATGTGTGGCCGGGCAGCTTCCTCACCCTCGTCGCCACAAAACCCATTTCCTCCAGAAAGGCTTTGTGCATCCCTGCAGTCCTCATTTCCTCATCCCACTCGTGGCACTCAGGACGCCTTGACTGGGGGCCCGTGTGCCTGGCCCCGGGGCAGGGGCTGAGGGATCAGAGCTGAATCGGAAGCCTGCACCTGACAAAGCTGACAGCCCAAGAGGGGAGAGGAGACCTGGGCTTAAACTCCTCTCAACCGGAGGCAGAAAGGCATCCATGCGTTCGGCACATTTTAACTGTGCACCTGCCCTGCATCACACTCAGAGGGACAAAGCATTGTCTTTGCCCCCAGGAAATCCAGATTTGCCCTGACCAGTGTGGCTCAGATGGTTGGGTGTCATCCTGAAAAACGAAAGGTCACTGGTTTGATTCCCCCGTCAGGGCACATGGCTGGGTTGTGGGTTTGGTCCCCAGTCAGGGTGCATAGGAGAGGCTTCTCTCACATTGGTGTTGCTCCCCCTCTCTACCTCCCTTTCCCTCTCTCTAAAAATAGACAAATAAAAATACATGTAAAAGAAATCTAGCCTTATGTTGCAAGAACAGCATGAATAAAGTGCCATGAAAGTCTAGAGAAAGAAATTTCTAGCCTGAGGGAATCTAGGAAGGCTTCCTGAAGGGGGGAGTTGGTGTGGTCCAAACTGCTGTGGAAGAAGGCCGTCCACCCCAGCTTTACTCTGCACCCCTCGGCCAATGCACAACTGCTGGTTGTGTAACTGGCTGGTAAGGTGCCTTTATAATTGCTGACCACGCTGACCTGCTGCAGACACATGGCCAGCGCTTGGCACCACCGACTGGTTAACTTCAAAACCGGCCTCTTGCTGGCTTTCTAAGGCCTCTCTATCTGGGTCACATTCCCCAGGATGCAGTTTGGGGGAATGCTGTGCTCCCCATCTGCAAGTGTGTGGGAGAAGGGGCACAGAATAGATCCTGTTTCCAAAGCTCTAGGCTTGTCTGTCTTAGGAACCCCAGGCTCAACACTCGTCTGGGTAAAGCCAGTTCTGATTGGATGAAAGATGGCCCGCTAGTCTCCATGGTGACATAAGCGCCTTAGCAGATGGGTAGCTGTTAGGAGGCTGTTCCCTTGAGCTGCTCATCTTTCCCTTCCTCCCTCGGGGGCTCTCTTGGGGGGCGGCACAGATTTGCCTTCTCTTCCCCAAGCCTGACTCAGTCCTTCCTGGAGCCCCTGGTCTGGGAGCAGAGGCCACAGAGTGGTGGGTACAAGACAAACATTCCCAGCAAACTCTTCAAAGGCAGCCGTCTGAGTTCTGGTCCCTCCACCTGACCACTGATCCGTCCTCATCTTTGCTGAATGGGCTAGGCTCAGGCTGTCCCGGCCACCCAGGAAGTGACCACATCCCCTCCCCCTCTGTCCGACCCTTCCATCCAGCCACACCTGGCAGGACCCGAGTCTGAGGGTGTGCGAGGGCCCCCGCCGGGATAAACAGAGCCTGGGTGGTAAGGCTCACACGAACAGATGTCACGGTCTTTGGAATTAAAAACATTCCCCGTAGACTGTCCAGGCGTCTCTCATCCCCTCCCCAGGCTCTCTGCCAGGGGCAGGAGAGGGGCCGACTCTAAGGAGATGCAGGGCAGGACCCTGGGCTACACCCAGGACCAGCCACCCCGCACACCTATGACCGAGGGAAAATCAGGCCACAGAGGTGAGCAGCGGCTCAGCGGAAGAGGGAAAGGTCAGGAAGGAATGTACGCAGCCTGAGATGTGTGGGCGGCAGAGGCAGGGGCTGCCACCGGTGCTGCCTCGGTGGGAGTTGGGGGAGGGGACAGCTTCCGGGCAGATCCTCTGGGGTGTGAACACAGAAAGAAGGCTCTTTCTCAGAACTTCCGGACGCTGCTGCCACCTCCTCGGAGTGACCTCCTTTTTCCCAATGGAATGACTTTCATCTTCCTTAGCCCAGGCCAGAACCCCCGTTCTCTGTCCCCGTCCTCAATCAAATGACACTGAGGCAGGAAAAGGGGTTTCTGAGTGATGAGCTAGGCCAAGGCCACAGGCTGCCCAGTGAGGACAGCCTGGAGTGAGGGGGGAAGGGACAGCCCCGACAGGCCACCCAGAGAGTCCGGGTGCTGGAGCTGGGAGCCCAGGCTGGGGTGCTGAGGGTGAGGCCTGGGAGGGCCGTGGTCGGGGTCCACCAACCACGTTCCTTCCCAGTCCCTGGGAACAGCATGGAGCAGGCCCCAAGGGAGCAGGGCTGGGGGGCAAAGTGGGACAGGGCGCGCGAGCTGGTGGGGGGGTGGCTTGTCCCAGGGGCACTGGGGGAGACAGGCGCAGCAGAGCCCCTTGCAGATGACTGGCTCTGTGACCCCTGCGTCCCCAACGTGTGTTCACACCCTGCTCTGTGCCGAAGCTAATCCAGACCTGTGTATGGACAGCCCTTTGTTTTTCTCCCTATCCAACCTCCCAAGAATCTGCCGGGTTCAAGGCCTGCATTAGGTCCTGGGACAGGCACCTGCGCTCAGTGTCACTGAGCAACCCACGGCAGAGCTGAGCCTCGAAAGGACGTTTTCACTCATCTACTCATTCCTCCGTCCTTTGCTGAATAGACCCCACCACCACCACAGGGGAGGACCTTAACGGCCCACAGTCTAACTCAGCCAAACAGAGCCCTGGCCGTCTCCCCACTGACCCGCTGCTCCAAGGAGGTGACGGCCAGGGACGGGGGTCTCTTTGGCAGCCTTGGTCGGAACTCCCAGCGTCTGGACCCTGAAGCTAAACAGCTGTGTGTGGGGATGCAGTTCTCCAAGCTCTGGAATCTCAACTCTGTAGATAAGTGGTTACTGGTGGCCTTACATGGATGCCCAGGGTGGGTGTGGGGAGCAGGCTCCGAGGTGGACCCAAGGTTTAAGGTGTGCATGGAGTTAGGACAGGGGCAGCGAAAATGAGAAGCTGGTTGCTCCACAGCCCAGACCTAGCCTGCCAAGGTGTGCCGCGACTCTCCTCCCTCCCCACAGGCCCGCGCTAACTCACGGCTCCGGGCAGAGCACGGCTGCTCCCCACCCAGGCTCCCTCTCCACTCTGCTTGCCCCGACCCCACAGGCATCTCGAGGGTGCCGGGAGGCTCTAGATGGGCTGCAGAGGCTGCGGCTGCCCCAGAGCCCGAACACTGCAGAGGAGCTGTCTTGAGGCATGTCCCTGGCAGCCCCTAGCGATTCTCACGGTATACGGGTCACGGAAAAGGACGTAAAACCCACCTGAGCCTTTGGGAACAGCTTGCTTATCTAAAACAAACCCCCCAGGAACAGAGTGTCCATCACTGAGTGTCCATCCATCCCTTCCCGACACGACTCACGGACACAACTACGGCCAAACCAATGCCCAGATCGCCCAGGCTGCTGGCCTGCCCCTCCCTGCAGGGAGGCCCGGGGATGGCCGGGGTCTCCCAGCACAGCCAGCGGCCAGAGTGAGGGGGCGCTGAAGCACAGGCCAGGCACTGAAGACAAAGCCTGGGGCAGGAGGGCTTGAAAGGTCGCGGTCCACTGAGCCTCTGTGCTGTCTTCTCTGTTATCGGGCGACTTCCCCTCTCAACTGTAAGCTCCAGGGGAGGAGCAGAAAGCTCCTGGCCAGGGAGCCGGGCCACAGTCCTGCCTGGTCACTGGGGACTCGGCAGCCACTTTCTCTCTCTGGGCTCAGTTTCCACACCTGTCAAAACAGGAGCTTGGACCAGATAAAGAGTCATCATTTTTTTTAATCAGAAAGAACACTCCCCACCTTTCTTTCCAAATGAAATCTAATGCTGAAGTCTCCCTGCCTCCCAATCAGATAAAAGCACAGAGCGAGGTCCCCGGCTGAAGGAGGGGTATGGATCCTATCTGCTCACACCGCCTGCGTCCACCACCCCTGCCTCGGCGTGCTTCGGGTCCCTCCCAGTGACCCCCAAGCTCTGCAGGCAGAACCTGAAGCCCCTGACCCTCCTTTCGAGGGGATGGGCTGCGAGCAGTCCGGATGGACAGTCCTCATGAGAACTGCTGTTTCCCTCGGCCATGGCCACTGGGGCTGGCTCTGCCTCAGGATGAGCCGGCGCAGAGGCCGGGAGGCTCAGGGGCTTTCTAAAGGAAGCTTCCTGGCAGACTCCTGGGTGAAACCCCCACGTTACCTCTACTTCTCTCTCTGCTTTGGGAAAACTCCAGGCCTCGGCCTCACTGGTATGAGTTCCCCTCGGTGGCCTTATAATGGGAGGACACTCGTGTCATCTAGTCAGGCAGGTGTCTTCTGAGTCACCTTGACCCCAAAGCCAGAGCAGCTCGGCTCTTAAACCTCCAAGGTTACGGTCAGGCTGTACCTGTCCCAGCCCCTGGGGAGAAGGCTGCACTTGGGGGTCAGACCCTTGCCAAATGCCACCACTGTCCACACTGGTCAGTGCTACAGCAAAGGCTGGACCACCAGTGAGGGGCTGGCAGGCCCTGCGGCCTGGCCCCCACAGCGAGGCATTGGCAGGCCATAGTTAAAGCGCCCCCCACCCCCGGCCTTGGAATCCACATTCTGCCTCAGCCCTCAGTCAGGGGGGTCCCTGGTAATTCCTCTGCTGAATCCCTTCCTCAAAGGTTTTGGAGAAGAATAAAAAAGTCGTAAGTGGGACATCCTCAGGGACCAGTTTTTTTCCTGATTTCTAGGAGGATGATGTTGCAGCTTCCCCCCGCAGGGAGGTTAGCCAACTGAGCGCGTGCTGTATGCCAGGTGCTGTCCCCGGTGTGGACTCATATAATGCACAGGCGCTTGAAAAGGCCACCTCAGACCACCCTGCTGTGAAGTGGTGGGGCTGGGACCAAAGCTGGGTCACCTGCCTGAGTGGAGCGTCCCCTAGTCCCAGGGCAGAGAGAACACACCTTTCTTGTGGTTTGCCGAGAGGCCGGATGTCCTCAGGGCTGAAGGAACCGTTTCCCAAGGTCCTGGCGCAGCTTCTCTGCCAGTCACCCACCCTCAGAGGTGGGTGGGGTGCGGGCAGCAAGCCTGCCTGCCAAGGTGGCCCTCCCAGACGGGGCAGGAGGGAGAGAGGGGGCCTCGAGCCTCCATCTGCTTCATGTTGGATGCTTCCTGTCTCCGGAACCCAATGGGCAAAGTCCAGGCTTCCCAAATCAGGAACACCTGGGAGAGGAGGTGGCTGAGTGGGACGAGGAGAGGTTATGCTCCAGTTTGGGAAAGCCTTTGGACAGCAGGGGGCTCTCTCAAGGGACCCTGCCCCTGGCTTTCCCCCATCCTGCTGCCTGTATCCAAGTGTAACTGGGGCAGCATGGAGACCTGCCTTGAGGACTGACAGCAGGTGGGGCGCAGGAGGACAAGTGGTCTGAAACAGCTGGGGTGGGCGGGGCCAGGGCAGGACAATGGCTGTAGTCACCAGGGCCCTGGGAGGAGGTAGTGCCTGAGACAGGGAGGGGACCAGTCCCGGTGATGGCCCTTCCCCTTCTCCACGGGCCCCTGGCTTGCACAGCGGTGGCCCACGTGGGCATGCTCCGAGAGCAGCAGGGACGTAAAACTGAACTCCAGAGGCAGACGCTCCCCCTGGCTGTGCACATCTGGCCCAGGTTGGGGGAGGGAAGGGGTCCATCTTCCAGAGAAGAGTCTGGAAAGCCATGGCTAGCATGGCCACTTCGGTGTCCTGGGCAGGGAGCTGCCCGGGGCCATGAGGTGCCAGGCTGGGGGTTACGGAAAGAGCTCTCTGGCCAGCCGTGTGGGCCAATGCTTTCTCACAGCTGCTGCCCCCTCCTCCCCCCACACCCTGGTCAAAACCAGGCCACTCCTGGGGGCCAGGGACAGCTGGGGTCAGTATGCCTTAAAGGACACATGGGAGAAGGCATCAAGGACCCATGTTACCTGCCTGTCATTCCACCAGGGGAGGGACCAAGCACCTCTGGTACCAATGCTGGACCAGAAGTGGAAGGGGCTTTGGGTCCAGCATTGGTCAACATCCCAGAGCTTCGGTTCCTGGGGCAGTAAAGCTGGCATGCTTGGCCCTCAAACAGGGATAGCAGACCCCTCAGGGGCCAGAGGGAGGGACCTGGAGTGGGGGAGCCATCGCCTGCTGCCCGAGCAGGCTCCTCACCCTCGCTCACTCTGAGCTTCCTCACCCCGCAGTGACTGAGACCAGCAGCAGCTCCCCGCCAACAACGGCCCTGTGTTTCCAGCCCCTCTGGCTCTGCACTCGGACTGGCTGCGCCTCCTCGAGCTGAGCGCTGCTCCGCCCCGGGGGTCAAGGCAGGAAATACCCAGCAGGCAGGCAATGAGGGGACCTGAACTTGACCTCCCTGCCTGCTCTGTCAGTTCGAAAAAGTTGTTTGATTCCATCTGCTTAAAAAAGACGTGACCTAACCAGCCACAGGCCCAAACGCAGGGGTCACTTGCAGGTAACAGCCTTTGGGGGTGGGGCTGCTGAACAAGCCACCCCCAGAACTCGTGCAGGAAATCAGAAGACGGTCAAGAGGCTGTCACCATCAGGCTGCACTGACTGGGCCAGGCCCTGCACCCTGGGCTGCGTGGGCTTTCACGCTCACACTCATCACAGCCCATTTCACAGGACAGGAAACGGAGGCTCGGGGAGGTAACCCACCCATTTTCCTGATGAGTGATTGGAGGAAGTTGGACTCTCGGCTCCAGACCTGTCTGGCCTCAAAGCCGCGTCAACACCGGCCAAACGACCAGAACTCTCTTCTCTTCCTTACCGCCACCACACGCTCCACAGCAGAAGAGGACGCATAAGCGAGCGACACGCGGGTGGGCACGCCACCGCTCTGACCAGCTCTCTGAGGTGCGTTCCGTCCTTTGAGCCTCACAACGAGCTGATGATGAAGGCAGAGCGGCGACAACTAACCCCATTTAACAGAGGCAGAAACCGAGGCCTCTCAGCCCAGTGCTCTTCCCAGTGCCGGGGGACCCAGACGCCACCCTCACGACACCCGAACAGGGACTGAGGGGGGCGGACAAGGGAGCTGAGGGAAGGGGGGCCAAGGACTTGGATGCATGGGGGGCACAGTGGGCGCAGATTCTTTCCCACAACCAGAAGTGAACGGTGACCAGTGTGCTCTGTGGCCGTGGGGCCCTGCTCTCTCGCTCCAGCTGGAGAGAGAGGAGCAACTGGGGCTTGGGGGAGAAGGGAGGACACCCCAAGGTCTGGAGAGAAGGTTATGAAATCTTTATCCTCAGAGACCAGGTTCTTTCTCTCAAAGAAAGTCTAAGGTGGAAACGCCCCCAACGTCTATGACAGATGAATAAATGACATACGATGTTATTCAGCCTCAAAAAGGAAGGAAATTCTGACGCATGCTACATGGAGGAACTTTACAGACACTATGCGAAGTGGAACAGCCGGTCACACACACACAGGCACTGTGTGATCCCACTTCTGCGAGGCCCCTAGAGTGAGTGGTCGGAGACTGGGGGTTGGATGGAGGTGGCCTGAGGGGGCAGGGAGTCATTTCAGGGGCAGCATTTCAGCTGGGGAAGGGGAGGAAGTCCTGGAGACGAACGGCGAGGCGGTCACTCGACAGCCTGCATGTACCTAATGCCGCGGGACTGCACGCCTAAACATTATTAAGATGGTGAACGTCCTGGTATGCGTGCCTCGCCACACTGAGAAACGAAGGGAGAGCGTCTAGACACTCAGATTTGCCTATCTGGCCCTGTGAACACTCTCAGTAGCCGGAGTTCCATTTCTAATAGCTCTGACCCCTCCACGCTTCCAAGTGGCCAGGTCAAGAATGGCAAAGAAATTATCCCCCTTTCTTCTTCAGAGAAGGTCCAAGCTTCAGAAGGGAAAGTCTCCATCAGGCCTGAACTTGGTGACTGGGGGTGAAGGGGTGCTCCCAACCCAGAGCTGGGACAGCTGGGACTTCCTTGCAGGCCTGGAACCCTGCCCCCTCCCACCCCGGGGTCTTGAGTACTCCCCTGCAGGGAGGGCTGCCCCTGGAAGGCTCCTAGGAAAGAGAAGGTACCTCCCACCCTGGGGGCGCGGCAGGGAATAGAGCTGAGCCGGGGCACCTCAGGCTTGTGGCTGAGCTAGGAATGATGGAGCAGGAACCTGGAAAGACTCTTCTGGCTTAGGTACCCTTAGGTCTTGGTGGCAGGACCTGAGCAGTGAGGTCCTCAGGAAGAGCTCGCCCCTCTGGCCTGGCCAGCCAACAAGGGCTAGACCCTGGGAATATGCTAATCAGCCAGTGGGCAGGTCCTGGCTGGGAACAGCACATCTGGAGCCTGGAGCAGCAGTGGTTGGAAATAGACTGGGATAAATACACAGCAGTTCCCCAGGGCCAGGGAGGCAAGGCGGAGGGAGGGGGGCCTCCTGCCTGAGCTCAGACAGGGGTGGGGCAGCAAGGAGGAGGCGGGCAGTCAGGGCGGTGAGGGGTGTGGCCTAGATAGAGAATTGAGGCGCAGCCCCTTAGGTCTGGGGAGGACAGGGAGGGTTCCTGAGCCTGGAGGAGGAGAAAGGCACAGAGCTGGTGGGATCCAACACTAAATTTGCAGTGAGGAAGGACAAACCCCTGAGGGTCAGAGACTGACAGCCAAGTCTGCCCCACCCCCTCTAGGAGTGTTTTCTTAGTGCACTTCTTTGCTCAGCAGCTGACCAAGCGTGACCCACCAGGCACAGGGTCCCTGAATTCGGAGCCGGTGCTCAATTGCTAATGAGCCATGTGACCGTGGCCACGGTCACCCCCCTTTCTGGTCTGTTTTCTCCTCCCCCCAAAACAAGGCGGGATTAAACATCCCCTAGGATTCCTTCTCACCTAAAACCCTCTTCTTTTACTTCTTCATCCTTCCCTCTCCCCCGCACTTTCTTGCTCACAAGCTCTCCTGCTGAGGGCAGGCGGGCTCCTGAATTCCCTGGGACACTCCCTGTGTGTTCCTGCCTTGCTGTTCCCGGACGCCCACCCGCTCCCTTCTGCTGAGCCAGAGCCTGCCACCCCGCCAGAAAAACAAAGAGCCTCAAAACAGCGATTCATGTGCTGGTCACTATGGAAAACGACTCTGATAAAGTGTATGAAGTACTTTTGACATTGTAACACAGAAGGTAATTATAAAGACTACATGCAGCCCTCAAAAAAAGGGGGTTTATGATGATACGTGAAAATAGGAAAAATACAAAATACACCCTGTGATTAAAACTATCTAAAATTTTGCATACTCGAGGAAGGGGAAAAGGCACAAAATAAAATGGCTGTTTCAGAGGAGCGGGAGCAGGGATAGTTGGTGATTATGTTTCAGGTCAATCTACGATTACTGCAATCTTCTCTCCAATATAAACATTGCTTTTGGAATTTAAAAAACCCAGTGCTCTCAAATCCCTCTCGCTCCACCTCCTCCTGGAAGCCTCCCTCACTCCAGCCCAGGAGGCTCTTTCCGTTTTTGAATCCCTCTGGCACAGGCTTCCTCTCAGGACATACGGGTGTGGGGACCGGAGGGCAGCAGCAGAGGCCAGGCCAGCGTCTGGTCTCAGTCTGCCTCCAGCCCTGGCTGCCCTGCCCACGTGGATACCTGGCCTTAGACAGGTTACTTAATCCTTCGCGTCTCAGCTTTCTCATCTTTGAAACTGGGATGACTTTTCTACCGCACAGGGCCCTCTGACGGTCCCCAGATACAACGTTGTGAGCATCATCCCAGTGTGGGCTCAATCAGCTCTCTGATGTATGTGATCACCATCATTACTGCCGTCTTGCCTTGCTCTTTAGTGGCCTGAAATATGTCGATGTACTTGCCTTCCAATCGGGCAGCCGGTTCCTTGAGGCCACGCCCCCACACTGCTGGGAGCAGCCAACCTGCAATTGGCACACTGCACACGCACAGGAAGGCCCCGCCCCCTGGCTCTTTTTCAGGCACGCCTCCCTCCAGGCGCACAGAAGAGAAACGTCCCCTGCCCAGAGGTAAGAGGACTCCAGGCAGAAGAAGCCTAGGGCTCACCTTATGCCATAAAGTAGGGCATTAGAGGGGGGAACACCACCCCAACTCCCCTGCCAGGCTGCTTGTGAGACCAGAGCCTTCACCCAGGCTGGGAGCTTCCCAGGTGAAGGCCTGGGACACAGGGGCATGGCACAAAGGAGAGAGCGTGGCCTTCCCTGTGCACTCTCAGCAGACACACTCAGGCCTTAATGTCTTCATCTGTAAAATGGGGAGGATACGGCGGTTGCAAGGGTCACGAGATAATGCTGAGAAAGGGCCTCCAAGAGCACAGCAGCGGGATGCACACGTCGGTAATTGACACTGCCCTCTGTCTGTCACTACGTGCTGCCCAACCCCACCGCCTAAGGCCGCTTGATGTTCTCAGGAGGCCTGAGCCAGAAGGGGCTTAGGAAGAGGCAGAGAAGGAGTGCGGCAAGGCTAGGCCTTCCCCTTGCCTTGTCTTCAGGCCACCTGAACACCCCCAGGGACTCGGCCCCTACTCCAGGCCACCTTCAGCTCCATCCGTGGCACCTGCTGAAGGGGAGCAGAACCGATTGCCAGATCCCCTTCCCTGGACACGTGACAGGAAGGGAGGTGGCAGCGAGCTGTGGGAACACACTGTCCCAGGGCTCTGTGGGGCCTGGTCACGTGGGAATGGCTGGGTGCAGGCCCTCTCCACAGCCTGGTCATCCTTGCTGTCTCCGAAGACAGTCACAGGGTGGTCGGGACTTTACAAGGCACAGCACAGCCCTGGTGAGGGCACCCCTCCCCCTCCCCAGTTTATCGGAAGGCTGGGAAGGCTCAGAAGAAGGCTCCGTGGCTGAGCTGCACCCAGGCTGCACCTCGGGGGGTGGAGCGCTGGGGGACTTCAAAGCCCTCCAGGGGACGCCAGCTCTGAACTGGCCGTTCACAGGCCCAGGTCAGCTGGCAGCAGGAAGGTTTGTGTTTCTTTTAATATCAACTCGCAGGCATTTAACATTCCTCGAAGCTTAAACACAGAAACATTCTCCTTACCAGACTGTGCTTTCTGCTTTGCCAAACATAACCTGGCTTCCTCCCCTTCCCCCACCGCCTCCATCTGCTCTTGTCTCCAAGATGTAATGATTTACGGTATTTCCCCTGGGGCTGGTGCTGCTGACAGAAGTGAGAAGGAGGAAGCAGCAGGGCTGAAGTCCAGGTGGGGCAACGCCATTGAGCCCTGGAATCTGGGTTCTGGAGGGGTGAGGGCCCAAGGGACATGCTGAGTTGGCTGTGCTGGACACTCTTTTTTTTTTTTTCTTTTAAAGATTTTATTTATTTATTTTCAGAGGGAAAGGGAAGGAGAGAGGGAGAGAAATATCAATGTATGGTTGCTTCCTGTGCATTCCCTGCTGGGAACTGGCCTGCAACCCAGGCATGTGCCCTGACTGGGAATTGAACCGTGATCTCTTGGTTCACAGGCCCACGCTTAATCCACTAAGCTACACCAGCCAGGGCTGGACACTCTTTTTAAGTCTTCTATCCCACAGCCACCGATGGCCTGGGGCACATGGCAGCTGATCACGTGTCTTGGCTGGGCATCTCCTGGGGCCGGATGGGCCAGCCCAGACCCTCGTCCCTGCCTGTCACTCCTGCTAGCCCACGAGTGTGGAGATGGAACCCCCACTCCTTACCCCTGCAGGAAGTAGGTTCCCAGGACTGAATTTAGAGAGCTTTTGCTCTTCAGCCCCCATTTCCTAAATAATGAATAAAATAATGAAGGACTGACTTATGGTTGCCTGGCAACACCATCTCCCTGGAGACACTGCTGAAGACTGGGGCATAGGTCCCACAGCGTCAGGAAAAGATGTGCTCAGGAACTTGGGGTGACATGAGGCAGATGGCCAGGGCCCCACCAAATGGAGCCACCCCCTTCAAACACTAGAGCCTGAGACAGATTGGGGGAGCAGGCGGCCCACGCAGGTCCCCCAGGGGCAATGCTACAAGAACACACAGCCAGAAGCCAGATCCCAAACTCTAAAGCCTCAGCAAAGCATCAGAGAACAAATGCTTCCTGCAAAAAAAAGTCTTTCAGCTCACCTCGCCCAGATCCCATCTGATGTGACCCTTAACAAGCCCAGAGCACCCACTCCCACAGCTCAGGCCCAGGGTGCACTGGTTACTGTTTCCCTCAGTGTCATGGTCACAGAATCTACCCTTAAACCAGGCCACCTTGTGTCAAAAGCGTGAGGCCACATGAGGTGGCAGGGGAGGGTGGATGGCTTCATGCCTGCCCATCTGCACCCTTTTCACAGGTAAGTGAACAGCACCACCTGCAAAGCTGGAAGAATTTCCAGAGACACAGGCTGCAGACAAGGACCCTCTCCCTACATACATGAACAGAGCACCAAAAAACACAGCTGAGGCAGGTACACTTTGAAACGGACTCGGGACCTGCTCCTGCCAATACCCACAGAACCAACTGGTAAGCCTGTGAACGCCAGGGACGGGGGAGTAAGACCCAGCGACCCCAGTGACGAGTCAGAGACCAGCCCTCAGCAGGCCAGCAGACCCTAAGCCTGTCCAACGGCTGGCTGGGGCCTCCCACCTCCTGCAACAGACACTGCTCATCACACAGCACACACGGAGACAGCCTCCAAGCCCTCAACGCGGTGCTCCTGGAAAAGCCACCCGCAGACTAGAGTCGGGAAGTGCAAACAAAGGGAGCTGACATCCCCCAAGTCCATCCTGCAGGAGTGTGGATGAGCCACCTGAGCCAGCTGCGGAAGCCCGAGGACCCAGGCAGATGTGGCCGTCTGAGGCTAGAACAGGACGTCACCTCCAGCAGGGAGAACCACCACATAGGAGAGCTTTTCTCAAACCAGCTTTGAGCCCAAGTCACGGAAGGCCAAGCACCTTGACCTCAAAGGCAAGTGACAAAGATGCCCTCCGCAGTGGCACCTCCGCCTGGCAGCTCCCCAGGCCCTGCTTTGGTGCCCTGGACGCATCTGGGCCCTCACCTGGATCTGCCCTTTGCCCATGATCTTGTCCACGATCTCGTTGTTGTCCTTATTGACCTTGGTCTTGTCGTAGCACTTCTCGTAGCACAGGATCCTCAGGGACTGAGAGCCCTCCAGCTCAATCTCAAACTCCTGAGAAAAGATGGAACGAGGGTCTTGAACCTCTGGAGCTGGGAGATGTGGATCCCAGCAGGTGGGGGCCCCACTTCGCAAGGCTGAGAAGCAGGTGAGGAGGGTCCGCAGGGCCCTGTCCTGAGGCATGGGGCAGCGTGCTCCCCTCCTGGAGCTCTACAGGCCCCCGAAGCACTGATGAAGCGGAGTCTGGGGCCTGGGCTGAAACCCCGAGTCGGGACACAAACACGAGATCAGGAGTCAAAGGAGCAGGGGTGAGGGGCAGAGGGGTCAGAGGGACAGAGCTGGCCCGGCCACCCCAGCCAGCAGGACACGATGAGCACAGGGAGTGGGGTGGGACGGTCGGTGACAAGCTCAGGGGTCCCTTGGGGACCCCAGTCCCCTCTACTCACCTCATCCCACTTGGGCTCTGTCGTGTCCCGAAACACCCTGGTTTTGGCTTTGCTGACAAAATAGCCAAAGGAGTCCACCTCCAGGGTACAGTACAGGTCTGCAGGGGGGACAGGCAGAGACACACTGAGGCCCAAGAAAAAGGGACTTAATGTACTTGTCCCTCCCAACACCCCAAGGGGGCTGCCCTCGGAGTCTGGCCTCCTCACCCCCTCAGCACTGCCCCGAGACGGTGCTACCCTCCTGCCTCCTTCACCAGCCTCCGGCCACACTGGTCTCCTCCCTGAAGGTGCCCAGCTCTCCGTTAGGGCCCTTGCTGTCCCTTCACCCCTGATCATGTGCCTCCTCACCACTGAGGCCTCACGCCACGTCTTCACTGGCCACGCTGACCGAGGAGATACTCCTGCCCACCTCCCCCAGGTCCCTTCACAGGGCATCACTGGCATTTGAGGTGGGAGTCTCCGGGGGCATCTGGTCTCTGGGGGCCGAACGCTGGCGTAACCCCGGCCACTGAGACGACCAGAGTGCCTCCCCCATCCCAACAGCTCCGTTTGGTATTGTTTTCTTCATGGCACTTAACTTTAACTGAAGTTGTCTTTTCTTTCTTGTCTCCCCTCCCCCTTCACATCAGCACCACACAGGCAGAAGCCTGGTGTTCTTAGCCACCGTACCCTTAGTGCTAAGCCAGGCATACACATGGCAGGCAAGCCCTACTGGATAGCTAGTCGTTTCTCCCCATCTGCCAGATGAGAAAACTGAGTCACAGAGAGACAAAGGGACTTAACGTCACATAGGATCAGAAACCCAGGGCTCCTGGCTCCTCTCCTCTCGGCCAACCCCATGTGGGGTGAGTGAATGGAGCTCTTACCACCCCCCAGTGCTTCAGGTAACCTTCAGTGCTTTCAGTAGTGGAAAGCTGGGGCCAGGGGTAGGGGAAACTTTCCCCAGTGTGTCCATTTTGAATCATGACCTTTAAGGCTGAAAATTTTCTCCCCTCTACCCTGAGACCCAGCCAACCAGGCCACAGCACTGGGTGGTCACCCCAGGCCCTCTGCAAATCCGCACGTTCCCTCTGTGGCTGGAACCCGGCAGCCTCCGTCTCCTCATGACAGGAACTGCCAAGGTTGTTTTCCAGGGTAATGTGTGTGTTGTGGGGGGTGCTTTGGGGCAGTACGGCCAAGCCTCTGCAGCATGAATCAAGGGGCAAAGGGCAGAGGTCAGAGGGTGGACATACAGCTCAGGCCCTGGAGTTGGCCAGCCAGGCTGTTTTCCAAGAGAATGGAGGTGCAGCTGCCCCCAAGTTGCCTCTAGCTGGGTGTGACGCAGAGCAGATACAGCTGCGCATCAGGGCGCATGGGGATGTGGGTGCAGATTAAAGGTGAACGACGCCGAAGGCCCGAAGCACGCAGCCTCTGCCGGATCAGACTGCGGGTCTGGGTGGCCGGGAGATGGAGGGGCAGGAAGGGCTGTCACCATTTATTGATTTGGTATAAATCCGCCCTCAGGCACTGGGAGCTGGTTCATGAGGAAAAAGGGGAGGCTTCAGAGTCAGACTGTCTGGGTTCAAATCCGAGCTCTGCCCAAATCCCCAGCCTCTCTGTCTGACGGCTTTCACCTGCGCAACGGGAGTGATCGTGGTGCCCGCACCCTCGGCCTGACCGTGCGGCTGTAGTGAGTTCCCTAGGACAAGCCGCTCTGAACACTCACTCACAGGTCCTAACCCCTCAAGTCAGAATGAACATCTGAGCCAGTTGGAGGGAAGAAGACAGGCTGGACATAAGGAGAGATTTTGTAGTCGCTCGTCCCATGTTTAACCACTCAGGCCCGTCCTGGCCAACATGAAGCAGAGAACAGAGGGAGGGCGAGACGCCTGGGCATCGTGGAGCTGGGAGGCGCCCAGTCCAGCTGCCAACTCGGGTGCGTGTAATAGCTCTGCGGAGCTTACTAACCAGAAACACTCCTGGGTGGTGACCCCCACCGCCCACAGAAGGGGACTCCGTGGGCCTGGGGAGGGCCCAGGAAGCTGCCACCTGCACGCGCAGCACAGCATGAGCGATGAGTGCAGAGGTCCCAGCCGCCCTGGGAGGGATGATGCTTTGAAGGGAAGGGGTGGGCTTCGGAGGCGGAAGACTCGCATGCTACTCCACCACCCATGTGACCTGCCCGGGAACATCCCTGCGCCCCCGGGGCCTCCACTTCTTTGTGTGTAAAATGCAAATGGTATCAGTGAGCTCAGCAGGAAGCCTGGAAGATCAGAGCAAGTTATACACCGGAGAAGGCTGTGACACACCAGGGCACGCCCCATGCATTTCCCCAGCACCTAGTAAGGTGCCCAGGCACACAATAGGTGTCTGGAAATTAACTGCTTAGTTCAGCATTTCTGAGCTCCTATTCATCCAGCAAAAAAGGACACATGGTTCTGCCCTCTAAGAACTCGCTCGGGAAAAGCAAATTGGAAGTAACAGAACAGTATGGCAGGTGCTGTAAGCATGGTTTGCCCGGGCCCATGGGAACACAGAGCGAGGAGGCTGATCAACCCCAGGAACTCGGGCTTCTCATGCATGTTTATTGAATGTCTGTGAGTCTATGGTGTGGCCTCTGCACGGTGTACTGCACAGGGAAGGCCAAGGGCAGACCTTGCCCACCAGGGAGCAAGAGGAGTGGGAAGGGGCTGGCGGAGAGGAGCCGGGAGCCCCGGGTTTCTGACCCTGTGTGATGTTAAGTCCCTTTAATCTCTCTATGACTCAGTTTTCTCATCTGGCAAACGGGGAGAAACTATTACCTGTCTAACTGACTCACAAGCTCCTGCAGGAGAAAAACTAGATCAAAAGTGTAATCGTATCTTGTGAAATGCCAACAAATGCACAGATTTAGTGGGTGACGATAAAGCAGGGAGAGAAGGCGGTGTGTGGCGGTGTGCCCGTACTGCACGCACGCAGTCCTACCGCAGCCTGCTCTAAGGTCAGTGTCAACAAACTCGATCACTTCTATGGAGACAGAAGCTGAGGTTCAGAAAGGTCAGGAGCGTTGCCCCAGGTCACACAGCTTGTGATCAGCAGATGTGAGGCTGGAGTCCAGGACTTGGAGACAAAGGGCAGGACAACGTCCCTGCCCAGGGGAGCTGGTTCCTGGCCTTGGGGGACATGCCCCACATCTCAAGGCAACAGCAAGGCCCCAGCCCGGCAGGCCAGAGAAGAGCACGTGGGTAGTGGGAGGCCCCACGCGATGGGTCCACGGGGACTTTCCGGGACAGGGTGAACAATGGCCCACCCAGCCTCTTCCTAGGGCTGGTGGTCAGGGACACTTACTCGCTGACTGCTTGAACCCCTTGGCAGAGTGGACGATGACATGAAGGAAGCCATAGAGTCCCGGAGACTCGTCGTCTGCAGGAGAGCAAAGCCCCCAGGGTGGGGGTGGTGAGTCACTCAAGAATCTGAGACACAGAATGAGCCTAGGTCTGACAGCACCACCTGGTGGTCGGATGCAGAAGTTTGCAGAGCCCACTGCTTCCAGAACCATGAGATGAGCTGGTGCCCCTTCGCCCTCCACTCAGCCTGGGAGGCCAGTCCACACCTTCCCTTCCGGACCCAGGATTTTGTACCATCCCCCAGGGGCACCCTCCCTCGCCCTCTGGGTCCTGCTATCCCATGGCTGCCCTTCTCAATCTGGCCTTTCAAAGTAAAAGTTAGCCAGCAAGTCACCCTGTGCCAATGGGAGAGAAGGCCCATCTCTGCCTCCTCTTTGGAACACAGAGGGCAGGTGACCCTCACATGCGGCGGAGAGCTTGCCTTCAAAACCCCTGTCCAGCACCCACGGGCAGCCAGGTTCTACCCACTCTAGGCCAGTTACCAGCCCCGGTCACAGCCCTGCCCAGCTCAAAAACCTCCTGTGGGCGTCTGGGCTTAAACAGCAAACTGCCTTGCTGGGCACTCCGGGCCCTCTGAGACCCAATCCCTGGAAACGTCTGGCCTAATTTCTCATGCACTGTTCTAGCCCATCTCCCCTTCCTCCTACCCCGACCCCTGCCCCACGCTGGTCTTCTGCTTCCACTACCTGACCACCTCGTGAATACATTAATGACACGATCCCCCTGCACCAGATTTTTCTCCCAAGCCAGTGGGGGCCAGGGAGGTGCTGGGGCCTTCTGGGGAAATGGACAACCCCTGCTCAAGCTTCCTCTGTCCCTGGCAAGGTCCCTGCGGAAGGCCCCAGCAATGCCCTGGGGCACTGGACCATGCTGATTGGGCAGCCGTGGGTTCCAGATCTTACCATCTTTATTGCTGGTGACAGGAATGTTGTGGACAGTCCTAAGTTTGAAACAGGATCCCGTGAGCACCTGGAGCTCCACTGAGCTCAGGACAAAGGCCTGGAGATCTGTAGGAGGAGCCGAGAGAGCAGACGTCATCACAGGTCCACTCAGACCCGAGGCTCCCTTTGGGGGCTATTGCAGGAAAAAAAACCACTTGGTTCTAAGGGCAGAGTTGGTCACTGGACGAAAGGGGAAGACTTGTGAACCCTCACATGGGTGCTGTCAGAGGGGTATGAATGGGGGAGTCCAACTGAAGAGGCTCATGTAAGTGTGTAGGAGAGGGGGAGGCGGGGATAGCGGACCTCGGCTCTATTACTAATTCATTGTATGCCTTAAGCAAATCACTTAAATTCTTTGGGCCTCAATGGCTCAGTAACATCAATTAAGAGCCACCTGCCCTGGCACTTTATAGAGTGACTGTGGGGGCTGAAGAGGAGACGCAGGACACGAAAGTGCTTGGGAATACACAAGGCCGTCAGGGCAGTGTAGAGTGGGGCAGGACCTTACCCTTCTTCTGTAGTTTCTGAATCGCTTCTCTCCACTCTGACCTTTCATAGTCCGAGGACAGTAGGAACAGGTAGCTCTGAAGAGAGGAGATGACAGTTCAGTGGGGTGACCCTAGTCAGACCAAGCTCATTCCTGGATTTTAGGACTTCAACAAAGCTACTTCTTACCCACATACCACACCCTAGGCTTTGGGGGGAAGCCCAGTGATAGGAGTGGCAGGGCCAGTGATGGCCGGCAGAGGGCACTAGCTCCACACCAATGGGAAGAAGGAGTCCAGGGCCGGAGCCACAGCAGCCTCCTTGAGAATCGGGGCCTGAGTCCCTCATTCCCACAGGTCAGGGCTGGGAGCCACAGAGAATGGACAGCCCTGGACCAAAGAAGGGGGCAGTCTCGGTCCCGTCCCCACCCATCCTGACCTTTCCGTTCCGATTGTGGATCCGAAATGGGATTGTGGGGGAATTGAGCAGCAGCAAGAACTCGTTCTCAAACATCTTCTTCTTCAGGCGCTCGATGGCCCGGCTCTGTCCTTTGTTGGCTTTCTGCGGGGGCAGAGGGCACAGACGGTTTTCCTCATGCTCAGACTCCACTCCTCACCCTGCGGCTCCAAGCACAACTTTCCCCTGCGTGCTGATCGTATTTTTTTTTTCTTTTTCAATATTTTATGATGCTGTGACACCTTGGAAGGCTTACGTGGCCAGGGAGAAAACTATTCCTCCTGGGTCATGCTAATTTCTAACATATCCCCGACCTCCTCCTTTATGTAACTCTCACATGTCACCCCCCTGTCCTAAGTCACCCAGAGCCAGGTACCAGATTACTAGGGTCAGCCTCTATAGCCCAGAGCCTGCCAACATCACCCGAACTAGCCAGTCCTACACCGTTTCCTGCCCGGCCTTCCTTTCCCTGGGAAAGTGCCACACAGGCTCCTTCTGCCTCCTGGCCAAATCTGGCGCTTCCCGATGTGGCTGTGTGGTGTGGTGTGCGCCCTTCTCTTACACTGTAACTAGTAAAGGTCTTCCTTTAGTAGCATTAACCTCTTCTGTCACCTCTATAAATTAAATCTTGAGTACCCTGCTTAATACCTCAGACACCTTTCAGCACAAAGCCCCAATTCCTGGCCTGGGGCACAGGGCCTGCAAGGCTGGGTGGCAGCCTCCATGCCCTGCCTGACATGCCCCACACCCCAACCTGCGCCCTCCACCTCCGCCTCAGGTGTTATTCCCTGTTCTCTGATAAGCCATTCCCTCTGGTTGGTGTCCCCTTCTCCAATTTTCCAAGTTTATATTTTATAAAGGACCCTTCCCTTTTATTAACAACTCTTATGCTTAAGTCTGATCCCATGCCATACTCAAACTCCAAAGCTGAAATTCATTTCTGCAGCATTTTTTTTTTTTTTTACCCAGCAGACTAGCAAAACTGTAACAATGGCTCCCAACCAGTGTTGTGACAGTGTGGGATGTGAGTGACTGTCACACACTGCTGTCACACACTGCTGGTGGGAACATAATCGGATGCGCCCTTTCCAGGGGGATGCCTGGCAAGTACATGCACAAGCCCTTTGCCCCAGACACCTCACTTGTAGGGAGTCTGCCAGAGAGAAGACACATGAGTGCAGCAGTGCTGGCTGCAGACTTGCCTGCGACGGACGAACAGAGAACCAGAAATAATCTAAATACCCAAATACACTGTTGCGCAGTCAAGCAGCAGAATAGCACGCGGCCATTAGAAAGAACCCGACAGACCCAAACTAAGGTGCCCGGTTAAGTGAAAAGCTTAAATTGCAAAACAACACCCGCAGTCTAATCTCATTGAAGCACGGAACAATGCGCATGCGCATGCGCACACACCAGCCCCAGCACAGCAGAGACGGGAAGAATGAGACTCGAACTCCTCACAGCGGGGGGTCAGGGACAGCTGGTCAGTGTGACTACACACTTCGGCATTGCGAGTTTTCCTTAAAACAAGACAGGGCTACACTAGTGATTAGGGGAAAAAATAAGTTTAAAAAATGTTATTAAACAAGTAAATCACTGCTGCTTCTGTGCTTCAGGGAACGACTTTGCTGTGCTTTTCCAGTGACTCCTCCGTGGGCGGTAATGGGCACGCCTTCCCGCCCCCCCCCCCACCCCGACAAGGAGCTCTGTGAGGCCTCCGGCACAGCGCAGCCAGCGGCCAGCGGAGCTCAGTTAGCGCTGATTCGACTGAGCAGAAGACCGCATCTACACACCTGAGGCAGAATGGAAGGTGACCAACCCACCAGCTCCCGGGGCCAAGTGGGGATGGTGGGCAGCGCCAGATGGGGCGACAGGCTCCACTGAGGCCAGGTGGGGCCTGGCTATTTGGCTGGGGGGTGTGGGGGACACACCTGTGCGGGTCCCATGCTCCTTCTGGACAGATGCACCCCCTGCAGACCCTCGCTTCCAAACACCCCTGGCATTATTTATTACTGGGGCCTTCTTCTCCCCCGTTCAAGGAGAGGTGTCTGAGATGAAAGGATCCTTAGAGGCCATCTGTTTGTCTTCCTCAATAATCATTTATGAAACAAGTATTTATTATATGCCAAGTACTAGGGACATAAAGCAGCCCCTTGCTAGGGTTCAAATCCTAGTCAGTAAAGGAAAAAGCTGACCATGCAATTATAAAGCAGTACTGATGAAGCAAAGCAAAGAGGCAAACATCAGGAGCCAGGAAGCAGGGCACCCAACCCGGCCCACAGTGGGTGGACATTAGGGAAGGTTCCCCAGGGGAAGGGAGGCCAAAGCAGAGCTGGATGGGTGAGGAGGAAAGCAGACCAACCGAACAAGCCCCTCCATGCCCTACCTGCTATGCATTGGGGGGGATGCCTCCTGGGGGCTTTCCGCTAGCCTCTGCTTTCAATCATACAAATTGAAGACTATGCATTTTCCTGTCAGTAGCGCTTTGACTGCATCCCACAGGTTCTGATATGCAGGGCTCTCATTTTCATGCAGTTCCCACTTTGATTTCCTCTGTACTCCGAAAGTTTTAACTTGCCAGGCTTATATTTAACTATATTCTAGTTGTCGATTTCTACTTTTTCTGCACCGTGGTCTATGAACATGACAGGTATCCCATCACTTTTTTTTTTTAATTTGAGATTGCCTTTGCAGCCTAAAACATGTTCCACATGTGTGGATGTTTCACGTGTGTCTGAGAAGAACCTCAGTTCTCGGCCAGGGCACAAGCTTCTGTGTATTTCCGCATCAAGTGCGTCAGGCATGCAAGGCTCCTCTGTCCTTGGTTTTTGCCTCTGTGGTCTGTCAGTTTGTGGGAGGCTTCCCAGGCCCTTGTGCATGTCCTGCTTGCCCTCAAGAAGGCCTTCTTCTCTTGCTTCCCTTTTCTACAGTGTTGATACGCACTCTTCTCCAGGAAATTTCCCAGGATTAACCTCACTAACTTCAGAGCACTGACTCCTTGGCTCGCCCATCACCTGCAGTGCTATCTGCCAAGATCAAAGTCTTTCCCTAAACGTGTGTGTGCCTGAGGCCTCCTTCTCTTGCCTCCTCCCTCCTCATCAGGTTCCCAACCCTCGCCACCTCCCCTGCCTGCACTTCTTGATACACCCGGGTCAAAGGGCCCCAATAAAAACAGCCGACTCCCCTGTGCCGGCTCAGAGGCCAGGCGCTGCTCACCTCCTTCTGGATTTCACTCTTGAGGGCAGAGATCTTCATTTTCATGTCCTCCAGCTCATGGTCTGGGAAGGGGTGCACGTGGGGGCTGGCCTCCGCCTCCTCGGGGGACGGGAACACGAGGTCGGCCAGGGGGATGTACCATTTGCAGTCATATTGCTGGTGCTTCCTGCCAATGAACCAGAGGAGGACCTGAGCCACAAGGAGCTTGGCCTGAACTGCTGAGCCCCAAACCGCCTAAAAACGATGTGCTGAGAACTCATCACAGACAAAAATGGTCCACTGCCCTGAGTCGCCCAATCAGGAAACACATGCACAGAGGTTCTGGGGACAGGCGGCAGGGAGCGCTCTGGGCCTTGGCCGTGCCAGTCTTCTGGTCTGGTATGACTGATGTTTCTAAACATCCCGAACCTCGCCGGCAGGAGCAAGAGAGGGCACGCTTTCCTGTTCCCCATCCCACGCTCTCCCCTCCCTTCCAGTCTGCCTGTACTGAGCTCACACTCATTATCTTTTAGGCTAGAGATGGAATACAAATGTTATTTTGAATGCCAACTCTGATCAACTGAGGTCACCTGAGGTACCGGAGAGAGGATTATAAAGCCACATTCGAGCCCGGTGGGCAACAGTGCCGTGGCTCATTAGTCAAGTCTGCCGTGGGCGGAGGACTGAAGGAATGGGCATGTGTTTGCTTATGACTGCCACCTGCGCCTCAAAGTAGTCTCAGATCTAGTGCCAGGGAGCCCTGACTTTTACTGAGTCTCATAACACCCCGCCTTCGCTCACCTCCCCCAGAACACAGGTCTGCACCTCTCACCCCGGCGCCTCAGTGTTGCAGCAAGCTCAAGGCTCGTCTCCCCTGGACTGTAAGCCAGCGTACTTGGCACACGGTAGGTGAAAGAATGTGGGATGCATACCAAACAACCTTCTCTGCTCATGGCGCAGAGTGGGGCCACATCACTAAGTCTGGAGAGGGAGGTGGAAAATGGCTTTCAAGTCAGATTAAGGTTCAAATCCCATCTCCTCCACTTCTAGTTGTGCAACCTGGGGCAACTTATTTTACTATTCTAAGTCTTTCCTCTCACCTGTGAGATGCAGAAAATAATACCTATTTTATAAAGTTGTTGGGAAGATTAGAAATAATATATTCGAAGCATTTGTCATGGCACCTGGCATGGCAGACCCACTCAATAAATGATAGCATCGAATTTAATGAATATTCACTGACTCGTGAGCAAAAATGTAGAGACGTCTAATAAAAGAAGAATGCTTCAGTACATTATGGCGTATCTACTTGTAACATCATGCAGGAAAGTGAAATGATGATTATGAAGATTAGGCAGCAACAGGGAAAATGCTTATGACGTGAAATGGAAAAAGCAGAGCCCCAAATTGGGTATTCACTCTGATTACAAGTATCTGAAAAAACGTATAAGAACATTAAAAAAAACTGGAAGGAAATACAGCAGCAGGAGACTGATGCTTATGTTCAGATGGGTGATGGGGTTTTTTGTCTGTAATTTGGTTATATTATCTTTATAATTAAAAACATCATTTATTTTTAGAAAAAGACTGTGCAGTAAAATAAAATAAATTAATATGCTTTTAAAAAAGGAAAACATGCAGATTGCTCCAGGTTGCTAAGGGGCTCCACGGGGGGCAGGGTCAAGCTCCTTCCCAACTTTACACCCTGGGCGCACGCACACTCACCCTGCAGATGTCTTCTTGAGCTTGGCGCACAGTAGGACATCTGTGAAGAGGAAGACGTGCCGCAGCTTCCGGGAACCCTCTGACACTTCCACCAGGAAGCCGTCCTTCACCAGCTGCCGAGTCTGAGAGAGATGGCACACCCACCCACCCGCTCAGGCACGGTCAGCCCAGGGCCCAGCCTGCTCAGGTACACCGTCCCGCTGAGGGGTGGGCTGCGGGGAGGGGCTGTAGTGCCTGGTTGTTAAGAGCAATGGTTTGGGGATCACATGGACATAAGCTTGAATCCAGACTCTGCCACTTCCCAGCTGTGAACTTGGGCAAGTTTCCTGACCTTGCTTAACCTCAGTTTAACCATCTGTAAAGTGGGGGTAATGATGGTTGCCCATAAGGGAGGGATCACCAGGACGATGCGTGCACAATGGCATAGGGCCAGCACATCCGGTGTGATCAACACATGGGAGCTTGATGCGTTTCTACAGCTCTCCACAGCTCCACCTGGACGGACCCTAGTTCAAGATGACTAAGTTCCTCTACCCTGGGGCACGGACACTCCCAACCCCCAACACCCACCCCACAGTCCTGCCTAAGAAGTTGATCTAGATTCAGCTCCACTTGACCTGCAGACCCTCCCAGGCCTGTGGATGCTACCTCTGAGTAAATTCTTCAACCAGCCCAGACGGGCAGGAAGCCCTGGGCTCCCCTCTGTGGGGCTGCAGGTGTGTCCGGGGGAACCTGCAGCCATCTCTAGCCTGGGCGCTAGAGGGTCCAGAGCGCCGTTTCATGCAGAACTTCCAGGGTTTCCTCCCTGCCACCCTCAGAGGCAGTGGAATCCCTGGGGCTGTCACAATCTGTCCCAGCCTTCCTTGTATTACATACCACATCAGAGCTGCACACCCTACAGCATGTAGGTAAGTATGTGGAAAGTATAGCACTGAAATGATCTGAAACTGACAGTGTTATCAGCCTGCTGGAGGTCTTTCAGCTAATCCCCGAGTCAAATGGACAAGTGACATTCCAGGGTTTGCAAACCACGGCTGGGAGCTGCAAGCAGGGACAGCTCTCTGCGCTCATTAGTCACTCTCTAGATCCTGTCCCTCATTACTTCCCTCCCCAGGAGACACTGGGGACTCATAACTGTAACAAAGGAGCATAAACCCAGCCAGCCTGCGCTCCTAAACACCACTCAATTCCCTCTGCTGGACAGGAAGTGCTGTACGTGGGCCAGGCTGCTGACCCATGGCGGTGACTATCTCTCTGATTCTTCAAATTGCTTCTCCTCACTGGGTCACCCCCCCAACCCTTCCTCCAGGAAGGGCCCCCAGGGAACTAGAGCTGCTGTACCACATCTAGGTGCTCATCTGGGACTTTCCAGTAACCTGGCTGCCTCGGCCACCTCTCCCACCAGCTTTTCCTGCTACAGGGCTCTCTCCCTGGCTTCTCCCACCTGCTTATGCAGGCTCATCAGAGGCAGCTCAGAGCTCCCACTCCCTCAGACTCTCCAAGCTCCCTCAGACTGAGCCATTATCTTCCAGGGGGACCCTGTGGGCATCATACCACCCATGGTATAGGGGGTATTCGTATTTAAGACTGAGATAGCCAGAGCCCCCAAGTCCCTGGTAAGGAGGACAGTGCATGGGGCTTATAGAAAGCTAACCCCAGCTAAAGAATCTAGTTCTTTCTGACACTTAATGGCTAAGAGATCTGCCACACCTGGAGAGACTCCCCAGGCCTTGGTTTCCTCTTCTGTCACAGTGGAGATTACGAAGATTAATGAGACACTGGACTTAAAGCTGTTAGCCCAGGGCCTAAAGTCCTCTCCGTGGCTGGGGGTGAGGGCCAGGGCTGCAGAGGCACAAGGCACAGAGCCGCATGCCTGTGGGTGCAGGAGAGCAGGGGCGGGCAATCTGGTTGCCAGGTGAGAGCGGCTGTGCAGGGCCCTGGGCTCACCTCCCCTTTGGGCGTTGTGACGGCAGTCCGGCGGGGGTCAATGTCCTCATTGATGCTGGACAGGAAGTTCTGGGAGATGCGGAGAGCATCCTGAAGTAGCGGGTAGTCTGGGTGGTCCACAGGTGTGTGCTTCAGCAGGTCCTGGAGAGGGTTGGGGTGGTGAGTCGAGGGAGGTTCTAAAGGGGCTTTAATAAGACAGTGAAAAGCACTCCATTCTCACTAAAAGAATTCTGGGGGTGGGCATTCAGGGATCCACACTCTAATCTGGTCATGCCTATGAAATCTAAACTAAAATTAGGGGCAGCAGCGGTGAAGGCAGTGGGCCCCTTTATTTCTCTGCTGAAGTCATTACTCTCCCCGCTTGGGTGTGGGGGGAGCCAGGTGGAGTCTCATCTCACCAAGCAGCTGGGAGAGACAGCCGTCTACCCGCCCCACAGCTGCTCCAAGGGCACTGCAGAACAGTAGGCAAGGGATTGGCGAGGCAGGAAGTGCCTGCCTCCGAGGGAGCATTTGGCCAAATGTCAAGCTTAGTGGCCCGGCTATATTTAGGCGCTGGCCCCACTGGCACGGTTACCGCAGGCCAGGCAGGCGTGGCTGGGCCTGAGGCCCCTCTGTCCAGTTTCCCAGATGGGCTGTGCTCAGTGACTCCAGCACCTGTCCCCTCTAGGCTCAGTCTCTCATGGAATTCCTGACCAGTCCTTGGCCACTCAGGGCTCTGACACTCACGTGTAGGACCAGGGTGCTCCTGGTGACTCGGTCAATGGGCTTGTAGAGCAGAGCTGTTGGGGAAGGCAGGGAGGAGACAGGACACATGAAACACAGGAGCAGCTTGAGGCCTTAGGAACCAGTCTTGCCCCCCGACCTGCCTCACTCCCCTGCACAGACACCCATGTGCAGGACAACCACCCTGACAAGCGGGTTCTGCAGCAACTCGCACCGCCATCCTCACCCCAGGGCAGGCCAGACAACACGGCAGGCAGACACACAGCCCTGGCGGCCTGGGCCCTCTCCCACCAGGTATGGTTTCTTCCAGGGCCGTCTCTAGACCTGTCCTGGCCTGACCAGGCTCAGGGGGTGGAGGCAGGTGCCCCTCTGTAACCCCCTTGCCCTGACGGCTATGCCTCACCTTACCCTGCAGAGCTCCAGCACACTCTGGGTCACACCTGGAGCCCCAGAATGTTGGCAGGAGACATGCTGTTTTTCCAGGGAGGGCAGCTCCCTCAGGCCCAATCACTCTCACGCTCCTCTGGTCCAAGGCCTGGCACTGCCAGCTGGAAATGGCAGGCTTCCTTCTGACCCACATAGCCAGCCTCACCTCCATGAGAAGACCCCTCTCTGTGCCCTCAAACCCCCAGACAAAACAGGGCAGGCTGAGGGAGGCAGGTCGACTCTACAGAAAGGCTCTGCTCCAAGCCAGTGGCAGCCGAGGGGGCAAAGCTTTCCTGAAGGAATTCGAGTGGGGCCTCAGGGAGCCCTGAAGAGGTGGGGGGAAATGCAAGCTCAGCAGGCCCCTGTTCGCCACACCCCTCGGTGACCAGGACACCAAATGAGGATTGCTGGGATTCAGCAGAGACAGGTGGAAGCGGCAGCTGGTCGAGCAGTACTTCCAAACAAAGCTGCCTGTAAGCAGCTGTGCCCTGCCTCTCCCAACATGGGTACTTCATCCTCAGTCCTGCACCTGGATGCTTCTGGCCATGGGGTCGTGACCTCTGTCCTCCTGCCATGAGACACTGGACTATAGGAGCAATGAGGCAGGATGCTGGTTTGGGGAGGAAAACCCTAGACTGGGTATCCCACAGGACCAGACGGGGACAGGTCTGGGAGCTGACATTCACACTCTCACCAGCCCCCAAGCCCCAGAGTCCCCCAAAGCCCTAGATAGAAATCCCCTGTGCAGCGCTAAGCAGACACTTTGGGAACACTGTGCTGGCTGTGGAGGAGATGCAGTCTCAGTGGTGTGCCACGAGTCTTATCTGCAGTCTTTGCTTGGCTGCCCATTAGAATCACTGGGGAGCTCTTAAAAGACACAGCTGCCAGCCTCCCTCTCCTCACCACATGAACTAAATCTCAGGCTCTGCCGGGTGGAACCTGGGTATCAGCATTTTTTAAAAAGCTCCTTTGCCCATTTGGATATGCAGGAATGACTGAAAACCACTGCTTTATGCAAACATATTTCCCATGACTTATTTGTAGCCCTTTCTTAATTTAGCAACTCCTAGAGCCCTTCCCCCTGGGCTACGGGAGCCGGAAGGGACAGGAGCAGGCTGGGGGCGTCCTGGGATAGTGAAGGTAGAGCCCAGTGATCGGCCAGGGGGTCCAGTTCAGAGGCTGTTTAGCGTATGCACCTGTGGCTTCACTCATCTTGGGGGGAAATCACACCCTGAGAACCCCGGAGGTCCAAGAGAAAGTGCAAGTTCGGCAGACACCTGCCAGGGCGGGTCCTCAAGTTCACTGGGGGAAAGCTGATCCTGCGGTGTCAGCTCCCTCCGTCCCTCTTTCGGGTCCCAGGAGGAAGAGGTTTCTGACTAAGCTCAGAGGGCTGCACAAATGGTGGGTTGGGTTTCAGAGGGGTTATTAATATGCCTGTGGTCACCTCAAGAGTCCACCTGATGGGAGCTGTGGAATGAGTCCTGCACCTCGGCCCGGGTGGGAAAAGGGCAGCTGGGAGGAAGTGAGCGGGGAGGGAAGTGCAGGCAGAGGCCCTGGGGACAGAGCCACATATGGAAGGAACCAGGGAAGGAAGAGTGACCTGAAGTTCACACTTCCCAGGGCTCCTGCACGCCTGCTTCCCCTGAAGATTCAGAGCGAAGAGCCCGCCTTTCCCCGTTCACCTGTTCCTGCCCTTCACCTGCCCTGCCAGTTTGCTGCCCCTGCTTCTCCCACTCTCTCCACTCCTCACCATGCCGTTCCTGTCCCTGGAATAGACATGGTTCACCAAGCTGCAGCACCTATCTTTCCCCCTCCTCCAGGAAGCCTTCCCTGACCAGGACTTTTGCAAACAATACCCATAGTGCCTCGAAGTCAGACCACTGACATGAGCAAGCTGGCCTCTCTCTAGTTTGTAGGGTACTTGCTCTATGTCCAGTGGTACTGTTTGACATGCATTATTTCCTTTGATTAAAAAGGAAAGCAATTAGCACTAGCCCCATCTCACAGACCAGGAACTTCCCTAAGGCACAGAGAAGTTAAGTTAATTGCTCTTAGATTCACAAGGAAGGAGTGGGTGAGTCTCTCCTTAGGGGCCTGGGTCACACATGACTTTCTTTCACACCCCCCACAGCATCTGGCACGGGGCCCTGCGGAGCTCACAAACAGCCACGAACTCCAGAGTGAGCCCCAAGTTGCACAGTCTCCATGGGACCCTCAGAACCGGCATCCCTGAGAGGAGCTGAGAAGATTCTAAACAGTGTGACTAGCAAGGGCTCACTCACTCCTTACTCCCCGCTTTGAGGCTAACTTCAAAGACTGCATCACAGGCACCAAAGAAACCCTGAAATCCGGGTCCCAGGCCTGTTTCACTAAGACTAAGCTTCCTTTTGGGAAAGGAAAAGGAAGCAAAGGGCTGGCCCCCTCCTTTTTAGGGAGGCAGAGGTAGGACCTGACCAACTCCTAGGTCACATCAAAAGAGCATTTCCTTTCTGATCTTCGAACAGGCTCTTTCCAGCCCAGCTCCTCTCTCGTCCCCAACCTGTCAGAATCTGAGCTGGAGGGCAGGAGCACAGGGCAGCTCCTGCCCAGGGACACCTCCGTCAGGAGCCTTGACACAGGACAGCCTGAGAAGGTGAGGGGACAGCAGTCCCTCTGGCACAGTGGCCCCTGGGAGAGAGCCCAGGAAACCCCACCATCTCTCCTCCAGCACACTGCCCCCCCTACCATTCAGCCTTTGATAAGGAGCTCCAGGTTACCACGGAGATGTGAAAGCTCAGTGACTGGGAAGGGTGCAGAGACAAAGCGCCTGGTGGGAGGGGAGAGACAGGGCCAGCTGCCTGCCACTCCAACACACAGGGACCCAGAGGTAACATCTGACCCCACGCCCCTGCCAAAGGCAGCCGGGGTCATCCCTAAGGCACTTCTTGCCTCCGAGAGCAGAGCCCACCAGCTTCCCGACACCTCCTTGCCTGGCCCTACTTCAGCCTCCTTGGAGCGAGAGCCTGGCTGACAGCAGATGCCTGTCCCGGGACCCCTCGCTGAGGGGACTGCCAAGAGCTGATCCCTTCCCTTGCACGGTGGGCGTGTGACCTTCACGGAGCAGCAGACTGCCACGCCCCCTCTCCCGCCAGCTTCACTAGGTGCCAACACCTCAGCTCCAGGGTCTCCAGTGACTGGAAATAACCCCTCAGAGCAGCCCACTCCTTCCTGCTCCCCCAGCCGCACCCGGGTCTCCCCGGGTCTCCCGCCGCTGCCACTGAGAGAAGAGCCATGTCTCGAAGGCAGCATGTGCTCTCTGAGCACACAATACCCAGGCGCTCAGCCCCCTCTCCTCTCCGGAAACAAAGAAACTCCCAACTTCTCACTCCAGCCGCCCTCCTTGTCCAGCACGCTGCTGTCCCGACCACCTGTCACTCTCACAGGCCCCCTGCTGACCCCTCTCCAGCCCTTTAGGTTGCTATACCTGCAGGGACAGTCTTGTCACTTTGTCTTTAACAGCCACTCCAGGAAGTTGACCATAGCCTCTCAAGCTAAGCCACCAATTCCACACAGACCCTCGGGGGATATCGGGACCCTTCTAGCCTGGTCCTTCCCTTTCTAAGTCATTCCCGCCCAGAGTGGCCCCCAGACTTCAATTTCAGGCTTGAAGCTGGCGAAACAGGGTAAATGTAGATCCAGTCACTTGCACCCCCTCCCTTCCCCGCTGCCCCCCAAACCTTGATGGCCATGTTGAAGCCCACTCCAGCCAGCCCCCAGCGGTGGGAAGAAACACCACCTCCCACGGGAGGGGCCTGGGTTACCATAGGTGCAGTTACAGCAGAAGCGAATGATGAGGAGAATTTCCATGGCAGCCTCTGTCCCCGAGGCAGGAGCAGGAGCGCACGGCCATCGCTCCCGGCTCCCGTCAGCAGCCCAGCCACTCAGCCACCTTGCACGCTGCTGCTGTACAGCCTCCAGAATCAAGCAGCCGCTTCCCGAGTGCTCCGCTAGCAAGGGGAGGGGGAAAGGGAGCGGAGGGGAGGGGAGGAGGAGAGGGGAGGGCGGCACAACGAAGAAGCAGGAGGAAGAAGGAGGAAGGGAGCTGGCTGCCGGCTGGCATCCTAAGGAGGAGCACGTTTGTAGCTGGCTGGCTGCCTGGGGGCAGAGGCTGAAGCCGAGTGCGCGCTCACAAACACTCACACACACTCCCACATGAACGTGCACACGCTCGCACAAGCAGGGCACCACAGTCTACAAAGCCAGACAAAGGAAGGGGCTGTTATCCAGCCTGCCCCCCAAAGTACCTTCCATAGTGACTGACGTGTGGCTCTCCTTAGAGTCCTTGGGACCTTTCACTTTGAGTTCCTGCCAAACAGAGGAGAGGAGTCACTGCCCGGCCTGTACCTGAGCCTGCCCATCCCCCACGATGAGCGTGGTGGGAAGCAGGGCTCTGAAACCCAGGGCTCCAAACACAAGGGAGACAAAGACCAAGGGGCAAGGGCCCCCCTGTGCCACACCCCTGGTCTCCTGGAGCCCCAGAGCCCGGCAGCAGGGTGCAGGTGAGGAGGCCTTTGATAATCATGCTCCTCAGACCTGTCCCTTAAAGCCCCTCCCCTGCAACTTCCAGAGAATCAGAGGCAGCAGGAACAGGCCCCCCACCCCCACCCAGGGTTTCCCCAGCAGCAGCCACAGCTTAGGGGTCTGTACATATCAGCCTTGAGTGGACGAGGTTTGAGTGGACAAGCACCAGATATGCCAGCTGATCCTGGGGACAAGAGCAGCTCCTCCAATAAGGAGTGAGGGGTCCCACACACCTGTACAGGATGAGGGACGCACTGGGGCCAAGAGGCTTACTTCCACAGCTTCCTCAGGAGGACTCACTCGGCCCCCAGCTCCACCTGACATGCCCCGCCCTCCGCAGCTGACAGTGGGCATCGAGAGGAAACCGAGGGGGAGGAAGAGCTAATGCCCCTCCGGGTCCCGGGCAGAGTGACCAGGCAGTGCGTGGGTGCTGGAAACAGACTCCAGGGCAGCTTTTCTGCCCCACACCTCTCTTATCTGCTGTGAGAGAGGTCCAGCTCCACCTCCTGCCAAGGACCAGTGCGGCCTGTAACCAGAGCTGTAATGCAATCCCCACCTGGAGGGCTGAGTGCACAGAGGGGCCTCCAAGGCTGGGGGGAGGCAGGGGCGAGGTGAGTCCAAGGTCAGGTACCCAGGTGATACTGCCCACTGCCTGGGCGGGAGGAACTGCTCAGGCAGCAGGAGCTCCCCATCTCCTGAGCCTGCCTCAAGCTGTTTCTAGACAGAGAAAACCCCCAGGGACTGAGCCTGGGGTTTCGAGTGGAGAAGGGGGGTTACTCAGCTCCTCACGTCGACGCCTCTGGCTGGTGTCTGGATTCCCAGTTTTAGGGAATTTTTCTCTGTTCCCCACTCCAGTGCAGCCTAGAGATATGAAATCACTTCTGCCGCAGAGGAGAAGGGCCTAATTGCAGTAATTAAGTGGCAGCTCCAGTAGGAAGAGACAGCGTCAGCGCGTGAATCAGGGTGAGGAGCTACCTGGCAGCGGGCCAGGGGCTGGCTCTGCTCTTGGAGCCAGTGGGCTTTGAGAGGGGCTTCGGGATGAGCACAGAGGGTTCTGCCCACAAGAAGGGACCCCCTCCCCACTCTGGACTATACACGACCCCAGGTACCCAAGCAGCCACAGCAGGACTCTCTGAACACAGAGCCGGGGAATCCAGTCTGTTCCCAGGGAGAACTGGGAGCCGTGAGGGGAAGCACCATTTCTCCAGCCTCGTGACTCCAGAGTACAGGGACTTCCCCACCCGTCACTCTGTCCTCTGAGGCAGAGGGTGACTCGTCTGACCCCTGGGTTTGGGACGAGAAACTGAGCTCAGCCCTCCTCTCTCTGGCCCTAGGAGACGCGTGGAATTGTGGAGGGCTCCCAAGCATTAACAAGCCCAACGCGGCTCCAGACCCAAGTCCACATTTTTCCAATCTGGCTTTTACTTGTAATCAAGTTGACATTTGCGCCTCCGCCTGACTCTTGTACTGCGTCTAGGCCAGTTTTGAACTTGGTTATACTCCATAACCCCACTAGTTTCATGAAAACTATGCTGCATCTCACCAACTTATCTAGCATCAGAGCTGAGGCAAGAAAGCCAAGGGTCCAGAGGGGCCTGTAAGGCAGGGCCTCCGAAACTGCAGAAGGGGCTCCAACTCCCTGGAACCGGAGGAGGGGTTCTCCTGCCCTGAGCTTGGGGCTGGGTGTTCTGACCGCAAGGCCAGCGGCCTGGGGCTGTCACCGAGATCTTTCTGGCTAAAGGGGTGAGCTGGGCTGTGCTCCTGAGGGATCCTAGAGCCCCACCCTGCTGCTTCCTAGAGAGACAGAAACGTCGATGGCAGACAATGCCACGTCTTTGCCCTGCAAGGATCGTGGAGGGAAGGCTTAGAGCAGCGGAAGATACATTTCCAGCTAGAAGACCCGTGACTTCTCCCCACATAAGTGGACCCTGTGCTCTCCATGGGGAAGGCAAGGATCTGAAAAGCCCGCCTGGCCCAGACTTCCTCAAAGCTCCCTGATCAATAAAAATCACCCAGAAAGCTTCTTAAAAATAGACTCCTGGGCCCCCAATCCCCAACCTTCAGAATTGAAGCTCCAGGGAAGGTGCCTGAAGACCTGCATTTTAAGCAGTGTCCCTGTGGTTCTTACCAAGTCTGACAAGTCAGACACCTCATTCTATAGAAACAAAAGCTAACGGAAGGGAAGTGACTTGCTCAAGGTCACTGCAGTGTGGGAAATACTGCCATTTTTTTTTTTTTTGGTCTCCCCTGTTCTAACAGAATAACCTAAAACAGAATGACAAAATCAAACAAAGTGGTGTTCTTACATTAAGAGGGAAAATGTCAAGTGCGAGAAAGCAAATGTCAAGCGAAGTGTTACCCATCAGGGGGACCGTTTCCCTAACTGGCAAGCAGGAGGGGAGGCCCAGAGGCTAGAAGGCTATGAGCAGCCACCGAAGCCGAGAGTCACAGGGGTGGCTGTGCAGGGAGCGGCCCACCTCGGAGATCTTCTGGAATTGGTTGTTGGACTGGCTGCACTTCTCAGCTGTCTCCAGAGCGACTTTATAGTTATCCACAAAGGCTTTGTACACGCCAAGCTGGCTGGCCTGCAAGGAGAAAGAGGAGAGGGAGAGGAGGGCAGGAGTGGGGTGGGGAGAGAGGATTAATGAATGGATGAAAGCTAACCAGAGCACCAGGCGCTCCCTTAGCACTCAGAACCTCTAACCCAGCTCCAAAGGGCTGGCTGGGAAGAGAGGGCAAAGGCAGGATGCTTATACTACAGTATCTCTTTGAACTTGACGGTTTCCATAGAAACTGACTCAGCCAATAAGGTTAACAAGGGGGATTTGGGGGAGCAGGATAGGGCCTTGGTTGGCATGCCAGAAAGTCAATTAATCAGCAGCATTTGGCTTTATTTAGCATCATCAAGGTCTCTCAGGGTTTGAAGCCCCTTGATGTCTCACACCTTTTTCATGTCCTGGAATTAGCTGGAGCAGGGAGAGACAGGGGAGGAGCCGGGTGGGCACGTGTGGGTGTAGCCTGCTCAGAGAGCCACGCCCCACAGTAAGCGTGAGGCACAGTCTTTCAAGGCATAGTCCCCACCTCCCTCAGCCTGCCAGGAACCAGAGGCCCTGCCTCACTACACATTTGCATGAACCTGATGCGAAGCTTTTCATGACTCCTCTGGGAGGCAGAACAGATGCCATCTTCCCTTTCTGCAAAAGGGGAAACCAAGGCATGTTCACTCAATTCCTCAAATGTTTATGGAAAGCTTTCTGTGCTGTGCATACGCATTTCCTCTTAAGGAGACAAAGGGTGGAAATGTGAATTCAAGTGACAGTGAAATACTATTTTATACCCATCCATCTGGCCACAAGTTCAAAGCCTAGTCATATCAAGAGCTGGCACGAAGGTGGCACTTCTATAAACCGCTTGTGGGGTGTGAATCAGTACAGTTCTTTGGAGAGTCATTGGTCAATAACTAATCATTAAAACACGCACAGTTCAGCCGACTGCTTAGCAAATCCACTTCTCCATGGAGAGCTCTGCTGTCCTCTACAGGAGCCACTCACTAAGTGTGGCTACCGAGCACCTGAGATGTGAGCGCCTGAGATGCGGCTCGTCCAGACGGAGAGGTGCCTTATGTGTAAAATCCACACTGGGTTTCAACAGCTTAGCACATAAAAGAGAATGTAAATGACCTCATTCATTTTTAAATATTGCTAGCATGTTGAAATGACATTTTAGACTTATTGAGCTAAATACAATATATTCTTTTTAAAAATATCTGTTTGTTGGCTTCAGAGGGAGAGGAAGGGGAGACAGAGAGAGACAGGAAAACATCAGCTGGCTGCCTCACACGTGCGCCCTGACCGGGGATCAAACCTGCAACCGCTCGGTGTACGGGACGACGCTCCAGCCAGCTGAGCCCCCGGCCAGGGCAATACGACGTATTCTAAAACTGATTTCACCTGTGTATTTTTACACCTAAACATTAGAATAGACGTGTGGCTACTAGAAAACTGTCCACTATCAATGTGGCTCACACTGCATTTCCACGGGAAAGCGCTGCTCCTGAGGAACTTGTGTGTGCGTGTGCGTGTTCCCACGATGACGTGAGGGGGGTGTCCGCTGCCCCACCCCTCCTCTGGCCGAAAGGCTGGAACAGGCGCTCATGAAGAGGGAAACCCCCCCCCCCAACCGCAGCTCGAATGCATGACGAGGCCTACGGGTGGCGACACCGGCAAGTTTCAAAACAACGGACTGAACTGAGAAATGTAGAAGATATGTACACGTGTGTCCATTTAAAAAGCCCATGCTATGCCATGAAAAGGTACAGTCATGTAGCAAAAACACAAACTGCAGCCCAGAAGGCCACATACCAAATTCATGCCAGCAGCTGCTCCCAGGGTGAAGGGACAGGCAAGAGGAAAGGGGGAGGGGGGACTGCCCCTTCACCTGTGATGCTTTATTCTCCTGATTACAGAGTTCTGCCCTGTATCTTCAGACCCAACATCTGCTAATTCTGGGAGGTGAGAACACGGTTGTTTGCTACACTATTCTCTAGGTTTTCTGGTGTACATTTTTTTGGTGACGTAGCAGGAAGGTTCGGCTGCTGGGGCGCTTCCTCAGGGCTCCTACCAAAGCGCTGCCCTGAGCCCTACCCGGGACCACTCTGCTTTCTGCGAATCCGTGTGCCCCTCAGGGACCCAGAGAGGTGAGGCCAGGGGCCTGGAGCAGCCCGGACAGAGACAGAGCCCAAGGAAGCTGACAGTGGGCCCAGGAAGCCGGAGGGGGCGGAGAACTGGGATGCTTGTGGAGAAGCCAAGGTCAGAGCCATGCGGGTCTCAGCCCCTAGACAGGCCAGACTTCTAAAAAAAGAAAAACAAAAAACAAACCAACAACAAACGTCTTGGGGAGGGCAGGAAGGGATGGCATTTGTCTCCTTTTCCGGGGGGAAGTACTCGCCCACTGGTGTCCCAAGCCACAGAGGATGTGCTAGCCAGTCGCATCCTAAACCAAAGCAAAAATCATTGCCGTTCTTCTTCCAGATATGCATTCTCCTGTCTCCCTTCCCACGAGAAGAGTCAAGGCCAGATGCTCAGGTTGGAACACTACCCTCCCACCTACACTGCCTAAGGGAGCAGCAGGAGGGGACCCAGAAACAGGAGCCTGGGCAGCAGGCCTGAATGCAGGGCCACCGGCCACCCCAGGCACTGTCGTCGCCACGGGACACCTTCACCTACAGGACCCAGGGCCCGGCCTGCCAAGGCTGTTGGCTGGGAAGTGGATGTTGCTTGGAAACGGCAGCCTGGCACTGGGGTGATGTCATAAAACAAACAGCAGACATGCTAATTTCCTTCTCCGTGTTGGATGATGGATAATCAAATACCCGGAGACCAGCGGAAAAGACACGGCCAGATGCCGGCCTGTCCTGGCTCCACCCAGGCCCGCAGCCCCAAGGGCTTCAGATCTCAGTCTGTGATGCCGGCGGAGGGCACGTGGGCAGCACATTCACGTCCAGGCCCAGGGAGCTGGGCCCAGAATGGGGGACCCTGGGGGCAGACAGCGGGGTCCAAGTGACAAAGATAAACAGGGACAGCCTTTCCACTCTGCTTGGGGAAAGGCACCCACCTGCTCTCAGGTTTGGTCTCGTCTGCCCTCCTGAGGACTAAAGAGAGACTGCCCCGAGCCCATCAGCTCAGGTTTCTGGGACCTGGCCGAGTGGTGACAGGGTATCCCTGAATGGGTGACAGGGCGTCCCTGAACGGGACTGGCATTCCGGGGCTGCCAGCACCAGGAGCGAGGAATTCCCTTGCAACAGCTCCTGGGGCGCCTCTCCCTAGTACCGTCAATAATAGTAACAATAGTAATGACAGTAGCGACCACGGCTGACTACTGAGTATTTGCTAACTCCCTGTGTCCCTGGCTGGCCCCGGTCCAAGCACTTGTCAGGTAGTCCTCACAAGGATCCAACGGGAATAAGTACTTCCGTGACCCTCATGTTTACAGATGAGGAATCCAAGTCACAGCGAGGCTGGGTAAGCGGCCTGACGACACAGGCTCAGTCTGTGGCGGACCCCGGCCCTAGAACCTGTGCTTGTCCCTGCAACACTGCTGGTCCCTCAGGTCGCAGACCTCAGGCCCTGGGACGTCTCCCTCAATGCCCTCCCAAGTTCTCCGCAGTCCCAGTGTACGCATGCATTCACTCACTCATGCATTCAGCTCTGGGCTGGTTCTGGGGATCTAATAATGAAGCACATACAGTCTGCCTTGCCAGAGCTTATGGTTTTGGGGAGACGGGCAGTTAGAGTGTTCACCGAGGGGGTAACTGGAGGAGCTGCATTCGAGGGGCTGGGGAAGGCGCCTCCAAGGAGGTCACTTCTAAGCTGGGAACTGACCAGGTGAAGCCAGATCAGATGGGGAAGGACATTTCAGGCAGCTAGAACCACAAGTACAGAGAGGTCAAGAGTGCCTGCAGTGTGAACTGAGAACAGAAAGTTCGGCGTCAGGGGCATGGGGGGCAGGGGGTGGGGGAGGGGAGGCAGCAGCCAGAGGCGAGTGTGGCCAGAGGGTGGCATTTGAAGGGTCTCCTAAGCCATTGCTCCGAGCCTGGTCTTCATCCAATGGGCAAGGGGGAGCCACTGAAGGGATTCAAGCAGGGGAGAAGGGAGGCCTGGTCAGGAGTTCAGATAACTCTCCTGCTATAAGGTAGAGGTGGGAGGTGGACAGGGAGGTGGGCCCGGAGGCAGGAGTCACTAATGAGGCTACAGCCGTGGTCCAGGTGAGGCCCCAGAACTGTGGGCAAGCAGGTGGCCGTGAGCGTTAAATACGTGGACTCTGGGGGATGTAAGAGTGAGGGAGAAGGGGGCAGAGGGAGGGAAGTGCCAAGGGTGAGTCTAAGGGAGTCCCAGATGGATGGAGGTCAGGATGGTGGCCATGCCCCCTGAGACAGAGGCAAGAAGAGCATACAACTTAGAGACAGAGTTCAGTTTTGAACGTGCTGAGCGTAAAGCCCTGGGAGTAGTCGAGCAAGAGTTTTCTCCAGCGCAAGGGAAGTCGAGGCCTGTCCACTTGGCCCATCCCACCACTGCAGGGGAGGAAGAGGAGGGGCGCAGCTCCTGCCCCCCCACCATTCACGCCTGGGAACAGCGGCCACTGACTGCCTTCCCACCTGTCGGGCTGGCACCAGTCATGGGAGGGAAAGCCCAGGGGAGAGCTGCGGGGGCCCCCGTGGGTCTGGCCTGAGGGTCCTCCAGGGGGCACAGCCGGGCATAGACACAGAGGCAGAGGAGAAGGTGTCGCAGAAGCCCTGGGCACTTGAAGACCTGTGCCAGCCTTTCCCAACACTAAGCCTCCCGATAATTCTACCCACTCGGGCCTTTTCCCTCCCCTCCAGCGAACGTCTGAGGTCTCAGGTGAGCAGTCCCTGCCCGTCCACCACACACGCGCCCCTGCCGTGGAGGGCTGGGGGACCTGAACCCCAGCAGGGAGAGAAGCAGTGCCTTGCCTGGAGCATCTCTGCACTCAGCCTGCCTCCAGCATCCCTAGAACACTGGAGGCTTCTCGGGGAGGCCAGGAGTCCAGGCACCAGGCCCAGGCTTTCCTCCAGGCCTTGGAGAGCTCCAAGGAGACCCAGAGGGCTGGAGCTGACTGGTCCTCAACCCCAACCAGCAGCTCCACTGAGGCCCTGGACAAAGACCCTCTATCAACGCAACACTCACCAGCTTCTGGAAGAGGTGGCCCATGGTGACCTGGCTGTCCCACTGCTGCACCTTGGGGCAGAGGTTGTCGTAGAACTCCTTGTGGATTTCGTAGATGTCCTGGATCTTGTAGAAGATGGTCTCGATCTGCTGGATGGTGAGCACGGGCTGGGAGGTGGTGGCTGTGGCCTTCAGGGGCTTCATGGGCTGGGAGAGAGGAGGAAAAGGAGCGGGCAAGTACATCAGCATCAGCGGGCCCAGGGCCCTGGTCAGCCCGTCCTGCTGCCGCAGTTCTGCCTGGACAAGGCCGTGGACGGCGGGGCTCCTGAAGTGTGGTTCCCGTCAAGTAGCTGCTGTCCCAGGCCCCGGCAAGTGCAAGTGCAAGGAGAGGGGACCTGACAGCCAGGGCCGGCCCAGCAGCCACCTGCCAGGGTGGTACCAGGACACACTGCCCCACCCCTCACCCGTGGCTTTCTTCCACAGCGGCCTTACGCTGTCAGTCATAAGCTCTCTTGTCACCCCTCAGTGGCAGGGACCAAGGAATAACACATGATTCTGGGACTTGGGAACAGAACCTTGAAGAGACTCAGCTGCGCTGATATTTCAAGTTGCTGTCACTTCGTCCCGAGAGAGCGAACGGGAGGCACACGTGCCACTGTCCTGCTTCCTGTGCCCGTGGCGGGTGCTGCTAAGTGACCACGCTGGTCTTTCTCACTCAGCCTGGCTGCAGTCTCGGACTCTTTCTCAATGCCAAGGTTGACAGACAAAATGAAACCTATCTGTCATCTCTGTCGCCCACACCCAGATGCTGCACGTCCTGAAGGTGGAGACGGGGAGAAGATAGGCAGTGACCCAGGACCCTCGCCCTGCGCTGGCTCGGGGCTGAGGCCACCACCTTCATGCCCGGCCATGGGACTGTGGGACTATGGGGCTTGGGTGCATTTTCTTCAGTGTGATTTTCCGTGTCCTCTAAATCACCTTCAGTGAGAGATTTAGAAACACTAATTCTACAATCAGGAAGAAACAAACAAACAAAACTGATACTGAAGGATAAAGAGCTCCTCCTTGGTTGCCCTTCCTTCAGCCCAAAGCCCGGACTGCACTCCAAAGGCCCTCCAGGCGACAGGGGCCGGAAGCCCACCACAAAGAGAAGGCAAGGGAGGGGAGGGCACGTGCACCCGGAGTAGAGAAGCCCGAGTCAGACATGGCTGATGTGTGGACAGAGGCCCCTGGCATCGTCTGGGCCACTCTGGAGACGCGGGGGCAGCCGAAGTCACAGAGGCAGGTGTGCACTCACTGGAGCTGTCCCCCACCATGTCACAGGAGTAAGCAGTGAGCTTCTCCACAAGGGGAGCCTTGTAGCAGGGAAAGGGTGCGTCGGTGCTGGACTGGAGGGAACACCACACTGAGGGGACCGAAGCCACCGCTGGCTCGCTCTGAGAGACGACCACCAGCCCCAGCTGGCCACAGCAGCGCCGCTGCCGGCCAGGCCTCGCTCCATGCTCCCACCTGTCGCACTCCAATGGCGGTGGCAGAGCCCAAGCCTGCCCACGAGAGGAAGTCCCAGCTACTCAGACACCCAGACAGTTCTCCAACTTCTGGTCCCCTGGTCCTCCCAGCTCTAAAAAGGTCCAGACATGATGAAAAAGGCAAGAAAAAGCAGAAGCCCTCCTTCTGACCCACTGGGTGCTGAGACCAGCAAACCCTTAACGTCCAGCTCTTTGCTAGGGGAGCGGGATGGGCTGCGCCATGGGTGGTGCTGGCCAGGCCGTGTGGGTGTGGGTCTCAGCTCTACCCCTCAATAGCTGTGGGCAAGTCACTTAGCATCTCGGCCTCAGCAGCCTCGTTCGTCACACCGGGGTGGTATTACCTTCTCAAGAACACCAACGGGAAGATTAAAGCCATTAACTATATAAAATAATTGAGTATGTACCTGGTACATACAAGGCAATCGCAAATGTTGGCTGCTACTATTATTATGACTCACCCCACAAATAATATCCCAAGTGCCTAACAACGTGAGGCTAGGCTGGGACGGCCGTCTGCAGGGGAGGCGGTCTGCGATTCGCAGGTCACTGCCCCCGTGGAGCCCCCCATCGAGTACGGGACACAGACAGAAGAACACAAGGAAGTAATCAAACACACAACCACACACACATGCAATGAGGGAAGTACGAAGGGGATGTTCTGAGACAGGTGCTGAAGGGGACATTTACCCTGAAATGGAGACTCGAGGGCAAAGGGGGCAGTATTCCAGGAAGACTTCCTCAACACCCCAGCCTGAGGCGGGAACAGGCTTGGTGAGAGAGCGGAGCTGGAAAGGAGCCGGGGGCCTGAGTGCAGTGGGCCAGGGCGGGAGGGAGGGGCCTACAGCCCGGCTGGAGTGGGGGCGGGGCAGCGGCCAGGTCACAGCAGGGGAAAGAATGCAGCTTTTAAGCCCAAGCAATGACCTGGCTTTCCCTGGAGGGATTTAAGCAGGGGAATGATGGGGTCCAGTTTTCTTTTCAGATTATTTGTATGACTCATAATCCTTGCTCTGGAGAATGTTATATTCTAGTTGGGTAAACTGGACCAACACAAATGAAACACCTCAGTGGGCAAAGCAAGACGGGGCATTACAAGCTTGGACTGCAAATACCAACCGATTGCTCTCAAGGTTGTGCTGGTGCAACTAGGAGGGCTTCACAGAGGAGGTGACAGAAACAGGCCTTGAAAGTTGGGAAGATCTGGGCAAGTGGAGAGGTGGGGCCTGGGTAAGTATGTTCAGCAGGAAAGCAGAAGGAACCAGAAGCCAGGAAAAAAAGGGATACTGCTCTCCCAGTTCCAGGAGGTGGCCACACTCAGCTTTGAGCTCCTGGCACTCTTTGCAGGGGACACTGTCTCAGGATCACAGTCATAATTTACGCTCCTTCTTCTGCCCAGAAGCCGATGGAGCGTCCAAGTCACCACACGGCCCCAGAACCACTAATCCCTGCCACGGCACGGTCTTCACCAAGGCGAGAATAAAGGGAATGGGGAGAGAACAGTCCCGTGAAGGTGCAGGAGTCAGGATTTCTCAGAAGCTGCTGGGGAAGCACTCGCGAGCTGCCTACGCAGGACAGGCTACAACTGCTCTCCTTCCTCCTGAACTTCCCACTCTGCCTACAAAAGGGGAAGAAATGGGCGTTCTCCGGTGGCAGGTCACATGGATGCGGCCTGCACTGACGCCTCGGACAGTTCTCAGGACCTTTGGTCTTAGCCCTGATTTCACTGGCGGGGAGGGGAGAGCGTTGGGTGTGTGCCTGGCTGCCTGGAGACCCTAGAAGGCAGGTCTTTTTCTCTGGCACCTCCCAGAATACAGGCCTCAGGTAGTCTGGGCGAAAAGGCACAGGCAACTCAGCACCTCCTCTGCCAGGGAGGAGCTGGCCAGCTTCCTCTTCCTCTCCCGTCCACGGCAATCCTGCAGCGGAGGGCCAGGGCAGGGCCGTCTGTGCTGCCAGGGGAGAGGAGGTGTCTCAGAGAGGGCCCCTGAGGGACCTCAGAGCCTACCCTGGCTCTCACTGTCCTGTGCAGTGCTTCTCAAGAAGAAGGGCAAGGTGGCTCTAACCCTTGGTGGGACTGTGCACAGCCATTTGTCTGCTCTGTCCTCCGGCAATTTGCCTTTCGAAACTGGGGGGAAAAATCCAAGGCCCACTTCCTCCACCTCCCATCCCAGAAGGCCTGGAGGCTGCGGGCAAGGCCTGCTTACTAACTATCACCTCCTGATCCCAGGGGCCCAGGCAGAACATCATTAATCTATTTCACAAGCTAAGCAGCCTGAGCACGTGGGCCTAGGAACTACAAACGAATGCCAGAGTGAGAGCCTGCGAGTCGCAGAGAGGAGGGCCAGTCACGGCCAGGTGGTGGGAGGCGCTGTAGACACGGTGCAGCCAGACACGGTGCCCAGCTCATTACTCAGAGTGGGGGTGGGCGTGGGCGTGGGGGGCGTGGACAGGATGGATGCAGAATAACGTGCATTTGCTTTGTCTCCACTCCCCATCCCAGTCCAGACTCTCAGACCCACTCCATTTGTAATCTGAGCCCGCCAGGAACCTGGAGGAGTCCAGATGACCAAGCCTTGCCCAGCCAGCGACCGGGCGCAGGAACAGAGGCTCCTGTGTGGCGTCTCTGCCTGTGCTTGCGTGTGTACACAGTCATTGGTACACATGCCTAGCCCTCGGCCTATCAGGAAGTGTTAAGCTGAGAACAATCAAATGCATTAGGAGCAGAGCTGTGGGCACTGGGTGGGGTGATGCCTGGGAGAAAGAAGGGAGCTCAGAGACCTCAGAGCTTCTCCTTTGAGCCCCTTTGTCAGATCACCCCCAAAAAGCAAAGGTTTTAGCTACTAGGCAGCGGAGAGGGGAGGGCCCCCTGCTCAAGGAGGGAGGAAGGGCTTGACTCCTTATCTCTGAGGCTTATCAGCGGAGGCAGAGGCTGTGGTGTGTCCTGCCCCCTCTTCCTGGAGCCCTCCAGCCACAGACCAGGCCTCCCAGCCGGTGAGCCTCTCCCTCACTCTCAGCTCCGCTCAGGAAAGCACCAATCAGGGGCCCACGGTGAGCAAACCCGAGGGGACAGGAAGGGCCCCAGCCTCACGGTTTTTGCCTTTGGGGCACGAGCTGTTAGAAAGGCGAGTGGGGAGGGAGTGTCTTGGCCCCTAAATCTGTTGTTGTCTTTGCTGGAACAAACGGAAACTCAAGTCAGTCCCAATGACAGATGAGAACCAACCACAAGCTGGAACCAAGAGTAGCAGGCTTCGCCTCCCCTTCCCTCAGGACAAGGGTGTGTCGATAGAGACAAACAAGCCCTAACCTGCACTCTCTCCCCGCACTGGAGAAAATAATACTGTCAGCTAATGCTTCGGCTTTTTCGAAGAGCTTCCTGTACAAAGCTCAGGTACCAACTCACAGAATCCTCACAACAACCCCTTGAACAAAGTCAAATCCTCAGTGTCTTCCATGGGGTCTGTGACTTTTAAGTAAAACCAATTTTACCACGGGCTAACGGACACACATGAGAGTTAGGTTTCTAGGGCATCTCGTCAACATTATGACAAGGACCTGCTGCACTAACAGCAGTATACCCAATTTGCAGATGGAGAAAATGAGGCACAAAGGTTCACTGATCTGCTGAAGGCCTAGAACACAGGTGGCAAACAAGGCCCGCGGGACCCAGTCCGGCACCTTGTTTCTACCCAGCAGCAGCGCTGAGCTCCTTGCCCCTAGTTGAGGAGCAGTTACGTGTATCCAGTCCTAAAGTGACATTCAGCCCTTTGAAGGCACCCTCGAGGCTGATGTGGCCCCCAGTGAAAATGAGTTTGACACCCCTGGGCTAGAGCTAGTAAGCGGCCAAGCAGGGATCCGCAGGGGGGACACTCTTCCCTTGTTTGAGCTCCTTCCAAATATGCATCCTTTTAGTAACGCCAGCCACACCCTCTAATTTTGGTACAGTAATTCATAGTGTGTAAGTTGTGTTTCTTGTGTATCTGACTGGTCATCTGCCTGTCCTCCTTCCTTCAGTTAATATTTGAGTGCCCGAGTACCTTGCACTATAGTAGGCCCCAAAAAGGATCACCTGGTCTTCCAAACCCCAGGAAGAGGAGAGAGAAGTTAACGGTATTATTCTCATCCTCATACGAGGAAACTGAGGCCCAAGGAAGTTATGCAAAGCTCGCCCAAAGCCAGTGGTTTTCAAGCCCTACAACACATGTAAAAAATAGTACAGGCCAGTACATACACATATGCGCACACGGACATACAACAAACCGCAAGTTTCAGGAAACAGTACTTATGTGATATGTGCTGATATTTTCTTCACTTGTATTTAAATGCTGGGCCAGCCCCCTAATGGCCAGACACACGATTGGTTTAGCAATGCCATACGTCTGTTAGGCAGAGCTGACCTTGCCCCCGCTCTGGCCCCAGACCGGATTCCTCATTTATCTGCCACATTTGAAAACATTACTGTGCATTCCGACAAACTCCCAGGGAGGTGCACCACAGACTCAGTCCAGTGTGTTACAAAGTATCTGCACACTTCAATAGTTATTCCTTGGCTAATAAAGGCCACGTCCCCATGGACATTGAGTGACAACATCTCATAAGTACATAAATCTGCATCTTACAATTCTTGTAAGAATGAGTTTCTACTGCTCTGCGTCTACATTTCTTTTCAATCCTCATCTGAGGATATGTTCACTGATCAGACACAGAGAGAGAAACATCAATCAGTTCATCCCAACCGGGAATCGAACCCACAACCGAGGTATGTGCCCTGACCAGGAATCAAACCTGCAACCTTTTGGTGTATAGGGCAATGCTCAAACCAACTGGGCCGCCCAGCCAGGGCGGCATCTACATTTTTTATTCCCCCTTTTTACTGGCAGCATCTTATGTCTCCGACTGCAAAGCACCCATGGGGAGAAGAACTTTACATGCTGTAATCACGCTGCATAATCTCCAGACACATCTAATAAGCACTTTCTTCAAAGGCTGAAACATCTTACATCTGTGTAGTACTTTTAGTTTTTGAAAACATTTTAATAGCCTTCCCCTGCCGATCAGATTCTCACAATAATGCCCCCACCTGGGAGAGGAAACTGAGGCACCTCCATGAAGGGCTGGGGCTGGCCTAACGCCTCAGGGCGACGGCATGTCTCCAAGCGGCACAGAGAGCCCTCCACCTCACATTCCTGCCACAGGGCCCTGGGGCAGTGCGAAAGGCTCGCTGTTGCAGGAAGGAGGAAGGACTGAGACCAGCAATGATGGAGAGGTCTCAACTCGATGGACCAACAGAGACGCCCAGAGCACAGCGGGGAAGCAGTGGGTAGAGCCTCACGTGGACAAGTCGAGTAGTGATGCCCATGCCACGGTCACGGGGCGTTTGCCACCCCCAACCTAGCTGTGCTTCTCCTGCCTTTCCCAGGGCAGGTAATGGAGAGTGGGGGCCCTTGCGGCCGTGGCCCCGGTTGCCGGACGCCAAGCTGCCCACAGGGAAGGACTGGTTCAGGTCCTCCTTCCTTTCCAACTCCAAAAGCAGTTTAGAGCACGACACTGTCCAACAGGGGGCCCAGAAGGGCCCAGAGCATGTACTCACCAGCAGCAGGGCTTCCAGCTGGTTAATGTAGATCTCTTCGCTGGCCAGGAACCCTGAGAGAACCAGCTTCCTCATCTCCAGGCCTTTCCCTGCTTCCACCTGTTCAAGAACAAACCAAAAGCCAACAGCTCATGAGAAAGGAGGCCAGAATCCTGACTGGTCTGTTTTCTGGCCTTTAGGCTTTCTCTAACACTTTTGTAGGGGATAAATGCCAAATATACTTACTACTGAAAATTTGGCAAGTACAAAATATAAAGGGAAAAACAACCGCCCATATTCCTATGCTAACATCTTGCTTTGTTTCTCTCTCATCCTTTTTTCCTCCTTTCCTTGATACCCATCCACCTAATTCAACCATCTAACAGTGAGGACCTGGCCTTGTGTGGCGGCGGGGGGGGCGGTGCAGTTCCATGGGGGCACAGTTGAGAAGGGAAATCAGAGCCATGACTGAGGCAGGGCACGGTCACACAGGAGGGGCGGGGCGGGGGGCTCCCAGAGGAAGTGAGCTGCACACTGAGGGCAGGGGTGGGAAGAATGGGGTGAAAGTGGCCACGGGGACCCAGCTGTGTGGCCTTTTAGCTATACCTCTGACTATACCTCCCGGTCCTCAGAGGTTCAAATTCCCAAGGTAAGGTGCTAGCTGTGGGGCCCCCATCCTACCCTGACCGCCTCATTTTGTAAGGCACGGGCCCCAGCTGGCCTCCTGCCCCCACCCATCTCTCCATCCCTGTGGTGGAGACCATGCCCCATGTAGCCCCGAACGCCCACCCTGCTAATCTCTTACCAAGACTCTTCCCTCCTGACCCACTGCTCCCCGCTGCCGCAGTGGAGAGGCCCACAGCACCCCGCTCCACAGGCCGACTCTCCCGGCCCCGCCTGTCCTCCCTCCACTCTACACACCAAAGCCGGACCAATCCTCACACCTGATGTTTGTCAAGGACTGAGTATCAATACTGCGAAATGTGATTACTTGGGGACTCAGGTTATTCTTTCACTTATTCACCTGACAAATATTTACTGAATGCCCACCAGACCCTCGTCTGAGTGCCGCCTCTCCTCGAAGGCGTGCCAAAGCCCCCGCCCTGCAGCGTCAGCTCTCACGTTGGAGTCTGAGGCACCGGCCCTCGAACCTGTGGGTGTCTCATCTCATTACGTGGGGCCTTTGAAGTGCCTGCATCACACTTGTGCGCTCGCCCCTGGAGCCCAGCACCACATGACACCCTGAGCGTGCGGGCACCAGGCGTTTACTAAGGCCTGTAGGTCCTTTCCACCCTCTCATTTGGCCTTTAAATGCCTCGCTGAGGTGGGTGCTGCAGTTTTCCATTGTGCACACAGAGACAAACAAGACTTAGAAGAGGGAAGGGACTAGCCCAGGGTCACACAACCAGAACCGCCAAATCCCGGGCTCTTTCCCTACTCCCACGACCTCCGACCTCCTCACTCTCACGTTCCTTTTGCAAGCTTCCTCCCAGGTCCTGGGAAGAGTGGCTTTCCCCCAGGTGCTTCCCCTTGGGGCAGCAAAGCGGGTGAGTGCTCACCTGCTCTCCCACCCCTTCCCCAGGTGAGAGACTTAACCCTTGGCCTTCCATTAGCAAGCCCGTTAGCAGATCTGTGCTGGAGGCTGCTGCCCACCCCCGCCCCCACCCTCTGAAATGGTATCTGACCCTGTGATAGAAGAACAATGTCCTGCCCAAGAGGTCCGCACCCTAATCCCCTGAACTGGATGTGTTACCTTAGATGGCAAAAGGGACTGCACAGATGTGATTAAGTTAAGGATTTTTAGATGGGAAGATTATCCTGCACTATCCAGGTGGACCCTGTGTATCACGAGGGTCTTATGAGAGGCAGGCAAAAAGGTCAGAGGAAAGGTGCTGTGACCCAGAAGGAGAGGGGAGGGGAGGGGGAGACTGGCAGGGTATTGGAAGATGCTGCACTGCTGGCTTCGAAGGCGTTCCACGAGCCGAGGAACACGGGAGGCCTCTAGAAGCTGCAAAAGCCAAAGAAACGGATTCTCTCCCTCAGGACTTCCAGAAGGAACGCAGCCCTGCTGCCCCTTGTGGACTCGTGTGTACGTGAATAAGTATGTTGTTTGAAGCCACTAAATGTGTGGTAATTTGTTTCAGTGGCAGCAGGAACCTCGCATGGGCGCCAAGCTTTAGGGAGGGACGACAGTTACTTAGCGATGGCTTCGCAAGGACCAGGCACTGTCCTAAGTTTTCCATGGCTTCGCTCACTGAAACCCCACACTCCAGAAGGTGCTACCATTATTCTCCCGAGGCGCAGACGGTGGAAACTGCCGCTGTCTGGAGCTGTCCGCACGGCAGGTGGGCAGCCCCCCTCCAAGGAACAAGATCAGAGCCTGGAGCAGGCCCCCAGCCCCTGGCTGCATGTAGCACAAACCCCATGGCTTCCCCAGCATGAGCAATGAACGGGAGCTCTCCCGCACTGGGCGGGGGGGGGGGGGCAGCGCTCCCCTGCTGTGCCCCATTCCCTTCCTGTTCCCTGCAAACCGAGGATCCGAGGTCCTAGAAGTCACTACGGGAACACAGTGACCATAACCGCAGAGCTGGCTGGAAGAGGACCCGGTGGTTCACAGCCCGCCGAGCCTTCATCCACCCGGGCATGAGCACATACGCCTGTGTCCGGCCCATTTCAGCAAGACCCACCCACTCCTTAAGAGACTTCCACCTCGGAGTCCGATCCTGAAAGGGCTCCCCAAAGGGATTAAAAAGTCACCTCCAAGAATCCCCAGTCTGGGCCACAATCACTCGGAAGTTTGGGCTGGCGTGGGGGTGGAGGGGATGTAAAATTACATTCCGCACATTTTATCACAACAGGCCTGCTCTGCGGCCACCAAAAACCTCTTCCATCCTCTTTGCTTTCCTCAGACAGACCCCACATGTTCCTGGTGTAGAATTAATTACCTGGAAATTCACAATTGTTTCTTGGAATTTCTTGAATTTATTCTCATCTCATAAAATATCAGGGCTCAACACTCACTCCTTCGTGCCTCACGAGGTGCCACGCACTGAGAGCACGAGCGAGGGAGACAGTCTCCGTCCCAAAGAGCCCTCCGGAGGTGCTCACGTGCCCAGCACCCCCAGGGCCAGTGCTCTGGAGTTTGGGGCCCCCCAGCACGGCAAAGCTGCCTGCCCAGGAACACTGTCCACACTTCCTCCCGCAGCAGAGCTTATGAAATGCGGCCACGGTGGGCTCCTTCACCCCAGCATTTTACACAATCTGCGAGTCTCAAAGTCTGTCAGCTCGAGGCCCTCAAATCCAGCAGGTCAAGTCACTCAGACAGAGACGGTGTCTACAAGTGAGGCTGAACCAGCTCTGGCCCGGTCTACTACAGTAGCGACTAAAAAAAGCCTCCAAAGGTTTGGCTCTAGGCCAAGCCAAGACAAGGGAGCTGTGATCTCCTCCAAGACAACGATGAGGACCGAAGGGCCAAGCGGCTCCCCATCAGCAGAATCCAGCTCCCAGGCCCCACCAGTTTGCAAGGAGCACCGAGCGGCTCTGCTCGGAGCAGATGCTACTGGGTGTAGGGGCTGCGCCCCTACCTGGCATCCGCCTCAGGCTGGCCAGAGCTTCTCCCAGTGGACAGTGCAGGGAATCTACCACTCTCTCCTCTCCTCAGCGCCAGGCACCGGGGAGGTGTCTTTCAGCAAATTCCTCAGAGAATAAAGAGCAGAGAGCAGGGGAGGGAGGAGGGGAGGGCTGGGGTGGGGGAGAAAGGCAGAAAACTGTATTTGAACAACAACAACAACAACAAAACAAATGAATAAAATAAAATTATTTAAACAAAACAAAACAAAGAGCAGAGAGGACAGGGGCAAATGCTGGCGGGTGGAGGGAGGCCAAACCCCACTCTTCCCATGGCGAGTCCCATATTCTGGGTTCCTGGCTGTCTGAGGCTTTAGGCAGGCCCCATGGGATCCAGGAGTGTTTCTGAACTTCAGTCCTCCCTCTCCCACCTTTCCAGTCAGTCACGCTCACATACCCGCTCACTTAATACTGTTCTTCACAACAACTGACTTCTTAAAAGCACAGGCTCACCCCATGGATGACATATGAAATCATAGAAAAGAGGTGCAAATCACATTTTTTCTACATTATACATTAACGTATATACCTAACTATACACCTAAGTGCAAAATCCATACCCAGGTGCCACATAAAATCATCTCTCGAATCACCACATAGGTGGCCCCACTTTGAGAAACACCCAAGTGGGGGCCCAGGCATGGCCGCCACTGCCTGTGGAGGGAGAAGAGATCTGGGCAGATGCAACAGAAATGAAGGCGTTTCAGACAATCCATTAACAATTGGCACAGGATAACACCTGAAAGGTTAATCTGCATTATAAAAGGATTTTCATTCCTGATGAATGAGTTCCCTTAAATAGCAGCATTTATATTGCAAGGACTCTATTATCCCTATGTACCTTTAAATAGAATTGTATCAAAGCTTTTTGGAAAGTATAGGACACTTTACAGCTGGTAGGTGATGCTGCTATCAGTATTCACATTATTATTAGTTGATAGACCATTAACTCCTCAAAGGCGAGTGTGGGTTGCAAGACACAGCAAGCTCCTGCTCTGGAGAAAACCACTGCCATCTTCACATCTGTCCCCACCCCCGTAACCCCCCCAACCCCCGCTGAAGATGAAGCATCTAGAAATTACACTAAAAACAGGATTGATTTATAGGACTGGCATCTGGACACGTGCTCAGGATCCTGACAAATATTTAAGGTGAGGACTCCTGAAGGAAAGTAATAGAAAAGAGAGAACGTCTTGGATTCCTACCAGCTGCTGAAGAGAGTCTATCTTGCGAGAGCGTGCCAAGGCGGCCCGCAGGCCAGCACGGGGCAGCGCACTCTCCAGAAAGGCCCCGCGACCACACACGCACACATGCATCTCGTTGAGTCCAGCCTTGACTTGGTGAGAGGCGGTTCCTCCTGCTGTGAACTTAGTCCTGTCCTACCAGAATCCTTCCCACGGACAGCCAACCTATCAGATGCAGAGCTCAAAACACTGGTCATCAGGATGCTCATAGAAATGACTGAGTACAGATACAAAATAGAGGAAGAGGAAGAAGTAAAGGCTATGCAAAGTGAAATAAAAATATTCAGGGAACCAACAGTGAAGGGAAGGAAACTGGGACTCAAATCAACAGTTTGGACCAGAAGGTAGAAATAAACATTCAGCAGGAACATAATGAAGAAACAATTCAAAACAATTGAGGAGAGGCTTAGGAGCCTCCGGGACCTTAGGAACCTTCCAATGTTCCAACATCCAAATCATAGGGGTGCCAGAAGGAGAAGAGGAAGAGCACAAAATTGAAAACTTATTTGAAAAAATAATGAAGGAAAATGTCCCCAGTCTGGTGAAGGAAATAGACTTCCAGGAAGTCCAGGAAGCTCAGAGAGTCCCCCAAAAAATTGGACCTAAGGAGGAACACACCAAGACACATCATAATTAAATTACCTAAGATTAAAGAGAGAGGATCTTAAAAGCAGCAAGAGAGAAGGAGACAGTTACCTACAAAGGAGTTCCAACTAGACTACCAGCTGATTTCTCAAAAGAGACCTTACAGGCAGGAAAGGGCTGGAAAGAAGTATTCCAAGTCATGAAAGGCAAGGGCCTACATCCCAGATTGCTCTATCTAGCAAAGCTTTCATTTAGAATGGAAGGGCAGATCAAGTGCTTCTCAGATAAGGTCAAGTTAGAGGAGTTTATCATCACCAAGCCATTATTGTATGAAATGTTAAAGGGACTTATCTAAGAAAAAGAAGATGATCAAAACTATGAACAGTAGAATGACAACAAACTCACAACCATCAACAACCGAACCTAAAAAAACAAACTACACAAACAACAAGAACAGGAACAGAATCACAGAAATGGAGATCACATGGAGGGCTATGGGGGGGAATGGGGGAAAAGGTACAGGAAATAAGAAGCATAAACGGTAGGTACAAAATAGACAGGGGGAGGTTAAGAATGGTATAAGAAATGGAGAAGCCAAAGAACTTGTATGTATGACCCATGGACAGGAACTAAGGACGGGAATGTTGGTAGGAGGGGGTGTGCAGTGTAGAGGGGGATAAAGGGGAGAAAAAATGGGGCAACTGTAATAGCATCAACAATAAAATATACTTTAAAAAATCCTTCTCATGGCTCTATTTTCTCATCGTATTTCTATTCTCTGCCCACTCGCCCTCTCCCCTGGAACTGTGAACTCTCTGTGAGGACCAACCATATCTTGTTCATCTTGCCCCCTTCCCATCCTAAGAAGGGTGCTGCGAACAGAACAGAACCTGAGAGTGTTTGCTGAATGAATCAACGAGCTTTCTCACCATCTCTCTCCAGCCACCCTGCTTGTCTTCCCTCTCTAAAAACAGCCAAGCCTGGTAGAGGAGGAAGGCACCCTAGAGGTGTTCAGGATGAGACATGGGGCCTGGAATTCCCCAACACTCAGGAAAGGTCCCCACCCTCCAGGCTGGAGACCAGTCCAAGAACACGAGGCAGCCAGGTAGAGGCGAAGACTCATAGGGATCTGGGAGGAGCGGTGTTTTTAGGTGTGCTGTGTGCCCAGGATACCTTGGCATCCATGTGCTGCCTCCTTAGAACACCTCTGAGATGGAACAAGGCCAGAGACATGGTGCACCCTTTGCAGGCCCCATCGAGCCTCGCTCATTCCCCAAATTCACTGGGCACCAGCCAAGCACTGTGCAGCATTCCACAATGAGTACAGCGTGGCCCCTGCCCTCAAGGGGGATAGAATATACTCAAGAGGCCAGATGTGTAGAGTTCCAAGCAGAATGAAATATGGGCTGAGACTGAGGTATAAGCCAGAGTCCAGAGTCAGAGTGGACCCACATGGCAGCAAAACAGCAGGATCCCCGTTGTGCTGGGAAGGGTTTCGCAGAAAAGGCCCATTAGGAACCCCACGTACCTCGATCCCACACACTGCTGAACCAGCCATTGCTCGTGGGTCATAATCAGACTTTTTCCCTTCCTGTTCCAGGTGGGAAGGCTGGTCAGACCTTCCTGGGCCCAATCGGAAAGGAGATTTCCCCCCAGAACTCAGAGCTAGCACCAGGAGAACCGAGGCAGGGCCACCAGGCACTGCCAGCCTCCCATTACAGCTCCTCAACACTCTGCACCCAGGCCTACCGCTGCAGCTCCACCCAGACTCCACACATCAGCCACCTACCAGGGGCTGCGGTCTATTTGTATCCTCATTAGCTCCTCCTCAGAACCACGCTGTGGCCTGGGCGGGGCAGGGCTGTGATGCCCATCTTACAGGAGGGACAGAGAGGCCCAGCGACAGCCTCCTGCCCACAGCAGTGCTCTAGGCATCGCACCCTCTGGGGTGCAGTGTTGCCTGGGCCAAGAGACCTGGGGCCCGTGGATGGGTACTCTTAGGCAGCCTAGTTTGCAGTCTGCGAACTCCCTGCCATACTTTCTAACTGACCCCCCTTCTGGCCACAGAACAGAGAGGAGGTGAGTAAAAGGCTGAGGTTAGAGCTTTCAGAAGTGGGCTTAGGAGAAAGGTAGACAGGTTTGGTGTGCTATGCCTCAGGCAACGCTGGTGTGGTTTCAAGGGGCAGCCCTGCCCCCAGGGAGGAGCTGAAGAGAAGGGACTGATGCAGCCAATCTCCTCCTGCTCTAGCTTTAACTCTGCTGCCAGCACAGGGGCACTGCTGCAGAGAGTGCCCACAGCCCCAGCGTGGGTGAGCAGGCGGGGGGCCGGCAGATGTTTCCTGCCTATGCCCACTTTAGGAAAAGTGACTACCTGCCTGGTGTCTGCCTCAGAGCCAGCTGTCACCTCCGGAGCCCACTTCAGTGGCTCTAATTCTTTTCCTTCAAGGGAGCTCAGTGACCTCTGGCAAGCTCTCTCTTTCTCCCCCCACCCCGCCCCCCAATGCCCTCCTGTCCTAGCAAGATTCCCCAAGTCTCCTTGCTGGAAAGAGAGTGGCCCCCTTTGCCTGAACTTCTGTAAGTGCACTTATCCTACAGTTGCCATGGAAACAATAAATTACAGCCTCCTGGTTTCAAGTCAGCCAGCTCCTCTGGGGCAGCAGACTCACACTGCTGACATGCCCACCAGGTGACTTATGTCACTGCCAGAGAAAGCCCGCGGCACAGCTGGCCTGGGTAAAGCAACAACCACTCCCCCGGAGGACAACTGCTCCAGCAGAGGAGGCAGGCGCAGCACCTCTGCCCCAGGAACAGCTGCCGGCGTGCACAGCCCCTCTCAGCCCCTCGCAGGCATGCGCCAGCCCCTCTCAGGCCGAGCGAGGTTTGCGCACCCATCAGCCATTTCTGCCCGCACTCAGCTTCGCAGCTGAGAGCTGCTAGCCCTGCCCCCTCCCTCAGCAAGCATCCAGGGCGTGTCACATTCCCACCTTCAAAGCCACCAAGAAGGGGGACCCTGAGCCAGGGCTGGATGGGGTTCCCAGCTCGCATTCCTCCAGGAGAAACACATCTTCATCCTCCAGAACCTTGTCCAAATAGCCTATTGCCTCCTCTTCCTCTTCCATGGCAGCCGGAGCCGCGGAGGGCAAACAGGAAGCAGGGTCCACGCAGCAGTGGCGGCAGCAGCAGCCGCCGTTGCCGCCGCCCGGGAGCGAGGCAGGCGGGCAGGGAGGGAAGAGCGTGCAGGGCAGGCCTAAACCAGCATGCTGGCCTCCCCGGAGTCAGTCCTGGCACCTGGCCACCGGCTCGCGATGAAAGGCTCCATTATGAACCTTTTCCTGCAGCCGCTTCCCAGCCGTCCTGAGCGCGGGGCTGCGGGCCTGCCACGCGCGCGTCCCGCCCTGAGAAAGGGGAAAGCGGGTCCTCCAGGGTTGCCCGGCGGGCCTCGGCCGCCTCTCGGCGGAGCCCCCCGCCGCTGCGGCCGCCGCGAAGTCCGGGCTGTCAGCGTTGGAAGGCGCGCGGACGGAGCAGGAGGCGCCCCTGCGCGGCCGCCGGGCCCTTCCTGCTGTGCGCGCAGGCCGGGCGCAGGCGGGGCCCCGCGCTCCCCGGCCGGCGCTCCCGAGGTGGGTCCCGGCGCCCCGCCGCAGCCGCCGGCCGGCGATCCCGCCCTTTCTGGGCTCCGAGGTTCGCGTTTGCTATTAATACACAGGAAATGCACAACTTGACTTGCGAGGTGGAGCCGTTCCCTCTGTGGTCACCGGGCCAGCCGGCTGGCGGAGGCTTCTAGAGCGCGGAGGAGGGGCGAGGAGGCCACAGGCGGCAGGGCGCAAGGGGAGGTCGGCTTCCCAGCGACAGGCTTATTTACAGCCCCTCTCCTGGGCCGGGCGGGAGCAGGCAGGGGGCGGAGCGGAGGAGCAGCTGTGGGCACAGCCTCACGGACGACCCGGGCCAACCTCGGTGTCACCTTGGAATCCCGATAAGCCTGAGTCCTCTTCTCACCTCTGCCTCAGGCTCTAACACCTTTGCTGAGCGGAGGCCAGAGCCTAGTGTGAAACCAGTTTCCAGCCCGGCGGGGGGGCTGGGGGAACAAGCCTTTGTGCAAAGAAGGCCCGACATGCCTCACCGCAACAGAAGCACAAGTGCTAAGCCAGAGTCTGCAGCAGGGCCACCTCGACGGTCTCCGTGCCACATCTACACACAGATGCTGCTGAGATTAGCAATACCACCTTCTTGGGGCTCTTATCCATCAAGCAGGGCCTCAGCCCAATAGAGGCAACCTCACAGGAACCGGTGCACACGACCCAGGACAGGGAGCATGCCCAGCCCTGCCTGCCCACCCCCAGCCTGCTTCCTGGGCTGCTTCAACAGTTACAAAGCCGAATCCACCCAGAGGTAAGGGGCACATTCCGGTTAGAGATGTACATCCACCCACTCTCGTGGGGGAGGAGCTTGGGGCAGCACCCGGAAAAGCTCTTTCACAACACCTGGGGCAAGGGCTGCAAACTCCAGCACCCATGATGGTGTAGATAAGACCAATCAGTGAAGCGCGCCAGGTGGGAACTGGGTGAACTCAGCTCCAGCTGATGGCTGCCACGGGCAACGCAGGCTCAAGGTAGCCCCATTTTGGATTGTTCAAGAGAAGCTGGAAATCTGGGTTCTTAGGTGGTATCTCTCGATTTTAAAATGACGGCAGATAAATTACATTAAAAAGAAAAACCGTGGTGCAGTCAATGATATTTCGATGACTAGGTACGGAGCCAGGTGGGTACTGGAAATATCAGGGGGAACACTTTGTAAAGTATGTGATTGTCTAACCGCTACTGTGCACACCTGAAACCAATACAAAATAATATTAAAATAAACTCTAATGTAAAAAATTAAAAGCAAAAAAATAAAACAAACCATGGCATGGTCTAAATGAAACACACGTCCGTGCACTGAATTAGGCCCAAAGACAAGGCTGCTGTCTTCTTGCAGCTGGTTGTTCCTTGAGAGAAGGTTGGCAGTTGGGAGGGCGTGGGGGTTCCCTGAATACCCCCTCTGTCCCCTTTCCTCATTGGAATCAAATTCAATCTCACACAATAACAACCCAACACTTATTTTTGTAAACCTACATAATAGGTGCCACCAACTAGGTAGGCCAAGTGAAAACTCAAGATTCTGGGTGGTAAGCTCCGAGCTCCAGCCCCACTCAAGCCAACAACCCCCCACCCCAATCTCCCAGCAGCCCCACAACCCTCTCTCTCCAGCCAGGGATCCCCTTGTAACCTTCCTGATGCTTACAGCTCACAATTCTCACTCCCAGTACATGGCTGCCTTAGATGCTGTGGCTCTTAATGGTACAGTGTCTGAGCTGTCCATCAATTTCTCGTGTATGTCTACCACCGGCATCTTTATGCACATGTAACACCCTGTCAGGGGGTGACTGTGTGGCCACAGGGGGGAAAGTCAAACCCTTGGAGCTCATTTGGAAATGCATTCCAAAGGACAGTCAACCATGTAGCATCGTTGGCCCGCCTGGTGCCATCGCCTCTCTCCTTCCCAGTGGGCACCTCAGCTGAATGCAGGGTCCTTGCCTGTGACTCCAAGCTGGGTGGAGCGTTGAGGAGAAGAGAGGAGGGAAAAAGGAAAGAATGGACTTGGTTTCTTATCCCACCTCCTCCCCAAAGGCGGTGGATGCTCTAAGCTCCAGGTGGGGCTCCTGCCATTCTATTAGAGAAAAGGACCTGTCCTCACCAGTCACAGGCTCCTCCCTGTCACCAAAGCTGAAATAACAAGGGATTTGGGAGAGGCTCCCTGGGACCTCAGAGCTGACAGGGTTCCACAGAGGCACGCCCCACCCCATACCCCGCCATCTCCCTCAGTCACTGGTTTTCCCCTGCCCCTGCCCTCGCTGGGTTATAAATAGCCAGGGCACATCTGAAGAGCCCTTTCAGCCACAATTCCTCATTTGGTTTGGGCGGATGAGGCTGTTCCCAGGGCTTGGGAACAACCAGGCCCGGCATTCCCCGGGGCACGAGTGTGCCAGCCCAGGGCTCTGTGCCAGTTTCTGTCTCCCATCCGACAGGCTCCAAGTGCACGGCACAGGCTGCGACCACAGTCAGACAAGTAGGTGGCATGGGAAAAGGGCCCTCCTGTGACCCTTCCCCCATCCAAAGGAGCAAGGGGTGCCTCAGAAGTCTCCTAGAGCATCCTCATCTCCGTCCCCCATGTCCCTCTTCAGCATGGTGAGATTGAGACCCGCTTCTTCCCCAAACGCTGAAGCCCCTCAGAAGCTGCTCTCTGAACATCCATGGCACCTCCTCTCCACCTCACCCCAGTCCGCTGGAAATTCCAGTGAGTAACAAGAGTGTCCTTCCCGCTCCACCAGGCACACTGACTGCATTCAGAGGCCCTCAGTCCTCCCCCTGGAGGGGAAGTGACTCACAAGTCCCAGTGATGCGCCCTCCCTTTCCCCTACAAATGCCCTGAGCCAGCCCTGGACCTGAGCTTCCTCCCCGTGTCCACCACACTCCAGCTACTCCAGCCTGGCTCCCGATCCTCCTCTCTAGAGAAGCAGCCGCTCCAAAGGCCCGTAGGTTGCCTTTTTCCAAAATCAGAGGCCCCTTCTCTGTTCTTTGGCCTTTGCAGCCTGGACATTCTCAAATCCCTCAGCTTCTCCTGACCACTCTGGTTTCGGTTGGCTCTTCTTCCACCTGCTCCCTGTGGATGTCGAGTCACCCATTCAGGACCCAGGCCTCCGTCCTCTGCTCTGCTTTCAGAGAACTCATCCTTTTCATGTCTAGGCCAGTGGTAGCACCTCCAGCATCTTGCTCAGTTCGAAATGCGGCATCTGTGCTGTCAGCTAGATCTCCTCACCTGGAGTCCCATCCACGCCCCTCAACTCCACATACACAGACCGATCAACCCTCCCCCCCCAAAACCAGCTTCCCCTTCTGGCTTCTCCACTTCTGTTGGCAGCTCCTCCATCTTGTGACTCTTCCTTCCCTCAGGCCCCACATCCCTTTTACCAAGTCCCTGTGCTTCTTCCTTCTTTTCTTTTCCTACGCCACCACCCCAACCAAGGTTTGCAGCATCTCACACCTACACAACCACACTAATATTCCATTTTCGCCTCCTGTGTTTTCCTGTCCACCTATCTGTTCACTCGTTGGCTCATTCGTACCCAGAGAGAAGGCCTGCCTGACACACGAACACACAATCATAGGGAGACATGGCCCCCGCGCTGAGTGCTCTCCCCTCCAGGGGCTGAGGCTCACATGAGGAAACAAGGCAGCGTCCACACTGATCAGCACTAACCCTGCCGCAGAGGCAAAGCTTCACGGGACGTGGCTTCTGAGCAGCATCTTGAACGGGGAAGGGTTTCCAGGCAAAGGGAGGAAGGCGGGAAAGGAAACCCTTTTGTAAGGAACCCCAGCAAGTACAGCTGGAGGACAGAAGAGAAAAGGGCAGGTGAAGCACTTGGAGAATCGGCTAGAACCACACCTTGTTGGAGAGTGAGGGGCCTGGACACCCCATGGGCAAGGAGAACTCACACAGACGCCTGCCACTCACCAAGCCCACACTCTCAAAGCCACCGAGAGTTACCCTCCTCAGCCCCACGGCCTTCTCTCACACTCATTCTCCATGCCCTCGTTCCCTTACCCACTCAGTCAACAAGTCTTTATTAATCACCTGCTGTGCACCAGGCACCGTGCCAGCAGCCGCCAACAGGACACTACGTCTACCTCGGCAGAGTGGACGGTCTCAGGGACAGACCGACTTGGCGAGCCTCGGCAGTGCCCGGAGAGGTGCATCGTGTCAGGACTCTGGCGCTGAGGAGCGACTCTTTCAGAAAGGATGCAGGCAAACGCCTGTCGTGATTTAAAAGGCTCACACCCTCTGACTCGGGAGTTGGTTAAGTGAATTATGGTACATCCATAAAATGAAATACTGCATATAATCATAAAGAAAAACAAGTGAGATCTTTAACTATCAATATTCAAGATGTCCAGTTAATTAAGTAAAATAAGAACAAACTGCGTAACAGTGCTGACAGTAGGAAATACAATCCCATTTTATGTATAGACACGTGTATATCTATGTATAGGTAAATACAGATATGTCACATGAAAAAAGGAGACACATAAAACGTACAACCAACTCTTCAACCAAAGCTCTCTCTGTAGGATGGAACTTAAGACTTTCACTTTCTATATTAGATATTTCTGTAAAGTTAGAATTCTCAGTGATGTAATCAGGGAAAATGAAGAAGTTTAAAAAAGAAGTGGGGTAAGTGCTATGATTGGGCAAGCAGAGCGAGCTCTGGGGGCACAGACAGGGGCATCTGAGGCAGCAAACGGGAAGGTGACAGTAAAACTCACTGAAAAATGAGCAAGGGTCAACCATGCTGGTGGGGGCTGTGGGGCAGAGGAGACTGTGCAAGGCAAGACTGTGTGGGGTCAGTCTGGGTGGCGAGTGTCATTCACTCATTCATTCATTCATTCAAACAACATTCACTGAGCACCCGCCGAATGCCAGGCACAGCTCTGGACACTAGAATTCGCGCTGAGCAAACATCTCCTCACAAAACTGATGAAGCTTGCAGAGCTCACACTCCACTTGGGGGGTCGGTGATGAGGCTGCAGAGGTAGGCGGGGGTCAAGTGGTCAGGGCAGGCAGGGCCTGGACAGCACCCCCAGGACAGAGGGAGGCAGGGAAGGGCTTCAAGCAGGGAGTGACGCTACCGTTCTTCAGCGCATCTCTACCGCTGACATCAGGTTATTTTCTCTAAAACTGCCCGCCCTGGGCCCAGCAGGAAGCCAAGTCAGCCCAAACAAGGGCAGTGGGCTCTCACTGGTGACTCAGCTGAGCCGACCGAGACAGCAACCTCTGCTGCTTTCTGTCCCTGGAAAGGTCCAGGTGCAGTCTCTCCTTCAGGCACTGCCCTAGGCTTGAAGCCCCTTCTCCCTCCTCTTTGCCTCCCAACTTTCTTGACAGAAGCATAGGCCCCACCTCTAGATTTCCTGGAGTATCCCCAGGGCTGATGAGAAGTGACCTCAAGGGGCCAGTGGCAATGGCAATGGCAGGGGCAGGCGGAGGTGGCTACAGCGCAGATGGGGTCAGATTCTTCATCTTCCCAGTAACTGTGCTGCTCCCCCTGCCTGCTCTTTCTCTGTTACAGTAGAAGTCATTCCAAACATCGTAATAGGGTTCAGTGGCATAAAGCAGGTGTTAGGTATAAGCCAGTGCATGACACTGTTTATATAGTAAAACAGATAAACAAAACCAAAACCAAAACACTCCCCTGGATTCTAGATCTGAATCCCCTCTCCGTCTCTGGCCAGCTGTGTGACCCTGGGTGAGTCACTCAAACTCTGTGCACCGCAGTTTCCTCATCTGTACAGTGAGGATGATAGCACGAACTCTCCGGCTGCGGCGTGGACGGGTGCACACAGGGCAGTGCCCGCAGCGGGCACCAGCTATTCTCTTCTTTGGCAGTGGTGGGGGCGGGGGTGCTGTGGGGCGTACAGAAGGGGGGTCCCAGCCCACTCCTAGCTACACCTCCCACCTCTTCCAGTGAGCCCAGTCCCCCCATGGGACCAGATGACTCTCCTTTCCTTAAATCTCCAGAGATTTCCCCACATTCCAGAACTTACACTTTTATCTAGAATGTCCTTCCTGACTGGTGGTGCCCAGGCAGAACACTACCCACTCTCTGAAGCTGCCTCCTCCACACTGCCCTCCCTGATTCTCCCCACTTGAGGTCACATGACTGCCCCTCGGACCTTATACAACTCTCAAGGTTATAGCACAGACAGCCTTGAAATAGAGGGATTGTATGTCTCTCTCGCTGTGTGTGTGTGGAGGGGTGGGGGGATAAGGGGCAAGCCCTGTTCGTACTAACTCCTCACAGCATCCAGAACTGTGTCTTGTAAAAAGTAGGTGCTCGGAAAAGACTTAGTGAGTGGAAATAACCCCAGAGGCTTACAGGCGAGGCAAAGGGTCTCCCAAGAAGATAAATCGAGGATTCCTGTTGGTTGGGTGGTTCTCGTAGAAACAGGCCCCGCGGTGCGGGCTCCTGGGGCTGAGGGAACCGAAGTCACACAGTCGCGCCAGAGACAGAGCCTCTCTACCTTCAGGCAGCAGCCTCTGCTCGGATCCTTCCGAGGCCTTCTAACACTTGAAATATTCTTAATATTTATTCAAGTCTTACCTCCTGGTAACTCTATTCTCATCCTGCCCCCCAGAGCAACACAAGGTAGTTTTCTTTAATTTTAACTGGGTAATACTTTCACAACCTTCAAATGCAATGAGTACAAAAGGGTGGAGAGTAAGCGGGCCCCTCCCATTCCTGCCCAGACACCCTCCCTAGCATGTTAGCCTGCTAGGGCCCTGTGTCTGTTGGCTTCCCCTTAGCCCGAGGACTAGAAACTGGTCTCTTTTCTTTTCTTTTTTTTAATATTTTATTTAAAAAAAATTTTAAGATTTTATTTATTTACTTTTAGAGGGAGGGGAAGAGAGGGAGAAAGAGAGGAAAAGAAACATCAGTGTGTGGTTGCCTCTTGCGTGCTCCCTGCTGGGGACCTGGCTCCCAACCCAGGCATGTGCCATGACTGGGAATTGAACCAGCAACCCTTTGGTTTGCAGGCCAGGACTCAATCCACTGAGTCACACCATCCAGGGCTAGAAAGCCATTTCACAGAAACCACCTAGGCAACCTGAATGCCTTGACTTACCTTTCCTAGGAGTCTCCTCACCTTGCCCTGTAAGCCTCCTGGGGTTATTGCCACTTGCTGTCTTTCCTGCATGCCTACCTTTTCCCACTTAGTAAATGTCAAATGTCCCCTGAAGGACCCCTTATTCCTCCCTGACCCCTCTGCCCCACCCGGAGGGCTATTGTTCTAGACCCTCATGTTTCTAACCTTCTAGACCAGTGGTTCTCAACCAGGGGTGACCTTGCTCCCAAGGAGACATCTGGCAATATCTGGAGACATTTCTGGGTTGTCACCACTGGAGTTTGCTACTGCATCTAGAGAGCTGAGGCCGCAGAAGCTGCTGAACAGCCTACAGTGCACACCCAGGACAGTCTCCCCCACCAAAGAATCATCTGGCCGTTTCCACAGCGCAGACTCTGCTCCCGACGTGATCCTGAGCCAGAAACCAGGCTCTGAGGAGGGGGGAGGTGAGCACTCACCAGGGCCCAACACAGCAGGCCAAGTGCTACTGTATTCCCCAGCACTTCCTCCTTCCTCCGCTCACAGCCCCTGGTGATACTGTAGCCTCCAGCAATGTGGGCTTGAGGGGGACACCCTCATGGGAGGGGGGCAGGTGGGAGAAAGGAGGGCAGATGATGGCCAAGTGGGAAATGGCTCCAGGCAACTAGCAACTGGATTCTAGTGCCTCTCTTTCCCCCGAAGCCCCAGGGTGGCACCCTCTCGAGGGCGACCTCTGCCCCGCAGGAACGCAGCTGGTAGCAGTGACACTTCTGCTAGGACCGGGGCAGGGACGGGAAGGTCCCAGAGCAGCCAGAGCTGGGGGCTCTCACAGAGCGAGGGACCTCTCTCACATCCCGGGAGATTCACACTCAGCCACCCCCTGGGCAGCAGGTCTTCCGTGTGGTGCGACGCTAGGCGTCTTCACAGCCGACACGTCACTTGGTTCTCGCAGCAGCCTCTCCACACAGGAGGCACTTATGCTCGTTTGCAGGTGAGGGGACCCAGATGCTACAAGGCGCCCAGAGTCACGCAGCCAGGGGAGCAGAAAGGGCGCTAAGGCTCCTCCTGTCCTGGAGAGATCTCAGAGGACGGTGACGAGCACCCCCAACACTCACCAGCCGTGGGACCTTACCAGGGTTGTGTGGGCTCTTTGTTCCTTTGCTCCACATCTGTAAAAAGGGGCGGTCATGGTGCCCACCTCACAGGGTCAGGGTGAGGACTTCATGAGTCAGCATCTATAAAGCGCTCTGACAGTGCCCAGCATTTAGTAAGTGCTGTGAAAGTGCTTCTACTCTTTCCCTTCCTCTTTCTGCCATACGAGCAGGAGGGTGAGGGGTCTGTGTGGCCCTCTGTGTAGAAGCGGCCAGTCCCAAGTCAGGAGGGCATCGTCCAAGTGAGAGAGAACGCTAGCTCCCACTAGTGAAGAAACTAGGTGGTGAAGATGGAAAATAGTCTGGGACAGGAGCCCAGCTGCTGATCCAAGTTCTCTGCCTCCCGCACCCTGGCAGAGCACAAAGCCCAAAGGCCATCCAGCCTTCGCTGCCTGGAGGCTCGTCTGTGTGTGGCCAAATGCCTCAAAGTGAAGACCCCCTGAGGGGCTTTCCCAGCACTTGTTTCAGGGGCAATTTAACATGTGCTGGTGTGATTATGTGGGTCAGTCTGCCTACCTGTCCCACCCTCAAAGGCTCCAGGGCTCAAGGGTAGAGAATGGGTCTCGTTGGGTGCACCTTCATACCCAGTGCCTGGGACCTGTGGGAGGTCAGCAACCCTTCACTGAGTAAATGCTACTCTGGACGCAGCCTGGCTGGCGGATGTGATCCCAGCACTCTGGCAGGGAGAGGGAGGTCCAGACAGGCTGGCAGGGCGACAGGGATGCTCCCGGTTAGCCAGGCACGCTTCATCAGGGACGGCCAGCTCTGAGCCAGGAGCGAAAGTGGGGATGGGCTGCAGAGGACAGGAAGGGCCAGCTCTGGAGGGAGCTGAGCGTCACTACCAGGGCACTAAGTCTCCCTATTTACCTCCTTCTCCACTCACACAAGCTAAGCAACACCCCCAGCCTTAGATCCTTCATCTACAACAAGGGGCTCGCCCCGGGGTTGGAGGAGTTAGGTGGCCACGAACCCAGTGGGCCCCCTGCGCAGCGCCTGGCACGCAGGAGGGGCCAGCTAGTCTCCTCTTGGCAGCGAGGACCAAGGGTCCAGGAAGGGAAAAATGAGGAGCAAGGCTGCTAAGGCAGGAGGCTGGCAACCTGAGGACAGTATGTCTCTCATTCCACCGGCAGCTGGAGACACCGAGAGGCACGAAGACCCCCCGCCAGCCCACCCCACTCAGGCCTCGAGCACAGCGTGTGCCGGGAGCAGACTGCGACATAAGTGTAGATGCTCCCGCCTTCCCCGTGGCTTCTCTGTTCACCTGGTAGCAAACTCCTTGTTTTGCAACCTCGAGTCTCAAACCCCAAGTCTTCAGAAGGGACGGAGGAAGGGAAGAGGAGGCAGAAGACTATCCCAGCTTCAGCCCCTGAGACTGCATGTGCCCTCCCTTCTTCCCCCGGGCCACCCAGGGCTTCTCAGCGCCCTTCCACAAACACCAGGGTGCAGCCCTAGGTGCCCGCCTGCCTGGGAGCTGCTGTCGGGACCATGGAGATGATCGGGGCTGTAACTGGGTGAACTGTCCAGACAGCAAAGGGCTTGGAGATGGGCTGTAAATGCTTCACAAGGGAGGTGGCATCTGAGCAGATCCAGCATCAGAAAGAGCCGAGTTTAAACCTCTGGCTCCACTGGCTTGTCTGAGACAAATTGAGTCACCTCTCTGAGCCTTGGTTTCCTCAATTGTAAAATGATGATCACTGCACCTACCTACAAGGGTGTGTTTGGCCTTAAACGAGAAAACCCGTGTAAAAGGCTCAGCAAAAACCTAAGTATCTGTGATGGTTATGAGGAGGAGGGGGAGGGGGAAGGAGAGGGGGAGAGAGATGAGGACAATGCTAATCATTTCAAAGCTTCCCCATCCTTATCTTCGGATTCTCTTGCAAGCTGTAGTCAGAACCCCGCCATTCAGCCTTTTGTCAGACACCCTTTGACCTGCTGTGGGTATCACAGGAACTGTAGAATGGCTTTGACATTGAGCAGTCCTAGCTGAAATGTATACAGACTTGACAAAGCGCCCTACCCAACACCTTCTCACAGAAGCCTCACAACAGCCGTGCGAAGTCAGTAGGGAGGAAATTCTCAGTATCTGCACTTTAGAGATGAGCAAGGCTGGAGCTCAGAGAGGGTGACCAGCACCCCTCAGGTCACACAGCTAGAAAGCAGCGCTGAGACAACACCCAGCTTTTCTTGTTTCTTGTGGCCCCTTTTTCTACATCTCCCAAGAGGGTAGACAAGAGTCCATGGTTTGTGGGGAGCAAGCTTTCATGTAAGGCCATGGGCCTAGCAGAGGCATGTTGGCGGGGATGGGGAGCCATCATTCTGACCCGGGAAGAAAGCAAGCGCTGTCAGCTGAACTGAACCCCTGTGGCCCTGGCCCTGCCGGGGAGCGGAGCTCTGCTCGGCCTGGGCTTGGGGAGGGTGAGGCATCTGCAGGGCAGGGCTTCAGGGTTCACACTGACACCTCAGGAGTGGGGGTGCCGTGCTGGGGAGTGAAAAGTGTGTGCAGCCAGCACCAGAGACCTGGCTTCATCCGGGCTCCCACACGGGGCAGGACTGACCCAACCCCAGAAAGGAGGTTGCTAAAGCGGATTCAGTCTGGTCCAGCAACCACGCATCAGACCCTGCCCTTGCAATGTTCCCGGCTCCCCACTCCTCTGAAAGCTGGTGAGGAAAGTCTCGAGGCCCCGGTCACTGAGGACTCAGCCCCCACATAGAGCTGCGCCCAGTGCTGCGGGCCTCGCCTGAGCCAGATAGACCAGTGTATCCTCTCAGGTAGTTAGTCCTATGCAGAAATGAGAAAGCTGAGGCTCAGAGGGGTTACGACGCTCCTCCAACATCTCACAGCTGGAGGGAACAGGCGCGTGTCTATCCAGAGCTCCTGTTCCTTCCCTTCCCTGGGCTGCTGGAAGAGGAAGACCGTGAGTTTAATCTTATGAGTCAACCAGACTGTGCCACAGGTGCCCAGACATTTGAACAAAATTATTCACGCTGTGTCTGTGAGGGTGTTTCTGGGTGGAGAGTGTCATTTGACTCAGTTGACTGGGTAAAGCAGATTTCCCCTCCTAAGGTGGGTGGGCCTCATCTAATCAACTGATGGCCTAAGAACAAAAAGTCTGCTGAGTAAGAGCAAGCTCCTTTGCCTGACCACTAAGCTGGGACGTGGGTCTTTTTCAGCCTTCGGACTCAGACTAAACATCAGCTCTTCTTGTGACTCAAGCCTGTTGGCTTTCTCGTCTGAAAGACCATCGGCTCTGCTGGTCCCATAATCAGACTAGAACTGTAGCCCAGCTTTCCCGGGTCTCTAGTTTGCTGGCTGTAGATCTTGGGGTTTCTCAGCCTGCATAATTAAGTCAATTCTTCATAATCTCTCTCCCTCTCTCTCTCTCTTTTTCCCTCTCTCTCTCTCTCGATACACACACACACACACACACATATACACATGCATATACACATTCTATATCTCTGGAGAATCTTGACTAATACAAAGACCAACCCTTGGACTCCCAGGCACAAGGTGTTGCATATTTGGGTGTGGAAGCCCAACTGCCAGAGGCCAGATATCTAAATATCTAGAACAATTGTCCAATTTGGTCTAAAAGTCCCCTTGGTTCCCAAGGACCCAACAGGAAGCCCGGCCTGGCCAAATGAGCACAGCCAAGCAGCAGAAAACTTGGCTTGCTTGCTTTCTCTCCCCCTTCCTCCTTTCTTCTTCTTCTAACTAAAACTGCTCCCCAAGTACTCAGGAAGAATACCCTCCCACACCCCAATGTAAACAGCAATACTCGCTGAGTCCACTAGATGGGGGTAGTGACACACTGGAAAGGGTGAAAATGCAACTCCAGGAGGGAAGGTGGGGAGGCAGGGGGTGCATTGGTCTGGAATCTTCGCTGAGATCCCTAAGGTGAATAAATGCTTCCTGCCTCTGCCTTGCATGACTTCTAGCCAACGGTACTAAACTCAGTCCTCAGGTTCCCAAGCACTTTAGTCAGTTGTCACTGTAGCATCTCTGGATTTCAAAGTCCTCAAACCAAGTTATTCCCTCATGAGTCACCAGGCAGAGTGGGCAACCACAAACTGACATCAGTCACTGCCCTGAGGCCGGGGTCCTCCCAGCAGGGGCACCTCCTCGTTACAACTGTGAGTTCATCTGGAGAGTGAAAGCACCTGACAGCACCTTCCCCCCAGGGAATCTAAAAATCAATGCACCCCAGCAGGGCAGTCACATGGTGAGGGAAGGAACCGGGACAGGAAGCAAGGAGGAAGGCAGAGAGGCGAGACGGAAATGGCAAAGACACTTCTTCTCTTCAGCAAGCGCCTCTGTTCGGCCACACGTTGTCAACCCTCATCCAGCACCCCAGGCTGAGTGCTGTGTCCTACCTCGAATCTTCCCGCACCTGCTCACAGTGGGGTGCTAGCACAGTGCCCCAGGGGGTCTCTGAGCCCTGTTACCAGGAGAGACCTGACAGCAGAGATGGGAAGCCAGAGTCTTCTCGCTTTCCCTGTTGGCCTCAGTTCAGGTCCCAGAATACTCTCCCCTCCACCAGGACCAAATCTTGTCCTGTATGTCCAAGATGGCTGTCTCTTGCCTGCCACCTTTCCTAGGACCACAAAGCAACACACCAGAATGCTGGCTGTGGGGGGCCTGGACCTGACCAACACTCTCCGCATCCCCTCTACCTCTCACCTGCCCCCACCATCCCTTCCCAAACTTTCACTGCCTGGCAGCCGGCAGAGCTCTGCCTCTGTTGCCATGGCAACAGTGTGGCTTTCCCCAAGTGGGAAGCTGGTTGCCAAGGCCCTTGTTGCCAAAGGCTATAACAGCCACCCCGGTGTGAGAAGAGGGGGATAAGAGCCCAGCAGAGGGGTGGAGGGTGGCCAAGGAGGCTGGAAAGAAAGGAGGCAGGCAGTTCTCGTGTGGAGTCCAGGTAGCACTGCCTGGCTGCAGGGGGGGCAGGGTGCTGGGTGCTGTAGGAGAGGAACAAGTGTCTCACAGCATCTCAGGGATGGCTCCTTGGGGGTATGAGAGGGAAGAAAGGAGTCCCCCCACAAAACACACCTGGATAAGCCCTCTCCCCAGCAGGACCAGGCAGTCCACGTCCCGCCCCAGGGGAGGCATGGCTTTGCTTCTCCCCAACTTCGGAGTAACAGCCCCAGGAATTTCTGCCGTGCTTGCTCATGTCTCAGATGTATGTGCACAAGCTAGGCCCAGACAGAGCCGGTCCCTGTGGCCAGGAACAGCATTAATTACAAGGATGGCAAACCTCTACTCATTTCTACCCCCCTGGTTTGTCTCAGAGAACAGACTCATTAGTCCTTGTAAAATGCTTGTCTTTGGAACACAGCTCCCATCTGTCGACAAGAGTTGAGGTGGATACCATGAGAGCTCATTTCTTCCCAGAGGAGGGCTGGTGGGGGTCCCTGGCCCTTGGAAATGCTACAGACGCAGCTCACACCACCCCACGGCAGTACTGAGGCCAGCCTTGGTGTGCTGGGCTGGCATCTGTACCTTTCCAGCCACAGGTCACACACGCAGCCACAGTCCAGCCTGGGCCCAGAGAGAAGAGCCTGTTCCCTCCCTGAGGTCCTATCCTGCCACAGGTGCTGAAAGAGGAGGCAAGGGTGACCAGCAGGCAGGGGAACAGATGGCTGGGAGAGGAGGCAGGGGCAGCAGCAGGTGGGATGGGAGGGCAGCTAGTCTGAGAGGGGTCCAGGACTGGGAGGAGCTGATGAGGGCACCCAAAACACAAATTTCCCCAGTCCTGCTACGTCCCCCCACCCCGGGTAGCCTCCCAAGCAGAGCCTGGCCCATGACAGCCATGCCCGTCTACCCCCTCCCCAAAAGCCCCCTCTTCCCAAACCCAGAAGGAAAAGCAGGTGTACCTACCCCAGGTGCCAGCCCCTCAGGTGGGGTAGGGGAGATGCTGTCCCCGCCGCCCTGGCTTCGGGCACTGAGCTGGGGTGACATGGTGGGCGACTCGTCGATGTACGGCATGGTCTCCGAGCCCTCCGGGGGTCCCTTCTGCTCCTCATTCCCCTCGCCGTCGTAGTCGTCTGCCCCGTAGCTGAAGTCTGAGACAAGGAACAGGAAAGGCCACTGAGAGTCCTCCACGAGGGCTGCCAGGGACTGGTAGCGCAGTGGGCGGCGGCGGCGGCCCCCGGCTGCCATGCTCCTGGCCGCAGCATCCACGGCCTGGCCCGGGCGGGGGCTGCGCAGGGGGCTGGGGCTTCGTGCGGGGCTGGGGAGCGCCAGCAGTTCAGGGGCTGCTGGGAGCCAGGGAGGAGCGGTTTCTCTGTTGCCACCTGCTTAATAGCATGTCAGTTGCGTATTCGAGCTGTTGTTTCCTTTGCCTCCTGCCTAATTCCAAGTCTAAAAATTAACAGCGGGAGCAGGAGGCAGGACGCTTCCAACTCTCCTCTCTGAGTCACCATTTTGCTTTTTATAGGGAGTAAGGAGGTGGGGGCGGGCCAGGCGATGTCACTTCCTGAGCCCCTCCTCCTGGGCTACCATTTATACACTGAGCTGGATGCCTGGGAGAGGGAGGCAGAGCGGGTTTCAGGGTAGGGGGTCGAGGAACAGCACCCAAGGGAGCCCTAAGCCCTCCAAACAAGGCCTCATGCAGGACAGGGCCCAAAGCTGGCAGAGCGTGGGTGAGAAGGAGGCACCGAGGCCTGGCAGGGACACGATTGAACAGACTCCTCAAAAGCCAGCACTTACATCTATAATTCCAGTGCAGGCTTCCCTTGGAGAAGGAGGGAAGAAAAGGCTGTAGGAAAGTCGAGCCGCTGTTAGGCCCCCTTGGCTGCCAGCTCCACTCAGGCCCCAGCGCCCACGCAGATACCCCGCCCCTTCCCTGGGACAGAAGGGCAGCACCTCAAAAAGGCCGCCGGTCAAACCCCACCAGTGGGAGTCTCTCCTGCCACAGGCTGAGGGACCCTCCCACCCTCTCCCACCCCTGCCCCCGGCTGGGCCTGACCCATCATCCGCTCAGATATTACTTCTTCCAGGATGTCCTCCCTGGTGTCTCAGCTCAGAACTCCTACAGCCCATGGCCTTCCAGTGCCCCTGTTGATCCTGCCCGTTTGTCCCTAAGCCCCTGGGGGCAGGAATTGGGTGTCTCGGTCATCACTAGGTGCCCACGGGCTGACTCGCAGCAGGACCTCGGGAAATGGGTGTGGAGGGAATGAATGAGGAGAGGAATGCACTGCCCCTGTCAGGTCTGAGGCTTGAGCCAAATTCTCCGCTGGGGCCTGGCTCCTCCTCCCCTGTCACAACACACCAGCCTCCAGGCAGACGGCTGCCTGAGAATGGTGTCAACAGGTCACCAGGGCGCCTGGCCACAGCCACACTCAGTGCAATCTGGCCCTTTGGCAGCTGAGAGCTTCCCTCAGCCTCGCTGCACCTGCTCCCGCAGACTTCCTCTCCAGTCCGTGCTGACAGCCCATTAAGCTGTCGGGGACATGGCTACTCCTTTTTTCCCAGGACAAGCACACACGTGGAGAACCACAGAATCTAGTGACCCGGGCATTGAGCTGTGTGCGTGCCTTGTGCCCGGGAGACAGGGTCCCCTGCCCCAGAGGACACGGGGCCTACGTCTGAGGCCTCGAGTGAGACAGGTGGTGAGCCGACTCTGCTATTTCCAGGGACTGGAAGAAGAAAGAGGAGCCACAGCATCCAATCTGCCCGAGTCTGGCACTGGGACGGAGCCTGGTTGTTTCCTGAGACTTGCTCACTTTGGAAAATCACAAGGAGGAATGAAACATCGTGTTAACCTGCCATCTCCTCCAGGAGCCTCCCGGAGGCTGCCATTTCTCCCAGAGTCAAGGCCCAGAGTGTCCGCTGTGGCGACCCCTAGTTCAGAGTCCAGCAGGCCACATGGACTCTCCTATACACTGACCAATTCCCAGGGGTCACAGGACCAGATCCCTCACTCCCGAGACCTCTCCCAAGGGCAGAGGTGGAAGGCACAACAGGGAAGGTGGCGTGGCTCGCCTCCACTGCAGGGCCTGGAGCTGGCCGGGTCCCAGCAGGGCAGGAAGGTCTCTGCCAGCCCCCCTCCCGGTGTGCACGACCCGCCTCATCAGAGTGGCGGCTGCGGACCGGCGTGTCCTGTTCCTCTCAGCTGAGCCACATCCGTGAGGCTGTTCCTACCATCCCAGACTGGCAGACGGGTCACTAAGTCTCAGAGACATTTACACAGAGAGGATCTGAACCCAGGTCTGTCACTGGATGCCAACATTTTCCCTCTGAGTATCACTGACCTTCCAGAGAAATCTTTTACAGTCCTCCTTGTCAGGGGAGGCTGACCACAGAGGAAAGGGAGGGGTGGCTGAGAGAGAGGTGCTAACCACAGGAGGGGGAGGCTCAGGACTAGAGGAAAGTGCCCCAAACTCTCTGCACGTGTTCCTAGGCACTTTCCCTTTCATTCCACCCTTCATAAGACCCGACAGCCCAGGAAGTCAGAGACCCAGGAGACCCCTACCAGGCAAAGGGATACGGAAAAGACTGAGAAACCGACCGTCAGAGAGGAGGGAACCCTGGGGACGTGGGAGGATGGGAGGATGGGAATCTGCGAAGCACGGGCTTCGGCTGGTGAAAGACCCCAGACAGGAATGCTGAGCAGACTGTGGCTTGGCCACCAGGTCTTGAAAGAAAGAAGGCAGAGGAGGCTGCTGACAGCCAATATCCACTTCCTCTCCTTGTAACATAAGCCTCATTATATGTAGAGTGGCCGTGTGCCCACTGGCCAGCTAAAAGATTACTTTTCTTAGTGGTGTGGGCCATATGAGAAGTTCTGGCCAACGAGATGTGTGGCACTTTGAGAAATACTGCTAAGAGAGATTGTTTTAGCTGAAAGGTATGTTTGGTTTGTTTGTTTTTGGTCCTCTTCATGTTTCCTCTTTCTGTTGTCAGTTTGGATTGGAAAGTAGATGGAATGGCTGGAGCTCCAGCAATCATATTAAACCATGAGGTGATAGAAGCCACTACTAGAGAGAGCTGAACAGAAAGCTAGGACCCTTGGCCATTCTACCCCAGGACTGTCTGCCTCTGTCTGGACTTCTTTTTTACATGAGAAAAAAAAATGCCTGTTATTTAAACCACTGTTATTTAGTTGTTGTTGGATTTTTTTTTAATCCTCACCTGAGAACTTTTTTTTTCATTGGTTTTAGAGAGAAAGGAAGGGAGAGGGAGAAACATTGATGCAAGAGAGAAGCATCCATTGGTTGCCTCCTGCACACGCCCAGACCAGGATCATACTGGCCAGACCAGGGATCAAACCCACAACCTAGGTATGTGCCCTGACTGAGAATCGAACCTGCAACCTTTTGGCCATGGGACGACGCTCCAACCAACTGAGCCACATAGGCCAAGGCCAGTTATTTAGTTTTTTTTATGTTATATGCGGTCAAACCTAATTGTTACTGATCCAGATGGTTTTCCTTGACATTCTGCCTGGGTGTTTTTCCTACTGCTCTCGCCGTTCCTTCTAAGTCTCTTTGGTGGAACCCTCTGTCCTTGCCCACCCTTTAACGTTGATGCTCGTTAGATGTCCTTACAGCAGGACGCTGCTCAGCAGCAAAGAGAGACAAACTGCGGGCTCTCACACTAAGTGAAAGGAGCCAGACACAAAAGGGCATATCCTACGTGGTTCCACTTACACGACGTTCTCAAACAGACAAAAACAATCTATGGTTGAAAAAAAAATGAAAATAGCGGTTGCCTGTGGGAGTGGGAACAGGGGTTGACTGTAAGGGGCACAGGGAACTCCTGGGGTGATGGCAATGTTCTGTACGTTGACACAGACTCAGGGTGCACAGGGGGGTTCGCTCGTCGAACAGTACACGTGAGGTCTGCGCGTCTCACGAGCGACTGAGCTCCGGGTGACGACAGGCAGCTCACGTGCTGAAGTGAAGTGCCGAGAGGTCAGCGACTTACTCTGAAGCACATAAAAAATAAGATGGGCTGATGCTGTTCAGAGGGATGGATAGATGTGATACGGCAAGTATAGAAAAATGGTAATTACAGACTCTAGATGATGGGTATGTGGGTGTTCACTGTACAATTCTTTAAACTTTTATGTGTGTGTGAAATTTTTCATAATCAAATGGTGGGAAAAGATTGGTGTTCTCCAGGCTTCTGTCACCTCTCCCTTTGCTCCCTCTCCCAAATCTCGTTTACATTCCAGGGCGAGGTCTGCGCCGCAGACCTATCTCTCTGATTGTTTCCTGAACATCTCCGCCTTCTGTGCCAGCTCGCTCCGGTCAGAAATCGAGGAGTCATTTCACGTTCCTCCGTCCTCCTGCTCCTCATCTCCTACACCCTGAACTCTCCCCGCTCCCCATCCTGCCCCATACCCTGTCATGAGGACAATTTCGACACTCTCTCCCTTGTTCAAAATTTAACAGTTCCTCATTCACTTCAAGGTGCAACCCAGACTCCTCAGTTTGAGGCCCTGCATGGTCACCTGACTTTACCTTTTCAGGGTCATATTCTGCTGCCCTGTAATATCAGACATTTTCTAGGTCCTTGCAGTGGGTTGAATAGTAGCCCCCAAATGTATATGTACGGATCCTAACCTCGGTACCTGTGAATGTGACTTTACTTGGGAAAAGATCTTTGCAGATATATTAAGGTAAGCATCTCGAGGTGAGATTATCCTCGATTAACTGAGTGGGTCCTAAATCTGATGATGTGTCCTTAGAGGAAACAAGGGGAGAAAACGCAGACACAGAAGGAGGCCGTGTGAAGATGGAGGCAGCCACTCGGGTTGTGCCTGGAGTCCCAGGCCCTGGGAGATGCAAGCAAGAATTCTGCCCCTGAGCCTTGGCCGGGAGCGTGACCCTGGGTCACAGTGACTTTCCTCTGGCCTCCAGACTGAGGACTCAATTCCTGCTGCTTTAGGCCACCCAGTTTGTGATCCTTTTTTTTTTTAATGGCAGCACTGTGAAATTAATAGAGTCCCCAAACACACAGCACTGTTTCCCACCTCTGGACCTTTGCACATGCTGCTCCTATATTTAGACACCCTCCTCACCCCTGTCCGCCCATGAAATCCCATTCGGCCTACGGACCCAGCTCAGCTGCATCCTTCTCCTGGGAACCTCCTATCTCCGGAATATATAAAGCACTTTTGCAAATCAATGAGAAAAAGACGAATACCTGAACTTTCTAAATGAGTCAGAGAAATGAACAGAAAATTTAAAAAAGAACTACAAGTACCCAAGTGCAATTTCTATTTTTTGCAATTTTTCTATCAAATCAGCAAGGATTAAAAAAAAATGCCCAGAGTTGTCGGGAACAGGCACTCTCAGAAACTCTTGGGGGGCACATGTAACTGCCACAACTTTTCTGGAGTCAACTTGGCAACTGGTATCAAAGCTTTAACAGCTGGTGCAGCTTGCCCTGGCTGGGTGCCTCATTGGTGAGAGCATCACCCCACTATGCCAAGGTTAGGGGTTTGATCCTCGATCAGGGCATATATAAGAATCAGCCAATGAATGCATAAATAAATGGAACAACAAATTGATGTTTCTCTCTCTCTCAAATCAATAAAAAAATTTTTAACTGGTGGTATAGCTTCTAACCCAGCACAATCCAAGACTGTGTCCTAAGAAATTAATTCTAAATGTACATAAAAATAAAGTTAAAAGATTATTCATCACAGGGCTGTTCATGATTGTGAAATATTAAAAACCATCTAAATGATTAATTACAGAGAATTGGTTGAGTAAATTATGGTATACCTCCAAGATGTATGACTATGTAGCCATTAAAAATGATATGATGTACATCATCTAATTAAGTGAAAAAGTAAATTAATAGTAGGTACAGTATGACATTATGTTTAAAAGAAATAAAAATGCCCGTACGTGCACAGAATAAAGCCTGCAATGCAACAACGCAAAACAACTATAAAACACTCAGCCCTGACTGTGTGGCTCAGCGGGTTGGGCATCTAGCTGCAAGGTGAAAGGTCGCTGGTTCGATTCCCCGTCAGGGCACACGCCTGGGTTGCAGGCCAGGTAACTGGTTGGGGACGTCCAAGAAGCAACCGATCGATGTTTCTCTCTCACATCGATGTTTCTCTCCCTTTCTCTCTCCCTTCTGCTCTCTAAAAATAAATAAATAAAATCTTTTTTTAAAAGGCATTCAGATTCTAGGAAGTCGAGAGAAATTAATGCATGCTCTCTTCTCTCTAGGACGCTAGCACACACTGCTTGTCTCCTACTCAGTACCCATCTTCCCTGCTTACTTTACCCTGGCTTTCGCTGAGGTGGCAATGGACCGGGTCCCAGGCAAGATGCCCACTCTCTCCGCCTCTCTCACAGTCAGGAGAGGCTATTTGACTCCGTTCTGATGGATGAAACCAAGTGAAGTAGAATGGGACCTTTTGCTTTGCTAGTTAAAAAAAAGACTTCTTGCCATGAACTCAGATAGGATGACGGGAGCCACAGCGGCCACATTGCTGCCATGAAGAAACGACCCAGAAAGAACAGAGACATTTCCCTGATGCTGGGAGGGGCTGAGCCACACTACGAGCAGCTGGCCTCTTTTTTTTTTTGCTAAGTGGGCAATATAAGCTCTTACAGGATGGGTTTTCTGCCACTTAAAATGAACACATTTCCATGTGATACCCTTACAGCCCAGGAGAGAAAGGCAGTCCAATAAGCAATGCACACCCTAATGCTATGAGAGAAGTAGCTGATCGGCGAGGCAGAGACGGGGAGGCAGGCAACAGTGTGGATGAGGGGACGGCTGGAAGGGCTTGGGTGACACTTGAAGGGAGCTTTGTCACTGTGGTTTAGAGCAAGGATGCCGGAGACACAGCTTAGGCTCCAATCTGGGCTCCACCACTTTCTGACCTCTCTGTGCTCAGAAGGGTGCCTGGCACGGGGCAACCTCTTATAAACGGACGGCGAGTAGTGACACCACAAACATGAAAGAGGATGATGGAGAGACTGAGTGCTCAGGGCTCCTGCGAAGACTGAACCGGGCAACGTGCACAAGGCACTTAGCACACAGTACGCACCCAGTACATCTCAGCTGCTGTTATTAATATTATTAATTGCATCTTGAAAGATGCGTGGGTGCTTGCCAGGCAGATGGGGGACATGAGCAGAGTTCTAGGCAACGAGGAGGCTTGGCAAAGGCACAAAGTGTGAAGCAGCAGGGCCCCTTAAGGGGGCTATAAATAGCCCAGCATGGCTAGAACACTGAGTGAGCAGGAGGGTGAGGGGGCAGAGAGTGCTGGGGTGGTGGGCACACCGAGGGCCTCCCGAGCCGGTCTAAGAGTTAGGCAGGGCCCAGTGGGGACCACTGATCTGGGCCATACCCGCTGCAGGGTCTTGCCGCGGCCAAACATCTCTAACTTTAGGTAATTCCTCCCAAAGCACACCTTCTTCTGTCGAGTTGCAATGCAGGCAGACTCCCGTGACCTCCAGATCTCCCACAGTCACCAGGTTGGGACCACATGTGAACACAGGGTTACCTGTTCCAAGCCTGTAATGGATGGCGCTCGTGCTGGATGACAGGCCATGAGCCAACCAGTGACAGGCCAGGGGGACAAGCTCTTTTCCGCCGTGTGAAGAGCTGGCCTGTGGAGGGTGCGTTCAGACCCAAATGATCGGCCTTCAGCTCCACCATCTTAAGCTCCGGCGGGCCCAAAGGGGAGAGAGGGGTGCCTGGACAGCTGGAGGCACACAGATGTCAAGCTGTTTACAGCATTCCCCTGAGACTGTCCGGCACCAGCGACCAAAGGACACAGCCAGAATACACCCTGGTACCCCCAGCTCTCCCCCGACAGATGCTGAGGGCCGTTCGGGGGATATTTCCAACCTCTTCTTGGACATGCTTAAGAACCTGTGAGTGCAGGATAAAGTTGTGGGCGTGGAATGCCCTGCCCTCCCTACAGGGGTGGTACAAAGGATAGCATTAGGTGATAGACTTATTTTCTGCTCTAGAGCTGGCTATGGCAGTGGGGGAGGGGAGCCTTGGGAGAACAGCGGAGGGACGCCCAGGCATGACCATCATTCCCACGGACGTAGCATTAAAAGTCTTCGGAGAACATCAAAATTCTCTGCATGCCACACGCTGCATCGGGGGTGGCAGAGCGAGCGGGCACAGACTCCACTCCTGCCCCCAGGACCTCCCGCGTGGCCTCACGCACGCTCACTGCCATCCGTGACCGCGCCAAGCACTGGGCTGTGCGCTGCCTCATCTCGCCCTCAGAACCCCTGTGCCGGACGAACCTCGCAAACAGCACGCTGAGCAAAAGGAACCGGACACGAAAAGCACGAGCTGCAGGACTGCAGTTGTGTGAAGTTGGAGAACAGACAAGACAAATGGCAGTGGCTCCCTGGGGGTGGGGGGTGGGAGGCAGTGAATGCTGACTGGGGAGGGTATCGGGGAACTTTCTGGAACCCTGGAGATGTTCTGGATCTTGATCTGGGTGGCGGAGAGACAAGGAGGCCTGTGTAAAAGTTCATTAAGCTATATGCTTCACATTGATGAACTTCAAAAACTTTAACAAAAAAAACAAAAACAAAAAACGTAAAACCAAGTAAGCACCACCATTATGAGGAAGCGGCGGCATGGGGGGTTAAGGCGCTCGCCCGAGGTCTAACAGCTGCGTGGGAAACCGGCCTGAGCACAGCTAGTCTGGCTCCGGACCTGCCTTTTAAGTGGCATAAAGAGGGCTCGTACCAACAGAACTAACCGCACCGGCGGGTTGTCCTAGGAGAGAAGCGGCCGTGCCAGGTTTGGAGGAGGAAGAGCCCCCTGGCGGAGGGTGTGCGTGGGTCTGGGAGCGGAGGGAGGAAGAGTCCGGCCCCAGCCAGGGGCCGTGCTCGGGCCGTGCGGCACCCGCGTGGGGCCCCGCTGAGCCCTCTCGTGTGGCCAGCTGGCTGGCTCTGAGTCTCTCCATCTTTGGTTTCTTCCTCTTGAGATAGTAATGCCCCTGTCGCAGGTTGGTTGTGAGATAACATTAAGTAACGTCATGTAGGTTAAACACCCTGGGCAGCCTCTGGCAGAACAGTCCTCGACAGACGCCACGCTGAAGGAACGAGGGAGCGGACACCTTCAGCTGGGGCCCCTCAGCGAGGGCCAGCATCTTTCCCATGGACAGGCCTCCTTCCCCTCAGCACCCGCGGCTCTAGGAGGGATGGAAGAGGAAGTGGGGAGCGAGGACAGCATGGAGCGCACAGGCTTGGAGTCAGACTCAGGTTCCAATCCCAGTATCACCACTTGCCCTGTGACTTCAGGCAAGCTAGTTAACCTTCCAGAGGCTCAGTTTCCCCATCTCTAAAATGGGGCTAACACATAAGGACTATACCTTATGAGTTGTTTGTTTGTTTTGTGGATTTGCAAAGAGGAAGTATACACAATGGAAGGCACCTGGCTCAGGGCCAGTGCTAATTACCAGTGGCTATCTTCATTATTACCACCCTGGTCCTCTTCCAGAGCAGTAAGTGCCCTCAGGGGTCTCCTAGTCCTTGAAAAACAAAAAAAACAAAACCAGAGCTTTAGACACAGAGGACTGGGCCAGGCCCCCGCAGGCCTCCCTCCATCAGCAAATCAGTTGCTCACTGGTAGGCCTGCATTCACTACGTGCTGCCTCCAGGCCCCTGAAATAGTTTCAAACTTAAACTTGAAGACACCAGTTCCAACCTTTGCTGCACACTGGAATCCCCTGGGGAGTGTGGAAGCTACTGGGGTCTGGCTCTCCACCCTGAGACCCGCATCGCATCCATACATGTGGGGTAGCAGGGTCAGCAGGGCTGCTGAAAGCTCCCTGGGTGACGCCAACATGCGTCCTAAAGCTGCAAACCACCAGTTTATGACAAGCACCCTGAGGTAGAATGGAAGTAAACTCTGCAACAGCCGGGGAAGCCCCATCAGCCGCACTACATGAGAGGCACAGCAGAGGTTTCTTATAAGGGGCAGGGTTTGAATTAAGTCTCCAGGACTTGAAGGCTTGCCTAGGAGGGGCAAACAGGCTGGCAAAAAGGGCCTTACTTTGACGGGCAGGCAGGGAGGGCAGCCCCTGTCCCATTCACACTGGGCCTTGGCCCACAACAGGCGCCTGGGCCACAGGATGGCCTCTTCTGTCCCTGAGGCCTTCACGTAGCCCTGGAGCAAGAAATGGGCCCGGGACAACTGGAAGACAGGGCAGCGATGACTCGCTGCTCATTCCTAGAGGTGAGGACGCAGACACGGGAAGCTGGAGCGCTGGGTTCTGGCTCCGCCCCCGCTGCTGGGAGCTGACTCAAGGCCCCCTCAGCCGGGGTGGTGCTCAGCCTCTTTGGTTGCCATGGACACGCGACCGCCACTCCACCTCCAGGCTCCCTCGGGGAGGGAGGCAGAGACCGTGGCCTCCAAGAAAAGCCGGGCTCCAAAGTCTGAGACAAAGAAATCCTAGGTCTTGGATATCTGCATAAGAGACAGAATCCGGGAGAGGAAGGGGGCCTGCCAGTGGGCCCGCGGCTGAGAAGGACGGGGGCTGCTCCAGGGTCCAAGCTCAGAGCGGGATCAGGAACGCTATTATCGGCACTGTGTTTTACAGCTTCCCCCGCAAAGCCCACACCTGGGATCTCATTTCATCCTCACAACCCAGGGAGGATGTCAGAGTAGAAATTACTCCCCCACTTTACACAGGGGGAAACTGAAGCCCAAAACTATTCTGGGTCCTGTCCACAGCCACCTGGCTAATAATCAACTGAGCCGCAACTGAAAGCCTGCTCTTTCAACCAAGTGCACTGCTTCTGGTACTTTGACACCATCTCCCACCCCGGCAAGAGGGGCCTAAAATTCCTAATTAATCTATAGAAAAGTAGTTTCATGCCCACTAAATATATAGGAATATTGGCACAAATGGCAGTTTACTTCATGTGCAAATAAGTAAGTCAGTTATTCCACAAACATCTCCTCATCATACTACGTGCCAGACAGTGACAGGAACAGACCCAAGCAAGACGCGGCACCCCCAGCTCCACCGCCAGTAGCCCATCAGCCAGGCAACAGAACACAGTGAGCTGAGCCCCGGGTCCGAAGTCGGGTGGGTGTGGGTTCCACGGACTTCCTTCTGGCCAGTCACTCATTTTCTGGGAGTCTCGTGGTACATGGGGTGACACAGCTGCCCTGCCCCTTTCACAGGGCTGCCCAAAGAGCAAGGAGAGAGACCAGACAAGAAGAATATTCCATAAACAGTAGAGCATTCCATCAAGCAGACAAAAAAAATCCTCTACAAAGTCAATTCATCCGGACGTCAGCATATTCTGGCTTCCCCACTAGGTGGCAGGAGTCTGGAGAGCCAGGACGGCCTCTTCTGTTTCTATTATCGGGGGCGCTCAGGGCAGGATGCGCTGCAGCGGACGCTCCAGCACTGCCCCCTGGCTGACGCAGGCCCCTGAAACTCTTCCCCGTCTCTTCCCATATCGACCAACCCAATCATTTAGGAGATTACTCTGACAAATCCTAGGGAGCTCCAACCCTTGTTAAGAGTTAAAAGCTTTACTATAATTCAGAATGGACAGGCAGATAAAGTATTTCCCAGACAAGGTCAAGTTAAAGGAGTTCATCATCACCAAGCCCTCATTATATGAAATGTTAAAGGGACTTATCTAAGAAAAAAAATCAAAACTATGAACAGTAAAATGACAACAAACTCACAACTATCAACAACTGAACCAAAACAAAAAAAACAAACTAAGCAAACAACTAGAACAGGAACAGAATCGCAGAAATGGGGATCACAGGGAGGGTTATCAGTGGGGAGGTGGAGGGGAGGGAATGGGGGAAAAGGTACAGGGAATAAGAAGCATAAATGGTAGGTACAAAATAGACAGGGGGAATTAAGAATAGTACAGGACATGGAGAAGCCAAAGAACTTATATGTATGACCCATGGACATGAACTGGGGGCGGGGGATGCTGGTGGGAGGGTGCGGGGGAATAAAGGGGGGAAATGGGACAACTGTAATAGCATAATCAATAAAATGTATTTAAAAATATATATAATATTTAAAAAAGTTAAAAGCTTTGACTTGCCTTCTCCTTCCCCTCTGAACCATCATGAACTGATAACAAGTAATGACCCTGCACTGATCTGATTTAAGGTTCAGCTCTTCCTCCCCTCCCGGACAAGCTGGTGAAAAATGCTTGGTGAGGGGGAAGCGGCCAGGAGGCGATGAGGAGGGAGAATCAAAGGACCATTATGACAATGACCTTCAAATCCAATCCCACTTACCACCTGCCTGGGATGGATGGCCTCCTTGGAGCCCCCTTCTATATTTGGTTTCATGAGTCCTTAGGGTATTTATGAAAAATTAAATGACTCTCAATCTAGTGCTGAGAAGTAAAAGGGGCAGTTCAGAGAACAGATAAGTAATGTAAGGCCCAGGGAGGTCAGTAAGGCACTCAAAGCTGCCTTTCGTGCTGGTAGTGGCCAGGATCAGAATGTATGACCCTTGCCTTCCACCCTAGGGGCTCCCTTCAATCCCAGAGCCAAGTGGCTCCAGGCTCCCACCCCACTCTGCAAAAGTCAGCCAGGACGTTCCCAGCTTGCACTCGCTTGCACAGCCTCACATGTACACCCACAGAAACACCCTGTGTCTCTCTGCCATCGCTCTCAGGAGGCCAGACTTGATGACATTCAACTCAAGCTGCTTGCTGGCTTCCCCACACAAAGCCTCTCTGGACCTTAAAAATAATTCTTCTATTGAACAGAGCCATTAGAAAGCACCTCAAAATTGATGTTCTTCTCCCCTCCAGAGTATCAATGGTTTGGCCTGTTCTGGCTTGCTTCTGCCACCCACTGTGAGGAGATAAGGGGACCTCCCCCAAATCAGTGGCCTCTTTCTAGCCCATCATCTTTCCTCTAGGGGTTGCACAGGTGAGGACTGAGCTCAGGAAAGGCAGTGTGGTTCACCCAGTCAGCTCACTTCCCTTTGTGCACATGCACAGAAATACACTCACACACACAGGCACACACGGGCCAAAGAGACAGACCCACCTCCATAAGGCCCTGACACCTTCTGACTCCCATTGCTCTGGTCAGCCCTCGTGCACGATTCCCCATTCTCCTTCTTCCCCTACTGCAGCGACCTTGAAGGCCATGGGTTCCAGATGGTGCAGCCTCCATTAAGCTGGGTACCGAGTGAACATGTGGAGCAGAGGCCCCTGCCCACCTGTGATGGACCAGTGTGAGCAAGCAGTGAACCTTGCTTGTGCTAAGTCATGGGGGGTTCAAGACCAAGCTGGTTGTGCAGCACAACTGGCTACCCTAACGTGCCCCCACTTCCTCCATTCGAGTTAATCAGCCAGCCCCAGTCTCAAAGAAGCTCCACATGCACTTCCCAATGCATGACAGTCCCTTTCTCTTACCACCCATGCTGGGCTCATGGTGAGTTCCAGCCACCCTCCTCCCGTTCAGGAGAGAACCAGGAACCCAGTGACCTCTTCTGAGGGCTGAGGGAAGGAGATCTGGAATGTCCTCAGTCTAGTGTTTGGGAGCAGAAGCTGGCACCAGAGGGCCAAGCCTTCCCCTGGTGACCTACCCACACTCCTGGGGCTGAGTCAGGGGGCCCATCCCTGACCAAGCTCCAAGGACAGCCTATTGCTGATGTGTGAAGTAAGCCCAAAAGGAGACTGGGAAACACCCATGTTCATTGCAATGCCATTCACAAGACCCGAAATGTGGAAGCAGCCCAAGTGACCAATGAGGAATGGATAGATAAAATATGATCTGTACATACAATGGAATATGATTCAGCCTTAAATAGGAAGGAAATGCCACAGGTGCTACAATGTGGATGAACCTTGAAGATGCTGTCAAGTGAAACAAGCAGTCACAAAAAGACTGTATGATTCCATTTATATGAGAGACTTAGAGTGGTCAAATTCATAGTGACAGGAAGTAGGATGACAGTTGCCGGGGGCTGGGGGCAGAGGCGTGAAGGGCATGGCGTTTCGGCTTTGTGAGATGAGGAGTTCCGGAGATGATGGTGGTGACGGCCACACAACGGTGTGAGCGCGCTCAGTGCCACTGACCTGCACACTTACAAACGGTTATGAATTCAAATATGTTATATGTATTTTACCACGATTTAAAAAATAGAATAAGCTATAACTTTTTTTAAAAAAGCAGGCAGTCAGGGGAGGAGCAATACCAGGGACGGAAACTCTCTCATGGGAATTAGCAGGGTCAAGGGGGCGAAACCAGGCCCAGAGTCCACTCAGTGTCCAAAGAGGGCTCTGGAGTCACCTTCTGCATTACCAAGGCAGGTTCCACCTCCACAGCTCTTTTCTGCTTTGCTGCCAACTTCCTGGCACAAGACAAGCCTGGCTGTGCCCTAGGCAGGGGCCGCCAGGCATTTGTCAGCTCCGACTGCAACACTCCTTCCCCCACCCAGCAGCACCTGGGCACTCACTATAGAGTGACTTGTCCCACACCCAACCAATGCCAACGGCGATGTCCCTGGGAGCGTGCAGAACCACCCCAGGGGTTGCGACTGAAAACCAAACTTCCCCTCACCCCTCTGCTACTTCCCAAGTCCTCCACTCAGATCCACACCGTGCCATCCTTCCAACTGGCAGCAAGAGATGCCAGCCTTACCTCCCACAGGAAGGCAGCCTCCTCCAAGAATCAAGCTTAGGACTAGACATAGCCCAGGGGCTGATAGAACAGGGGGTGGAAAGGAAAAGAGATGTTTGAACTTGGCCCTCAAAACAAGGGCAGCTGTAGACCACAGGCCAGAGAGTCCAGAGAAGACAGGCTGAGAGAGACAGGCACCAGGGCCCACAGGGCTGGCGGGACCTGCCCTGCCCCAGGTGTTTACATTGGGACTACCTGTGCACAGACAGACCAGCGGATGAGGCCAGAGTGGCAGTGGCCAAGATCACTTACCTCTACTCCCAGCAGAGTGCCTGGAAACGTCCTTTTTACGCCTGGGCACGTGAGCATGAGAGAAGGGGCACAGTCTCCATAAAAATCAGAACTTGGCTTATGTTACAGGCCACATCCCAGGCATGGGACTTGTGCAAAGGCAAGTGGGCACACCCTGGTCTCCCAGGAAAATGAAATCAAGATTCTGAACTGAGGATGAGAGAAGAGGGACAAGGACTAGAGGTGTTCCCTGGGATCCATGAAAGACCATAGTACTGGCTCTGGAGTCAGGTGTGGTAGCTCTAGAGCCAGACTACCCAAATATAAATCCCAGTTCTAGCTGTGTGATCTTGGGCAACTTGCTTAACTTCTCTGGGCCTTAGTTTTCTCCTTTATAAGGCCAAAAAGTCCATTATGTTTTTTCTGTATGGTGGCTCTAACAGTGCCTAACTTCAGTTGTCCTTAACTGCATTAGAAACAATTTTGTTAGATTGTATTGTGACAGCTGTCATATCAGTGTGCATTTAAAAACTTATCAAAATTGGTGAATTCTTGTGCAGCCATTTTAATATTGAAGATGGAAGAAAATAAGCAACATTTTCAGCGTATTATGCTTTATTATTTCAAGAAAGGTAAAAACACAACTGAAATGCAAAGAAGGATTTGTGCAGTGTACAGAAAAGGTGCTGTGACTGATCAAACGTGTCAAAACTGGTTTGCAAAGTTTCTTAGTACTACTGACATTTGGCCAAAAAATTCTTTGCTGTGGGGCTGTTTTTTTGCACTGGAAGCTGTTTAGCAGCACCCCTGGCCTCTACCCACTAGAAGCCAATAGCAGGAGACAGCTGACATACTCAGAAGACCCAAATCAATAAAGTTATTCGTGAAAATGAAAGATGTGTCTTTTATTTTATGAATAAAAAAGTAACAGACTTTTTGGCCAACCCAGTAACAACACTGTCTCGTGGAGCCTTTGACAGTGAAACAAGTTAGTTCCAGTGAAGGCATTAGAACAGTGTCCGTAGTAAGTAATGTAGTAAATAATGTTAACGGTTATCACTGGTGACACCATCATTATTATTTCTCCCCACAGTCCCGGCCCTGGGAGAGACACCGAGAGGAAGCCCGGTTTGTCTGACGTCTTCTGAGGGACTGGAAGCAGCTGCACCATGTGTGGGCGGGGCACAGGTTACCTAAGCACCGAACGAGCCACAAGGGAACAGCCCACACATGGCAACTTTGTCCCACTTTCACTGCCTGCTCCTGCTGGGCCACTGTCGGCTCTTAGTTTTAGGTCTGAGCTCCTTCCTGGGAGCCTGGAGCCCTTCAATAGTTAGGAAGCTACCCAGGTAACAGACTACGGTTCTACGCCAGAGAGGCCAGAGCACCCGGTCTCCTGGGAACCACGAAGGCAGAGAGGGAAGAAGAGCACAGGTACAAGTCTCCCTGGACCCCACAAATGCACAGGCGCAGCCATCAAGACACAGAAGCTCACAGGTGCAGCCCTGAGCCTCCCTTCCATTGCCGGGGTATTGGTGTGTGTATGGGGGGAGGTGGGTGCGCGCGCGCACACATTCCTCTGGGGGGCGCCATACAAGTTAACTCGTTATCCTGTTCCCAGAAGGGAAGAGCAGAGACAGAACATTTTGGTCAAGAGCGCATGCGCTGGAAGCAGGCTGCCTGGGCTCGCATCCCAGCTCCACCTCTTTCTTACCAACTTTGTGGCTTTGGGCACATCACTTAACCTCTCTGTGTCTGTTTCATTTGCAAAATGAAATAATAGCATCCACATTCCCAGGGTTTCTGTGAGGACGAAGTAAGTACATCTGAAGCGCACTTGGAAGAGTACCAGCACCGCCTCAGTACTAAGTGCTATCACCATGCCTCACACGCTCAGCGAGTCAGAGCTCATGACTGCCAGGCTCTCACGGAGGCTCTAGTTCTCCTCTGGTTCTACATCTTAGACTGGACCCTTCCCTGCTGAGAACTCAGAAAACAATTAGTCCCACCCCGGAGGGCTTTAAGCAGAAATCCCACGCTCAGCCTAAGTACTGAGGCTGGGCTTTGGCAATGCCCTGCCCTGACCCCACCAACTGCTGCCTGGGTTTTCCTCCATCCACAGGCAACACCCACATCTCTCATTCTTCCTGTTCAGAAACCGGAAATAGCTCCAGCCAACTGGTCCCCACACAGACACTGTGCGACACTGAGTCTCTGGGGCGAGACTGCCATGGTTCTTCCTCCTGAAGATGCACAATGTGTTTCTCTACTGGACATCCCAAGAACTGCTGATTATAGGAGCATCTGGAATCCAAGAGAACACTGGACATGAAGCCCAAAGATTAAGGTTTAACCGTTTGGGCAAGTCCCTTAAACTCTCTGGGTCCCTGAGTTTGCCTCACTGCAAAATGGAACGGCATTCCCTACCCTCCAGAGTGGAGGCAAGGAGGTGATAAAATGATGCAATGGTGTCTAGTGCAGCGCCCGGCACACTGCAGGTGCTCCATGTGGCTGGAACACGGCCTGTGTTACCTTCTTTCCCATCATAGGCAAAGTGTGAGAAGAGACCTGAGGTGCTGTGCTCATTTGGCCAAACAGTCTGTCATCTTTAGCAGGATGATGAGCTCTGTCAGGTGGCTTAGAAAAAAACTCACGATGCAGCCTGGGCGGGTTTTGTTAGCTGCGATTTGGAGCAGCCCTCTGTGCTGGGTTACGGCTTGCATCCTGGACTTCTCCCTTTCCCAGAAGCTGATTATTTGCTCAAATCACCCACTGTCCCCTGAATTAGGCAGAAGGGCCAAGGCAGCCACTTGTGTTCTCTGGTCACATTCCCACACGGCTTTTGGAGCAGCTGCCCCTTCGTGCCACCTAAGCAGATGACACATCTCCTGGTGGAAGAGCTGGGAATACAGGCTCACAGACTCATTTGCCTATCACATGACAGCATCACTAGGCAGGAAAACCACACCCTGTGACTAACTCGTCCTTCTCACTGGTTTGAGGCCTGGTGGTCACCATAGCAACAGGCTCCAGCTCCAGCCTACCAGGCGGGGCTGACGCAATTCTCAGGCAGTAAGCAACTCCAACTCAAACAGCACTGTTCCCACTCAGGGGCAGGCAAATGGGAGAACGAATGAAGAAGGAGGAGACGAACACACACCCTACAGAAACCTCTACCCCCACCCAGTTCTGCTTCGGAGGCTGGGTCCAAGGCATGTGGGCCCTGAGGAGAGCAGTGGGTTCCCCTCCCATGTCCCTAACAATCATGGTGCTGCCCCAGTGGCTGCCACTCTTGGGAGATTCATCTGTAAGGCTCTAGGAGACCTGGAGGAGTGGGAGGTAGACAGCACCACGCATGGGCCTCTCTGCTATCACGTGGCCCCTTCCCCACCTTGTGAGCTAGCACCCTACCTGTACCCTACCTGCTAAGCACCCCCAGTTCCTTCAATCCACAGCCATTCCAGCTCTTTAGCATTCAACAGGTGCAGCTTCACCATTCTCTGCTCAGTGGCCTCTCGTGCTGTAGTGGCAGTAGAGCACCCACAATCTGGAACTACCTGCAAGCTAAAATTCCCTCAGGCTGCTGCCATGCCCCATCCTCCCGGCTCTCCATCCCACTCCCCAAGGGTCTCAGGCTGCCCTGGGGACTGTTATTCACTGGCTGGAGTCAATGTGAGACAACAGTTCTATAAGGAGGACATACTGACCAAGAGCCACTTGACTTCTTATTGCATCGAAGTCCCCCAACCTCATGGAATGAGCACTCAGGAAGCGGGGAGGTCAAGTCACCCTGTCCCACACCCCCCCGTACACACACACACACTAAGGAAACAGGGAGGGAAGCTATGTTAGGGAGAGAGCTTGGAGCGCTGGTGGCCCTCTCCCTCTCTAGCCTCCCGGTGCCTACCCATGGATGCAGAGCTCTCCCTCCCAAGGCTGCTGTCCCGGAGAAGATGCCTCCAGTGCCAGGTATGCAGAGCTCTCCCTCCTGCAGGCCCCTGTCCTCCCCATCCTGACAGCCACTTCCCGCCTATGCTCCCTCCTACCCGGCCCACATCAAGGGCATCATCCACCCAATCAGGAGCTGGGCATCAGCACAAACAGGCCCTGCTCTGGGACCTTGTACCCTGCACTGGGAGATGTGCAGGCTTGTGAGTGGAGGGAGGGAAAGTAGGCCTCCAGGGCCCCCTCCCTGTGAGCCCTCTGGGGCCAGCCACACTGGGCCCTGCCAGTGGTCACCCTGACAGATGATCATCTCCAGGGGCCATTCGGAGACAGTGTTCAGCTGTGGGCTGTCCCGGTAGCACGGCCTTCGGGAGCCTCCGGGACTGACTGCTGAGAGCAGAAGGGCAGGGCGGCTAAACTGTTAGAGCTGGAGGTGGCTTTCCAGATCTAGGGGTCTACGCAGTGGGTTTGAGAGTCCAGAGATAAACGCATCTACGTATGGTCAACTGGTTTTCGACCAGCGTGCCAAGACCATTCACTAGTTTCTTCAACAAATGGCGCTGGGACAACGGGATAGCCGCCTGCAAAAGAATGAGGTTGGACCCTTACTTCACACAATATACAAGATTTAACCAACGTGGACCGAAGACCTAAATGGAAGAGCGAAGTCTAAAACCCTTAGAAGAAAACAAAGGTGAAGCTCCTGACGTTGGATTTGGTGAAGGATTCTTAGATACGCCACCAAAAGCACAAACAACGGGAGAAAACAGATAAATGGGACATCATCAGAATTAAAAACCTTTGTGCTTCCAAGTGAAACGAGAACCCACAAAACAGGAGAAAATATTTGCAAATCATGTATCCGATTAGGGACTTGCAGCTAGACTACATAAAGGAACCTTACAACTCAACAACAAAAAGACATATAACCCGACTAAAACCAAGCAAAGTATCTGAACAGACATTTCCTCAAGGAAGGCAAAGGTGGCGTCCCTTCATTTCCTGACAGACACTGCTGTGCATCTGCCGTGTGGCAGGCACTGAGCGAGGCCACAGGGACCCGACGGGGCAGAGCGCGCAGCCGAGCCCCCAGGAGGCTTTCGCCTGATGGACAGACAAGTAATTTTCTGTGGGCCTGGTGCACACAGTAACGCACGTAATCCTCACAACGAGGTAGGTTCTCCGAAAGCCTCATTTTGTGAATGAGAAAACAGGCACAGAGAGGTCGAGTGTCTTCCCCAGGGTCACACAGGTGCCGAGTGGCCACGCTTGGAACCCAGGCAGTCTCGTCCCAGACACGACCCTCTCTCTGGCTACCTGACTATCAGGAACGCTACAGCGCACTTCTACCACACCCAGGGGGCTGATTCAGGCCATAGCCCATACGGTGCAACACTACAAGGGCAAGGCCACAGCTATAACATGCCCAGCAGGAGCAGCGAGAAGCCAACAGACACGACAGATGGAAGGATGAGAACCAGAAGGCAGAGTGGCCTCGTGCCAAACAGCGTGCAGGCCGACAGCCCTGGTGAGAGCTGCAGGGCCACGCGCTGTGCCTGGCTGCTGAGCACGGAGCCCCGCGCCGGGGAGCCGGACACGGCACGGGGTGCGCGCAGCCGCTGCAGGTCGAGCTGTCGGGGCTCCCGGGTCAGTTTGGCAGGTCGCCCTGGGAATGAGCTGAAAAGGAGCATCGCACGTACTGGGGGTGGGCATTGTTTCATGAAGCTTGTTTCAGATATACAGTGTGTTTGCTGTGTTGCATTGTACGATGATTTCCCTGCTGTGGATGTTGTCCAGAAATGTAGGAGTACCATTATTTCTACTAAATAAGCTGTAGTTTATTTCTATAATGAGATTCTATACAGTTTTGACAATGAATAATCTAGAGCTACAGGCAGAAACAACTATGAATCTCAAAAACATAATTTTAAACAGAAAAAGGCAAGTCACAGAAAAAATACTATGATTCTATTTCTATAAATCGTAGGCAAAATAACACATATTATTCAGGAATGCATACCTATGTAGGAAGACTCTAAAGAAAAGGAAGAAATATTTGACACAAAATTCTGGACAGTGGTTACCTCTGTCTGCAACAGGGGGACGGGTGAGGATGAACGTGAAGGACTGACTCGTGACCCCCAAAAATAGATGTCGGAGACCTAACTCCCAGTACCTCAGACGGGATGTGACTTACTTGGAAATGTGGCCTTTACAGAGGTAATCAAGTTGAAATGTGGTCATCAGGGTGAGCGCTAATCCAATATGACTGATTCTTTTATACAAAGGGGACATCTGGACACAGACACGGGGGAGAATGCCATGTGAGGACGAAGGCAGAGATCGAGGCGACGTACTTACAAACCAAGGCGCGCCAAGGACTGCCAGCAAACCAGCAGAAGCCGGGAGAGAGGCCCGGGGCAGACTCCGCTCCGGGCCACAGAAGGAACCAAGCCTGTGACAGCTTGATCTCAGGTGGTCCGCAGCCCTGGGAGGCAGCACACCCTTGTTGTTTAAGGCCCCATCCGCGTGTGCTGCACCAGCACGCTAACTCGGCGGGGCACGCGGCAGCTTCTCAGGACTGGCAGTGGACTCCTAAGCTTAACAGAGGGCAAATGGATGTTTGCCTTGTCTTTATTAAACCAAACCCAGCCATTTTATATACTCTTTGGTATCCATGATGTATTTCACATATACAATAGAGATAAACAGCACATAGGGGTAGTCCAACCATTACATCTTACAGTTGAGGGCGCCCAGGACCCGCCCCGGGACACACACCAGGGAGCCTCGGAGCTGGGACAGGAGCCCAGGTGTCCGCCTCCCAGTTCAGGGAAGGCCACCACCGTAGCCGCCCAGAAAAGGGCGAATTCAGTTCAGGGAACTCGCAGTCCTCTGGGAACTGGGAGGGGACCTTCACTCTTTTGTGCCACGGCCACGGCAGTTTGGTGAGGCCAGTGGCCCCTTCAGAGAATGTTCTGAAATGAATAAAATGCACAGGGCCACAGTGGAAATCAGTTATACTGAAACGCTGTTCTAGCCACGGGGACTCGGGTGAGTCCAGGAGAAGTAACTGACCAGTGCCTGTGCACAGCAAGCGCTCAGCTAAAGTCAGCAATGGATAGTACTGCTAATATTAGGAATTACTTCTTTTTCCTTGGGCCTGGGCCAGTAAAGCTGAGGGGGAGACCCAGGGACCCATGTGGCGGAGCAGGGGACCACCGCAAGGCCTGGGCTCAGCGCTGGGATGAGGGATGCGGCTCTGAACTGCAGGCCTGTGAGTGAAGCTGCCACCAGGGAGAAGGGTGCTGTCCTGAGAGAATAAGTCCTTCAGGGCTGGGAGGGGAGGGACCACGGCAGGCCCCGCCTGGAGCCAGGGAGGCCGGCCCCGGAGGAAAGCACAGGCGGGGCCAGGAACAGGGTCCTGGGGGCCTGTGTCCACAGCGCCTGAGTCCCATGTACTGCTGAAGGGCAGAAAGTGACACTCACTGCGGGACTCCATGGTCCCAGCACTCTCCACTCATTATATAACTGGATTTATTCAAATGTCAGCTTTGCAACTGCTTGATACGTATAAATTGTATCCCAAAGTTACAGAGGAGGAACCTGAGGTTCTAAGATGTATCGACCTCATAGAATCAATTTCATATCCAGGTCTCTCTAAGGAGAACCTTTAAAGCAAAGTAACGATCACTTACTCATTCATTCACTCATTCACTCATAAATCTTCAGTGATATGGAGTCTCCCAAGGTGGGACACTTATCCCGTGGAGACACTGTAACTTGGTGGATTTGTTCTTTATCCTTTCGGCCTCCAGGGAGTGCTGCTGCCAAGTGCCTTGGGCAACACAAGGGGCAGGTGGTGGCCAGGCCTCACCGCCTTCTAGGGACCACAGACCCCAGCCCAGGCACACCATCCCTTCTTAGGTACACAAAGGTGGGGCCCCTCAAATCTTGCCTCCTCTTCAGCACCCATCCTGGGCTTTTCAGAAAGCCACACTCACCTAGAAGTCTTTACAACTGGGCCAACGACACCTGTTAGGTCCTCTTACCACACCCCCCCAGGCGGGTGGCTAACAGTAATGACAGCATCCCTTCTCCCTGAACCCCAACCAGACCCCAACCAGCGGGTGCACCTCCACTGCCAAGGGGCTCATTAGGTGACTCACCCGAAGACACACAGATATTAGGCTGGGGCTCTGGGAATCAAATCCAGGCTTTTGCAATTCCTTTCCCTTTACCCACATATCCTCTGGAGACTGGAGGCTCCCCAGCAGAAGTGAGAATGTGTGAGACTCACTCCATGAAGGGCGCCCAGCAAGTGTTTGTCAATGATCCCAATTATCGCTCACGCTGGTATGAACAGTGTGATGAACATACGTTGTCGCCGTTCGCCACACCAGCTGATTTTCACAGCAGCCCCGGGACGTATGTATACAGGGCAGGCATTCATAGCCCTCGCCTCGCCCATGGGGGGCTAGGAAGAATGATTTTACCTGGACATGGGCAAGTTTCCTGGAACGTGCCCCTCCAGGTCCATTCTCCTGCTTCTCCACCTTGCTTTGTGCCCCAGCCGAGACCCGAGGGAGGGAGGCGTGCGAGGTGGGACACTTCTCCCCCAGCTCCTCCCTGCGGGCCACCCAGGCCCTGTGCTTCCCTGAAGGTTGCAGCTCTTGCCAGGAAGCCCCTCCCTCCGCCTCTGTGTCTCCAGGTGGGGGAACCCACCCTTCGCCCCTTCACCCCTTCGCCCTGACCACATTTTGGCCACAGTCCCGGTGTAAGTTCCCCCGAAACTGCCCAGCCGGAGTGTGCCACCTGTTTCTTGCTGGATCCTGATGGATGCAGCAGTAAGTAACCAGGCTGGGGACTCTGGTCTCCTGATGGAGGAGCCAGGGCCTCTGTCAAGCTGCCAACCAGTACTAACTGAGTGGGCCCCTGGGGTTTGTGGGGAGGGGACAGGGAGAAAGGGAGGATGGCAGAAAACTGGAAGGAGCCGGTAGTAGAAATAGCAGTCAAAGCTCTTGGTCTCAGGTTTCTGTTTGAATTAACTGGAGTTAACCTTCGGAAAACGTGGAAAGACCACAACACTGAGAAGCAGGCCTGGGGGAGGCCTGAGGTGGGAAGGATTTCCAGCTGGGCTTCAGGCCAAGCAGAGCCACTAGTGCTGCCGACGTGAGCATTCTGGAAACTGGTCTGCAGTCACAAGCTGGGACAGGGCTGGGCAGTCGCTTTGGAACAGTGGGCACTTCCAGACTGTGAGCCTGGGGTGGGCTGCGGAGGGGAAGGACGGGACGTGGTGGTCTGAGAGAGGGAGACTGCGGGCACCTGGTCCTCACCCTGCCTGAAAGAGCCAGCGGAGAAGGGAAGATGCCCCTACCGGTTTCCAGCCCCCTTTCCCATTCATCCCCCTTGCAAGCATCCAGGGTGGGTGCTGGGACATGGGGCTGTTCAAGGTCATGCTGTGGCCTCCAGCCTCCCCTCGGCCACGTGTTCACAGTGAGTCACAGGACCAGGCGCTGGGTCGCCCAGAAGAGCCAAGAGGAAGGCTCTTCTCAGAGGTGGGACAATGGCACGTGGAGTTTCTCCCCTCTACTTCTAGGTGTTTTTTAGTCTTTAATAACTACATGCTTCCACTTTACAAAGGGCAAAATATTCTATCCTGAGGAGCCATGAAGACTCTCAAGGAGAAGGAAGACAACACCTCGTGCACAATCAGGTGTGAATTAACACACCTGAGGGGGACCCGGAATTAGAACGTGCAGGCACGAACCTCAGACAGGCCTGGGGCCCGGACCCGTTAGGGACACTCACTTGACGCAGTCTCTGAACAACCACTCAGGGATGCTCCAGGGTTTTCCACACCTGGTGACAGGCTGGCACATGACCGGCGCCTGCACAACATTCGAGGTGGCAGGCAGGAAGACACGAACCTCTGCTGTGAGCGCCGATCAAGCCTGGCTGAACTCTCTCCATTCAGGGATCTGGGGGCGGGGGCGGTGGTTAGGGGAGCCCAGGAAGTCACGCCTCCCTCTGACCTACTTTGTGAAACATCCCTGTAGGCATCCATGTCCTTGACCTTAAAGAACTTTACATTTTTAACTGTGGCAGTCCGTAGGCAAGATGCAGCGTAGCGTCCTATTTTAAGAGCAAGAACGCAGGGGCCAGATTGCTCGAGTTCACACACCAGCTCATCACTCACTCCCGAGCTGTTGGTATGCGTCCTTCAGCAAGCCGCTCACCTAGTCCATGTCTCTGGGTTCTCATCTGTGAAGTGGAGGTAAGTGTCTTCTTCACGGGGTGGTTGTGGAGAATAAGGGAACGAATATACAGGAAGGGCTTGGAACGAGGTAGGGCACAGAGCAAGTGCTGGGCAAGTGCTAGCGACTGTTGCTGGCCTTCTTCTATTAATCACGTCATCACTTTTGGATCTCGACTCTCTAAGAACAATCTCAATATTTCTGTGACAGCTCCACAGAAAGTTCTCATCAGCTTGGCCTCTAGGGGCCGGGGTGGCAGGAGGAGAGAAGAAGGTAATGAACAAGAGGCATTTTCGTGGGTCCCTTGCTAAGGATCACATGCATACCATTCAGTCTGGTGAAAGGGACACATGCAAGACATTCAGTAAAATCTGAACTTCGGATGAGTAACAAATCAGTGTGTGGTATAACTAAGTTGGTAGGTCCCACATTTTATGTGGGATATATTTCTAGTAAAAAATTTTTTTGGTTATCTAAAATGCAAATTTAGCTGGGCACCCTATAGTTTTACTGACTAAAGAGTTTGGCAACCCTAGTGGCGGCATTGGTAAGGTTGTTCCCATCTTACAGGTGGGGAAGATGAAATTCAAAGAGGCGAAATATATTGCCCGAGGTAACGGTCCCAGCCAATACTCAAAGGTTGTGTGCTCCCTGCTCTCTCCAGCTGCACTCTTCCTCTCAGAAGAGGGAATTCCAGGCGTAGAACCTGAGAAGCTGAGCCCTCAATTACCTAACCGCAGTCAGATCATGCTCCCCAGCCCCTGGACGGAGCCTGCATGCTGGAAGATGCATTTTTCCCCCAAAGAGAGGGAGCTGTTGTTCCCCAAAACCAGTGCACCAGGGACCCTCCCTGCAGGATCGGGAGGGCAGGCAGCCAAAGAAAAGGACCTCCCAACCAGGGCTGCAGTCAGCCTGGGTGGCACGCACCACCCTTCCTGGACCTACCCCTGCCTGGGGCTGGAACCTGGAGGCAAAAGGCCCAGGACAAAACTCAGGAAGCACCAAAGGAAACCCCTCCGGAAGTTCTGAAATATTTCCACAGCCAGGAGAGAAAACTTTAAAGTGAAAGCAGCTCTCAGAGTCCCGACAGGGGGGCCAGAGTCCAGGGCCTGACCACAGTGCCCTGACAGCCTTGGTCTCGGGTCACAGGGCCACCTCTCCAGAGCTCAGGCAGGAGGCCCCCGGCCTCCTCAGGCTCCACAGAGCGCCCCACATACCTTCCCGGGAAGAAGCCTCGCCTCTGCTCTCCTGTACTCCAAGGGGGAGTTTCACTTCAGTCATTCTCAGGTCTATTTTTATTCAAAGGTGGCAAGAAACAATGAATGTTCAAAGAAGGACAATTCAGTCACCTGGTTCCATGGCTCTGCGAGGCCAGGGACCAGGGTTGACCTCCCCTGGGAGCAGGGACAGGGAAGGGTTCCAGAAACCTCTTGAGGTCTTCACTACAGGACCAGGTGTCTAGGTCTAGAGCCCACTCCCCGGTTTGTGACTTCTCCGGGGGGACACTCAGTCTCATGCTCCCCCAGCCAAGGTGCAGCATGCACAAAAAGCACGAGCTATGACGGCCATGGTGTGTCTGGGCAGCTGTGAAGAATTCAGTGGGGCTGGAGGATGGGGAGGGCCAGGAAGTGAGGCTGGAGGTGGGCTGGAGCCAGCGTCCGAGAGGCTCCCACGTTAAGTCGAGGAGTTTAGCTTTTATCCTACAGGAAGGAGAGAGGTGGAAAGGTATTGGGCCGGCGAGTGGCTGAATCAGGTCCCCCAGGAAGGCTTGGAAGAGTCTAGGTCCTTCCTATCCAACCTGGGCGTCGCCTGACGGCTTGTTACAAACATCGAATTGGAGGCCCTGCCCCAGACCTGCTGGGCCAGAGTCTGTGTTTTCAGAAGACTCTCCAGTCTAAGTGAGGCTCTGAGTCACGTCTGGGGCAGAGAGCGGGTCCCTGGCTTACTGTCTCCAGCGTCCTTCTCTGACTCGGCTCTACCCCCTCCTCGAATCCTCCCTGCTCCGGCTGCCCTCGTGCTGGAGCAGTGGACCTCAGACCCCCAGGACCTTCCCTTTTGCAGTAACCCCAGCCACGGTACTTCTGAGCTCCCGCAGCTCCGGGCACAGCTGGGTGCTGTGGTTAAGGGCCGGTCCCCGAGTGGGGCCGGGCACACAGAGCAGCTGTTCAGTCGCACGGAGGCCCGGGCCCCGCCCAGGTTCTCGCTGGAGAACCAGGCTTCCCGCACCTCTGGGGGAGGGCACGGGCTGCACCTCCACAGAGAGCCGGGTCCGGAGCCCCGCGAGGCCTTTCCTCGGCTGTGTGACCTTAGGAAAGCAGTTAAACCCTTCCAGAATCTTTTTCAAAAAGTTTCCTCAGCCAGCCCTGGCTGGTGTGGCTGAGTTGGTTGGAGCGTCATCCCATAAACCAAAAGGTTGCAAGTTTGATCCCCAGTCAGGGCACGTGCCTGGGCTGAGGGCTGGGTCCCCGGTCAGGGGCGTGCAAGAGGCAACCTACTGACGTTTCTCTCACGTTGACATTTCTTCCCTCTCTCTCCCTCCCTTCCCCTCTCTAAGTATGTCCTTGGGTGAGGATTAAAAAACAACAAATAAATAAAAGTTGCCTCATCCATAAAACTGGGTAAAAAGAGTTGGGACCTCCCTGGGAGGTTAAAGATTAAAGGGGACATTGTTTGCAAAGTGCTTAAGGACGCATCTGGCACTCTGTAAATGGCAGCCTTTGTTGTTCCCCTACGCGCCTCTGAGGAGTTTGGGTTTGGCAGAGAAGGAAGGACAACATTCACAAAACGCAGCACTCAGGGCGGCACATGAACTGTTCTACGAGCTGGCAACCCACCCCGCGTCTCGAATCACAAAATCATAAGCATGTAATCCTGCAACATAGCAGTATCACACTCCAGCACGCCACGTGACACTTTAGGTGAAATGTTCAAATGCTGTCCATCTCGTGGGAGACAGTCACGTACCCACCGACGACACTCAGTGGCGTTACTTCCACAGGACCCTGCAGGTAGAGGTTACCAAACAATAGGTGAGAAAGTGCTCAGTGATGTGGCCCAGAAGAAGCAGTGTTCCCTTCTGTGTGGGCGACTGCACTGAGCTGAGTGCTATAATCAGGCCTGGGGGGCTTCCTGGAGATGGTGGTAGCCCAGCAAAGGCTTGAAGCTGGGTGGAAATTCACCAGAGCACATGGAAGTTGGTTGTGGGGTGGTGATGGGACTCACTGACCCATGGGAGGGCAGGAGCGAGAGTTTGCTGGAATGCTGAGGAATTCAAATGGGTAGTGTGGGGTGGTCCCCCAGCAAGGGGACCTGAAAGTAGTTTGGATAGAACATGGTGGGAAAGAAAATGCTCCACTGGAGGTTTCTGGGAGAAGGAGAGGTGAACGGAAGTGGGGGTAGTGTAGCCACAGACAGCGGGGAAAAAGGAGGTGATGTCTCAGGTCAGGGAGGGGGGCTTGGGGATGCTCAAGCATCCCTACAAGGGTCTGGCTGTGGTGGCGGCTGATCAGCCACCACAGGGTCCCCCAAGCCAGAAATAGCTCTTTTGACACCAAATTTGTGACCCATCCTTCCTTTCCGGGAAGCAAGAGACAGAACCGGCTCCTGCTTTGGTTTCCAAAGGTTCTACGCCCAAAGACGGCATACGGTGCCCACTGACCCATCTAGGCGGGCACCCTCTAGGCCCATGGGGGGAAGCGTTTGGTCAGGAGCTGCTAAAATCCACCTAAATCAAGGGGAAATGGTGCTTGTATGTGGCAGGGTGGCACACCAGCTGGTGTCTCATTAACCCTCTCAATGAGGCACTAGAAAATTAACAACCAAGGCTTTCTGCTCCATTAACACTGAAGTCGGCCCTTCAGGCGAAAAGGGGATGGGGAGGCCACGGGTTTTGTCTAGATGGAGACACTCCTGGAGGCCAGATGCCTGAGTTCTGCACCTCAGGAAGGGGTGGGCAGAGACCTGCTGTGCCCCCCACACGGTAGGTACCCTCCCCCACAAAGCCATACCCTCCCCCCCAAAGCTGAAGTCCCCAGCAGAGGCGGATCACACTGGCTGCTCCCTCTTCTCATCCTTGAAATTAGGGTAACAGCCTCTCACAGGTTTACTGTGAGGATTAAATGAGATCATGAATGTGAGAACACTGGTCTGGTACCCATCAGGTGTCCAATCAATTGCTTCATTATTTTTATTTTTATTGGGAAATAAGCTCAGAACAGAGAAGCGTCACGGATTGCCTTTATCCGACCAGAACCCAGTGTTACAGAAGGGTCTGGCTTCATTTGGGATCTGCAGTCCGTCCCCTAGGAGTGAGAACTGGGGACCCTGGAGCCCTGCTATCCAAATGGCGGTCCCCAGACCGCCACCAGCAGCACTGGCATCACCTAGGAACCTGCCTGAATGCAGAACCTCGGGCCTCATCCCAGACCTGAATGAGAATCTGCAGCTTCACAAGATCCACAGGTGATTCAAAAGCACAGTAGAGTTCGAGATGCTCCTCTCGTATATTTGGTCCTGGAGAAAACCATCCTCTCCCTCCCCCTCTCCCACCAAGGGAAATGTGGGGCCCATGACCCCGGGTGGACAGGGACCCCAAGCAGAAGAGCCCTGTGATTAGCACCTGCCTGCTTGCCATTCTACATTAAAGCACATTTTCAATCACATGTTGAGAGAATTACTCCCTTCTGGTTCCTTTCGATTTTTCTGTTATTAAAGAAGAAAAACTCTGTTTGGTATCAATGTCTTTAACATCCCTCTCTCCTCTCTCCTGTGTTTATTTCCCTTTAAACACAGACACAGGAGGCTGAGACCTAGATCCTTTCAAAGGCAACAGTGTATAACTACCGTTAATAACATTGTTTAATTTTTAGTGCCTTTATTTGTAAGATAACTTTTGACTTACTGCAAGTGGTACAGACTTCCATCAGTTTCCTTTCTAAGTAAGTTACATTTTAAATAATGAATCACGTGAAAAAGAACATTAAGTATAATAACATAAGTGTGTGAATCTGGAAAAATCACAACAGTGGTATATACAGAACTGGTGAATTACTGTCCCTTACAGTTCATAAGAGCCCTTTGGATAATCTCGTCTCCTGTCGGGACTCACGACCAGCACGTCTCGGATGTGTTTTTAATGGAGTGGAATAAAATAGGATAGGACAGGGCCGGATAGGATGGAATGGAATAAAACTACAAGTGCATCGCAAATGTGACAGGAAGAATAAGTAGTGTCCCATGAAACTTCTGTTTCAGCTTGTGTGTGTGCTGGCTGACACTGTAAAGTGCTCGCACAGTCCACCCTCTCTGTCCCTGGGCTCCACGTCTGCAGACTCAACCAACCAGGAATCAAAGATATTTTTCAAAAGTGTTGTGTTGTTGCTGACATATAGTATGTAGTTAGGCCTGTAATGGTTGCATCTGTACTGAACGCGTACACACTTTCTGTTCTAGTCATTATTCCCTAACAGTAGAACAACTATTCACATAGCATTTATACTGTATTAGGTATTACAAGTAATCCAGAGATGATTTAAAGTGTTCAGGAAGATGTGTGCAGGTCATATGCAGATACTACATCATTACATATGAGGGACCTGAGCATCCTCATGCTTCGGCATCCGCAGGAGGCCCTGGAACCCATCCCCCGTGGCCACGGAGGGGTGACCGTAATGTGTCTGGGTTGCACTCTAAAGAGCTCAAGATTCACTCCTCTAGGCCCCTCTCCCTTTGGTAGGTGCCTCCGCCTCTGCTAACTTATTTCCCATGGTCAGCAGTCAACTCCTTTGGCCGGCCAGCCATGAGCAAACGTCCCTTAACGCTCCATGCCGGTAGTCCCCACCACAGCTCTCTGGCTCCTCTCTCCTGACAGGAACGACAGCGGTGGCTCCGGCCACGTGTTGTTAACGGGCGCTCCCCAGCTCTGACTCTGCTGAGGTGCGGAAGGGCTCGAGCAGCGCGCACCAAGGCACTGTCCCATCCTGCACAGAAAGAACTGCGGAGAAGCACTAGAGTGAGGACATATCCTTTCGGGAGGGACAGGATCCCCATCACCAGGAGCCGCTCTCCCGGGCCTCTCAACGATCTTAGGCTTGGGAAGCCATATTTCCTCAGTCTTCCCTGGGCCATGCATGTCTCTCCCCTTGAAAAGCAGTGATGGGGAGAGGGCAGGAGGCTGGGGGGAAGGGTGGGAAGAGCAGTGGAACCTCTGGGTGGGGGCAAGAACAGAGGGCACCGCAGGGTGGCCCCTGGAGGATGGGCGTCGCCAAGGCTGAGGCTCTGGTCCGGCTGAACCCTGGAACCGCAGGGAGGGTGGAGCAGCAGGAGGGAGAAGGCTGGGGTAGCAGGTTCAAGGTAGTGGGAGGAAGGGGTCGGGAGCAACTAAGGCCTTGGTGGCAACTGAAACTCCACACTTGTCCCCTTACAAACAGACGACTGAGTGAGAGGGAGGGTTTGTGAGTTCCTCTAACCAACCAAGCAGGGGCTTCTAAAAACGCCCACAGGCTCAGTGAGGGAAGTGCACTGGCAGTGGAATTCTGAGCCGCGAAGGGAGAGGACAGAGTGGAGCGGCGGAGCACCCCTCCCTCTACCCCACTTTCCCATCCCTGCTTTGGCTGTGAGCTCAGGGCTGCTTTCATCCCCTCCACCACATGCAGAAAGAAACTCACCACCAAACACAAACCCTTTGTGAAACAAGCCTTCCAACCTTGTTCCGGCCTTTCCGACTCCAGCCGAAGAGGGGTCTGCTAAGGGGTTAGCCGCCCCCATACTCCCAGAGGACAGACCTCTGGGTGCGTGCGCACACACCCACACACACCCACACACACACACACACACGAGTGGGACCCTCTGGGCTTGGGAAGGGGGGACTTGGCAGGTGTGGGGAGTGGGGCTGGAGGGTCTGCTCCAAACTGCCCCATCATTAACATGCTGCGCATGGGTGAGTTCAAATGCAGAAGCTAGATGTGCGGCCCAGCTGGCCCTGGCCTTGGCAAAGGACCTTGGTGCACAGTGGCCTGATTTAAGGCCCAGGGCTCTCTTTATTTTCCTTGGGAAGTGGTGGAGGTGAATTTCAAAAGGCCTGAGAGCCAGGCCAGCCCACAAGGGCCCTGCCAAGTCCTCTCTTCCCCATCCCCACTTCCCTGCTCCTAGCCCTGCTCTGCTTTGGACATTGGGCACAAGCTGCACCCCATCCCTAGGTCTACCTTCTCCTTTCTCCTTTCTCTCTCGGGTTAATATTTGGTGCTTCTTGGAGCCGTAATCCCAGGGACAAGGGACACTGGGATTTGGGCTCCAAGTGCCCTTGGGGAGATCTCCTTGGGATCATCCCTTAGGAAAAGGCGGCCCTGTTGGTGAGAGCCGCTCAAGTGCCATGTGGGGAAGCCAAGACAGTCTTCACAGTTGTCACTGTAGCTAGAGACGTGAACAGATCAATCAGCCTCCGTGAAACACCAGCTGCCAAGGGGCCTTCACTGGCACCTCTGTGAAAGGCAAGTGGCTGTGGGAGAAGGAGCAGCTGAGAGTCAGGCCAAATTGTGCTCAATTTCTGGCTGCACTCTAGCTCTCAGGCCTTGAGTTATTTAACTTCCTGGAGCCCCAGTTTTCTCCCTGTAATAGAGGTAATATTCCTGCCCCCTCAGGTACAGCTGTTAAAGATTGGTGACAACACACGGAGAGTGCCTAGGACACTGCTGACATAGTAGGCACTCAGTTGTTAGCAGCTGCAATGGTTATTGCTGTTGAACGCTGAATGCACACACACACATACACACACACACACAGGGTGGGACAAAAGTAGGCTTAAATTATTGATTTTCCAGACAAGCAAGTGTAAGCTTACTTTTGCCCACCCCCCTATGTACACCTGAGGCCTTACCTAGCTCAAACTGGGAGACCTTCTGAAATAACCTTACCTCTCAGAGCCGCTGTCCTCATTTGTAAGGTGGGGCGGTACCATTGTACATAACAGACACCTTGCTGGGTTCAGATAATGTAAGGGGAGTCCCCAGCACAGGACCTGGCACGTAGTAGGGCTGGCTAAATGTCATGTTTTCTTTCACCTTTCCTAGACCAAATGGAAAAAATGTAATTTCTATGAACCAGGAAGACGAGTGAGCTTTCCTTCCCTTGGGCCCAGCGGCTGAGAGACCCACAGACGAGGTCTCTATGTCCCTTTGCAGAACCCAGACACGTTTCCCACAGAGGTCCCCACCGCACAACTCCAGGGAGTGCCGTCATGTAGAACGCACTGCCACCCTGATCCAAAAACTCTCAGGAAGGGGTTTTTCTCCTAAAACTGCACCTTCCAGGGAGAAACTCGTTCAGAAAGATGGACGAACACTGTTCAGGCCGAGGGTAACAGGCAGCTGAACGGGGCGGCCACAGAGGAGGAGATCAATTGCCGCGGTGGGGAGCAGACGTCCCCCAGCCAGGGAATAACTGGGCTTAATTACACAGCATCTCTGGGCTCTCTGTAATCTGGATCCATTAAACCCTCACTGCTGGCCAGCAGGCAATGCCCAGGAGGAAGGGGTTAGCCCAGTGCACTAATAGGATCAGCCCTTCAATCCCATGAAGGTAATTATGGCCACATCTTTCCCCAACAGCCGTGAGTAAACCCACAGACCCCTAAGTCAGCAAGGGGCTTTTCCAGCAGCGCCAGCTCCACAGACACGCCAGGGGAGCCAATGGCCGTGCTGTCCAGAGTGACAAGGTCTCTGCCCTCCATTGGCACTGGCCTCCCAGCCACCCAGCCCCTTCTGGAGACCTTGCTCCCCTTAAGCAAATGCCTGACCACAGCTGCCCTGTCTCCCTGGGGTCTAGAGGGGCACGACGGCAATGGAGAGGAGCGTGGAGAGGGGGGAGCATTCCGCCCCATCTGGCCCCATCCCCTGCAGACCACGCCGATTCGGTCCGCTTCTGTATGGCCAGTCAACTCATAGTCCCTTTGATTCTGGTGTGTGATGGGAGAGGAAGGGCAAGGAAGAGAAACCAGGAGTAAAGCACAGGGGTGGCAAACTGAGGGAGAGGCCCAAATACGGTCAGAAGCTGGGGACAGAGAAACTGGCTGTCCAGCCACAACTAGTCATGGCATCACTCGGCACCCCCTCAAAGGGCTCTTTGCCAATGCTAGGGCAGGGGATTTGGACGCATCCTGCAGTCTGCCTGTTGCCTTGATTTCTTTCCTCTTCCCCAGGTACAGGGTCTGGACAGGCCCTCTCCAAGCTTCAGGGACAAGAACACCCCCACTGCCAGTCTGGGGTGCCCCGGGCCACAAGTCAACATCAGCCTCTCCCCAACTGCCCGGGAGGCAGGTGAGCCTGCTGGCCTCTCCTACTGGCAGCAATGGAAAGTGCTGAGATGCTGCAGGTAAGAATGTGGTGGGTACGCCAAGCCGCATGGCTCATCTCAGCCTACCTAGCACCCCAGGGGGCCAGACAGAGGCAGATGGTGTGGAGATGACGCAGAGTTGTTCTACAGCCACGTAGTTCCTGGTCCACCCCCAAGAGCTCAAGCTGAGCTAAACAGCGACAGCATCAACACTGGCAGTGCGGCCTTCCCATCACACAGCCCTGGCAACGCGCGACTCCCCTGGGGGGTCTCCGACTGCACTGTAAGTTACTACAATTACCAAATCCACACAGCTGGAACCTTGTGAATGGGCCAGCTAATGGGTTTCTGGGATTTCCAGTGGAGTAAGGAGTGAAAGGAGCCAAGAACGGAGTTGTCTTTCCCCTCTCATACTCGCTCACACAACCAAAAATGACGGAGGGCACACTGCGTGTGAGGCCCTGGGCCGGGCCCCATCCAGGCGCCTGGTCCGACTCTCCGCTGCTGCCAGTCCCCTTGCCCCTCCCACCCCCTTCCAAACTCCTCCGCCAGCCTCTCACGAACGGGGACCGTGATGAGCTGGACAGCGGAGCAGTTCAATAACACCCCATCTCCAAAGCACTTTATGTAAACATTAACCAGTTACTCGCCGTGGCGCCCACGGGAGATCTCCTGGCCTCCCTTCACAGAAGTACACACCCCGAGTGCGCGCCAGATCCTGCAGCACACGGACCCAACCTCGGGAGCAGTGTCTCCCGGCCCACCCACGAGAGGGAGGCAGAGTGGGTGTTTCTCACTGTTCTCCCGCCTTCTACCCACCTAATCGTATTTTCTAGCTAGTTCTCCATGAACGTTCCTGCCATTTCTTCCTCTTTCCAAAGAACAACAAATCAGCAATCACAACAAATTACGTTTCTCTGAACAGATGACTTCATTCCCCTGCCAGCCCCACCTCTGAGGCTCCGGCAGCCGCCCCGATCGGGCTCTGGTGTTCTGACTGGGGCTATTCACAGGATAAGAAAACCTCCAGCTGCTAAGGCTCACTAGCGCACCAGGGGTGGTCTGGCTGCGAGGGTGGCTCCGGTCAAGCCCACACAGTCTACCGGGCCAGTGGCTAATACAGGAATAAGGTGGGAAACTGAGGCTGGTTAGTGATTACGTGGAGATGGGTTGTGTCCCCACGGCTCCACGTGTTTTTCTGGCCCCTGGACAAGGCAGTGAGTCTACAAGGGGCATGAGAATTTCATAACAGACTGAAATGTGCCTTGGAAATGCTGTTTGGGATAAGAGACGGGAGCTCCGAAAGGTGGGTTCTAATAACAACAGATGGCCGAGTTCTGCCTTCTGTGAGGTCCCAGTAGCTGCAAGCTTTTGTTTGGTTCAATAGGGTAGGAATGTTTGAGGCCAGAGCTGAAAGGCTCGGGACAAGAAAGAGGCTGGAATGGCAAAGGAAAAGACCTTAAATGAGCCCTCGGCTCTTTAAATAAATCCTGAACATATGGCTAAAGACTTTCCATCTGAAGAAGTGCCAAATCATCAGCATACCTGGGGCACACACATCTCAATTCAGATCTGTGTGGACAGCCGTCTCCACTCCAGGGACAGAGGAAGTTTCAGAGCACCAGCTCCCCCTCCCCCTATTCTGAGGTAATTCCTTCCACAGAATTTAATTTAATCCAACCTAATCCCATGATAAAGAAAACCAAGAGGAAGTGATGTGTTTTTTGGAAAAGGTGCTGAGAAAAAGACGGAAAGAAGATAAAACAGAGATCACAGCTCTACAGAGAGAATTACACCAGATCCATGGTAAGAATCCTGACACGGCACTGGGTGGGGGCGGGGGCGGTGGGTGGCGAAGCTGACATCATTACATTCATGTTGGGAAATCCGTGGCACAGAGACAGGAAGTGTGGGATGGCTGGAACCGTCAGTGTCCCCTCCACCGCATCGGGGCAGAGACCCCACTGCAATCAGTCCTGGACCACTCTGGCAGCTGGGAGCCAACCCATCTCCTTGAGTCTGACAAATCGACATCACTCTGCAGCCTTTCAAGTCTTCTACCAAGGCGGGGGGAGGGCTGCTGCCCCCCCTTATCAAATGACTATCAACCTACGATGGAAGTGGACACACTCCTCCTGGCGCAGATGCTGAAGCCAGAAGGAGCTGGTAACTCCGAAGGCAAGAAGGGTGTGAAGGGAGGGGTGGATGGCAGTCAGCCACCTTAGGGGAAGAGAATCACTGGCCTCGGGGAGCTCAGAGCCTCAGTCAGTCCTGCCTGGGCTCCAGGACCAGGTCTCAGTTCCTGCCAGAGACACATGGACAGGCTGGGGTCAGAGTTATTGAGGCCACTTATGCTTCTGGACCATTTCAAGGCCTTGAATAAGCTCACACATATCCAGGTGAAATTCGAGTCTTCCTAGTGTATGATCTGAATGCCGGCTTTGTCCTTATCAGTTATGGGACCTTAGGTAATGCTTTGTTTACTGAGCTTCTCTCTCTGCAAAGTGGAAGTAAGACTAAGTATCTTCTTGCCCACGTTACGAGGTTTGGGGAGAATGGATGCAAAGTGCCTCGCAGAGAGCCTGGCATAGAGCAGGTCCTCAGGAGATGCGGCCCTCACTGTTAGACACTGTTATCATGTGCTTAGGAGGAAGCTTTCTCACTGGGTAACTCATGTCTCTAAGAAGTGCGCTGGCCGCCCTGTGCCCTAGGTACATCCCTTTACAGTTCCTGACGGATTTGGCTGTTGTGGCAACTTGCCGCCCCAGGACCATGAGCCCTGTGAGCAAACAGCTTCCCGAGAGGCAGAGGAACTTCCTCTGAGAGCCACAAAACCCTGCTGCCAGGCAAATGACAGCCCGGGTATTTGTTTTAATTTAGGCTCTTGTCAAGAGGAAACTTCATGGCTAACAGCCCAAACATGACTGCACAGCACCTCCCCAGGAAGCCTCATTCTATGGCTCTCAAATAAGCTGTTTTGAAGAGGGCGGCAGGAACTCCTCACATTGCTGCCAAGCCAGTGCCCCCTCCCACCCCTCTGTCAGGCTGCCTGCCCCAGGAGCCCAGGGGCCCGGGCAGACTCAGCAGCAGAACAGACAGCTCGGATGCCAGCCTCCCAGAGTCAGGGCTGGTTAACAAGCATCCCCAAAGAGGCCCTCTGGGCTAATCCCCTTTCCAGTCCCCCCTTCCTCTGGTCAGAAATTTTCAAGGTAGCCTCAGGCAATGTTGCTTCTCTGCTTAGGGGGGCAGGGAGAGAAAGGGGAGAGAGGAAAACTTGGAAATGATCAGGTCTGGGATTCTTCTTCAGAGCAGTGGAGAGGAAGCCAGGGCCAGGTTTCTGTAGGGTCCTGCGCTTTGGGAAACAGGGAAGCCAATACCAGGTTTCATCAAGAGCCAGAAATATTCAGAAATGTAAGCAGCATGTGAATACGAGGCATTGTTATGACTGTCATTTGCAAGAGGAGATGGCTAATCCTTCCTTCGGGTCAGGAGATGACCTGCAGCAGGGCTCTGAACAGATGTGGGCCCCTATTCACGGGGACACACGTGCACACACACGCCACACAGCCGAGGGCCCTGACCTCCACCAGGCAGTGCTGGCCTCGGCAGGGGAAGGAGCAGATGGAGTGGCTGGGCTGGGCACAGGGCTGACACCCAGGGGATCTGGCGTTGCCCCTTTGATGTTGAAAAACCAAAGCAGAATGAACCATCACAAGGGGAGCTCCTGGGGTGGGGGTGGGGGGAGAAAAGGAAGGAAAAAAAGGATGGAGGGGGAGGAGGAGGGAGAAGAGGGAGGAGAAGAAGGTATGAGGAATGACGGTGACCCAAGGGGGTACAGAGGTCAGAGGCTGGATACTGGACACTAAGAAGCCTCCAGGGCAAGACCTTGGGTGTGAGGCATCATCCTTCTCTACTCCTTCGTCCCACCTTCCATATGACTGATGCAAGGAATTCGAGCCAAGTCGGCTCTTAAAAATGTCCTTGACCCATGGACAGAGCCAGAAACCAGCTCCACCTGTCTCCTTCAACCCCTACCTCCTGCCTCAGGGCTCCGGGCAAGGAGAGTAGCAAAGGCAGTGGGAGGGTCCTGCTGAAGTGATGGGGAGAGGAAAACCCACTACCTGTCTTCTGCGGGGGCCAGCAGGACCCTCTTCCCGCAATACTGAGAGCGTTGGGGAAGGTGTCTGGAGGCAGGGGTGGGGCGGGGAGGGATGTGCAGTGCATCAGGCACCTAAGCTTCAGCCCCTGAGCAAGGCGGGGTGGGGGCGCTCACCTCCCACCCCCAAATGTACGAGTAATCAGTTGCACATTCCCAGCGGCAGCACAGGGGCAACCACAAGATAGCGGCAGATTTGGGAGCGAGGGAGTGGAGAAGCCCTAAAGGTTCGTTTTCTCTGTGGGTGGGGTGGAGGTGGGGGTGGTGAAGAGGCTGGCAGGAAAGACTGCGGAGCCGGGGGTTTTCAGCTCCTTCATCCAAAAGGCCCCCGCGAAGATCCGCACACACACACTCCCCTCCCCGCCCACCCCCACCCCGAAACACACGCACATCTCAGGACGTCCCTGAGGTGGCAAACTCCGGCCCCAAGGACTTTGCCAAAACGGCCTTCCTGCTCCAGCATGGACAGGAGGGGCAGCCGGTCGGGGAGCGGGACAGCACCCTACAAGGGATCTGCCCTCTTCCCGGGCACCGGGGAGCGGTGGGCTACACAACAGGTGGGAGAGGGGTGACACAGCTCTCCTGGCCCCGTCGGTCCTCTGCCCGGCTCCCACTCGCCTGCAGTCCGCTCCGAGGACCCCATCTGTGGCCCATCGTGGGGGCCCTACGCCTCCCGGCCCGCTGGGCCCTTGGCTGGCCGCGCCCGCAGCCCGCAGCCCCCAGCCCGCGCCCAGCTCCCCAGACCAGCCCGGCGTCTCGGGCCCCGCGCCCGTCCGGGCGCCCGGCGGGGCGCGGGGCCGTTCCCGCCCAGCCTCCCCGGCCCGCGCGCGCACGTACTGCTGTAGAGGGTGTCGATCCAGGAGAGGCGCGGCAGGCCCCGGTGGCTCAGCGGCTCCATGCCCGTGGCTCCGCGCGACGGGGGCGGCGGCGGCTCGGTCAGATCGGAAACCCGACCCTCATCGCACAACAAAGGAGGGAGGGCGCGGGCGGCTGGCAGGCGGGCCGGCGGGAAGCCCGGAGGGGCGGCCAGCCCTGGAGGCCGAAGTTGCCGCGCGCTGGGTGGAGGCGGCGGGAGGCAGGGAAACAGGTAGCAGGGAGGAGCGAGCCGGAGATGCCGGGAGGGCGGGGGTGGGCAGGCGAGGGCAGCGGAGCGCCCCCGGGAGCCCTGCGGGCCACTGCGGCCGCGGGGAGCCCCGCTGCGGATCCGGGAGCCTCGGCCCCGCAGCCCGTGCGCCAACTAGCAACTTCCCCGGGGCTGCGCGGCGCCCAGGGGCGGGGGCCGAGGCCGCGACCAATCTGCGCGAGGCTCTCGCGCCCCCTCCCCGCCGCAGCACGCCTCCAGACCCGGTGGGGGTGGGGGGAAGCGGCCCCGGTCCCAACCGACGCGCGGACGAGAAGGGCTCCAGCCCGCGACAACGGAGCAGCGGCCCCGCGGGGCTCTCCGCGCGGCGGCGCAGGCCCAGGCTCCTTCTCTCCTCGCTGGGCTCGGCCGAATTCTGGCAACCCGCAGACTAGGTGTTGCGGGGAGACCAACGGGCCCGCAGGGGTGACATCACCTGCCACCCCGGGATCTCTAAGCGCAGTTTCAGGGGCCGGTGCGGCTGCCAGGCCCCTCCCCTCGGCAAGCCTGGGAGGCGGCGCTGAAGGGGTTAATGTCCTGCCCGCCGGCGGGCAGCCTTAGCTGCCCAGGGACTCTTTCCTTCCAAACCGTAACAACGCCTCGTCTATCTAAACACCCTTGACCTAGGAGCCTGGCCGTTCCTGCCCCACTCTCCAGGGGGCGGCGGCTGGAGAAAGGCCAGAGGCTGGGGGTGAGTGAGGGGCTGCGGAGGACGAACTGGGTCCAGGAGAGGCTCCGGCGTCTCTGCTGGGGCCCTTCCAGGGTCCCCTTCTGGGGATTCCTAGCGCAGCGCAGGAGGCACACCGTGCACACACAGTCACACACAAACGGCGGGAAGTCTGGGGTCAAGACGCCTCTGCGAACAGAACCTTTAGAGACAAAATCCCTCCTGAGACCCCACAAAAGCAGCGAAGAGATGGGGCGGGGGTGCCTGTCCCCTCAGTGCTGGTTCTGTGAGCCCCAAGGCAGCTTGGGGTTCTGCAGGCCTCCTTAGGCTAAAGGACTCCAGACAAGGGGCTGGAGGGGTGGGGTCAGCCTAGGGTGGTCCAGGGCAGCAGGGGCTGAAGCTCCGGAGTCTAAGGGAAGGGAGGCATTGGGCCATTTATGCTGGTTTTATCTCAGATAGTGAGGTTTCTGATAACCAAGGTGACCCTCTCCACCCCCGCCCCCCAACCTCCAAGCAGCTTAAGGGCAAAGCTGGGACCCAGCTCTACAGACCGGCCCACAAGCTGCAGCTCCCCCTGCCCTTTGTGGGGGGCAGTCTTGCCAGCACCCACAGAGCATGGGGGAGGAGGCTTCTCATCATTCCAAACAACTGTGAGTCTAGTTCTTCTTAAGGGGAGAAGCAGCCCCTCACCATGATGCCAAAAGGAAGCCTGCACCCAGCCCCTGCAGCTGCATGGGCAGAGGTCTGCAGAGCTGCCCCAGGGGAAGACGGTGGCCACACAGCAGGTCAGGAGGTGCAGCGGAAGATGCTCTGGGTTGTGGAAAGCCTCCACAGGTAGCTGCCATGGAACTGTCAAGTCATATTGGCCCCTCCCTGCATCCACTTGGCTCCCCCCTACCCCAGCGCAC
>CM052545.1:68687203-68707669 GCA_028533065.1 Trachops cirrhosus
CCCCCCCCCCCCCCGCACCAGCCCCAGCTTCTATCTGGCGGCCCCTCCCTGCTCAGCTACCAGCCTCCCACCACTCCTGCCTTGCACACAGGACTGGGAGGACCGAGCCGGCACCTGGAGCTTGGTGGAGAGGGAGGCGTACATCTCCAGTGAGATGCTCCAGAAATAGAGCCTGGATGGGAGAGGAAGCAAGTAGGCTCTCGGAGGAACCAGCGGGACGACAGGGATCGTGGAGGAGCAGAGAGGGGCCCAGGGCCTCTCTTCTTCCCACGTGGAACTCTTGGAAGGCACAGAACCCAGAGGAAAGGTAGAAGCAGGAGCACAGCCCAGGGAACCAGGAGTATTGCCCCCTCCCCAACCACCACCACCACCACCACCAAGGCAGCCTTGGCCCTCTCTCCACGCTGCAGGGATTTTCCTGATGGCCACATCCGGGGACTGGCTATGAGCAGGCCATGGATGCATGTTTCTGTGTGAGTCACATACATTTGCATACATTTTACATTTTTATCTACAAAGGCTTGAACAAGCTATTTTCAGCATTTTTGAAACTAAAATGTTACAGTCGCTCTCCTTAGCGTTGCCATAGTTTGCTTTTTCCTGCATACATTCTGTCCAATCCTGTCTTGGATCCCCCACTCCAGACACAGTTCAGGGCAGAGGGAGAGAGCAATCTGAGAGGCCACAAAGAGGAGCACTCCTAACAACGAACAGGGAACGACTGCACAGCACCTGGCTTGGATCCTAGTGCTCTGTTTCCAAGATTATCTCACCGTGACCCTCACTCTCTCAGTTCCCTCCATTTCCCGGATGAGAAAACCGAGGCACAGAGCAGCTAAGTAACCCACCCAGCCAGTAAGTGGAGGGCTGGGACTTGAACCCTGGTGCCGTCTGCTCATGCTTTTAAATGCCATTCATGCTGCCTGCACTGTCAGTGACTGGTGAAAGCAAGGTGACAAACATCCCTGGAAATCTTTGCTGGTCCATGAGTTAGAGACCACCTTCTAGGAAACCCTCCCAGCCCTCTTCTGTCACCATACACGTGTCTCACACATGTCCCAGGGAAGGGTGGTTACTTCGAGATTCCCTGGATGCCTCTGCTGGGTGCTTTCAGCAGGTGCTAACAGCACACAGCCTGACTCTACCCTTGGTTCCAGAGACACCTTTGAGCGGCAGGGTGCCTTCAGACTGGAGCAGAAGCTTCCAGAATCTGGGGAGGGGAGGGATGTAGTGGGGAGGAGTTTGGGGGAGACCCAGTCCACGTCTTAGGAAGGAAGGAGTTAAAGAGTTACTCTCATCTGCATTTTGCCAAAGGCGAAGAGCTCGGCCAGCAGCGCCAATCTGTCAGAGCAGCAGGGGTGCCTTCCTGCGGACAGGCTGCCCTGATTCAGCGAGGTGCAGACCTGTCCACGCACCCGAGGCACTGAGTCAGCACCTGCCACGAGGCGCCCTCCAAGCCCCCACTAACCATTCGCTGTCCAGTCCTATGAGTGAACGCTCTCCACCTTCCCCAGCCCTCTCTCTGGCCTGTGTCCGCAGGCTGTGCTCGGCGCCCCACCTCCCATGCTGACTGCCCTGCTCCTGCCCCTCCACCAAGGCTTGCCAGGACTGCTGACGATGACGGACTGAGGGGGAAGAAGCTGTATCCCATTCTGAAGGTCAGTGGCCTCGCACATAATTCCCGGGGGGTGTGCTATTCACTGCCCCTCCAACAACCAACTCCTGTTTCTACCAGCCGCTTGGCCAGGATGGAAAACAGTGACTGTGCTTAGAATCCAAACTGTTTCCACTTTTCTTCCCTCCTCACTGTTGGCAACCCAGCTCCACTGTGCACAGCAAGAAGGGGCCCCCGCCAGCCCACGAACCCTAAGTCTCCACTGCCTCAATCCCCCAGAGGACACTGCAGGTAAAGAGGATATCCACTTGCCTCTCTCCACTCTGGGGCCAGCAGGGAGCGCCAGTGAGCAGAGGCTGGGGGTACAGGCAGCCAGGAGGGTGGAGCTCTTTGCATTCAAATTAAGACAAAACAAAACGAAACAAAAAAAAAAAAAAAAAACACAAAAAAACACAAAGAAGGAGCAGACTGTGATAGCCAAACAACCAAGAGTTTTCATCCTCCATGGTAGATCAGCTCTTTAAAAGCTGAGGCTGCATCTATTTTCACTGGGATCCAGTGGATGAACAAGACTCAGGGAGACCTCCAAAGCAGCTGTAACCACACTGTGCCCCCAGATCAGCTTTCTGTCAAAAGCCCAACAGATTGGCATTCAATAATACATGTTGAATAAATAAAATTAACAACAGCTGACATTTATTGAGTGCTTCTGAAGTGCTGGGCACAGCTCTATGTGCGTCCCATAGATTATCTCATTTAATCCTCATAATAAACCCATGAAATAGGCACTACTGTCCTCTCCATTCCACAGAAACAGAAAGACAAGCCATTGGCTAGCAGATGGAGACCTCGGAAATGAATCCTGACTCTGATCCGGAGTCCACACGTGTAATCTCTGGATTGGGCTACAGTGAGTGAACAAATGAACAAAGAGAAAGGGAGGAAGAAACCCAGAGCACCCGCTGCACACACAGGGCCACCAATGATTAAGCAGAAAGAGAGCTGGTTCCCAAAGAAAACCACAGCTACTACACCAGGGCAGGTGACCCTGCAGACAAGCTACATGCAGTCAGTTCAGTGACAGTCTCCTGAACTCCAGCCCCAGCCAGACCCCACTGCTTCTCTGCCTCGGGCCAGCCTCAAGCCCCTCCAGCCTCAGTTTTTGCATCTGCAGGTGGGTGGCCAGATGGATCAGATGGATGACGTCCAGGCTTTCTACCAGCCCTACAGGGCTGTACACTTTGCTTCCTGGCAGACCCCGGGGTGGCCTGTTTCCCGCTCTGTGCTTCATTTCCTTCACCTTGATATGGTAAAGTAGCAGTTACTGTTCTAAGATTCACCCTCAATTCTTGGCCTTGAAAGAAGAAAATTCCCCAGGTCTCTCCATTCCACAGAAGCAGAAAGACAAGCCATTGGCAAGCAGGTGGTGACCTTGGAAATGAACTCAGATTCTGAATCCAGAGTCCACATGTGTAATCTCTGAGTCACCTCTAAGGGAGAAGGGCTTGCCCTAACAGTTCTGTCCTTGGCCCTCTTCCCACCGGCCTCTTCCCAGCCTCCTTGCTTTTGCAGCAGGCAGTCAGATCTGCAGGCAGCGCAGACGAACTCAGTCCTCCCCAGTTATTCCTTTCTCTACCAAAGTTTTGTGTAAGCTTGAGTCGTGGGAAAGAGCTGCAGCTCTGGCAAGACATAAACCTGAGAACAGCATTCACCCCTTGTTGCCTCCCTTGGCCAGGAGAAGGCACAGTGACGTGTGGCCGGGTCACTGTAGCCGGAAAGCTCCTCACCCGTACCCACATGCTTCCTAGGGTGTGTTGAAGCCCGGCTCCCATCACCGGGGTCCACAGTGAGCCCAGCATTCTGGACAGAGATGCTGCCTTAGCTTGATTAAGCAAGCTGCAGTTTCAGGAGAGTCCCGTGCCGAGCCCCAGCTAAAACGGCCTTTACCCAACATGGCCCAGCTTGCACCACCCAGGGGGTCAACACGAGAGGTTTCCTAGAGAATTGATCAGGGGGCTCAATGGCAGCATCTGGAGCCCCTTCCTCGTTTACTTACCACAGCATCCTCATCAGCATTTGGAAAGAGGCCAGCAGAAGAGATGGGAAGGATTCTCTAAGTCCCAAAATCCCAGAGACAAAGTTCAGCGGCTCTGAACTTATCAGCTCCAAGCACAGCAGGGGCGAATCCAGACGGGGTCAGAGCTCACAGGCTGGCCCTCTGCCCTCCTGAGGCCACGATTCCTCTGAAGCTGGCTGTGCTCCTTGTTCTTTCAGCCAGAGTTCTGCAGATGCGTCCCAGGCCTGCGCTGCTCTGCCAGGAGCTCTGACGCCACCAACCAGGCTGACCCAGTCCCTGTCAGGCCCAGGAGTGGCCACAGGGGCTGAGGGCAAGCTGTCAAGGAGACGGGCTCCAAAGGCAGCAGCTCAACATTCACGAAGGCTAGGAAGGATGAAGGAGCATCAGAGCCTGGTCACTGGTGCTCGTCACTGGTGTAGTCTCACTTAGGTGTTACCGTTCAAGTTCGTGGGTGTGTGGCCCTGTCTCTTTAAGGACCAGGCCTCTTTAAGGCAAGTTCCCTCTGCAGTCACTCCTGCTACCAGCGCTCCTGCGGCAGACAGCGGGGCTCCGGAGCGCCATCTGGTGGCTCAGCAAAGCAGCTCCTCGGCCTCTAGGAGCCGTCCAGCTAAGAGGCCTGGAAAAGCCTGCGCTAAAACCGGAGCTTAGTCCACAGATTCCACACAGCAACAAGGCTAGGGAAGTCAGCGGGAACTCTATTTGAGGTCAGGAGGCAGCAGGAGCCCCCATCTGTGGCCTGAGAAGAAAAACCATCCCACGGGACAAAACCTTCCCTAAGATATTTTCAAATGGGGGGATTTTCCCAGGCTCCCTGCTCGCCAGTTGCAGGATCTGAAGCACAGCTATGCTTACTTACCCTGTCCCCACAAACACTGAGACAGTGGTTCTCAGTTGGGGAAGAGGCGGTTGGTAGCATCTGAAAATGTGTAGGAGCACTTTTTTTATTGTTGACACTGTAACAGATGTTTCCCCCTCTTTGCCCACGGTCACCCACCCGGCCCTCTCCCCCATCCCCTGGCCTTCACCAACTACTGTCTGTGTGCGCAGGCTATGCATATATGTTCTTTGGCTAATCTCTCCACCTTCTTTTACCCAGTGCCCCCACCCCTATCCACCTCCCCTCTGAGATCTGTCAGTCTATTCCATGTACCCAGGCCTCTGGGTCAGTTTATTTTGTTCATTAGATTTCATTAGATGTCATATTAATGACAGCATGTGGTATTTGTCTTTCTCTGTCTGGATTATTTCACTTAGCATAAAACTCTCCAGGTCCATCTACACTGTTGCAAAGGGTAAGAGTTCTTTCTTTTTTACAGCTGCATAGTATTCCATTGCAAAGTATAGGAGCCTTTTTTTTTTTTACTGTCCACTGAGAAATACATTTTTTTCCATGAGTTCTTTTTCTGTTTCTCTCCATCCTGCCACCTCCCAAACATCTCCCTACCACCACCACCACCACCATGTAGGAGCATTTTAAAGTCAGAGATGTCAAAATGTCCTGCAGTACGCAGAACTGTCCCAAAGAATGTCTGTCCCCAAGTGCCAACAGTGGTAAGAACACTACTTGGTTATGGGGAACTGAGGATGGTTACATGGCCAGCTCATACTTCCCTGTTCTTCTTGTCCTCAGCATTCTGCCTTTGATGACCTCCTTGAATTTTAGCTCTATAATCTTAGAGGTGGAGAGAAGTGGTCTGGCCTGGGCCACCTTCACAAGGGATGCCAGTGTCCCTGGCTGCCCTTCCCCAGAAGCTCGGCACATGCTTGCACCCAGCCTGCACTGAGTCACTAGGACCCTGGGGAGGGGGAGGCAGACAGACTCAGTGGGCTAGGAACCAGCAGATGGTCTCTGAGAAGAAATCGCAGACGACCAGCCATGCAATTCCCCCAAGGGAACACCTTTGACTCCCTTCCTGAAGGGGTGACTCAGCCGGCCCAGCGCACCCTGTCCCCAGACTGTCCCAGGATGTGCATCTTTTACATAAGGCACTTCCAGATTCTGGTTCCGCAGTTTCGTGACTCCCAATTTCCCCTTTTCCCAGGTCACTACCCCCTGTCCTGGGCTGGTGAGCTCAGCCTCACGAACACAGTCTGGTGCTGACTGTGAGAAACCAGCCCATGAGACTTGTGTCTTAGTGACAGGAGAATGGAAAAGACTCATTCTGGGGGCCTGCAGAGAGACACCACTCTGGCTGCGGTGTCAGTGAAAGCTGCACAGCGGTCACATTTGAGCCGGGTCTGTTCTCTTGAGCAGCCCCAGGCTCACGAGGCCGAGGCCGCTATCATCGCTAGAAGGATCCGTGGGAGGAAAGTTTCCCAGCAGCTCACAGAAACTAGACAGCGCTTTCTGAAACACACCTGGCAGGTCACTCCTGTCGAAGACCCACCTACGGCTTCCCATGGCTGTCAGAGTGAATACCCACACCCTCTTGCGGGCACTCCAGGCCCTCAGGCCTGGCCCCTACTCCTCCTCTCAGCTTCGTCTGGCACGCTCTCCGCCTCGTTCTCTGCAGAACTTTTTCAGAACTTTTTGTACAGGCTGGTATCTCTGGCTAAAATGCTCCACACCCCACTCTGCCTCGATATTTCCTACTCTTCCTCCTGGTCTTACTTTAAATATCACTTCTGCTGGGAAGCTCTCCCTAACCACCAGCCCGGGACACCTGCGTTTCGGATCACCCGGCGCCCCTGCAAGTCCCTCAGTGCCTGTGTCTCCTGCTAGACTGAGAGCTCCAAGGGGTTAGGAAGCACATCGCTCTTGTTTACCACTGTCACCCCGGCACCTTGAGTAGCGATTTCAATGAAGACCAAAGATGTTCCTGGTCGCAAAGGGCCTGGACTGAGGGAAGACAGACGCTTCCGCCAGCCCAGCTCCCAGCTGGAAAAGAGCTGTCTGGGCCGGTTCGGATGTCACATACAGAATGGCCACACGCTCCGGAAAGACTCAGAAAAAACAACAGGATCAGAGAATCAGATTTGGGGCAGGAGAATTGCTGCTCCAATTAATTCTCCAACTGCTCACACAAAACCCCACCTAAAACTCCCTAAAGCACAGGGCTCCCTCGCTAAGCGGCCAGCATTTGGTGCTGCACTCTTTTTTAGCCAATCAGACTCCCACGTAGAAGTGGAATAGAAACCCAGAAACGGTTCAGCCCACTAAGGGAACTTTGGTCTCGATTCTCACAGTCCTTCTCCTAGGCCTGTCCCAAATTTGCAATTAAATTTGTTTTCAGAGGAGGGAGGCACACTGTAGCTCTCCCCAGGGGAAGGGCAGTCTCTGGGTGGGTGCTCGCCCTGCGTCTCCTTCTGTCTGGTAAGGTGCAGAGGTTGGGAATCTGAGAAAGAAGCTTCTGGTTGGCTGCAGCAACGCTCACCTCCCCGTCTCGGGGTTGTAGGCTGAAGCTGTCACCCACAGGCTCCCAGAGATGACTTGGATGCCCCTCCAACCAGACGGATGGGAAATCTTCCTTTCAGCTTAGTGATGGGAGAAATATGATGAAAGCCAAGGACCTGGCTTGAGCGGGTCTGCAGACTGCCTGACGGATAGACAGACAGACAGGGCTCAGGCAGACCTCTGTGGCTGCCGCACGCACCGAGCCATGGTGAGCACTGGGCAGGCCTGAGGGCACACTGCTTCAGACTCAGCTGGTCTGCTGGGCATCAGCAACAAGGGGAGAACATTCCCTTTCATTTTCCCTTCACTGAAACAGAGAAACAAATAAGATGGATTTGTTGGGCTTTGAGTCTGTGATGGTCCAGAAAATCACCCTAGGCCCCTGGGGTCAGTAACCTAGGTTAGTCCGCTAAGCTACCTACTGCCTAGTGAGGGTGTTCTGGCATAGTCCTCTCGGGGTTCTTCTCACCCCTAGAATGAAGGGACCAGGCAGTAGGAGGTAGTGGCTGTCAATGGCGGGCAGAGGGATAATAAGGGTGACAGCAACAAAGTCTTACTTTGTGCTTTCCGTGCTAGGGCTGATCTAGACTCTGCATGTATTAAACCGCTGAATTAATTATCACAGCAACCCCCGAGGGCTCCAGAATCCCCATCTTCGCCCCTTGACACTCCACTGCCTCTCTCAACAGAAGAGAGAGGGAACTAAATTGAGCACACCCTGAATCTAGGGCCTAGCTCTGCCACTAACTTGCTGTGTGACCTGGTGGAACTTCCTTTCCCTCTCTGGGCGTTGGTCTGCTCACTCTGACATGCAGGAATGAAAGTCATCCTGTCCATGATTCCCGAGAAGTAGATAAGCAGAAAATAGGTGATAAGGGAGAGGAAAAACTTTCCTCTTTCCCACCCCTCAGGTCCCAATATTTCAGGAAGCAAGTGCAGTGGGCTTTGAGGGCTAGAAAGTCATTGCTTAGCTCATCGAATATTCTCTGAGCCTTATATGGAACAGGGTCCCTTTGCCTATGATGTTCATGAGAGTGGATTTAAGACATGCCCAGAAGTCACCAAGAGGCAAGGCAGTGTCTGGTGTGGGTCCAGATAATGGCCTGGATGGTATGTTATGGACGGAGGGGAGTGGTGACCACTTCGATCTGAGTTAATAACCAAATGCTTCTCAGAGGAAATGTCATTTGGACTGGGGCCTGGAAGGACACCTAATATATTGTATCATTGACAAAAGTGGTGGGACGGGGAGGCAGGGCATTCTGGAGGGGCAAGAGCATAAACAATTACACAGAGGCAAAATGGGAGTGAAGAGGGGAAACAGCACGGATGGCTGATGGCGAAGGTTCCTTTGGGAACTGGGGCACGCTATACAGCCTACTGCGGATACAACGTGCGGCCTCGGCATGCGTTCAGGGATGCAGCAGAATGTGTGGCTTTTCTTAGGCCTGTCTTTATAAAGAAGCCTTTCTGGGACACCTTCCCCCACCCCCACCCTCACACTTTCAAATCCGACACTCACGAAGGTTCGGGGCCCACCTCCCCTTCCTGTGTTTGCAGGCTGAGGCGTCCAGTCACTGAAAGCCCTTGGGTCAGTGTGTCCCGGCTTCAATACTTACGTTCTAGGCAGTGTGTTAAGTACATTCCTTTCCCTCTCACTTTATTCTCCCCAGGTTCGTTGAGATATAATTGGCCAGTAACATTGTGCAAGTTTAAGGTAACCAGTGTGATGACTTGATACAAGTATGTATTGTGAAATTATTACCACAATAAAATCAGTTAACATATCCCATGCATTCATTGCCTCACAGTTACGTGTGTGTGTGTGTGTATGTGTGTGTGTGTGTGGTGAGAACGTTTAGGATCTTCTCTCTGAAAAAACTGTAAGCATACGATGGAGAAAGTACTGTTAACCAGAGTCGCCATGCTGCACATTAGGTCCCCAGCATGCGTTTGGCTTATACCTGAAAGTTCGTAACCTTGTCCAACATGCTCCTACACCCACCCTGGCCGCTAGTAACCATCAATCCACTGTTTCTATGCCACTCTAACTGTTCCCTATGAGTGGAAGACACAGTCATTATTCTCACTTTATAGAAGAGGCTCAAGTAAGGGAGAGAGTCAAGTTCACACTCAGATCTGACTGGATCCAGAGCCCAAGCTCCCCAACCACTGTTGTGGACTGAATGTTTGTGTCCCCCCAAAACTCACAGATTGAGGCCCTGATCCCCAAAGTGACGGGGTTTGGCAGTGAGGCCTTTGGGAGGTGATTGAGTTTAGACGAGGTCATGAGTGCGGGTGTCCATGATGGGATCAGTGCCCTTATGAGAAGAGAAAGAGACCAGAGCGCTCTCTCTCTCACTCTTTCTCTCTCTGCCACGTGAAGACACAGCAAGAAGGTAGCAGACTGCAAGCCAGGAAGACAGCCCTCATCAAGAACCTTGATCTTGCCCTGGCTGGTATGGCTCAGTAGACTGACTGCCAGTCTGCAAACCAAAGGGTCGCTGGTTCCATTCCCAGTCAGGGCACATGCCTGGGTTGCAGGCCAGGTCCCTGGTAGGAAGTAAGTGAGAGGCAACTCCACATTGCACACTGATGTTTCTCTCCCTTTCTTTCTCCTTCCCTTCTCCTCTCTCTAAAAATAAATAAATAAAATCTTAAAAACAAAAAAAGAACCTTGATCTTGGACTTCTAGGCCTACAGAACTGTGAGAAATAAATGTCTGTTGTTTAAGCCTCCCCACCTACGACATTTTGTTATAGCAGCCTGCACCGAGGCAGGTCCCACATGACTGCGCCTGCCTACCAGTCAAGATGCTGCAGAAAGCATCCCAGCCTTTGCCACCACAAGATTCTTCACTGTCAAGGGAGCCGAGCTCCTGAGCACACCAGGTAGCATTGGCATCAGACACGAACAGTAATTTATCAGCAGAGCTCTTAAAACTACACTCCAGGGGAAGTGGCAGGGCAAAGACACAATGATGCATTTCTACCCTCTTTCTCCTCAACCGGAGTCTGACGAGCTCTTGGGTCCCTCCATCGCTCCGTGGGTGCGAGGCCTGCACTGGAGAGAGTGCCTGGCGGTGAGGGTGTTCCCAATGCCCCAAGAGTCACCTCGTCTCCGGAGCATGGCTCTCGCAAGGGCAGCTCCCAGCCCTGCCTGGCTCGGGTTCAGCCAGGGATTGTAGGGACCATTTCAAGGAAAATTATTCCTTAGCTAATTTCTCAGGGGAAGGCAGGAAAAATTTGGGGTATCAGCTCTACACTTGCCTCATCCAAATTTTCATGTCTCCGCTGCTCTGGCCCTAAAGAAGAGGACGGCACACTCAGTCCCTGGATAGGGTGAGAGGCCACTGGAGGAAGGTAACACCGCCAGATGCGGTCTAAGAGATTCCCTTTCCTAAGGAAGGACCCTGGATTTGAGAAACCTCACAGAACTTGAAAAGGCAAAAGCTCTGAGGAGTTCCAGTTCCCCTGTAATGCCACCTGGGCCGGGCACCCACGGAGGGCCACCCCACCCCCAATGCCGTGGGGCCATCTAGTCTCTGAGGCATCTCTCCCACAAAGGCAGCCTCCAGCCCTGCCTGGCCCCAGGTTCAGGTGAGCTTTGTAAGGAGCCTTTAAAAAGAATGATTCCTATTCTGAATGATTCCTGTTCCTCTTCCACCAGGAAAAGGCCCGATCTCATGCTCTGGTGTGGAAAGGGGAATGGCTGGGGGCTCGGAGCTGCAGCAGCCTTAGCTTCTTGCAGAATGATTTCAAACTCCTACCTCTGCCCACCCCGTCCAGGGTGGGCCCCGTGCCCAACTTCCAGTCTGACAGGTGGAAGACAGGAAGACACTGTCACCCTGCCTCCTGATCCCTCCAAAGTCTCACGCTCCAGGGACCCCCTTAGGTCTCAGCCATGACTCAGATGAAACCTGGTTCCTCACCCTAACCCTCCTCTCAGGGCCCCAAATCTTCTCAACAACTCATTGCCCAATCCCCCACATGCCCCACTGAGTTATTTTTCCAGGTTCCTATTTCTGATTATGCAAGTGTCTTTCCTCCACAAAGCCACAGGCTCATCACATGAGAGTAACTACAGGTCACCCGAGTGGGGAAAGGGTGTGAGGAGGAGCGCCCTTCCCTGGACCCCAGAGCCTTGTGTGGCATCTGCCCGCTCCCTGCAGCCAGCACAGGGAGCCTGGGGCCACCCAGGGAGGCCAGCACAGGCCCAGATGAGATCATGGCTTGGTTTTCAGTCGCCCCAGAAAATAATCCCTTGCAAGTGGCCCCTGCGCATGGGCTCTATGCCAGGCAACCCAAGGCAGAAGGCAGAAGCAACCATTCCATACACACCAGGAAGGACATAGTGCCTCCTCTTAACACCAGCTAGACCTGGCTCCAGGCCCGCTCTGCCACTTGGGTCCCTGGCTCTTGGGGCAAATGCATCTACTGCCTGTTGGAGCAGAGCCATGCTGGAGGCTGTGGCTGCACCAGAGCCTCCACACTGGAGGTTAGTTCTTTAGGGGCCCTTAGGGAGGCTGGACTGTTTTTCTCTGGGCTGCTTTGGTAAAAGAGACCCTATCTGCCACCTGCCATGGCTGACCACAGATGAGGAAGCAGCCACACAGACGCCCTGACCCTCGGAGCTTCTGGCTCCCTGATGCTGTCTTGGAGGCCACACTTGGAGCTGCACACACAAGCTGCCCACATCTCCTTCCAGGCCTCAAGGGGCCCTGACTGCCTACAAAGACCACTAACCCCAACGTCGGCGCCTGTGGGCACCTCCAGCCAGGGCAGCACTTCTGCGCATTTCTAGTGCGGTTTCCAGGACCAAAGAGGAAGAGGTTCTGCCTTGTCCAGGAGAACATGGCCCGAGACACCCCCGGCAGCTGGCTCTCCACCTGGCCTCCCTGGCCTGCGAACACAGGCAGGTGCCTGGTCCCAAGGACAAGGCTCTCTCCGTCTCGGACCCTCGTTCTTCAGAGGGAGCTGGTGAAATTCTGAAAGCTTCGATCAGGTCAGGGCTACAGACACCTTGTTCTGATAAACAAAAGTTCTCTTCAGCTCTGTGTGGCAGGGAAGAACGGGAAACAGGTGAACCACGGTCCTGCTGAGGTCCTGCAGAGAAGAACACCCAGGCTTCTGGCTCAGAAGCCACACTGCAATTAGCACCCTGTCATTTGCTCATTTGTACGCATGTCACATGTCATCGAAAGACCACATGGAAGGTGTGAACCACATAAGCTGCTGAGGTGTTTTGTTAAACTATAAGTTTATTCACTTCTTTTCTGTTGTAAAAGTAATAAAGTCACACCAAAAACATTTTGAACTGCACCACCTTGATTAGTGCTCTCCAGCCCTTTCTGGCATGCATACGGTGGGGGTCTTCATGTAGTTATAGTCAAAGCAGGTCTCCAGATTGTGCTCAGGAATTCTGCAGCCACTGACTCTTGGCCAGTCCAGACTCTCTCCCCCTGTCCTGTTACGTCCAGCAGGACAAGAGCTAAGTGGATGAGCAAAACCTAGATAACCTTTCTTCGCTCAGGGTCTGCTTGGTCCCAAACACAACGGTGGGCCCCAGAGGGAAACTCCAGCTCCTCAACCGAGTTTGTTCACAATGCAAGTGAGATGTGCCTGGTTCCTCGGGGTGGGAGGAACGCCACCTGCCTGTCAGAGCTGTCCAGGGACACCAGAGACAGGTCAAGTCTCATCCGCAGTGTTCTCGGTAGAAAGCTGAGAACTACTCCTGGTGAGGCCTCCTGCCTCTTCCTTCCTCTGGCAGGGCAACAGCTTTGAGATTAGGAGGAAATCTTGGGGTTGGTTAGGGCTACCCACCTCACACTGGGGGCAGGGCGGGGGCAGGCTGTGTTACTGATATCAGCCCTTAAGCCATGGAAACTGAGGAGGCACAGGGAAAATTGTGAAAAGAAAGTTAGGCTTGAGGTCACTGCCCAATCCTGAGCCCCTCACAGAGACAAAGGGAGCGGAAAGCTGTCTTTGCCCATCACAATCTTACGAGGACAGGGGAGAGAAGTCTTTTCCAAGCTTTGTCACATCGAGGCACCGGCAGGAAATGCCAATGCATGCCCAGCACCCTGGGCTAAGAAGACAAAGCTGTCAGTGGTCAGAGGCCGGGGGAACCCCACCGCCCCAGGACACACCCAGCCCCCCTGAGATGCAGGCCCATTCTGGGCACACTGACTGGGAAGCTCTGGGACAGGGAGTGGGGAGAGAGCCTTCTGCTTCCGACAAACCCCCCAAGTGGCCGCAGGCTTCATAAGCTTTTCTCATTTTGGAAGCTCCCACATGGCCAAGATAAATCCGTGAAATTCCCTCTAAGACAGCAATCCTGGCCAGAGTAGCAGGTGAAGTTAGGCAATGCCCAGGTGAATTCCCCTGCACACTCAGCCAGTGGGGCTGGGGCACCGTCCTGGGCAGAAACCCTATCTACCGGGCATGGCTGCTGATAAAGCAGGACTGATAGCCAGGAAAACGCCACAGCTTGGGCCAGGGATCAGTTATGCCAATCTTGTCAAAAGGTTCCTGTTTCCCAGCCAAGGTGGAGACTGATACTTTTACAAAAGCAGAACTGCCAACACAGTAGTGGTTCTTCTCTGATACTCCCGCCTTGGGTTCCCCCGTCCTCCCCTCCCAGGTGCCTGGTGGGAGGGTTGGGGGAGGCACGAACACCTGCTGATTCCCCTGGGCACTGCTGCCAGACCTTGGGTCCTCTGCAGGCAGCAGAGTCACCCAAAGCTGCTCATGTCAGTACTGGCTCCTCGGGGAGGTTTCTGAGCTGCTGCTGCTCTGGCTGTAGGCTTTAATGGTTTAGGGCAGGGTGTGGGAGCTGGAGACCGAACCGACCTGCAAGCAAAACCTCGTGTCCCTAAGTAATTTAACTTCTCTGGGCCTCAGTTTCTTCCAGTGTAAAATGAGGATCCTAATGGTAATTGCCTTGAGAGGACTGAGAAGATCAAATGAGATAACGGAGGTGAGATACCCAGCACAGTGCCTTCATCATATGCAATCAGGAAATGTCAGCTAGCCCAGACTGCTGTGGCTCAGTGGGCTGGGCGTTGTCCCACAAACTGAAAGTTCAATGGTTCGATTCCCAGGCAGGGCACATACCTGGGCTGTGGGCCGGATCTCCAGATGGGGGTGTGAAAGAGGCGGCTGATTGATGCTTCTCCCACACATCGATGTTTCTCTCCCTCCCTTCCCCCTCTCTAAAAATATTTTAAATAAAATATTTTTTTAATGTTAGCTATTATCATTGTGTTGGCTGAGCTACACACACACACACACACACACACACACACACACACCTCTCTCTCCTGAGGGCCAAAACAAGGCAAACAGTGAAACAGCCGCCCCCACCCCAGAAGACTACTGCAAGCCTCCTGAAGAGCTACTGCGTGCTGTGCTGAGGTTACCAAAGTCCAACCACACCCTTTGTTTTCTGTGGGCGTCTCATTGTCATTGCAGAGTTAACAACTCATTCGCGTTTTTTGAGTCAAAGCAACCCTATTCCTCAGACATGTGCCAGCTCCTAACTTAGCTATTCAGTAGCAGCTAGAATAAGAACAAGAAGACCCATCTGGAAAAGCAATCTTCTAGCATTAAATTCAGTGCTGTCCCGCTTAAAAAGGGCAGGAGCTTTTAGACTGCTAAAAGTCCTTGGAAGATCTCAGGGACAGTGGAGGTTGAAGAGTTGAGTCCAGTGAGCTTCCTCGACAGAGTCCTCCCAAGGGTGCCAAGGCGGAGCACCGCCCTGGCAGAGGACCAGAGGGAAACGGGCCTGAAGCATCGGAGTGTGTTCAAAGGAAAAAAAGAGTGGGTAGTTTTCCGTTAAAATTGGAAACCTTGGGTTATCCAAAGGAAACATTAAATCAAAATGCTGGGCCAAGAAAACAACTTCTTAGAATCAGAAATTTGTGTGTACACATACACACAATAACTTTTGGGTATGTCTGAGTATTAGAACAAGGCCATGTTTCGATCCAAGAGGCTTTAGAATAACAGATTCAGCTCTACTAGAGCCCCACAGCTTACATTAGAAAGAAATCTCCAGTTTATTTCTATTACTCGTCTTGGACTTCAGCGTGATCTCTCATTGTAAACAGCAGATTGAAAGGGTAATCCCTGCTACCTTTTTATGTACTCTTCTGCAAACAGCTCGCCAAACACAAATGTGCCAGGAAAAAAACACGCACACGCAAGACGTAGTCACACCTAAGGGTGTCTCCCCTGCGGACAAGGAGGCCCAAATTCCCAACCCCACTGTGGTGTGCCCACGGAAGTGCATGTTGCCCTTTTCCTATTTTGACATATGAGCTCTTGGTAAAGTTGCATAAAATTTGATGATCCTGTTGGGGAAGGAAAGATGATTCATAATCATCTCTTCCTAATCCGCAGACCTTTGATGAAAGCCTGCCTAGGTTTAGGGTTTAGAAACACTGCACAGAAACAGTTGAGTTGAAGAGAAATGACCCTCTCGTTTCAACAAGGAAGCGCCGGCTGCCTGGGAGAAGGGTAAATCCAGCTCTCCCCGCCGGCTACTAGTTTCTCCCTGAGTTGTTGCCAGGGGGCGGGACCGCAGACTCCCGGCCACGTGACGGGGCTGTGGCATTTAAATGTGAAACAGAGCGCCACCGGCCAAACCTTGCGGGCAACGGCGTACCTCTGCCTGCACGCTTGATTACTCCATCAAATCAGAAGCCCCGTGGCCGCTGCTCCAAGAGCTGTGGGGGGAGGGGCTCGGTTTTTGAGGTTTGCACAGATACTGCGATGCAAATACAATCAGGTCTCGGGGCCTTGTTCCTGCGACTCTTGCGGGAAGGCAGATGCCGCAACCCTCCGGGGGCTTGTCCACACACTCGGCACCGGGGAAGGGGGGTGAAGGGAGGCCCTGGCTCTCCGGAAAGGCGACAGATAGAGATCGGCCAGGGGGTGTGGCGTGTGTGTGGGTGCAGTCACGCCTTCGTCAAACAACCATCAGGAAGCATTGGGCATTCCGGGCCGCCTGGCCGACGCGGAACGCGAAAGCAGCTCCAACGCTTTATTCTGCCTTTAAAATCGATAAATAGATCAAAGAGTTTCCTTTTCCTGGTCTTAGTGCCGGGTCCACTGGGAAAATCCCTGGAGCCGACGGGGAATGAACAAGAAAACACAGACTGCCCAAGACCCCTCTTGGCTTCTCCCCAAACTCATCCTGGCTGAAGCCACTGCCAGGGTCTCCCGTATTTCCCCCAGGGGCCCTTTGGGGGACCTGTGGGTATCCCTAGCCCCTGAAAACCTTTCTTGGAGGCACACACCAGGGACGTCTTTTCACAGGATTTAAACCGCGGAGCAAGAAGGAAGGAAGATCTGAAATCCAGATTAAGGTCCCTTGAAATTCAAATTATCAGGCCAAGGGCTTGCCCACTTAGGTCTCCCAAAGGACAGCTGCTAGAGTAGACCATAGCTCAGCTGAGACACCCCAGGATCCCTTGGGATTCCCTTGGACCATTTTGGGTTTGTGAGAAGTACACCACTGAGCAAGACGTTCATTTTTTTTTTTCTTTCATGTGTAGTGTCTCGATCTGAAAAAGCAGCACTGGCTCCTTTCAAAATGAGAAACATGGGTTCAAACTAACTAGCTGTGGGCCCCTTGGCACATCACCCAACCCTCTTAGGTCTCAGTTTCCTCATCCACAAAATGGGGTTAATAATACTAACCTCTTATAGTTGTGAGACTAAATGGAACAATAAACAAATCATACACAAATCCTTGTACAGATGCCATAAAAGGACAGGAAGGATGTATAATTGACAACGAACTGTTAACTGCAGGTTCCTTCTGGAAAGAAGGTTGAAAGGGTGGGGAGAGATGACAAGAACTGACCTGCTTTATTCCAAAGACTTTAGTACTGTTTATATCTTTTATATTGAAAATATACTTATGCAAAGTACAGGGACTGCTTCATGGTATAGTAGGATTCGAATTTTTAAAACTGAGACCTTAGTTCTAACTTAATTTTCCTTTGGGGCGTCTGGCTCCAGGCGGAAGACTGAGCTCCTGCAGTGTTTTCATTTGTTTTCACACTAGTATGGCAAGCTTGTCATATTCCTCTCCCTCTTCACCCAACTCTCTAGACATGATATAGATCACATATTAACACAAAACCTGTAACAGCCCAGGAAGGTGACACCGGATACTCTCAAGGACCAGGAATTCTAATTAACCCCCCCGAAAGAAGGGGAGAGGAATATCAGATCGGAGAAGCAATCCACGTGCCCAGGAGGTGCCTGCTGCCAACACATGGGCGGGTGGGGTGCAGGGAAGAGGCCGGACCCGGAGCAGGAAAGTGTCCGGGGGCAGCTATCTGGGAGACCAGTGGAGAGGAGGCAGGAGGAGCACCCAGGCAGACCAGCACCCAGATACCCCCCTCCCCCTCCCCCTCTCCCTCTTCCTCTGACCCAGAGCCCAACAGGCTGTGGCTTCAGCTCTCTTTCTTCACACTGTGGCTTTTCTTCCATTTCTGGTTCATGGAGATGTGTATCTTATTTTTAAGCACACCTATATCTATTTAATTTTTCAAAAAATGTTTTTATTTATCATGACTTCATTTACAGCGGAAGGATAAGCTTCTTAAAGCATGAATTCATAGCATGAACTTAATCAAAAGTTTGAAGCGATCAGTTTTCCAGGAAAATATAAAGTCCAAATATTGGTTTGAGGGGGAAAAAAAACCTGAACAAATTACTAACCTTTAAGTAAATGGCAAGTAGGCAAAGATCTGGACACAAGACCCAGCTGGTTATAAAGGAGAGCTCCCACACCTTTACCAACAGAAAATGCCCATGTTACATAACCCGTTTCAGGGCACAGGGGCAGGTGGGAAGCCACCTAATTTCATGACACTACCACAATTCTGACATTAAAACTGAGTAAGGGCAGTAAAGGGAAAGAAAACAGCGGTCAATGTTTTCTGTGCCATAATGCAAGGGATCTTAATTGTTTGGCATATGAATCTAGCAGTGTTTCTTCAAAGAACAGTACATCTCAGGGCCACCCACCGTGCTGGGCACAGGGGCTGCGCGCTGCACACCTGGCTGCCACGTGAATGCGTCGTTTCGTGGACGGCGGAGCAACCTGCAGCCTGTGTATCAGACCAAATAGGGTTGATTCCAGGAATAGAAGCCTAGCTCAACATTAGAACATCTATTTGTATAATGTACTATATTAATAGACTAAGAAAGAAAAAAGCATAATCATTTTAACATATTTGAGACAAGCATTTGTTCACAATTAACACCTATTTCTGCTTAAAGAAAATTAAAAAAAAATTCCTGGGAACTAGAAATAAAAAGAATAACAAATTTTCTTAACTTAAGTAATCTATAGTTAGCATACTATTCAATGGTGAACTATTAAATGGATTCATTCACATTAAATCAAAAAATGGGCAACAAATCTGACACAGAAGAAGAAACAGGAATGAGGAATGGAGGAAAAGGTCGTGTACCTCACTAGCGCTCAGGAGCGCACGTGCGCTGAGATGCCTTTTTTTGTCCAGTTGATTGGCACAAGTGAGAAGTAGTAACAAACGTTGGTGAGCGTGCACAGGCTCTCTCAGAAAGTGTGACAGTGTAAACTGGAACAACATTTTTGGAGGGCAATTTAACAATATCTGATAATATTTTAAAGCACATATTTTTCAGCTCAGCAGCTCCACGTCTAGACATCCCCTAGAGAAGTGCTCACGCCCGTGCATGCATGGGTTACACACACACGGCGCTCCACTGTGGAGCTGTTTGGAAGAGCAGAAATTAGGAACACCTGCCAGGGAGCACATTTGTCCCTATTTCCTTTTCTCTAGCAAGAGAAGTGCCAGAAAAGAAAAAACCCTAAAAAACAAAAAACTTTCGGAATTACAGACCTTATGACCTTATAATTCCTCTCTTAAAAGATCAACCAGTTTGGAGCCACTGACATCAGAGGTGGCCCCCCTTCTACAGTCTAGGGAAGAGGGTGTAAGAAGACTGACTGTGTTCTAAGGGCTTAAAAAGAGAAGTAGTCAGACACCCTGCCCCCACTCCTCCAGATGGGTCCCAGCAGACGGAAAGGAAATGGTGGTCGATGCTAGAACTTGTCCCGCCCACCCTTCCTGGGCAGGCTGGCATGTGGGAAGCTGCTCCGTGACCGGAAGGGACTGGTATCAGGAGCAAGTGCCCGAAGCCAAGCTAGGCACTGAGGAACTCAGAGTTTCCTCTCCAAGGACACCGGCCGCCTGTGCTGGGTCTCCGTCTGTACATTCCGCATCACCTCCGTGTGCCACAGTCATCTGCTGACCTATGTGGTGAAAAGTCCTTATTGCTAATCAAGTTCTCTGCCAAACTGGCTATCCAGGCACCAACCACTGCTCCCTCTTTGACTCTCTGAAGGAGGGCTTCAACAGGGACTTTCTGCTGGCAGGTCCATGGGCACTGGAGCTGAAGAAATAAGGGAAAGGGCCAACAGATGTACCCTCAAGACTTTGGAATGGGTGGTACCACTTTTTTAACTTCAGCAAATGGGTGTATTACTGTTTGGTATTTGAACAGCAATGGCTGCCAACAATTTATTTATTGATTTTAATGATTTTATTTATTTATTTTTAGAGAGAGGGGAAGGGAAGGAGAAAGAGAGGGAAAGAAACATTAATGTGTGGTTGTTTCTTGCACGACCCACACTGGGAACCTGGCCTGCAACCCAGGCTTGTGCCCTGACTGGGAATCGAGCCTGCGACCCTTTGGTTCCAAGGCCCACGCTCAATCCACTGAGCTACACTTTTCAGGGCCAATTTATAAAGTCCTACCTTGTGTCCTGCGAGCCAGTTAAAGATGGCAAGCCCTTTGCACGGTGTCTATGTGCATTTAGGCAGTGGAAAACTGTCTACTAGCCTGGTCCCGCAGTGGGCGGAAGGTTCTTGAAGCAAAAGTTTGAATGCTTTCCCCAGGTGCACTGCTTGGCACGATTCAGGCGTCAATAAAGTTTGCTTTAATGGTGCCCACATTCCTTTCTCCTCCTCCTGGATGGAAGTTTCTGGTCGCCCAGCATTGATGTCTCGTGGTCATAAAACCACACACACAATCCTTTCCTCTCCGGAACCTGCTTTGAAGTGGGTGTTGTTTTACTGCCCAAATCCTTCTCTTTAACCCTCTAATGCTTGATGATTTAGATACTCTGTGAACTTTGAACATTTGTAAAGGTGTTCTGATGGCCTTTTTATTGATTGCTTTGGAGGTTACAAGTGCTTCATGCTCTCTGCAGTGACTTTTAAGAAACACTGGAAAAAAGTTCTGTTTATCAGAGCCTAGCAGGTTTGCCTATTTACAAACTCAGCAAGTTTACAAATTGCAGCAAAGCGGC
>CM052545.1:68708169-68799483 GCA_028533065.1 Trachops cirrhosus
CCTGGCCAGCACTGAAGAACCAAGCAAACAGTGACACCATGTCAGCTCTGGTTATAAAGGGATGACAGCCAGCCACCAGCTCATGTGTCTCAAATAGTTTTTTAATGTCTCGCCACAACGGGGAAAATTACTCTATCACAGCTAAGGCTGAAAATTCAATACTTTAAGTTATTCAAACACATCCACTGGACACGAGGAACTTTTTTCTGGAGCAAAAAATCTCACTAGTCACTAACAGGAAGGGGAAAAAACCCACCAGGTTACGAATGAAATAGGTAACATGAGTACCTAGCAGGAAGAACATTTCCCATGATGATTAAAAATAAAAAGTCTTCACTGGCAGCTTGGCAGAATCTGATGGCAGGGCCTCCCATGCTGAGAAATGTAGAACTCCACAGCTGGCCCAGGACAGCAGTACGTACCAGAAGTGAAAAGCGTCGGCTTTGTAAGCCTGACCCAAGTTCAAATGCTGGCTCCATTATCAGCCGTCTGATTCTGGATAAATGTCTTTACCGGTCCAAGCCTCAGCACCTTCACCTATAAAATGGGACTAACCATTTACACCCACCGAGCTGGCTGTGAGGCTAAATGAGGTGGTCCACTGCTCCTGTTACTATGGCTTTGGCAGGACTCACACCTTTAGTATTCTCTGCTTAAAATCCCAGGAAGGAAAGGCCATCGGATATGATGGAAAACGCCTAGATCTGGCTGGTAGGCCCTACCTTAAGGGTCATGAACCTGTGACCACAGGTTACTCTTAGTGCCCCAGGGTCTTCATCTGTCTGGAGAGAGGCAAGACTAGATGAACTCTTAAGATCTCCTTCTGTTCTAGGCTCTTGAATGTTGCTGATGTTCTAAATAACAATTCTTAGCTGCCTATTTCAGGCTTTGACAAGTTACCTGCTGGGACGTCGTTTCTTTATCTAAAAACCTATGACATCTACCCCAGGAGCCAAAGAGCCAGTGAGAACCGTAAAGGCAAGTCATGAACTTTTGTAGTCTTGACCCTTAACACCAAGGTATGAAGTAAGACCTCAGTTAATCCTTGTTGAGTGGGCTGAATGAATGAATTTTAAGGGTTAGCAAAAATAGAAACTGCTCCCTCTCCACTGAGCAAAGTTTAATGTAAGAAAATACTACCAATTTAAAATGTTAATGATAGCTACTTTATCATCTGAACTAAAACCAGAATATTAGATGAATAGTTACTACCTGTCGAAAGGATACCTAACGCTAAAAGCCACCTTTGGGCTTTGCTGGAAGCGCGCACTTTGGTCCACAAAGAGCGCACGCATGGCGGAGGGGAGCGCATGCGTGGTGGAGGGGAGCGCATGCGTGGTGGAGGGGACCTCTGCAGGCTGCAGACACACGTCGGCATGAAATGTAGAACATCGGGACCTCCTCCTGTGGGCACACAGCTGTGGCTGCCCAAGAGTGGCAGCTGAGGAGGGGAGGACTAAATTCCAGCAGGTGGTCTGCTCGCCTGAGAGGCCAAATCCACTCCGAAGCCCCATGCGTGGGCAGCAACCCTGATGGTTGACCTCAGCAGCAAATGGACTGGTGTTCTGGGGACTCTACTGATAAAGAGAATAATAATGCACATACATACAGACACTACACATGTATGCACTTAATGGGAACTATGTGCCAGGTGCTTTGCTAAACTCTTTAAATATTTTATTGTGTTTAATCTTAGCTATCCTGAGGCAGGTGCTATTATTTGAACCCACAGGCTCAGGAGTCAGACTGCCTGGATTCAAATCCTAAGTGCTGCTTATAAGCTGGGTGACCTTGGGCAGGGTTATTGAAGCTCCCTGGACCTCAAGACTTTCAAATGGAAATAAATAATCATGGTGCCCATCTCATAAATCTGTTATGCGGTATAAATGAGTTAATACGTGTAAAATGATTGGAACAGAAGCCGGCACCAAGTTAAGTGTTGGATCAGAAAGGTCGGTGGCTTACCCACAGTCTCACACCCGGGGAGGGCAGAACCAGGACACACTCAGGTGGGCTTCACAGCACCATGCCCCAACACAGCTGGTCCTAGCTGCGCAGCCCCCATACCCCACCCCATTCACACCACCACCCTCACTCACGGCAATACAGCCCAGTCTTTCTCCATACCAACCAAGGCTACAGGGAGCTAAAAGGAAGATACTAAAAATATATAGGCATTCTGCCCTGGCTGGTGTGGCTCAGTGGATCAAGTGCCAGCGTATGAACAAAAGGTCGCCGGTTTGATTCCCAGTCAGGGCACATGCCTGGGTTGTGGGCCAGCCCCCATTTGCGGGTGTGTGAGAGGCAACTGATTGATGTATCTCTCACACATCAATGTTTCTCTCCCTTTCTTCCTCTCTCTCTAAAAATAAATAAAATAAAAGATGTGATGTCCTTTCTCTAAAAAATAAAAAAAACTAGGCATTCCAACTAATTTAAATTCTGATTTGGCCACTCTGTGTAGAAAAACACCCCCAATGCTTCGTGGTGGTATGGGTACCTGCCCTCATCTAAGGGAAAACAACCCTTTTCCAGGGTGGGGAGTAGCTCTGCCTCAAGACCTTCTCATAAGAGTTCTCATGTGCTCTCTTCTCTCCTTGACACTAAGAAGCAGGCAACGCCTGAATTGCCCAATAAACCTGACCTTCCGTTAAGTATGTCTGAATACAGAAAATGTGCATGATCGCTGGCGGGGAGGAAGAAGCAACACGAGGGCCAATCCAGCAAGAGAGCCTCAGGAGCTAACATGACCACTCTGCCCTGGGTCCTGCCCTACTGCCTGGAAGGTACCAGAAAGAGCCAGGGCCTTCCTAGGAAAAACACATGCACCACAGAAAACCAGAGCATCTATGATGCAGAACGGTCTGGGAGTGGCAAGCATTAACTCAAAGAAAACAACCTGTGGTCACGGCCAGTGAGCACTGTGGGTAAATCTGCTGTGTGCCAGGACCTGTTCGAAGCCCTTCAGAAACAACATTCCGTTTACTTCTCATCTCAAAGGTATGAGGTAAGCAGTGTTTGTCGGCCTCATTTTACAGATGAGAAAACTGAGACACAGAACATTCAAATAACTTCTCCCAAGATCACACAAGAGGTCTAGCTTCAGAGCCCATGGTCTTTATCAGTGTTTTCAAAGCTTTTTGTCCAGCCCACACCAAGAAATAGAAAAATACTCACCATGACTATGTGCGATGCACTCTGATGTTTTCTATTCTATTCCACCCCATTTTATACATATATATATACACGTGCAACTGTGCAGGGGTTCACCACAAAGCTTGCCCTGCAGAAAGGTCCTGGAATGGGGCCCACAGCCCAGGCACCCTAAGCCAAAGCCATGAGTGCCAGCCATCTGCCCTGGCTGGAGTCTTCAGTCCAGAGGAAGGAGAATCTTTTTTATCACTGATCCACCCAGAGGGGCCACCTTCTGTAGCTGTAGGCTCGAGGGAATGCTAGTTCCTAATCTGCATCAAGGTGCGCTCTGTGCTAGAGTGCCCTTAAGAGAGGAAACAGCATGCAGAAATAAAAGTCAATCTCTGGGGGAAACCCAGTGCACTGGGCACACCCGGCAGGGTGATTGATGTGAGTCTGGGGGGGTGGGATTGGAGCCAGCTCTGAAGCAGCTCTGGACCACTTGAGTAGCCTCCATTGAGGGCATTTGAAACTTGGCACTAGAGTGTAATCTTCAACTCTTCTTTTGAGTTAAAGGGGCACATAAAAAATGTTACTAGCATGGGCAGCAAAAGCATGACCTATGGGAAAAGTAGCCAATCACTGCTAATGAATAAGTGTAATTGATCACAACAGATGACTTGATGGACCTTCCAAATGTGCTTTTAGCAAAGTAGACCATTTTTCATTCAAATGCAAACCTCCCCAGATAAGATCTAATAATGGAGATTTTGGAACAATCCCAGCATCGGTATTTTTTTTTTTCTTCCTTCACTTAGCAGGAAGGCATCTGAAGTTCCTGGTCACAGCATGAGCCAGAGACACCAATTTATACTTTACCTATGGCTGAGGAAACCCTGACAGTCCCTGAGGCTGCAAAGGAGCAGTCACAGGCCACCCCGCATCCCTGTCCTTTCCTCCTCCCCAACCTATGAGGAGCTGGGTGGCTGGGAGACATTTATTCAAGAAATATTTATTGAGCACTTATTCAATACTATGTGCAAGGCACCATGCGGACCACTTCAAGGGGATGCAAAATGGCCAAGACCAGGTGCTGTCCTCAGAAGAGAGGGCAGATATGAGGGAAAACAGCAAAAGACAGGAGGTCCAGGTGGAGGTATCAGCTCGCTCCAACCAATCAATCTTTCTGAGCTTCAGTTTCCTCCTTTATCAAATGAAGGCACTGCACTAGACATGATCACTGGGCACTGCGCCATCCTGAAGACTCCATGATTCTAAACCCTTCCCTTCTTCCCACTCAGGCTCTTAGGCTCCTAGAAGCTGAAAGATCAAGCGCAGCCTCCTCGGAAGAGGGCCAGTCAGCAAAGGAAGGGGACACTAAGGATTATGTACCTTTCCCAGAGTGAGAACCTATTCCAATTTGTTCTGTTCACAGATACAGGCTGGAGAAGATAAGAGATAAGTTCAAAAAATTAAGTGGCAGATTTAGACTTCCACATCAAGGAACCTGGGGGAAATGGGAGACGCTGGAGTTTGTGCAGAGAAGGATACTATCAGTGTAGCACAAAGGAACCTGGCCAACCTGTGGAGGTTGAGTTGGAAGAGGTGAGAATGGATGATGTTGCGATGGAGCAGAAAGGCTAAGGCCTAAGTGAAAGATTGCTCCCCCGGTCTGGCCAAGCACCATTCCATCACCCCCTGCCATCGCCGTAAAGCTTATTTTCAAGAACTCGCCCAAGTCGAAATTAGTTCGCACCACATTTTTCTTTTCTTTTCTTTTTTTAAGTTCCACAAGTGGCTTCAAGGTAAACAAGTAAATCTTATCTCCTTTTTCCCCCAGGAGGCTGAGGTTAAACTGGACCAAAAAGGAAAGCCTGGGATGGGGTGCAGGAGGTGATCAGCAGCTCCCGGGGGTGCGCGAAGAGGGGACCGAGAGAGAGGTGCGCCTACCTGCAGAGGAGCCGTCTTCGTGGTCCGAGCTGTTGTGGCTGCAGTCACTGCCCCTTTCCGGCGAGCTGTGGCTGGGCGAGTCCCGCTCAGGCACCCGAAGGAACCTCTTGCGCCGCCACGGCGGAAGGTGCTCTCGGGCCCCGCGCCTGGAGGGCTCATCCGTAGCTGTGGGCGAGCCCCGCCCGTCCTTGGTCTCCGACTCCAGCTGCTCCAGGTCCCGGCTCCGACGCTGCTGCCGCCAACCCCCCGGGATCAGGTGCATCCAGCGATGGGGGCTGCTCGCCCGTGCCGGCTTTTCGGCCTCTTCGCGGGTCCCGAGCCGGCAGGGGGCCACGAGCAAGTGGCCTAGGACGAATTTCTCATTTAAATCCACCATCTCGAAGTCGTGGTCACTGCTGTCACCCCCATCGTCCGCGCCCGAGGCGTCCGGCTCGCCCTCCTCTGAGCCCCGCCCCGCACGGGTCCCAGAGGACGGCTCCTCTCCCGGGGCTCTGGGAACTGTACCATCGTGGCCGGGAGGCGCACAGTCCTCCCGGGACCTGAAGAGGATGCGCGGCTGCAGCAGCTGCTGGTGGATGGCTGCGGTCAAACTGCGCACGGTGCCCCCCGCCCCCGCCGCCACCGGCCAGGTCGGAAGGTCCAGGCACACGTACGGAGGAGTCTCGGCCCTGGCGGCCACGTCCGGCTCAGGGCGCTCGGGCCCCGGGAGGTCTCCACCGCAGCCCGCGGCGCCCTCCTTGCGCGGTGGCGGCGCCCGCTCTGGCTTGGCCGGCGCTGGCTCTTCGGCCGAAGCTCCCGCGCCGCCGCCGTCTCCGCCTTCTACGCGCCCGCAGCCCAGGTCCCTCTTCTCCCCGGCCAGGGCCGACTGCAGGTAGGAGACTTTAAACTTCTCCTCCGCCAACACCTGTTGCAGCCGCCTCAGGTTAACTTTGCAGCTCTCCAGCTCCCGCTCCATGTCCAGCACCGAGTCTAGCCGCATGACTGGCGCCTCCTGCCCGGGGAACTCGGCCTGCCAGTGGCGCTCAAAGTCCTGCGGGTCCCACATGCCGGGCGCCCCTTCGGGCCTCCGGGGCCCGGCTCCTCTGCGCAGCCGGCTGGGGTCGCGGCCGGCTCTCTCCGGCAGCCCGCGCTGGCGCGGTCGCCTGCCCTTCACTTCAGCCCCAGGAGAGAATAAGAGAAAAAATAAAAGTTTTTCCCCTTCCGCCCTCGTGTCTTTTTTTTTTCCCCTCGCCCTCCTTCTGGTTTTCGCCTCCCTGACGTAAGCGTCTGCCCGCGACGGAGGCGGGCGCCTGGGGGCCCTGGGCCAGCCCGTGGCAGGACGCACGCAGCCTGCGGTCTGCAGCCCCTGCCTCGGGGCCGACCGCCCCACGGGCTCGGGCGTGGGGACAGCCGCGCCGGGGGCGGAGCCTCGGTGGCGCGGGGCCAGGCCCTGCAGGCGCGCCTTGGAGCTGCGCCGGCGGCGGGAGACGGGGAGAGGGCCGCGGCGGGGCGGGCCTTCCGCGCTGTCCACCCAGAGGCGCCGGCGACCCCTGGAGCCGGCCGCCGGGGGCCGGGCTTTGCACCTTCGTGGCCTGCCTGGCTGCGCAGCTTCAGCCGCAGCGCGGGCTCCCTGCACCCGTGCGCGGGACCGCGCGGGCGGAGGGGGCGGGAGTCCCAGCGAGGGAGCGCGCAGGGGCTCCTGGGCCCCCAGCCTACCTTCCGCCGCCCGGCTCTTCGCTGCCCAGCCGGCCCAGGGTCCAGGCGGCGCCCTGGACCAAGAAGAAAAGGTGGAGGGAAGCCGATGTGGCGTGGCAGGTGTCGAAAGGAGCGGTCTCCTGACCATGGAGTTGCCCTTCGCAGGGATTTATTGAGTCCCTTGGACAAACTTCATCAAAATCACAGAGCTATTTAATCCAAAGCTGGGATAAAACTTTGTTGTTGTTGTTGTTGTTGTTGTTTTTAAGTCATTTTAAAGTGTTCTCTCCACTGTTCCCTACAGTTTTTCCGGAAAGAGAGAGGCAAGGGCTGCAGTTCTAATTGGCTTTGCTTAGTTGCCCCTGTGACTGCAAAGCTGGGGGTACTCCCCAGTGACCAAAGAAACCAGGACTGCAGGGGCCTAGACGCCTGGGTACCTAAAAGGACCCTCCACTCCTCTTTGTGGCCTGAACAATTCCTCTAGGGAGGAAACGAAAGGAGAAGCTCGGGGCAAGAGCCTGGACTGGCTCTTGGGGTGGGGTGGCTAGGGACTCCCGCTTCACCCTCCCCTCCGCTCCTGGCTGCACCACACTTTTCAAGGGTCTCCTCGCTGTCCCCGTAGAGAGATATCCTGATAAGTTTCCTCGTGCTTGCTGAAAAGCGGGAACCTTAACGGTGATGCACATTTCCTTTATTTTAAGAATGAGGAAATTGATACTCTAGGACAGCGATTTTCAATCCTTGTGCCGCCACAAACCGGTGTGCGGCAAGAATTTTAAAACAGGTGATACCTGACTAGTCAGGGGCACTGCCCTCTTTTCCCTTAGGTTGTCAAATTTAAAAAATGACAATGACCAACACAACAATAGCTGTCCTCTGTAAATGAATCAAAATTATACCTATTTTTTATCAGGTCAGCAAAAAATATATTTTTGGTGTGCCACGTAATTTTAGTAATTAGCTTATGTGTGCCATGAGATGAAAAAGGTTGGAAATCGGTGCTCTAAGAGACTAAGTAACTCGACAGCTGGAAATTATCCCAGACCTCAAAGCCCCTTGGGCACTGGAGCTAAACTCTGAGAACTTCTCTCTCCAGCCCCTGCCAGTCGCCTCTCCCCTGAACCATCTGAACAGACCCTCCTGCTGCCCCTTGCATTTCAATCCTTTTCAGTCTATCCCTCAGAACGTGGTATTGGGAAGATAATTCTTGTTTACATATATATTTTTTATGTTAATGATTTTAGAGAGAGAGAAAGGGGGAGAGAGAGTTGTTGTTCCACTCATTTATGCATTCGTTGGTCGATTCCTGCATGTGCCCTGACCTGGGGTCAAACCCGCAAAGTTGGGGTACTGGGTGGACGATGTTCTAACCATCTGAGTACCCAGCCAGGCTACCAGGAAGGTGATTCCTAATCACAAATGAGGCAGTGCCATGCTTTTGCTCAGAACCCTTCAGTGGCTCCTCATCCTGGAGCCCAGACCCGTCCACATGACACAGGGGTCCTCCCACATTTGGTCTCTACCTTTCCTGAGCTTTAGCTGTGCCAGCTCTATGCTGTACCCAAAGATGTCTCCCTCTTCAGGGGCTCCTTTTCCTCTTGCTTGGAACTCCTGTCCCTACACATGGGCACAGATCCCTGCTACCCGGCGGACTCCAATCCTCCGTCAAGGCCCAGCTAAAGGATCCCCACTCGGGGAAGCTGTTTCTGGTGTCTCCCCTTCCTGTGTCACCACTACATCTTGGATGTGTCTTTATTGTTGCCCTTGTTCCACTTTATTACAAGTATTAATGGCATGTTTTGTTTCCCCTCCTTTCAGAACCTTTCAGGGGCAGGGACTGTGTCTTTCCTACTTTCATATTTCTGCTGCTGCTTGCAGGGTGATGGAGATAACTGCACGTTGTTGAATGGAGGTGAATGAGTGAATGGACAGATGAAGGGATACCCACCTTTCCCTTCCTATGTGGCATCTCCATTTGTGAATCAGTCCAGGCCAGGAGCAAATGCGCCTCCCACAGTGGCTTCCCAACCCTGGAATTTCCTTCCTTAACAAAGTGTGTGTTTACTCATTTATCCAATACCCCTTCTTCCTCTAAAAGAAAATTTTTTTGGTGTGCCACTGGCATGACTCATCACAGTGCTTGTCTTTGTCCCCAACTGCTATGGGGGAATGAATGTGTTTTAAAATATGTTAATTGAGTCTGTGTGATCTCTCCATTCTTTATCTAGTTCCTCAAGTGTTTTCTCCCACTTTAGCTTCATATTTTTAAAATGATTTTATTTACTTATTTTTAGAGAGAGGGAGAAAGAGAGGAAGAGAAACATCCATGTGCGAGACAAACATCGATTGGCTTAGCTTCATATTTTGAAGAGACTGTCCCTTCCTCCCCGGAGGCTGCCCCAGCCTCCTTTGCCCACTGAGAGGGACCGAGGCGATCCCAGTGCCTACGGCAGCCAGTGCAGGAGTGTTTTATCAAATGACGTCCACAAGCAACTTGGCCGCTGTTAGGATTTCAGAGTGAGAAAGGTAGCATAGTAGGGATGGATGACCCCAGTCAATGGCATATAGATTGGAAGATGTTTCAATATGTATATTTAAATGCATAATAAAAAAAACTATGTTACTATAAGCACCAATTTCTGAATTTGTAGGTTCCCTGGGAGGTTAGTTTCAACTCTGTCCTTTAATTAAAGCGGCAGTATGATTCCCTTTTGGTATAAGAAAGTTGTTACCAATACCACTAATTTTTTCCACGAGGACCAATAGAGCTGGAAATGCCAGTATATATCTTCTGTAAGCAGATCCCAGGAGCAACCTTCATTGTCTCTAGCTGGGGGGTAGCTCGGCTTTATTACTTGGCTTTGGGTCATCATGGGGGCAGGGGGAGAGTGGCTGACATTTATTGAGTCCCCACTTCTGGTTGCCATATATCTTTGATCTCATCTAATTCCTCACAACAACCCTGTAAAGAAGACATTATCGTTGCCATTTCAGAGGGAGAGAGAAATGGAAGATCAGAGAGGTTAAAGGTCATGCAGCCAATCTGCTAGATACTAAAGTCTAGTAACTTTGCAAGGATTTGGCCCGGGCGCGTCTTCATTAGTGTTCATTTATTCAATGAATACTTGTTGAGCACCTACTAGGTGCTGGAACCTGGCAAATAAAGTTTCAACTTTGTAATCTGGCCTCTCAGACTCCTCCCCGACACAGCCTCCTTTTCTGAGCCCATTTCCTGAATTTCTTCTATTCGCTGAACCCATTTAGCCCCTAATCCGAGTCACCTTCTGAGCAAATGCCTTTTGTGTCCCCTGCCACCTCCCTTTGGCCCATCTCGGATTTCTCCTGCAGCTGCAGTGGACAGTTCCCAGGGGCTGTTAGGGTCTCACTTCAAGCAGGCACCCCTACTAGTCTCTACTTTACTGTCCTAGGGCTTTTCTCAAAGTCACAAAGCTCTCAAGGGTATCCCAGATGGAAGCTTCTATGAGGGAGTTATTCCCAGGGGCATTTCATGGCCAGTGGGATTAGGAGTTGGTTAATAAGTGCCTCAGACTCGTGCCTTTGGAGGGCGTTTCTGAGGCGTACTCTGCTCAGTGGTCTCCAACAGGAAGGAGCCCGGTTGTTCATGTTCATAGCTCTCTGTTTGTTTTCCCTCCTTCCCTGTCTCCCTTCCTCCTGCTCCCAGGATAATCTCCCACCTAAAATTCACGCGCCAGGTCCTGGGTCAGTTCCCGCTTTTCCCCTCTGGCTCCCTCACCAGGACACCCTCCACCTCCCCATGTCCTTTCTGATGCAGACACGTAAGGTGCTTCACCATTCCCCATTCCTCCTTGGTCTTTCTTTGCCACTCTGCTTCCTACTTTACCTGGAGAGAATTCTTTCCGGGCCCTGGCCGGTGGCTCAGTTGGATGGAGCGTTGCCCCAGTCCACCAGAAGGTGGTGGGTTTGATCCCTAGTCGGGGTTGCAGGTTCAATCCCCTGCTGGGGCAAGTATCCTGGTCTGAGTGTGTAGTGGAGGCAAGGCGGCCAGCCCACGTTTCATCGATGTTTCTCTCTCACATCGATGTTTCTGTCTACCTGTCTCTCTCCCCCTCCCTCCCTTCCTCTCTCTCTAATATCAATGAACATATCCTTGAGTGAGGATTAAAAAAAAGAAAGAGATCACTTTTTTGCCTGTCAAAGCCCAGCTCACCTGTGACTTTCTCTTTGAAGCCTTCTCTTCCCCAGGTCCAGGTGAGCAAGCTTCTCTGCAGAGGGATTTATTTGCTTTGGTCCCAGCACAGGCCCTAAAACACTGTAAGTAATTCTGCAGCTTTCTGAGGAAATCCTGGTTCTGGCCAACTGGTGTCTCTTATTCCCCCAGCTGCCCCAGCTCCTAACACGGTGCCAAACAGCGTCTACTGCATGTCCGTTGAGTGAGTGAATGAATGATGAATGAGTGAATGAGTAGTTCTCCACCTGGATTCTTTACTCCTTAACTTCATGCCATCTTTTTTTCTTTTAAATCCTCACCTGAGGATAATGCTTATTATGTTTATTATTGACTTTAGAGAAAGAAGAATGGGGGGAGAGATATTGATATGAGAGAGAAATATCAATCCGTTGCTTCCTGTACATGCCTGAGCCAGGGATCCAATCTGCAGCCTAGACATGTGTCCTGACCGGGAATCAACACACAACCTTTTAGTGTACAGGACAACTCTCCAACCAGCTGAGTCACTGGCCAGGGCAACTTCCTGCCATCTTAAAGCAGGACCTCCTTTACCCGAGGGAACAGTGACACCATACCTCTGAGGTCATGCTGCCAGGAGCTCTGCTTTTAAAAAAAATTCCTTTGGACACTCAAGCAACCTGTATGGAAATAGAAAAATTGACTACCCGTCACTCACACTTGAGTGTGACCTGCCTTCTCCCCTGCTTCCTTCAAGGTTGTCTGAGGCGAGGGTGGAAGCGCTGGGAGTCTGGACCAGAGTGGAGAATGGAAACAGTGCAGGCAGAAGGAGCAGGGTAACCTGGGAAGGACCGGGCAAGCATGGGACCTGCGATTTTGAGTGCGGAAGGTATGAACATGATAAAAAAGAAGGCCACTCGCTTTGAGTACCCTTTCCACCAGGCTTGCTTCCTGGAATGCAAGTTCTCCTGACTACAAATTAGAATGACCTGGAGCTATTAAGACTATCCAGTCTTGGACGGCCTCCAATACCAATTCATTCAGAATCTCAGGAATGGGACCTCATAGCAGTGTCAAATAATTTTTGGCTTTATTGAGGTATAATACAATAAATTCATTTATTTAAAATGCAGTTTGATAAATGTTGACCATTGCAAACAGGCGTGTGATCTTCACAGCAGAGCAGCTCTGAACTGCCCACGACCCCGATCAGCTCCCTCCTGCCCTTCGGCAGCCAGTCCCTCTTCCTGACTCCCAGTCCCAAGCAACCAGTGTTTTCTGTAATTTCTGCCATTATAGTTTGTCTTTTCTAGAACGTTACATGAAGGAGTACAATCTTCGGTGTTGGAATGAGTGCTGAAACTTAACATAACGTTTTTGAGTTTCCCCCATGTCACAAGTGGCAAACATTAGGCTGGAGGGCCAAATCCCAACCTCCACCTTGTTTTATCCTGCCCGGCACCTTGTTTCTACCCCGAGGCAGCGCTGAGCTCTCGCTTAACTGTTAAGGAGCAGTTACATTTATACAGTCCTAAAGTTACATTGGGCCCTTTGAAGGCAACCAGGCAACCGTGAGACTGGTGTGGCCCCTGGTGAAAATGGCTTTGACACCCCTGACCTATGTTATTCGCGTTTATATTTTCTCCCTTCCCTCCTCCTCCAGAGCCCAGAAGAAGTGTTTCAATGTACTTTATCTCATGCAACCCTCGTCACAGTGTCGTGGCAGATTATCACCATTTGACAGACACATAAATTCTGGTGTGATGAGCTTGAGAGAGTTGCAAAGGGAAGATAGTTCATTTTTATTGCTGAGTAATATTCTGTGCTATGAATATGCCCCTATTTGTTTATCCATGCTCACATTGATGGACATTTGGGTCTTAGTGTGGACAGAAGTTTTCATTTCTGTCAAAAACTTCATAGGAATGCGATTGTTAGGTTGTATGACAACTGTATGTTTAACTTCATAAGACACTGCTACACAATGTTTTCCAAAGTGGCGGGACCATTTTCCATCACCACTGTCAGGGTGGGCGTGGTAGGACACCATGGCGGCCGAACTACAACCCGGAAAAGACGGCTGACGTCAGGCCACAGAGCCTAAACGGTGGACTTTGCCATGGCAACCAGAGCCTAAGGAAGACCACCAATGATATGTTGCCACTTTGTTCTAGAGGGACCAATCCCCAGACCCCATGAAGAAGACTCCCAGATTTGGGGTATAAAACCCCACCATGCTCATTGTTTGGGGCGACTTCCCCGGCCCCGCCCTGTGGACCGTGGAACCTGCCCAGGTGCGCAAACCCCAATAAAGCTCTACACTGCCTGATTTTGTGGCTGATTGGCATTTCTTCCTCAGCGGAGCCTAAGAAAACCTTACAACCACCAGCAGTGTATGAGTTCCATGCTCTACATCCTCAACAACACTTGCTATTGTCAGCCTTTTCATTTTAGCCATTTTAGAGGGTAATGGTATCTCATTGGGGTTTTAATTTACATTTCCCTGATAACTAGTGATATATAGACTTTTCATGTGTTTATGGGCCATTTATGCATCTTTATTGTGAAGTGTCTGCACAAATCTCTAATTTTTTATTGTATTTTTTCTTATACTTGAGTTGTAATAGTTCTTTATATTCTTTACTCAAACTCTTTGTCACATATATGTTTTGCAAAGAGTTATCTCCTAGCCTGTGGTTTGTCTTTTCATTTTCTTATCTGTCTTTATTGTTTCATTTAAACAATAAATGTTTGTTAAAACTTTTGCTGAAGTACATTTTATTAATTTTTAATAGTTTCTACTTCTTGTGTTTTATTTAAGAAATCTTTGCCTAACCAAATATCACAAAGATTTCTCCTATATTTTTTCCTAGAAGTTTAATAGTTTTAGTTTCAATCTGTATTCCACTTTTAGTTAATTTTTGGAGTGTGAATAGGGTAAAGGCAGGCGTTATTTTTTTCCCATGAGGTATCCAGTTGTTGAAGCACCGTTTAGCAAGGACACTTTATTCCCCACCAAAATACTTCGGCAACTTTGTAAAAATCAGCCGACCATGTAAGTGTGGATCCATTTGCAAACCTGTCCTGTTCCACTGATGCATGCGTCTGTCCTCATGGCAATGACACCCTTCTTGAGTTACCACAGTTTCGTAGTATGTCTTAAATCAGGTTGTGTACGTCCTCCAACAATCCTCTTTAAAAAATTGTTTTGGCCCTGGCTGGTGTGGCTCAGTGGATTGAGTGCCAGCCCGTGAACCAGAAAGGTCGGTGGTTCGATCCCCAGTCAGGGCGTTACAGAATGGACCTGTTGGTGGGGAACAAGATACTGTTACCCAATGGACCACCCCCTCTTCCAGGGGCCTCTGTACTAAGTTCACCTTGTCCACCGCCCTTGGAAATTGTGGCTGTCAATGCCAGTTTGGTGAAAAGGAAAGGAACTATTTATTCAAAAGTTATACAGGTTTGGAGTAATGGCAGAACGTCGCTGTTAAAAACTCAAAGTCTGTTAAAACACCCACAAACACACACAGTCCTTCCTTCTCCCCTTTGCCCAGTCAGGCCAGTCGGGTACCATATCTCCAGAAAAAATAGAAGTCCATGGCTCAGCTAGCTCCCAGTTCTTCCCAGTAATTGGTTCTGGGCTGAGTCCTCCCGTGGATCCCAGCTGTGTCCTGTGATCTCCAGATCTTAACCCAAAGCCATGCGGCACCTTCTCATGGCCCACCAGCAAGAGTCCTTTCACTCCTTTCCTTCCCTGCAGGGTCTTGCATTGTCCCTGTCCCTAATCCTGCACTGTCTCTCCTTCCTAAGCCTCCTAGTAAAGGGAGCCCCAAAACCACGTAGTTAGCCCCCAAAACTACATGGTTAGAACCTTGCAAAAGGGTGTGGTTCCCACCCACAAGGCTGCTGTAGGTTTAAATCCTGGCTGGAATCTTCCCCTGCAACCCACTTCTGACTCCTCCCACAATTGGCTACACCTGCCAGCACTCCCTATTTTTTCCAGCCTTTCTGGCCTGCCACAGTTAGTCACAGCAGGCGTGGCCCGGGGCATGCAACAAACCATCTCCCAGCTCTCACAGGCGCTGTAAGGAGAGCTGCCTCCCCCTTAGTCACGGGTCCAGTCACTCCCACCTCCCTGGCTCAAAGCTGGGCCACAGCTACTTAACATATCTATGAAGCTAGCCAGCTGTTATAGATATGCAAAATAACTATTTTTGCATATCAGGTATGAAGCTGGCCAACTGTTGATATGCAAAATAACTCTCAATGGCCTGCTCCCTGTGTCCCATCCCCCAGTCCAGACTTGTGGGGGTGAGAATATCCTATATTTTCATATTTCCTGGACACCACGAGTTCTGGACCCCATTACCAATCCCTCTTTGGGGAGCCCTGGCTGCACTCTGTTACAAGGGCATGTGCCTGGGTTGCAGGCTGGGTCCCTTGTTGGGGGAGTGTACGAGAGGCAGCCAATTGATGTTTCTCTCCCTGTCTTTCTCCCTTCCTCTCTCTCTGAAAATAATTAAAATCTTTAAAAAAAATAAAAAGCTGTTTTGGCCACTTTTAGGTCCTTTGTCTTTGATATAAATCTTAAAATCAACATCACTTTTCCAGAAAAGTCTGTTTGGATTTTAATTGGGATTTTGTTGAATGTGTAGATAAATTTCGGGAGAATTGCCATCTTAACAATATTAAGTCTTTCAAACTATTCATTAAGATCTTTCTTTCTTTCTCTCTTTTTATTGACTTTATTGGGGTGACATCGGTGAACAAAACCATACAAGTTCCAGTGCACAACTCAACAAAACATCATCCGCACATGGTGTGTGCGCCCATCGCCCAAAGTGAAGCCTCTTTCGGTCTCCATTTCCCCGCTGCTTTGCCCTCTTCCACCTCCCCCGCCCCTTTCCCTGTGGCTATTACCACAGCGTTGTTTTTTGTTTAATAACTTCACCTTTTTTTTCCACTCAGCTCTCCTGACCCCTGCCCCCCACTGAGATCTGGGGGATCTAAGCTTCTGTTTCTCTTTTGTTTGTTAAATTATTTTGTTCATTAGATTTCACATATAAGTGAGTTCATATGGTATTTGTCTTTCTCTGACTGGCTCATTTCATGCAGCATAATATTCTCCAAGTGCATCCATGCTGTTGCAACGGGTAAGATTTCCTGCTTTTTTATAGCTCAGTAGTATTCCCTTGTGTAAATGTACCACAGCTTTTTTATCCACTCATCTACTGATGGGCACTTGAGCTGTTTCCAGGTCTTAGCTGTCGTAAACAACACTTCAGTGAATATAGGGGTGCACACATTCTTTTGAATTAGTGTTCCAGGTTTCTTTGGATAAATTCCCAGACATGGAATTGCTCAGTCATAAGGCAGTTCCATTTTTAATTTTTTGAGGAAACTCCTACAGTTTTCCACAGTGGCTGCACCAATCTGCCTTCCACTAACAGTGCACAAGAGTTCTCTTTTCTCCACATCCTCTCCGACACTTGTTGTTTGTTGATTTATTGAAAGGAGTTCTTTAATTTCTCCTAGCAATGCTTCAAGTTTTCAGTGTGTAGGTTCGCACATCATCTGCTCAGTTCTAAGTATTTTATTTTTCTTGATGCTATTGCAAATGGAGTTGTTTTTCATTTTATTTTCTAATTGTTCATTGCTGGCACATAAAATTACAGTTGGTTTTTGTATATTTACCTTGTATCCTGAGACCTTGCAGAACTTAATCATTAGTTCTAGCAACTTTATTATAAATCTTTTATTCATTTTGTTTTGTTTTTTTACTGAGATACAACTCCCATATCATAAATCATACCATTTTCAAGTATACAAGCCAGTGGTTTTTAGTATATATTGCCACTTGTATAACCATCACCATTATTTATTTCCAGAGTAGTATTATCACCCCCAAAAGAAATCTGTACCCAATACCAGTCACTTCTCATTTCCCCCCACCCTGCTAGCCCCAGGCAACCACTGAGCTACTTCCTGTCACTAGGGATCTGTCCTTTCTGGACTTTTAATATAAATGGAATAAAACAATATGTAGCTTTTTGCACCTGACTTCTTTCACTTAACGACATTTTCCAGGTTCATCCATGTTGCAGCACGTATCAGTACATCATTCCTTTGTCCGGCTGGATAATAGTCCACTATATGGACGTACCACACTCTGTTCACTCATTCCTCAGTCGGTGGCCGTTTGAACTGTTTTGAACAACATGCTGTTATGAACAGTCATGTACAAGTTTCTGAATGTACATATGTTTTCAGTTCTCTCTGGCATATACCTAAGAGGGGTCATATGGTAACTCTACGTTAACCAGAGGAACTGCTGGTTTCCTAAAGTGGCCCCTCTCACATCCCCACCAGCAATGTATGAAGCTTCCAAATTTCTCCACATTCTCACCAATACTATTTTCCTTTTTATAAAAAATCCATAGCATCCTAGTGGGTATAAAGTGGTATCTCGCTGTGGCTTTGATTTATTTACATTTCCCTAATGATTAATGACATTGAATGCCTTTTCACATGCTTATTGGCCTTTGTATATCTCCTTTGGAGAAATGTGATTTCAAATCCTTTGCCCATTTTTAGTTGGATTCTTTGTCTTTTTATTGTTGAGTTGGAGGAGGTCTTTATACATTCTGGATGCTAGACCCTTATCAGATGTATGATTTATGAATATTTTCTCGCATCCTGTAGGTCGTCTTTCACTTTCCTGGTAGTGTCCTTCGATGCAGCTTGGTCGTGTTCCTTGATCAAGTCCAGCTTATTTTTCTTCGGTCGCTTCTGCTTTTGGTCATGTCTAAGAAATCATCGCCTAACTTAAGATCATGAAGATTTACCCTAGTGTTTTCTTTTAAGAGTTTTTAGTTTTAGCTTATTTAAAAAAAAGATTTTATTTACTTATTTTTAGAGAGGTGGAGGGAGGGAGAAAGAGAGAAACATCAATGCACGAGAGATACATAGATCGGTTGCGTCTCACACGCCCCAAACCAAGGACCTGGCTCGCAACTCAGGCACATGCCCCGACTGGGAATCGAACCAGTGACCTTTCGGTTCTCAGGCCAGCACTCAATCCACTGAGCCCCACCAGCCAGGGCTATAGTTTTAGCTTTATATTTAGGTATTTGGTCCATTTTGAGTTCATTTTTGTACACGGTGTGAAAGAGGGGTCTAACTTCATTCTTTTTCCCCTTAAGATTTATTGAGCTAAAATTAACATATATAACACTGTATAAGTTTAAATTATACAACATAATTTAATAATGTATATATTATAAAATGATTACCACAATAGTGTTTGTTAACACATCCATCACTTTACATAATTACCATTTTTTAATGGTGAGAACATTTAAGATCTAGCAACTCTCTTAGCAACTTTTAAGTTTATATACAGTATTATTAATTATAATCACCATGCTGTACATTAGAGCCCCAGAAGTAACTGAAAATTTGTACCCTTTGGCCAATATTTCTCTATTTCCCACTTTCTCTAGCCCTGACAACCGACATTCTACTATTTCTATGTGTTTGGCTTTTTTAGATTTCACACATAAATAAGATCATACAGCATTTGCCTTTCTTTGACTAACTTATTTCACTTAGCATAACACCCTCAAGAGCCATGCCAAATGGCAGGATCTCCTCCTTTCTCGTGGCTGAGTAATATTCCCCGTATACGAAGAGGATTCCAGCCCTGGCTGGTGTGGCTCAGCGGATTGCACGCTGGCCTGTGAACCAAAGGGCTGCGGGTTTGATTCCCAGTCGGGGCACATGCAGGTTCCCAGTAGGGGGTGTTCGAGAGGCAGCCACACATTAATGTGCCTGTCCTCTTTCTCCCTCCTCCCCCTCTCTCTAAAAATAAATAAATAAAATCTTTTTTTAAAAAAGAGTATTCCATGTGCATGAGTAATAGTTCAGACATCTCGCACATCTTCTTTCCTCATTCGTCTGCGGGTGGACACAAGTTGCGTCCATATCTTGTCCAGGAAACAACACACGCCAGATCTTGATTCTTTACCTTTATTTCCAATTTTTTTTAAGTAATGAGTTGGTTTACCAGTGCCCTTGAAAGGCAACCATTGACACTCTCTTTTGTTTTGAATTGTTTTTAGTACGATGATATATTCAGGGATTTAAATATACATATGCATTTTGATCTGCTGTAATTATCATCTTTATTGATGTTCAGATTGCCCCATCTGGGACGAATGCGGCCCCTTCACGTAGCCTTTCGGAGCCTTTCAACGCCGGCCTAGTGGCCTTGGATAGCTTTGCTGCTTTCTTGTCAGACGAGATGTTCGAGGCTTATCTTGTGCATTTCCTGTCCCAGAAATAAAATCAGATATTTCTCTGAACAGCCCTGGTTCCTTTTAGTGGGAGATGGCATTTGGAGACCTCGGTCAGGATGTTAGAGGCATTTGTTTCTATTGAGTTAGTCACTATTTATACACTTTTTCAGTGCAAAAAGCTAGAAAAAAATATACTATTCGTGTCATGGTTTAAGTACATATTTAATAATTTCGATGAGATTTTTACTTGACCTCATAGATATCACTTTCTCCTATTTTGATAGGAGAAATACTATTTTGATTACGCATACAACAGCTTCATGGGATTTGTCATTAATTTGCATGTCATCTGTGCCTGGAGACTATGCCAATCATCTCTGCGTCATTTTAAACTTAGTTTATGTGCTGCCAAAGTGAGAACAAGCTTTCTAACCTTCACCATTCTGAAAGGTGAGACATTGTATCTCAGTCTGGTTTTATTCTGCATTTCTTTGATAATTAATGAGGCCGCAGGTGTGTCTTTTTAGCACAGACAAATCCCTCCTAAAGCCTCTTCCCCCACATTGTGGGTGTTCTCCACAACAGCATTTCCCGGACTTCAGTCATCTTCGGAGTACGTTTTCCCTAGCTAATAAAGCACCCATGCTATTATTCACTGAATATATTTTTAGTTACTAAGCCCCCCTCCCAAACAGTCATATATGAGCATAATAAAACATTAATATATTTGGCGTCTGGTTATATACTTCCCTGGTACATATTAGCATACACATATTATTCTTTTTTTTTAAGATTTTATTTATTTATTTTTAGAGAGAGGGAAGAGAAGGAGAAAGAGAGGGGGAGAAACATCAACGTGTGGTTGCCTCTTGCATGCCCCATATTGGAGACCTGGCCTGCAACCTCGGCATGCGCCCTGACTGGGAATCAAACCGGTGATCCTTTGATTCACAGTCTGGCACTCAATCCACTGAGACACATCAGCCAGGGCACACATACTATTCTTAAAATTAAAAAGTGGTGCCACCCGAAATCATCTCAGGTATTCCCCCGCCCCTGTGAGGTTAACTCCTCGCCCTGGGAATCACGGTCCTCCAAGCTCGGCGTTGTCGCTGAGCAGAATGAGAGATGCCAGGCATTGCCCCTGTCGACGACGTGCCTTTCATAAGGAAGACTATGTTTGAGCGAAACCAGACCAGATACCTGCCTCGCTTGGTACTAGGGGCAACCGCGCAATAACAATGATGTGCTTTTACCACCTGATGCCGAGAGGAGGACCTGGGCCTTGAGTTGCAGAGCTGCTGTGAGCCAGCTGGGCATCTTTGGGAAACCACATCGCCACTCCAGCCCTCAGTTTCCTCATCCGTAAAATGTAAAGTTGCAGTAGATGATATGAAGTCCCTTCCTGGTTTCAAGGCAAGGTTTGTAACCCTTCCATCTTCATTCACTGAGTTTCTAGTTTAGAAGTAAGAATGGCCCTGGCCAGGTTGCTCAATTGGTTAGAACATTGTCTCAGTACACCAAGGTTGCAGGTTCAATCCCCGGTCAGGGCACATACAAGAATCAACCAATGAATGCATAAATAAGTGGAACAACAACTCAGTGTTTCTCTCTCTCAAATCAATTTTAACAAAAGAAGAAGTAAGAGCAATGCTCCTTCACAGCCATTCCTTTTCTCCCATCTGGTTTCCAGGGCCAGGACAGGTGGTGGGTGGGCCCAGTCCAAGCCAGCAAGCCTCTCTCTGGTGTCATTGACAGGGACTCACACAACATACTGACCAGCACGTAAGCACCGGAAGCACCACAGGGTAGCTGAAGAGTTCAAGTGTGGGTCCAAGTAGTGGAGGAGCTTAGGTGAGGGCCTGCAGGCATGTGACGGTCACAAGAGAGGCTGCCGTCAGGCAAACTCAGGCAGCCCTGGGCAGGGGCACAGCCCAGCAAGAAAGGGTGCTGTGAAGTCCAGGAGAGGCCATGCACTGAACCCCAAAGCCCAGGCCACGGCCTGCTTCCAGAGCAGCGTCCAGATGGCTGAGGACTAGGAGCGTCCGTTGTGCTTATGGGCAGCCCGAGGCTGACTGTCACCTTGGCCTCTTACTGGCTATGTAGCCTCGGACAAACCACTTACAGACTTGCCCTTCAGTGCCTCACCTGTAAAATAAGGATCATAGCATTGCCAACTTCACGAGATAGTCATAAGGATTAAAATGGTTAACACAGGAAGAAAGAGTGGTGGTGAGCATCAGTGCATGTGTGTGTAAGACAGGAAGAAAGGAAAGGAGAGGAAACAGAGCAGGTTGGTCAAAGGGGCTCCCCGGGTGCGGTGGGGGAGGGGAGTGCTCCCCAGCCCGGAGTTCTGGGAAGAAAATGGCATACAAGGAGGTGAGCTTTTCTCACAGGGCAAAGGCTAAAAAAGAAGCCCCCAAACAGGCAAACAGACAAAACTGCCTAGAGGTATTTTGTTACTCAGGGCCCAGAAATGAGGCCCCTGGCCACCCAACACACACATCCCTGAGGCCTAAGCCTTTCCCCCAGATAATCAGCAACCCCCCAGGCAGCAGAAGACAAGAGCCCAGACGTGACTGATAGTCACAGGGTCCAGACCTCCCCCAGGCTAAAGACAACATCAGACCTAAAACTAAGTTTCAGTTTCTGAGCCCTCCGGTGAAATGGCCCCCTGGCTACTTTTCCCTGAAACAGACGGAGGGACCCAAAAAGACCTCAGAGCTGTTCTTGGGCGAATCTGCCCAAGGCCAGCTGTAGTGTGTGGGTTCTTGACTTCTTCAGGGGACCTGAAGAAATCCCCTGGCTGCTGTGGCTCCGTGGATTGAGTGTCGGCCTGCAAACCGAAAGGTCCCCACTTCGATGACTTTGCCCTGCATAACCTACACACCATCAGGGAATCGGGTCTGTAGAGCATTAGCTCCCCGTCTCTGATTGGCCAGTTCAATATTAAACTTTCTTCCTATACTGCAAACTCCTGCAGGCAAGCAGATTCAAGGAAATCTTTGGGGTTTTGGTAATGCCGTGCCCACTGAAAATGGTCCCACAAAGAAAGGAGTTTCTTCTTTGGACCAGAACATTTACTTTTTTTTTTTTTTGTACTTAAAAACAAAAAACTAGTAGTTTCCTTGAAGCTGTGAGAGAGAGAGAGAGAGAGAGATGTCTAGGGAGACAACTTTCCTTTGACCCCTTACCTCAAGTGCTAGGGAAGGTCTGAATCCTGGACAAACTTGAACTATTGCACTGGGAGTTTTTCCTGCTGCGGAGCATTCTTCTCAGAGACTGGCCTCCACCCTCAGAGTGAAGACTCACATTGTAACCAAAGGCAGCTCTGGCTGCCTGCCTGCCGCAAAGCCAGTTCTGGAGAGATAGGTGCTGATGTAAAGGAAAGTGGTTTACTTTCAGATGCCGACCACCTGGAAGATGGGGGCTCACGTCTCAAAACCCATCTCCACCTCTCAGTGGAGGCAGAGGCTTTTATAAGGAGGCAGAGAGAAACAGAACAAAGAGAGCGAGGGAGGAGTCTGAAGTTCTGTACGCACAGACCAGCACTGTCCGTCCTGATGGGGTCGGTGTGCATCCTCCTGGCTGTGGAGGTCAGCGGGGCTGAGATGCCTGAAGGTTGGAGTCTGTCTCTTCTGAAGTTAGTTCCTCGTGTTTCCGGACATGGGGCGAATCTGCCCAAGGCCAGCTGTAGTGTGTGGGTTCTTGACTTCATGCCTTGCTCCTAGTAACCTTTCCCCCTGGCCCTTCCTCCCCGGAGATGACATCTAGGCCTCAGAAACTGTAAAACCAGGTGGGCAATGCCAGAACCAACTGCAATGACTAAAGACCCCTGCCCTGCCTCTGACCAATCAGTGGAGACCACAACCCTGAAAGGGTACACCTGGAGAACTGATGAATATTCTACTGAAACTCTCCCCTGAAACCTCCCCTAAGATTCCCAAGAAAGAGATAAAGGCCTCAGGTCGAAGGACCCAGCCTGCAAGCTCTCCCTCTGGGCAGGAAGCAGCTGGCCCCATTCCCTTCTCTGGCCTTCTCTTGCCTTCCCTCTACCCTCCACTCCTTTCTTCACAGGCACGTGTCTCTTAAACTCTAAAGCAATGGGCAGCTGGCAACTTGCCCCATGCTAATCCCCTGAACCTGTCCCCAAAGCTGCCTTTTTTCTGACTCCGCAGTGAGCTCAAGCAGCCCAGCCTAGGCTCTCCTGTTGCTTCCCCTATGCTGATCCCTTCCTTGTTTCACTATCCCCAGCTTTAGTTAACTGATCCTAACGGTCACCTGGACTTGTGTTGTGAAATCTGTCCTGCATGAAGTCAAGAACCCACACACTACAGCTGGCCCTAGGCAGACCGGCTCAGGGCCAGGCCCCTGTCCGGTAACAGCTGGAGCTTGCCATCCCTTGTTCTGCACTTACAGAGAAGGGCAGTGGGACGGGGTAGGGACAGCTGACATTTGTGGGGTACACACCACATAACAGGCACTGTGCTAGGCCTCAACACACACTATTTCATTTAGTCCTCACAAAAATCACTGCATGGAAGGTGTGATCAATATCCCCATTTTATAGCCTCGGAAACTGAGGCTCAGAGAGGTTAAGCACCTTGACTGAGGTTGCTCAGCTGGTGCTGGCTGCATCTGAACTCAGGTGTGTGATGTTCCAAAGCTTGTGATCTCTCTACAGAAACAGGATGTGTAGAATGTTGGGACTAGATGGGGCTCAGAGCTTAGTAAACACATCATCCTCACTCTATAAAGAGGAAATGGGAATCCTGGAGGATGTCCACCTGGGACAAACTTGTCCTCTCTCTCCAATTTTTACAGAGATGTCCCTGACTCAGTCACCTGGGACGCAGCATCTCCCCTGCTGAGTAAGTGGGCAGATTCCACATTTCCTCCTTACACGCTTCCCTTGCTCCTGCCCTTCCGCCGACACCTAACAATGCAGCACAGAAACAGCTAACAGCCCTGGCTGGTGTGGCTGGATGGATTCACCGGCTGGATTCCCAGTCAGGGCACATGCCTGGGGTGCAGGCCAGGTCCCCAGTGGGGGGCGCACAAGAGGCAACCACACATTGATGTCTCTCTCCTTCTCCTTTTCTTTCCCTTCCCCTTTTCTCTAAAAATAAATAAATAAAATCTTAAAAAATAAAGAAACAGCTAACGATTTTTTCTCACTGGAAGACCTATATTTATGGTAGCAATGGTTAAGGAGGTTTGAGTCAGCTGGACAGCTTTATATTGCAGCTAACAAACTCCAACTCAAATTGGCTTCAAAGATGAAGGTCATTTATTGGCTCGCGTAAGTGAACAGTTCAGAGATGGGGCTAACTTCAGGTGGGGGCTTAATATTGACTGAAACAGTGGGCCCAGGCCCCAGCTTCTCTGTTGGATTCTTATCAACCTCAGCAACAGTTTCAATCTGAGGCACAATCTCCCTGTGGTGGTGGCAAAACAGATGCCAGGAACTCCTGAGGCTACATTCTTCTTAATTTACACACTTCCCCTCAAAGAAGAGGGCTTTTCTTTGCTAGAAACTCCAGTAAACATTTTCTTGCATCTTATTGGCTTGGGTTAACTATGCATTGTAAATCAGTCACTGCCTCCACGAGTTGGGACACTCTGTGTTAAACCAATCAAGATCCACCCCTGGAGCTGGGGGGTGGGGTTAATTGCGCCTAAACCACGTGGGCCAGAACCGGGAAGGGTAGATTCCCCGCTGAGAAATCAGGGTGGTGGTGTCGGAAAAGACCGGGCTGGCAAACAAAAGTGTCTGCACTGGGTTGAATAACAGCCCTTGAAGGGCCCTCCCATTCCTGAGAGCTCGCCATTCCACTCTATTCTTTTTCTCCTCTGGGCAGAGGTTGTTTTTGAACACACTTTGCCTCCCTTATCTTCTTAAAAACAAGGGTGAGCCTCACTCCACCCTCTGCCTGGCACACGAGTCCTATGTGAATGGCACCCACGGTGAACGTGGGGCAGCCCTTGTCCTAATGGGCACCTCTTGGTGACCAGGTGTGCATCCAGAAGCGGGAGTGTCCAAGTCACCGATTGCAAAAGGGTTTGAGGTGGTTTTTTGTTGCTGTTTGTTTATTGATTGATTTTAGAGAGAGAAACATTGATTTGTTGTTCCACCTATTTATGCATTCATTGGTTGATTCTTTTTTTAAAAAAATAGGCCCTATCAGTGCATTTATTATACTTGCTAAACAGCCTCCGAGACCCAAGGGCTCCCATATGAGATTTTTTTTTCTTTCTTTCTTTTCTTCTTTTTTTTTTTTTGCATCAAACAGGTTCTTCCAAGAACCTGCTCACAAGGAAGACAAAAATAGAGTAATCCTCAATAAAATAAAACAAACAGGAAAAGCTGAACAGTCTACATATGGAAAACTCACCAGACAAAAACCACACCAAACACTCATCCCATTGAATTTCCTGTTACATGCACCAAGGAAAGAGAACATCAGGAAGGCTCCGAAGTTCTAGGTCAGGTTCCCTCTACATGACAGAGTCACGCACCCACATCCACACACACCACTGACCCAGGCAGAGGAGCACATGCATGCACAGGTGGCCAGAGAACTACAGTGACCAGGAGGGAGGGGGTGGGGCATGCTGGTCAAGAATATGGTATCAGCTGGAAACTGGGGACCCAGAGAACCTTTCTGCTGCCGGCTGAGCAAGAGTCGAAATTAAAACAAAGGCAGAGCCCAAGATAAAGGTAAGAAGCTCAGAGGAGACTGGGCAGATGAAGAGGGAAAGATGCGGGGACGTCCTGGGAAAGCGGCCTCAGAAGAGGAGGTTTTCCTTCACCGGGAACTCAGCCGGGCAGAGGCCCTGTGATTCATTCCCGTGATACACGTGAGGCACTGAGGCTGAAAGAATGCGTCACAGTGTCACCGCATCACCTCTGCCTCCTGCACTCTATCTCAAGGCAGAAGCACCAACACTCCCCCAGTCTACCCTCCCTGCTGCCATTCTTAAGGACTTTCCCAAGTAAACACCCCCCCACACACAAAATGGTGCCCCCATCCCACCCCCACCCCCAACACACACACTCCACGTTCAGCCCAGCAGGGGGCCAAGCACAGAAAGCCTCAGTGACTCTTCCTGGTGGAACCAAGGCCAGAGGAGCCCTTCCCGACTCCTCCACCTCAACTGTCAAGTCCTTCTCAGCCCTCCTTTTCTTCTTCTGTTTCTCTTTCTTGTAGGCTTTGGCCTTTTCCTCTCCTTTTCTGAGTCCTTCATCCTTTCCTCAAAACCCGCAATCCTACTGCTTCTCTTCCATCTTCCTGTCATCGACTTCAAAACGTTTCTTCCCCTGGTCCAAGGTGGAACGTTCCACACGCACAGGCGTGCCCGGGTTTCGCTGATGTTTCTTCCATTGCTGTGTCCCGGGACACGGGCGGAGCCCTGCACCGCGGGGTCGCAGACATCACAGGGATACCCTCCCGTCTCGGACTGTGGGCGGTCTTGGTAATGACGGCGGTCTCCCCGAGCTCAGTTAGATTCCCGGTCCAGCTCGTAGTCCCTGTGCCGGAGAGGCTCCCGCTGGACTAGCTGCACTTGTTTTATATCCTTTTCTGTCTTCTGTGAGCATCTTCTTAGCGAGCTTCTCATATTCATCTTTGCCCCACTTTTGGTGAAAGTGCAAGTTTTTTTTTTTTTTGGCCCTCTGCCCAATGCCATCCATCTTCACCACGAAGTGTCATTGGTTGATGCTCCTATGTGCCCTGACGGGGGATCAACAGCACAACCCACAATCCTGGTGTATCAGGTCAACACTCCAACCACCCCAGCTACCTGGCCGGACCGCGGTTGGAGATGCTTTAAGCAGAGGAAGCAGCCCTGAAAATAGTCATTTGCTCACTGTCCAGGGTGAGCAAAACCTGATGCCAGAGAAGTGCGCAGGGCAGGGGGCTCCTTTCAAGAACTCAGCAATGCCTCCTCGGGGTTGTAATGCTGTTTAGGGGCCCCGCTCAGTAGGCCTCTGAGAAGAGGTCAGCAGGCAATCAGCAAGTTGCTCAAGTGCGTGCAGCCTTTCTCAGAGTTCTCATTAGCGAGTGCCAAAAAGAACAAGCAACTGTGGCAGTGAGAGGTGCTGCTCTGGTCCCAATTCAGGCTGATCGGGTAGAAGCTGCAGACCTGTCTGTCTTTCCTGTGGTGGCTGCGGGCGAGAGGGGGGCGAGAGGGTGTCAGGAGTCCTTCGAAATCCTTTCCACCCTAGGATGGAGACGGACATAAGACGCAAACCCAGCCAGGGATCATTTGTGGGAACAGTGGGGAGATAGTAAAGACTGTAGTCACTGGCCTTGAGTTCCTAGTTCCCTTTGGCATTATAAAAGAATCTTCTTATATTTTCTTCTATTACTTTCATCATTTTATTTATTTATTTTTCCTTCTCCAACTTTGATCCAGTTGGAATTTGTCCTCATATACAGTGTGAAGTAGGGATCCAACTTTGTTTTCCCACTAGCTACTCTGCTGTTCCAATAGCATATATTGATAAATCAATCTATCCTCCCACTGGCTTTCGATTCTGTGTGAGCGCTCTGGGGTGGGGTGGTTTACCAGTCCCTACTTTAGGTGGATTCCATCTGTTGTCCCCCATCTCTGTGGGACCGTCCGAAGTATATCTTAGAAGTGACCCCAAGTGCTTTGCTCACCCAAATGCATTTCCAAGATCTCATCTCAGATCTCATCCAGTGATTCATTCCTATCTTGTTAACTCTTTGATGCTTTAAAAAATATTTTTGTTATACTTTGTCTAGCTTTTTGATCATTTTTTAAAAGATTTCATTTATTTATTTTTAGAGGAGGGAAGGGAGGGAGAAAGAGAGGGTGAGAAACAGCAATGTGTGGTTGCCTCTCGCACACCCCCTACTGGGCACCTGGTCCACAACCCAGGCATGTGCCCTGACTGGGAATTGAACTGGCAGCCCTTTGGTTTGCAGGCTGGCGCTCAGTCCACTGAACCACACCAGCCAGGGCGGATCATTCTTTATGGAGAGGATTGTTCTAAATTACCTAGTCCACTACCACCAGAAGAGGGAGTTCTGGGTTTGGGTGGTAGAGTTCTCTATGTCGAACAATCCTTCAATTCCTGGAATAAATCCCTTATGGTCATGATACATTAATTTTAGCATGCTATATTCTATTTACTAATATTGTATTTGGACTTTTTGCATTTACATTAATTCATGAGCTTCTCTATATTTAGGCATCTTGGCCACCAGTGTGCCATCCAGGCTGAGGAAGGCCCAGAAACTCCGGGGCCACGTGAACCACGGCCACAGCAACATCAGCTGCTGTGAAGCACCCGGGAGGCCGAGGCAATGCTGGTGGCTTGCATCATCACAGGATCAACTTCGACAAGTATTACCCAGGCGACTTTGGGAAAGTTGGCGTGAGGCATCCCACTTAAAGAACCAGAGCTTCTGCCCAACTGCCAACCTCGATAGACTGTGGACCTGGGTCAGTGAGCAGACACGGGTAAATGCTGCCAAAAACAAGACTGGAGCCGCTCCCATCACTGATGCGGTGCGATCGGGCTACTACAGAGCTCTGGGGAAGGGAACGCTCCCAAAGCAGCCTGTGGTTGTGAAGGCTCAATTCTTCAGCGAAGAGCCGAGGAGAAGATTTAGGGTGTTGGTGGGGGCCTGTGTCCTGGTAACTTGAAGCCACATGGAGGGGAATTCATTACATTCTCATAAGTGATAAAAAAAGAGGGAGAGAGAGAGAGAGAGAGAGAGAGAGAGAGATTCTCTATACTTAATGTGCTTAGTGAACTCTTCACTAATTTGGTATCAGTCTTTTGCTCACATTTTTAAAAGACTTTGGAAATTTTCCTTCTTCTGTATCATGTAACAGTTTAAACAGCCCTGGGGTTATCGTCTGTTTAAAGGTTTGGAAGAATTCCCCTGTGCAACCATGCAGTGCCGTGGTTTTAACTGTAGCCATCAGGACCCTTGCTGGCTTGCTGGGGGCTGTGGAGGGAATTGTAATAAAAATGACAGACAGTATGTGATTCACGCCAGTGCACACAGCTGGAGCTGGAGTAATTGCATGATTTTTAAAAATTCCTAGTAAATTTTCAATACCATGAGATTATAAAGATTAAATTTTTGCATTTTGTTGTTGTAAGAGTCAAAAAGCTTTGAAGTCTTTTTTAAAAAAAATTTTATTTCATGCTCTAGCCTTTTTCAGAGACCAAAATATGTTCATCGAACCATTTCCCAAACATTCACTCAGCCTTCTGGTCCGTCAGAGCTCTGGAGATGCGTCTAGTTCCTTCCGGCCATAATGAGAACCCCCCTCCAATCCCCAAAGCTAATCTTCTATAAAATGTGACATTTTGCTCATCAGAAAACAATTCAATTCCTGTTTCTAGGCTTCTTCTGTGCGCTGTCTCCAAAGGGGGAGACTCTCATCTCTTTTATTGTCCCTATAACGGGAGTAGCTGTGATCATTAAGAATAGAGATGAAGGCAAGACGGGGAGGCAGAACATCAAATCTATACTCGACTGCAAAATTGAAACAAGCAAACAAAACCCCAATAGCAGCAAAAGCCCAAGACTCCTTTAGGCAAAGTGCTGTTTCTTAATGGGCTCTTTTCTCATCTCCCCTTTTGAGGGAAATCACTCAGAGAGACCCTGATGCACAGCCAAAGGGTCTGGGGTCGAAGCGACCTTTGCGGAGAGAACTGCTCTCCTAGGAAATATAGGGTGTAGAGTGTAATTTGGAACTTCAAAGTAACAGGAGACTGGGGGCATCTGAACTGGAACCCAGCCCAGCTCCCACACCCTGGACCCTGGGACTAGGGCTGGAGTCAAGTTCACTGCTGAGGTAAGAAGTGGTTGAATTTCAGGACATTGTCTTATCCAGCCAGTATGCACCCCTACTATGTGACCGGTGTGATTTTGCTGGCTGAATGAAGTCAGTTGGCCACTAACCCGGGAAAACTAGAAATTTTAGTTGCCTAGGTTCCTATCTGTCTCTCACCAGATTGCAGTCTCCCTAAGGACAGGATTTACATTTTCAGTCTCTGATTCCGCAGTGCCTGGCACTGAATACATACTCAGTACATGAAAGAATGCAGTTATTAAGATAATGGTTTACATGAATTTAGTTATTCATCCATTGAGTATTTATTGGGTACCTGGGTCAGGCGCTGTGCTGGGTGCCGGTAATAGATCAAAGGACACCCCTAGTCTGCGCCCTCATGGGGTTTGTGGGGCAATGGCATAAAATGTCCAAACTCCAGAGGGGGTAAGAGGAGAGACATTAATTGCGCTCACCCTGTGCTCTAGACCGGCCTCCCACCAGCTGTCGGTGAGACCTGCAGAGCCCAAACGAAGGAGTCTTGGGGGAAATGGCGTAGAGTCCGGGGTGCCTCTCGCTGCCTCTAGCTGCCTCTGCCGCCTGTGCAATGAGCGTCGATGTGTGTGAAAAGATGAAGAAAACCGGGGCGCCGGCATTGACAGCCTCTCAAAACACTCAGACTGTAATCTGCATCCTTGCTGTTAATGGAGAAGGAAAACCAACCCAGCGAAGGGAAAGCACACACCGAAGCAGATGGTGGGGGTGTGGTTCCCGGAGGGATGGAGGCAAGAGCTTTAAATCAGGCGATGGCGCGTCCCCTGCTGGACACACGACCGTTCTGCAACTAAGCGAGCGTCCACGGAGCCAAGTAGGAGGAAGGTGGCTGGACCCCAAGTCTAAACAAGGTTCCTCCCACCTGCAGAAAGCTAATCCCCAAGGACAAAAATCTACCAAGGCTGATCCATCCCGACCTTCCGGGGGAATCAGGAATGGGGAAGTGGTGAACGAAACTCCATCTGTAACCAGGTCCTTGGCTATCCACTCTCCTGGCCAACTCACTACCTTCTTGGTGCCTTATTTTTCACCTTGGACTCACTCCGGGGGAAGAAGCACATGCCCCCTCTTTTTCTGCAAGTACAAGGTCCCTGGGCGTGGGTAATAACACAGATAGCATCATTTGTAAAGATTATGTCTAGCACACTGGCATCTCCCTTCCCCCAAGAGCATATAATTTGAGGATTTTTCTTAAAAGAAAACTTTAACGCCCCCAACTAATCTTTTCCAAACAGCGATAATTATAAATTCCAAACAAAAACTTAGAGGCACGTGAGCCTCTTTCAGTCATTTCGTTTCAATAGATCTGCTAATTAAAAGCTGTAATTTAACAAATAATGACCTAACCATCTCACTTTGAAATCAAACAAAAACCTACACGAAATGTTGGACCAGAGAAAGACAATGAATCCAGGCCCCACTCCGACTCCTGCTGGGCCCGGGCTGGCGCTGCTCCAGCCCCAGGCCTGTCGCCTTTGATTAGCAGCAATGGTTTTCCAAACCATTTGCAACAAACTCACTACAGGGAAGATAAGTGAGCAATTTGTGAGGCTAAGTGTTTTTTTGGACCCAATCCCTCTGCTGATGGGGTGGGATGGAATATTTATCCTTTCCTTGCCCTCATTCATTGTCACTTTGGTCAATTTCATTTTCTCCCTGACCCCTCTCTGGTCCCTGGGGAAGAATGTTGTTTCTAAAGTAATAAGCAGGAAGGAATATGAAAAGGAAAACGAGCAATGAAACCAGGTGATGCTCGCTGCACACCGCATCCTAAGTGGTTAATAAAATAAACGATGAAAGTAAGATTGCTTCCCACTCACCTCGCCTGCTCCCTAAGCTGGGAATCGGGCATCTGTGCCAGGCTAAAAATAGCCTCGTGTTCTGGAACCTCCCAGGCAGCCCCTCTCTCACCAGTTGCCTGGGGTGTGCCGCAGATTGGTCTGGGGTCAGGGCTCTAGCAGAGTTCTATCGCTGAATATTCTCCTGATCCCTAGAGACATTCCTGAATACGTACTTTACTATGATAAATATTTGATATTTATTCAGAATCCTAATTTTAGAACTGATAGAGCTTCTACCTCAGTATAACTTCTTACATAAGAAAACAGGTTGCCCTAGCTGGGTGGCTCAGGTTGGTTGGAGCATCCTCTCATTCACCAAAGGGCCGTGGGTTCGATCCCCAGTCAAAGCGCATACCTAGGTTTCGGGTTCTATCCCTGGTCGGGATGCGTACAGGAGGCAATCAGTCGATATTTTTCTCTCTCCATTCTTCTCTCTCTAAAATCAATAAATAAATTTTTGGGTGAGGATTAAAAAAAATAAACAGGTTTAAGTTGTTTCCATGTGGCACTGAATGTAATCCATTTTCAAGCAGAAACTGAAAAAAACTGAAAAAAAACCCCAACACTCGGAATTATCTAATTACTCCTTAGTTGTTGCTTGCATTCAACTCGACCCCCGGGGAGAGGCAACTCGGGGAAGCTGGGCAGAGCTGCTCGTTTGGGCAGTGCAGGGCGGGATGCGGTCTCCCCCACGGAGTCCCGAGGCTTTCACTGGGCTCTTGGGCACAGCGATCAGGGCCATCTTCTTCAGGACGAAGGCGCTTTGAAGAATTCCAGCTTGCTCTCCTGTCTCCTCGTCCTGTAGCCGTCACTGGAGTTGGACTCCATACCCACAGTTGTTTCTCGAAGGCTGTCCTCGCCAGTGCTACGGTGTTCATTGAAAGCAAGTTGTTCTTGTCACTGTTGGAACTTACTGGAAAAGTTTTCACTTTCTAAGCATTCAGAGTTTTAGGAATCAAATAATATGATAGATCAAAAATGCGGTGAAGGAAAAGGACTGTCGGCTTCTACCTTACCTCCAGAAAAACCTTCCAGCATGCCCGGGTGCCTGCTTCAGGGAGGTCAGGGGGCCACTTCAGCCAGAGCCTGGACACCTGGGCGTCTGTCTTTTCTAAGGCGACCTCCATGGAGCCAGGGCACAAGCTAAGAAAAGAAAACATGTATCATTTTTATGTACTGAGAAAAATCTCAGTTGTAAATAATGTATAAGCTTTTTCCGCCTCTAAATTTTGGTGTACAAGCATTTAGCTGTAAGAAAGCACATGCATTTGAATAATCTGCATCAAAGCATTCTGGGGAGAAAATGACGGTTCTGTTCTACATTTTCCTAGGCTCCCTGAGTGTATCATCAACTTCCCCTAGGGTACGGGGTACCTGTCTGTCATATTCACCTCTGCATCCCCATTCCCTAGCAGTTGGTAGGCACTCAGTGAAAATGTGCCATTTGACAGAATGAATCACTTTACATCTTTGTATTCATGGCACTGGTAACTGTGTCTGATCCATATAAAGGTTTAATGCGTGTTTGTTGAATAAATCACATTTACATAGCAAGCCATTGTAATAAATGGGGTGTGGCCTTGCTCCGTTAAGATGTACTGGCTGAGAAAGTGGGAACTGCACTTGGATGTTCATCTGTAAACTTGAGTCTGCATTTGGCAAACTGTTAAAGGAGATGGCCGTTCTTTTCGGAAGGGCACTGGCTGTAACCAGGGAACTAGGAGTCTTCAGCAACGATCTGAGTGGAGCAAAGTGTTCCATTTCCAAGATGCATCCGTGCAGGTCAGTGAGCAAGAGCAGGGCTGGCTCTTCATCACTGGTTAGAGACGGTTAAGGGCCGTCTTCTTCTTCAAAGCCAGCTGTACCCTGAGCTTTGCACGGTGAGCTGTGGGCGTTCCGTCTGGATTGTCGTGTTTAAGCTGCTTGGCTGCCTCGCTGTAAAGACAGTGGGGGGGAGATATCGCCTCTCACATTAAGTTTCTAGAATAGAATCAGGTGTTAAATACCCAACAAACAAGTCTACTGACATAATGTGGCAATTTTCAACCTTTTTCATCTCGTGGCACACATAAATGAATCACTAAATTCTGTGGCACACAAAAAATAGGTATAATTTTGATTGATTCACACTGGGTGGCTATTGTTGTGTTGGTTGCTGTCAATTTTTTTTTTTTTTGTATTTGAAATCTAAGGGAAAAGAGAGCAGTGCCCCTGACTAAATAGTCAGGTATCACGTGTTTCAAAAGTCCTTGCAGCACACCTGTGTGCCACGGCACGCCGGTCGAAAGTCGCTGATACAGTGGGTGGGAAAGGACGCCTGCCCATATTCAAAAGGGAGAAAGTTACCCATTGTGGACGTCTCATGCAAGGCTGACGGTTGGTAGCGTGCATGAGGGGGAAATAGTAAGTGCTTTGCCAAAGGAACATTTCTAGAAGGGCCATTCTGGAAAGAGGATGGATGGTAGATACCTGTATTTTTGTATTCCACCAAAACTTCATATTATAGTGAAGTTGAGGTTGTTCATTTTTAATTTTTTTGGCTGAGTACAGTGAACTTTACTGATGGTGCATGACAAGGTAAGGCTCCCTAAGCCCCTCCCCCTCTACAGGGAGTCTGGGATGGAAACTGGAGGTCAGGAGATTCTCAGGTGTTGGGGATCGGTTTGGGGCAAGGCCTCCCCAGTAGCTGAGGGCCTCTCTTCCTCTTGCTGGGTCTGGTGGTCCAGGGGGGCTTACTCACTGGAGGCCATGTGGACCATAAGGTCTAGCCAAATTCATTGTCATACCAGGAAATGACCTTGACAGAGTGGTCATTGAGGGCAATGTTAGCCCTAGCCTCAAAGGCCAAGGATTGAGTGTCAGCTGTTCCAGCTGCAGGAGAAAACCTGGTCCTCAGTAGCCCAGGGTGCCCTTGAGGGGACCCTCTGATAGCTGCTCCACTACCTTTTGATGTCATTGTATTTGGCTGCTTTCTCCAGGTGGCAGGTCAGATCCACAACTGACACATTGGGGGGAGGGACATGAAAGGCCATGTCAGTGAGCTTCCCATTCAGCTCAGGGATGACCTTGTCCACAGCCTTGGCGGCCGCCAGTGAAAGCAAGGATGATGTTCAGGTCAGCCTGTCAACCATCACTCCACAGCTTCCCAGAGGGCCCATCCACGGTCTTCTGGGTGGCAGTGATGGCACGGACTGTGGTCGTGAGACCCTCCACGATGCTGAAGTTGCCATGGATGACCTTGGCCAGGGGCCCAAGCAGTTGGTGGTGCAGGAGGCATTGCTGACAGCCTTCATGGAGTTGTCATACTTATGGTTCACACCCATCACAAACACGGGGGCATCTGCAGAAGGGCAGAGATGGGGACTCCTCTTGGCCTCACTCTTCAAGTGAGCCCCAGCCTTCCCAAGGTAGTGAAGACACCAGTGGGCTCCACAACATACTCGGCAGCAGCATCGCCCCGTTTGATGTTGGCGGGATCTCACTCCTGGAAGATGGAGATGGGCTTTCCATAGCTGACAAGCTTCCCGTTCTCAGCCTTGACTGTGCCTTTGAACTTGCCATGAGTAGAATCATACTGGAACAGATAGACCATGTAGTTGAGGTCAATGAAGAGGGAACTGATGGTGACAATATCCACTTTGCCGGAGTTAAAAGCTGCCGTGTGACCAGGCACCCAGTACGGCCACATCCGTTCACTCCGACCTCCACCGTGTGTCTCAGGGGTGCGGCTGGCGCTGCGCAGGAAGACGCCGCTGTCTGTCCAACAGGAGGGGCAGAGAGCTGCAATTTGCTCTTTTCGTTCAACACGATGTTTTGGAGATCTTTGCATAATAATCCCAATAAAAAATAACGTTTATTGAAGCTCACCACGTGTCAGGCACAGTTCCGGGCACTTGGTGGGTATTATTTAATTCTGACAACACTCCTGTGAACAGGTCCTCTCGTCATCATGGTTTGACAGATGAGGAGACAGTCTCAGAGCAGTTCAGTGACTCGCCTGAGGTCATGGAACCAAAATTTAAACTCAGCTAGTCTCCGGGGCCTGTGGCCTTAATTACTGTATTTTGAAGGTCAGTGTCATTGAAAGAAAGTGATAGGGAGTGGGGAGGGAGCCACACAGTATTCCATGCAATGGTTGTACCAAAACTCATTTAATCATCTCCCAACTTATGGACTTGTAGGTTCTTTCCAGTATTGCTATTTGAAACAGTGCTGCAATAAATATCACTGGGCAAGCCTCGGTTATGTTTCTTGTGTGTCCAACACCAAGGAAGGAAGAAATTAAAAATATAAGAGACAGCCCTGGCTGGTGTGGCTCAATGGATTGAGCCCTGGCCTGTGAACCAAAGGGTCACCGGTTCTATTCCCAGTCAGGGCACATGCCTGTGTGCAGGCCAGGTCCCCAGTAGGGGGCACGTGAGAGACAACCACACATTAATGTTTCTCTCCCTCCCTTTCCCTCTCTAAAAATACATAAAATCTTTAACTAAAAAATATAAGAGAGAACAATTTGAGCAATAAAGTAAATAAAGTATTATGGGATTATAATCCAAAATTATATTAAATCTATATTAGACAAATATTCATGAGCCCATAATTAAATTAATAAATGATTGAATAAATGAATGGGGGAGATGGACAAACCTCTAATGCAGAAGAATTCCAAATATTTTGAAATTCCAAAGATATAGAAAAAGGACATTAGGCAAAAACTAAGAAAACCTGAATAAACTATGGACTTTACTTAATAATGCATTAATATTGATTAATTAATTGTACCAAATGTATTACAGTAGTGTAAGGTGTTAATAATAGAGGAAACTGGGTACAGAGGGTATGAGAACTCTCTGTACATTCCCTCTCAATTTTTTGGTAAATCTAAAATCATTTTAAAAAGTCTATTAAAGAAAAAAGTAGTCCAGAGTGGCTCGGTTGTTCCGGGCGTCGTCCTGTGCACCTTCCCGTTCTCCAAAAGCTTGTGGGTTTGATCCCCAGTCGGGCCACGTACTTGTATGGGAGGTAACTGATCAATGTTTCTCTCTCTCTCTAAAATCAATAAATGTATCCTTGGGTGAGGGTTAAAAAAAGGAAAGAAAAAGAAAAAAGTAAAAGATAAAAAAATACAGGAGAAAGAAGGCCAAAGTCTAGGTTTTGTGAGATGGGAGGGGCGGGGCTCTCCAGCTCACCGGGCGGAATCAGCTTCGGACCACAGGAGGGGAAGGGGCGCAAGTTGGGTTCAGACAGATCTTCTCTTGGCCAGGGCAGGAAGTTGAGGGTTTACGTCGGATGACCTCAATGTTTCTTCCGTGACGCAGGAGGTGAGAGAGTAGGCTGAGAAAGGGCCCGTGGAAAGACTTTGGATTGAAAGTCGTGACCATTTGGAGAGCCCCTGAGGGGACTACTGGAGGAAGCTGACCTGGGGCTGAATAGAGAAATTTCTTTATCAGCCATTTAGGCTGCCTGCAGGCCTAGGTTGACCCGTCTCCCTGTAGTTTGACATCTTTACCAGAAGAGGGCACTGAGACACCACTCAACTTTTCTTTCGCTTCTCCACACCTCAGGCCCAATATTCTCTTTCCAAAGTTCCCAGAGGCTTTGATTCTAGGTGTAAAAAGGTATTTTCTGAGTTACCCATGTTTGAAAGATGAGAAACTCTTTGAAAATAGCTCAAAGGAACACCTTTGGAGAGGAAGAATTTGGATATTACATGACCACCATTATTGAGCAGAGCAGCCCCGCCATCTGCAGGGGAGTTGCATGCCAAGCCCCCCAGTGGAAGCCTGGAAAGACAGATAGTACAAACCCTTGCATAACTATGTTTTTCCTATATAAACATACCTATGAGAAAGCATATATGGTGGCGGTCCCATAATACGAAGCTGAAAAATGTCTACTGCCTCGTGACGTCACAGCATTGCTCATGGGCTTGTGTGATGCTGCGTAAACAGACTTACGGCGCTGCCAGATGCGCAAACGCACAGCAGGTGCAATTATGTGCAGTGCCTCATACTTGATGACAAACAGCTGTTTACTGGTTTACATATTTACTGTACGACACTTTTATTGTTGTTTTACAGTGTACCCTCTTTATAAAAACTGGTTTGCTGTAAAACAGGATGGTGTGTTACCCCAGCAGCCTCGTCTACCATGTTCACTGTGCCTCTGATCACGTCATTGTTTCTTGTGCTTGACTTCGTCTCACATTGTACTGCACAGAGACAAGGTGTACAGGCTCATAGCTGAGGAGCCGTAGGTGTGTGGCAGGCTGCACCGTGTGGTGCAGGCTTTACCACTTGGGTCTGTGCAAGTGCACTCTATGATATCGCACAGTGACGAGACTGCCTAACAACGCATTCCTCAGAACATACGAGGTCTGTCCGGAAAAAGTGCAGCTGTTGTTAATATGACGAGAATGGTTTGTGCGCCATCGATGTAACCTGGCAGCTGAGGAGAGTGGACCGGAATGTGCATGCGTGAACAATGAAAACTTCACTGAACTAGTCAGTGGGGGTCAGTGGGGGCGGTAGATGCTGTTGAGTGAGCATGTGCACTGTGTGGCTATCGCATGCAAAATGACTGAGTGATTACAGAAACAAGTCTGCGTGAAATTTTGCATTAAGCTTGAACGTTGCTCTGTGGAAACTATTCAGATGATTCAGAAGGCCGCAGCTATGGGCAACTGGTGATTGGCAGCTTCATCATCAAAACACGCCCGCTCATGCATCACATCTCATACACAATTTTTTGGTGAAACATCAAATCACCCAGGTGACTCAGCCCGCTACAGGCCAGATTTGGCATCTTGTGACTTCTGCCTCTTCCCAAAACTAAAATCCCCTTTGAAAGGGAAGAGATTTCAGAACTTCAGTGAGATTCAGGAAAATATGATGGGGCAGCTGATGGCGATTGGGAGAACTGTGTGAGGTGCCAAGGTGCCTAATTTGAAGGGGACTTGAGGCATCATTGTCCTGTGTACAGTGTTTCTTGTATCTTCTTCAATAAACGTCTCTATTTTTCATATTACCTGGCTGGGTACCTTCTGGACAGACCTCGTATACTTGTCATCGAGCTACACAGGACCGTAGATGTAACATGTTAGAGTCACAATACATATTTTATCTCTTTGTCCCCACCACAGAACGTAAGCTCCATGAGGACAGGGTTTGTTGTCTGTTTTGCCGCAGACTACAACAGGACCTGCCACTAAGTAGATGTTCCATAAGTACTGATGAATGAATGTGGGGGGATTCAGACTCCCCCACACACACCTGAAGTCAGTCAAGGTTCCGAATGGTGCAATCAGATAATCTCCCTCTGTCTCATTCTTGGAGCCTATGGAATTCTGCCTGAGTCCTGCTGATGCAGACTATGTAGCTCACTCTAACAAAAACAAACAAACACAATTTCCTGCCCTGCACCCTGGGAGGGAACATGAGCTAGACGACTCCTAGGTATCAGGAGGCCAGGAACTCCCTTAAATCCTTTCCATATTTTGTCTTAGTTCGCCTTCCCACTAGCCAATGGGAAGGATTTTATTATCCTAATTTTTATTATTTATTTTACTATTCATTTATTCTAATTTTTATTATCCTAAGTGGGGAAAGAGGCTCCAAGAGTTTAAGTGGAGCCAGGACTTGAGCCTGAACCTGGGGCTCACACTCCACTGACAGGTCTTTCCTCCGCGTCCTGATGACCAGCGGTGAGGGTTACACGCACTCCTCCTGGTGTAAGTATTGCGGGGGCGGCTGCTGGGGGGAGAAACCTAGTCCCTCTCAGGAGCTGCCACACACCCAGGGGTTAGGTGTGTATGTGGGGTGGGGTTGTATTTGAGGACAGGCTTCCTAATCCACCAGAGGAGTGGCTGATACTACTGGCTATTGACAATATTTGAGAGGGGGGGGGGTGGGTCTGGTTATACCGGCCTGGGTGGTCTCTTCCTCTGCTGGCAGGCCCTTGGAGCCAAAGCCCCTTCCCTCACAGAAGCCCCCATGAATCCCTGTGAAGGTGGTGAACACCCCATGTTCCCATCGGTCCTGCTCCGACCCCACACTGGAAACCAGTCCACACGCCTGACTCCCCGTGAGCTGCTAACCCCTGGGATGCTGTTTCCACATCTACGAAATGGGCATAACAACACTATGGCAAAGGGCTGTCCTAAAGCTAAGGGGACTTCTGCCGTGCAGATGGCACCTCAACAGGTACCATGATGCCGCAGGATGTCATGGAGAATCTGTAAGCCCCAGCTCAGAGCCTGGCCCTGGGGGACAGAGTGAGAGAACGGCCAGGCCAGAACCTGGGGTCCCCGAGCCCCGAGCCCCGAGCCCCGAGCCCCGAGCCCCGAGCCCCGAGCCCCGAGCCCCTCCCGCGAACAACTTAATGCGAGTTGACGGGGTGCGGGTGGGGGGACACATTGGTCTCCCTTTTCTCTGGGCCCCACCCAGTGGTCTCCCTTTTCTCTGTCTCTGGGCCCCACCCCCCCGGGCCCCACCCCCCCTGCGCCTTCCGACACAGCCTTAGCTCATAAATCTCCTTCACACAGAGGGCGATAAATCAGAAAGTGGTGGGGATCCCCCAGCTCTCCGCGCCCTCCCTCCCCTGTCTGGGCGGGGACGCAGGAAGCCCCTGGGCCAGGGTGGGCGGGACCTCCCAGTCCCGGGCACTGCGGCGTGTTAATTACAGGCCTCGGGCGGGCGGCCTGCGGGGCCTGATTTATCCCCGGCTGGTGGTCTGTGGGAGCCTCAGAGGGGCAGGGCGGAGGTGGAGGGTGGGCTGGAGACCTGAGAGGTTCCCAAATTCTGAGGGTCTTGTTGAAATGACAACCTTGATAGTAATAAACTATAATATAATTATATAAATAAAATATAAACATAGTAAATTTAGCTAATGTTAATTGAGTAGGCTAAACACTTCATTGATTCGTTCTTAAAATATTTATCAGATGCCTATTCGGTGCCAGGAATCTTGCATATATTATTATCTCATTCATTTCTCCAAACAGTCCTTCAAATTAGTCATCATTGCTCCCATTTTGCGGATGAAGAAATTTCAGCAAGAAGTGATTGACTTGCCCAAGGTCTCCGGGGGAGTGGGTAGTGGATCCAGGACTCATAATCCTGGCTATCTGTCAGGAGCTTAATTTTTTTGTATAGCTTATCCTGCCTCTTTGCTACCATTTGCCTGCCTGTCTTCCTGCTCCCCCCATGAGCTGTGTGACCCTGGGCGGATGCCCCTACTGTGCCCAGTCTCAGTCCTCATTTGCAAAAGAGGCCCTCTGCCCTACCACCTCCCGAGGAGTTAGGATCAAATTAAACCGAAGCTTATGGAAATGCTTGTTAAACTTGCAGAATGAAGCCAAGTGAGAAGAAGTGTGAAGGACGCGGTGAGAAAGTCTACTCCAGGTGTGACTGGGAAGCCACACGGAAGGAGACCAACGAGGCGCAACAGGTAAAAGTGAGGGACCTTATCGATCCACGCGTTCTAGTCCGACAAGTCCTAGAAAATAAAAAATGTAAATGCACCGTGGTGAAAAATCAAAAGCCAAAAACAATGAAAAGTTTTCAAAACAAATCTGGAAAAAAAGTACCTTCAAAGGAGCAGTTGTTACTCTGAAGCTGACATCTCATCAGTAGCAATGAAAGTAAGAAGACAAGATCACATCCTCAAAGCAACTAAAATACATAACCATCAACCACGACTCTGCCAGGAGAAGTCAAGGCGACAGTCCTCGCCAGCAGGCTTTCACTAGAGGAAATTCTCAAGAACGGAATTCGGGCAGAAAAATATGATCCCAGATGGAATGTTTGAGATGCAGGAGGTGACAAAGAGCAAAGAAATTAGTAATACACGAACAAATTTAAATAAACATGGGTTGCATTAAAAAGTTGTCTGTAAAGCTCTGTATGACGATTAAGTGATACCAGATGCCGTAGCAGATAAACCTCCAAATCTCTGGTTTAAACACGCGTCCTTCTCACTTAGGCGATTATTCGATGTGGGTGTTCCTGGTCAGACAGCCTCCCTGGGCAGCTGTCCTCCAGGCATGCCGAAGGACAGGCGCCTTATCCCTTTTGGCTTACCATCTTTTTTAAAAAAAAATCTGCACCTAAGAATATCTTCTTATTAATTTGAGAGAGAGACATCATTGTGAGAGAGAAACATTGACTGGGTGCCTCTCATATGCACCCCAACTGGGAACTGAACCACAACCCTGGTATGTACCCTGACTGGAGACTGAACCCACAACCTTTCAGTGCATGGGACAATGCTCCAACCAACTCAGCAACCCAGCCAGGGCACAGCTCACCGTCTTTTAGCTGGGGGAATCCCATGGCTGTCCTAGGTCTTCCAGCCAGGAGGAAGGGGAAGGAGAATCGAGGCTGCACATGGGAAGTTATTATGGGCTGGCCTGGAAGTGGCACACAGCACGCTGCCCACGTTCATGGGAGAACTCAACCAACTGCAGGAAAGGCTGGAAAATGGTGTAACTGCTGTATTCATTATCTGTTGCTGTGTAACAAATCACTTCAAAACTTATTGGCTTAAAATAACAATGAACATTTATTATTACAGTTTCTGTGGGTCAGGATTTCAGAAGCGGTCTACCTAGGATAGTTCTGTCCTCCTTTTGTGCATGATGGAGCATGTATGTGACTCCTAGAGCTCTTGCAGCCATTCTGCGACCATGAGGGAAGCCACCTTGAGAAATAAACACACACAGTGTATGAAAGGGTCACAAAAGAATACTTATAATTATAGGGATGATTAAACAAAACCAAGTGATTCTAAATTACCACAGAGGTATAAAGGGCCAAGAGCACCCAAAGACAATTCTGAAAATGAACAAGGAGGCAAAGGAATTAAACAAGCATTAAATGGAGATGCTTGTAGGTGGCATTATGTTATTATCTTTATATTATTATTATTATAGAGTTGTAGCCTTACAAATAATTGGACATAGCATAGACTAGTCACCAACTGGAGTTGGAAAAATTGGCACCTGGTTTCCAATACTAAAAATAAAAGCCTGATACTAATGAAAGCAATAACTACAATAATGATGGCTACCATTTGCTGACATCTACAAAGTGCTAGAAATTTGCATTTGCTTTACCTCATTCTATCCTCACACCAGTCACGGCATGTAAGGGAATCGATGTTTCTCTTCTCCCCGCTCTCTCTTCCTTCTCCTCTCTCTAAAATCAATTAGCATATCCTCAGGTAAGGATAAAAAATAATAACAATAACTAAATATTATTGAGTGCCTCCTATGTTCCAGACACTGCACTAAGGGCTTTCTATGTAGGGTGTCATTTAGTTCTTACAATTCCATTAGGACGCAGTGACCGATCCATCTTACCGATGAGGAAACCGAGGCTCAGATCTGGCCGATGGCAGGGACAAGGGCTGGCTTGGGGTAGAGAGGAGGAACAGGACAGCTGCTGCCCTCTGCTCCATGTGGTCAGGGTTCTTGGTCGTAAACAACAAAACCAAACTTGGGTCATGTAAGCAAAAAAGGAAGTTATTGGGCAGCTCCCAGGTCTCTCACAAGATCTACTGGGAAGAAAAGCAGGGAATTAAGTTTGGGAAACTTATAGGAATGATAGGAAATGAGGTTGCTTGACCCACAACACAGCCACTGACCTCCCGTGGATGCCACAGGGCACGGGAGACCACTGGCCTTGGCACTGGTAGGGCAACTGCTCCACATTCAAGTCAAGGACCCAGACTCCGGCCTGTCCCGCCCAGAGCTCCACCAGGGGGCGCCCTCCCCTCCAGATGGGGCGGTTGTTCGGATGCTGCTCGGCAGTCAGCAAGGATGACAACAAAAACTCCACCACAAGCCCCAGGTGCCCTGGGTCCCCCAGCACCCCAGGAAGAGGTGACCATAGTACCATCAGCTCTCTGCCCCTCCTGGACTTCTCCCATGTCCACAGTGAACCCTAGTTCAGCGCCCATCACTAGGGGCTGCTCAGAAATCTCAGGCCTCAGGCTCTGCTACACCCATCCATCACCCCCACGTGCCAGTTCTGCTGAATTTTTTGGACTGTAAGACGCACCTAGGTTTTAGAGGAGGAAAGTAGGAAAAAAAATTTGAAGCAAAAAATGTGGTAAAATATTTAATAACATAAATAACATAGGCTGCCCTCCCACCCCCAGCGAGCCAGGTAAGCTACTTTTGGACTGTAAGAGGCACCCCCACCCCCCAGATTTGGGGGGAGTGTGTCTTATAGTCAAAAAACGCGGTACTTTCCACACAGGTGATGGCTCCAACCTCCCTCTCCTACAATCAACGCCCACCCCCGCCCCACACACAGCTCTGGCTCCTCGGCTCTCCCCTTGTTAACCAACAGCAAGTGGGGTCCCACTGCCCGCCGCCACCCTCTAGGTGTAATTCTGGAGGCAGAGGTTTGGTGATAAAGGAAAGGAGTCTTTATTCAAATAGAACACAATTTTGGAATAACAGCTTTCCGCATGCATTAGTCACCTAAGTCTATCAATTAAGGCTAAACTCAAACTCTTTAGTTACAGCTTTAATCACTTAAACCTATCAATTAAGGCTAACCTCTTTCACACCGGAGTTCTATCATTTCCCGTGTTAGTTTTAATTATCTTGTTTCCATCGGGCTAGTTTACAAAGTAAAACAACATAAGATACAAAGCTACACAATTTTGGAAGAATGACAGGCTTCTGCCTCAGAGCTTGTCCCCTCTGGCACACCCAAAGAATAACCCTGACACCCTCTGCCAGGCCAGCTGAATCCTAGGCTGAGCCCAGAGTTCCTTCCCATCCAAAACACTGTCCGTTGGGAAACGCGGGTGTAGCACGATCACCTGCAGCACTATCACCCAGGCATCCTCGAGAAAGAGAGCCCCGGGGCCAGCAAGCCTGAGAGAGCTCTTTTATTTCGAATCTTCCAGCCCTTAATTCCACGCGCTCTGGCAGCATTCAGCTTTTCAGCCGATCCTGTCCTAGACTGTTTACCTCCCGCAACCTCCTACATCCCCTCCTCTCTCCTCCCCAGTGACCTGACTAGATCTCTGTATCAGCCTGGACCCTTATGGTGGCCTCCTAGCTGGAGTTTGTTTTAGAGATATTCTCTACACTGTTCAAAGGAATTCTGCTGACAATCCAAATAGGACTGTGTCACTCCTTAGCAGAATACCCCTTTGTAGTACCTAGTTACCCACATGACAAAAAAACTCAAGCTTTTTAGCATGATGCTTAGGGATCCCCAGCCCCATTTTCCATCAGTCCCTGGTCTTGCACATCATGGTTTGGCAAAGTCAATTTATTGTATTTCCTCATCATACAATGAAGGTTTATAATTCCAGGTTTTGGGACATGCTATTCCCTAAATCTTTAATGCCTTTCCACCCCTTGTCTCCTTGGCAAACTCCCATTCATCCTGTGAAGTCCAGTTCAGGCATCACCTCCCCTGTAAAACCTTTCCTGACCCGTCAGAGAAGGCCCTACTCCGCCCTCTGCACCACTTTCAAACCTGGCACACGCTCTCGTTTCGTGTTATTGAGAGTTCACTAGCTGGCTTTCTTGACTAGGTGACAAGCTCCTCGAGGAACCATGTCTGTTTTTTTCATCCTTATATTTTCAGTACCTAACCCAAGACCTGGCAAATAGTAGGTGCTCAATAACTGTGCAACTTAATTGACCTGGAAAGGTTTGCTGAGAGCACAGGGGATGATGAAAGAGAAGAGGGCTTCAGGAGACTAGAGGCTGGAAGGTGGCAAGAGCCAGCCTTGGCTTCTGAGGGGTGAGAATTTAGGCAGGAAGCTGAAAGGAGGGAGCGAAGGTATGAACAGGAGTAGGGAAGGACCGTTGGAGAAAGCAGCCCGAATGAACACACTTGTATTTCCAAGGCAGGGGCGAATGGAGAGGGAAAGCCTTAAAATCCAGGGAGGGGCAATGGATGAGCAAGGCCCCCAGAGGGGATGGGGTGGAGGCAGAGAAGAGGACAGACCCCAGAGCACAGGCAGGGATACCTGGGGAAGGAGGGAGGAGTTAAGACACAAAGGTGGGTGCTGCCTGGAGAGGGGTATGATGGAGGGAGTCCCCATCCAGCAGTCAGACAAGGAGAAAGCTAATGACCTCTCTCTTGTTTTTAAAGACCCACGAAGCGAGGGGAGGAGGTAAATATTTCATGTCTTTCCATCTCTTGCCACATAAGAGTGGAAGACGCTGTAGCAGCTTGTGCACGCCTGTCACCGACCCTGGCTCACCTGTCACTCCGCTGGCCCCATTGGCCGCCTTGCTGTTCCCAGGTGCCCTGTGGCCTCAGGGCCTTTGCACATGCATTTCCCTCTGCCTGGAAGCTCTTTCCGGAGACAGCCACAGTGCCTTGTCTCATCCAAATCCCCACTCCTCTGGGAAGGTGAAGAAGTCACCTTCCCAGGTGGGCTTTCCCTGACCCCACCTCCCTCTACTCCAAACACGTGCTCACACTTTCTACTTTTTTGATACTATTTTTTTGATACGTGTTTTTCTGTAGCATGTATCACTTTCTAACATACTTCTAATGGTACTTATTTACTATGTAGATTAGTACTTATTTTCCTTATTATCTGCTGTCCACACTAGAATGTGACTTCCACAAGGGCAGGTTTTTGTTTTATTTACAGCTCTACTAGAACATCAGGCAGTCAATACATTTTTGTTGAATAAATGAATGAATTAATAAACGCGCAGAGCCCAAATCTGCTGATTTCCAGTCCCCACCCCGGCACACGGAGTCTGTCTCCGTTGAAACGCGGAGGGTCTCAGCCAAGAGGGAAGGGATGCTGCTGGCCTTTCCGGAGGCCCACTTTCCGGGGACGGTTCAGGGCTCAGGACCCCGTGGGCTCGACTTCTCCAAAAGGTCCCGGACCCCGGCTTTCTCTCCAAGGTGGGAGTTCTGTCTCCCTCGGGGGAGTGACTCCGGAACTTCCAGGGGATGAGCAGGAATTTCTGAAATCCAGGTTGAGCCGAGCGGTAATAGGCACCTTCGCGGCCGCCAGCGGAACCGCCCGGCCCTAAATCACCGCCGCGGCCCCTCCTCCCCGCGCCTGCCTCCTCCGGGGCCCCGGAGAAGCTGCGCTCCCGGGCAGGGGCGGGCTCCATCCTCCGGGCTCGCGACCCGCCGCCGCTGCAGGTGCCGCGGAAATACTTGCCGCGCCGCCCGCCTTTGAAGTGGGCGCGCGCCTGCCCCCACCCCGCGGCCCGCGCGCCGGCGCCCCCGCGGAGCCCTCACCCCGCGTCGCAGCTAGCGATCCGAGGGAAACCCCTCGGATTCCTGGAGTCCGTGGGCAGGGGGCCTCCCTCCGGGAGCCCCGGCCATTAGTCAAGGGAGTGTGGCCTCCGAATTTCGAAATCCAGGGCCCGCTCCCAGCACTGGGCAGCTTGTGCTATCTGGGCATCTTCTTTGGTTTTACTAACCTTTTTTTTTTTTTAAACATTAATGTGTGGTTGCCTCTTGAGCACCCCCTACTGGGGACCTGGCCCACAACCCAGGCATGTGCCTCGGCTGGAAATCTAAGCAATTGACCCTTCGGTTCGCAGGCCAGCACTCAATCCACTGAGCCACAACAGCCAGGGCTGGTTTTACTAACCTCTTGATGTCGTTTTGACGGTTCATGGTTAGGGGGGCAGCAGAGAAATCTGTTTCAATTCCATTTTTTTCTCCTTAGAGCTTTTCTGTTGTTCTTTTTTGAGGCCCAGAGTTGTCCATTTTGGTGAATTTTCCCTCCATCCAACGCCTGGGTGGGGATGTTCTCAAGTTAATGCGCAAGAAAGAAATTGTGTGTAGTCAAAATTATCCTGGAATAAGACTTAAACTGCAGTGCGCAAGGCATTACGGTATAACCCTGGACAGTGAGTGGCGGGCAAGCGAAAATGAAACAGCTGCTGGAACAGACTCTGGAGGCACAAATATCCGTCACATCCTTCTGCGCGCATTCAAGCCGCTTGCTGTTAGGACAGAAGTTTGAATTCAAAATATCTAGGGTGGAGCCTGCGAAGTTTAGGGTGCCCCTGCTGAGAACCACAGCTTCAAGACAACCATCAGATTCCCCCCAGGTGCCTGGTGGGGGAGGAATTCTAAAGCATTTCTATTTGGCTGCAAGGCTTACTTTCTTCTCTTTTAATACTGAGCTTCAAAGACAAGTTAATACACATGGGTGGCTGTCAACTCAGGTGAAAGCCTGTAGCAGTGGGCCTGGTATTTAATAGGTGCTCAATAAATGTTTACTGGACTTGAATATAGCGCTCGCTTGATCAGACCAGTGTGGAGTTTCCAGAGTTTCATGAATATCTTACTTTCAGAGATGACCCCATTCATTCAACATTCGGCACGTATGTTCTGGACCTACATCGCGGCGGGCACTGTGCTAGGTAGGAGCTGGGAATATCAAAGTGATCCAGATGTGGTCTCGGTATAAACGTAAAAGTACAATTTGATCTGCTAAATTATAAGGTGGAATTAGGAAACATAGGGGAGCTCTGGCGGGGGGTGGGGCGAGAGTGGGGGTTGAAGAGGGTAGAGGGGGTGGAGGGGGCTGAGGACTGGCTTTGTGAAGGAGGAAAGGTTATCAAGCTGGTGTGACCATTACAGGCCATTGAACTCAACCCAGAACTCTGACAGGCAAAGGGGCGTGGAGACGCCCCAGCACAGGTACGCAGGGGGCTGCAGGCTGACCCTGAATCCCCTCGGGCTACCCGGGGCTCCCTGGGCTCCTGCCCACCTGCAGGAGGCTCCACTGCTGGGCACTGGCCTGTCACTTCCGCTCCCTGCCTGGGTCCCGGCAGCCATTGGCTCAGCTGCAGTGAGTTTGAATTTCCTAACAAACCACAGGCAGCAGGTCTCAGCCCAGGAGGCAGGCAGTTGAGCTGCTCTGACTTCTCTTGGCTTCCAGCCCACACTCTCCACTCTCTCCTGCTTGTCTCTTCATTTGGGGGACCCTCCTTCCCTATCGCCTCATCCTAAGTTTTCTCTATATCAGCCACGCTCTTTTTATTTTTCACATTTGAATATATCACACTGGATTTTGTTTGGAAGGGCAGATGCCGGTCTATAATACCTACAGGAGGTCAGTGGGGGCTGAGGGGGCTGGGGTGGGGGTGGGGATGCTCTCTGAACGAAACCACAGGCACAGCCCAAGAAGGGTTAAGAGCTTGGTCCTCGAAGAGCAGCCGAAGAGCAGCCGCACCACTGGAATTGAAATTCTGGCTCAGCCACAGCCCATCCCCCTGACTCAGGGCGAGTTCCTTAACTCTCCTGGAGTCCAGTTTCCAGTATGTATAATGGGTGTTACAATAATAGGGCTTTCGGTATAGGATTTTTGTGAGGCCAAGAAAATGTATGTTTAAAAAGCACCTAGTACCACGCCTGGTCTATAATATAGTAAGCACTCGATAGAAGTCAGTATCAATATTACTATTGTTGTTATTACTAATTATTACTAAGCAGCATCCTGTGGACTGTGAGTTCTCACTGGAAGAAGGCTTGGCTCTGGAGACAGTTTAAACTTGTTTATCATCCAATTGACACGCGGTCCTCAGCTCCTGCGCTGCCCCAGGCAGGTGCTCCCCTCTGTGAGGCTGCCCCAGGGTGAGTGGGGAGGGAACGCTATACATGGACAGGTTCTTTCCATCCTTCCATGGGGGTGCTCGGGGCTTGCCCGTCGATTTCCCCAGACCATGGGTCCTGTGGGCTCCCTGGGTGCACTCAGGCTGGGGTTGTCCTCCAGATAACCAGATAAGTATTTTCTTTCCATCTTTTTCTTCCTTTCCTTTTCTTTCTTTCTTTCTTTCTTTCTTTCTTTCTTTCTTTCTTTCTTTCTTTCTTTCTTTCTTTCACATTTTATTTACTTATTTATTTTAGGGAGAGGGGAAGGGAGGGAGAAAGAGAGGGAGAGAAACATCGATGTGAGAAAGGAAAAGACATTGATCAGCTGCCCTTTGCATGCACCCCAACTGGAGACTGAACCTGAAACCCAACACATGCTCTGGCCGGGAATTGAACCAACAACCTTTCACTTTTCAGGAAAAGGCCCAACCAACTGAGCCACACTCGTCAGGGCAGATCAGTATTTCTTAAGGCCCACTCTTTACTTTGCTCCATGTCATTGAGTCCTCTGAGGCTGGTATCACTCCCATTTTGCAGGTAGAAATCGGAGGTTCAGAGCTTTTCCCAAGGTCCATATGAAAATGTCAGATATCAGGCGAGTTTGGGTCCAAAGCTTGAGCTCATTGCCACTACACTGCTCTATCCCGCACTCAGGGCCAGCTTCACGAGTGGGGGAGCTTCCGTGCTTAGAAGGGCCCCAAGCTCGGTCTAATGCTCTGCTGTCACCATCTTCAGATTCTTAATGATTTTGAGCACAGGGCCCCGTGTTTTCGTTTTGCACTGGGCCCTGCAGATTATGTCACTGGTGCTGCCCGCCTTCCTTGGGGGACGGGGCGTCTTCCTTGCAAAGAAAACAAACTGAGGTGCCGAGTGGGGGCGTGACTGGCACAAGGTCACGCAGCCAGAGCAGGCCTCCCTCCTGACCACCAGTCCAGGAGGATTCTCTGGAAGCTCTCCTGTGTCCACCCATGCCCTAGAAGGGGGACGTTTTGGGAGGAGTCTCTAGCTGGGGTTTGGGGAGGGTGTTTAAAAAAGCACTTAAAAGACCTGATTTCCTGCCTCCCACTCTGAGACCCATCGAGACTGACATCGTGTTATTTGGAGGGGTGGACGCGGATGCTCAGACACCCGGGCCTGTGCTCCCTGTGGAATTCTGGTTGCGGCAGGCACTTCTGTGTGTCTGTGTGTGCTTGTGTGCACGCCTGTGTGTGCATGTTGTGGGGGTGATGAGAAATGGATTCGAGTTTTAGCTGCTTTCATTCACTTTTTTATTCCACAGATATAGTTCAGATTCGGGGGATACAGCCCCAGAAATACAAACGTCCTTAGGATGCTTACATCTAGTAGGCAAGGCAGATTATAAAACAAATAATTATCCCTGGCAGATGTGGCTCAGTAGATTGGGTGCCAGCCTGTGAACTAAAGGGTCACTGGTTCGATTCCCAGTCAGGGCACATGCCCGGGTTTTGGGCCAGGTGCCCAATGGCGGGTGTGAGAGAGGCAACCACACACTGATGTTTCTTGCCCTCTCTCCCTCCCTTCCCCCTCTCTAAAAGTAAATAAATAAAATCTTAACAAAATAAATAATCACACAAACACAGGTATTTGTTGCCTAGTGCCCAGTTCTTTTTCTTCACAGACTAATTCACAGTTATAAATAATAGGGTTAATGGTGTACCCTTTGGCAAGGTGGGTGGGAACCCCATGCCATCCCAGCAGACACCACAGCCAGCCTCGGCATTTTGGAGGCATTCGGATCGTGGCTGGGAATGAGACTGGTGTTGGTGTTCCAGGTCACTCACCCAGGGATGCCTGAGATTCCACTGGGGGGTTTTTCTCTAGGATTAAGTTTTATTCTTTTTCTGAGACCCTGTTTAAAATCCAAATCCCATCCTGGCTGGTGTAGCTTAGTGGATTGAGCGCGGGCCTGTGAACCAAGAGGTCACGGTTCGATTCCCAGTCAGGGCACATGCCTGGGTTGCAGGCCAGTTCCCAGCAGGGAATGCACAGGAAGCAACCATACATTGATGTTTCTCTCCCTCTCTCCTTCCCTTCCCCTCCGAAGATAAATAAATAAAATCTTTAAAAAAAAAAATCCAAATCCCTGGGAGAAGGGGTGGCAGGTGGTTTCACTAAGTTCAGAACATGGCAGTGCTGTGTCATGAGGCAGGGCTGCCCAAGGGCTCTGGACCCCCAAAGATGACCCTGATGGGTACCACCAGGGGCTCCAGAAGGCCACAAGACAATCTTCTCTGTCACCCTCTGCTGCTGACTCAGCCCAGCACTGCCGGCAGAAAGGAGAGCCAAAGGGAGGTAGGGGAGAGTGAGGCCCACTCAAATTCCAAACTCCACTCCCGAAGCCTCACTCTGCCAGCTGAAAAGGCCAGAGACCCCAGCCCCTTGCACCTGTGGGCCCTGCAGCATCAGACCCCACCTACTGCTCCCGTGGGAACAGTCACGTTTTCCTCAGTGACAGCTCTGTGGTTGCCCGCAGGACTTGACAAGAACTTTCAAGGTCCTTGAAATTTGGCACGCTATTTGGGGGGCAGGGCAGAGGGGAGGCAGAATGTGGAACCCAGCCACCCCAGAGAGGCCCTTGAGTGAGGCGAGGCCAGTTCTCCCTGGAGCACTGTCCCGGGCGTGGCCTGGTTGCCCCGTCCCCTCATACAAGAATCTGCATGCTTTCTCCCTTCCTTGCTTTCTTCCTCTTGGTCCCTCCCTCACCAACCTACCTGGAGGCAGGTAATAAAGCAGGAGGAGGGAGATGGATGGATGGGGAGGGCGGAGAGCCACGTGGTGCCATAAGGCCCAGCTAAAGAGGGCCGTCCTGGGAGTGCCCAGCCTACAGGAGCCAAGGCTCAGAAGGGGGACTGTTAGCTTTGTCGTGAGCAGCAAGGCCTGCAGAAGGACATGCACCGAGGTGTGCCAGGACCAGGCCTCAGGGGCCCGAAGGGGGCAGAGGGCTCTGCCAAGGACTTGGAGGTCGGGAAGGATTTTGGGGTGCTGAGGGAGAACGGCGTCCCTCGCGGCCTGGGTGAGGCAGAGGAGGTGCCGAGCAGTAGAAAGCGCGCACGACCGGTGCGGTCCAAAGCGCGGCGCGTGGCGGCCAATGTGCGGGAGCGCAAGCGCATTCTGGACTACAATGAGGCTTTTAACGCGCTGCGCCGGGCGCTGCGGCACGACCTCGGAGGCAAGAGGCTTTCCAAGATCGCCACGCTGCGCAGGGCCATCCACCGCATCACTGCGCTCTCCCTGGTCCTGCGCGCCAGCCCCGCGCCCCGCTGGCCCTGCGCGCATCTGGAGTGCCACGGTCAGGCGGAGCGCGCCGGGGACGCCGGAGACGCGGGTTCCAGCCCGCAGCCGCCCGCAGGACTCTTTGCACCGCGCTGTGCCTCGTGCTCCCCGCACACGCCTCTGGGACGGCCAGTGACCGAGGCGCAGGGTTTGGCCCAGGCCTCCACTGGGAGTTGGCGCCGGTGTCCAGGGGCACCCTTTGCCTGCCCGCTGGGCCACCCACGGGTGGATTCCGAGCCGAGCTACCAGCATTCCTGACCTGCCCACTGAGCGCACCGGCCAGTGGAGGGAGGAGCCAATGGCAGGATGACTACAGGAAGACTGCAAAACAAAAACCAAAACAAACAAAAACCCAACCGGACTCAGCAAAACCGAATGGGCTGGCGCCTCCTTTTGCCTGTGGGAAGGAGCTCTGAAGCCTGGGACGGCACACCCCACCTCCGCAATCCCAGCCTGGAGTGGCAACTCCGGGAAAGGAGCAGGATCCTGCTGGACTCTTTCTTACATTTGGACTTGATGAGGTCTTCTTCAAAAGTGACTTTTGTATTCACACGCCTCTGAGTCCTCTTGTCCCTCACTGCTTTTTAGGATAAGGGGGGCTTTTGGACAGGGGGACTTGTATGCGGGAGTGTGGGTGGTGCCACATGTGGTCTGATGGGACAGTGTGGGGTCCCCTGCCCCTGCTGATGCCCCAAGTCTGTGATCTGGGAGAGGTGATCAGAAGCAGCCAAATAAAAAGGAAGCTGTCATCTCTGTCTGCTGCCAGCACTCCGGGGCTGGGCCCAGTGGCCCAGGGGGGCAGGCAGGCCTGCGTGGCTTGAGGCCTGGGGGCTCACCCTGCATGCCCAGGTAGGTATGTGGTGGCATTGAGTCAAGACTGCAGGTGTGGCTGAGCGCTCGAGGGGCACTGTGGGAAAGGACATTATAGGAGAGGGGGAGCAAGGCCTGGGAGACGAAGGGTGTGGTCAGCCCCATCTCCAGACCCCTGCACATCTGCCATCGACAGCCAGCCACAGTGAGGGCGGCAATGGAAACAAAGTCTTGGCCAGTCTCAGAGGAGGAAGCTGAAGGTGGGGCTGAGGATTGGGGGTCAGTGAGTCCTGCCTGTACCCCGATTGATGAGTTGGAGCTTCCAGTGAACCAGTGCAGCCAGGGCCACTGTGAGGAGGGGTGGCTGTAGAATCTGGGAAAGATTATGGGGAGGAGGTTCAGGGAAGTACCCCCTTTCTCCCCAGAGATGTCTGAGGAGCTGCTCTCACCCAGGACAAGCGCCCCTGTGCTCACGTCTGACCTCACTCAGGCTGGCCTGGCTGGTGGTGCAGGTCCCGCTTGCTGGGTAAGGGCCTGAGTGTGCCAGGAGGGGGCTGAGAGCTTTCCGGCCTCCTTGGAGAGCAGGGATGTTGCCAGTTGGGAAGAACAGCTATACAGCGCGGAATGGGGAGCCCCACAGGAGCTGGAGAGGTGCCCTAAGCCCTGGAGGAGAGAGAGCAGAGATGAAGGGAGGCTTTGCCTTCCGGCTGGTATATTTGGCATCCTGTCCCCATCTCACAGACCCCCAATTTCACGTGGCAAGTGGCAGTGGCACAGGTCACAGGAAGACTTTGACTCAGGGTCATGAGGGTCATGGGGTCCAGCTAGGAGCGAAGTGTGGGATTCCGGCCCCAGCCCTCCTCACCGAGCCTCCCTGTCACGAAGAGGCAGTGCCGCAGTCTGAGAGCACACAGAAAAACGACAGGCGAGCCTGGGGTCCTCCACAAGCAGCACATGTGACCCGTGGCATCACTTAACCTCTCTGAACCTCTAGTTGCTCACCTCTGTCCCAGATGATTCCACCTCGGGTAGCTGTGAGGATTCTCATTCCTCCGCAAAACAGTTTCTGGCAATTAGAAGGTGTTCCATAAACTGTCACTGTTTATGTATTACTATGCTCTTATGACAGACTAGCCTGGGCCATGTTCCCACCCTGCTTCAGCCTGAGGCTTTTATTCTCTGCTAACATGGTACTATGACCAGCAAGCGCTGTTTTCCTAAATTCCAGGATAGAGAGAGTTGCGGATTCGCTGGTCCTGGGGTGCTTTGGGCACCAGGGTGGCGAGGGTGCCCCCTGCGGGTGGAAAAGCAAGTGTACAGCAGAAGTGGAAGGTCTGCTGGGGGCTGTGAAAGTACCCTTGAAGTACAGTTGACCCTTGACAAATACAGGAGGGTTAAGGACGCAGACCAAACACACAATCAGAAGCCTGCCTGTAATTTAAATCAGTCTTCCACATATGTGGATTTCCAGCTGCAGACTGAAAACAGTTCAACTTCGAACATCACAGGTTTCAACTCTGTAGATTTGCCCAAACACAAAATTGAAAAAATCCTCATGTCTGAGAAGGTGCGCAGTTCAAACCCCACCCAGTTTTCCAAGGGTATTTCTCAGGCTCCTCACTTACCAGCAGAGTAATCTTGGCAAATTGCCTCATGACGTTGAGCCTTGATGTTCCCATCTGTGTAATGGACTTACATAATTCGTACTTACATCTTAGGCTGTGGGGCAGACTAAATGGATAGTGCATTTAAAGCACTTAGCATAGTGCCTGGCCCAGGCAAGCACTCACTAACTGGAAGCTATTAAGACATATTCTATTCGCAAGGTTGTTCAAGCAGAGAACGCATAGGAAGGTATCTTATAAAAAGTCCACGACGTATTACTCACTGTCATTGTTTTATCAGGGCCATGGGTTTGAGTGCACACACCTGTGTATCTGCCTGCTGACAAGTGTTTGCCTGACGTTCTGAGGGCTTTTGACAGCACACATCACGTTCCTGCTTACACAGATGTGTGCACGTGTGAGTAGTTGTGTGCATATGCGTATGTATTGATCTAACGAGCTCCCCCTGGTGCTTTAGGGGGTCCTAGGCCAGAATACCCTTTACAGGCCTTGTGGAACCTTTGCTTGATTGTTTACCTGCTCCCAAGACCATGTCCATCCTCCAAGCCAACCTACTTGCTGTGGAGAGAAGATAAATCTGTGACTGTTGAAGAAATGGAAGTTATCAACCAAGATAGGTTCGTCCAAATATAGAGAAAAACAGTTAGTACCAGGAGAGGTATTAATTGAGTATAAGATGGAAAGTACTGGAAAGAGAAAACATACGTAAGACAGAGCTGCTAAACTTACAGCCGAAAGAGACGAATGACAGATGTGCGTAAAGACAGAAACTGTATCTGTGGAGTTAGTGCCAACAGCCCACTCAAATAGTGTTCAGAGGGGAGAGTTGACTTTTAAAGGGCAGAGAGTAATAAAACTCGTAGCACGTTCGCCCTTGCCGGTGGCTCAGATGGTTGGAGCATCGTCCCATACACCAAAAGGCTGTGGGTTCAGTTCCTGGTCAGGGCACACACCTAGGCTGCAGGTTGATTCCTGGTCGGGTGTGTTCGGAAGGCGACTGATCGATGTTTCTCTCTCTCTCTCTCCCTCCTTCTTTCCCTCTCTCTGTAAAACCAATAAACATATGCTAGGGTGAGGATTACAAAAAAAACTATAGCACTTTCAGCAAGTTTACAGCTCACAAAGCACTCTCGTGCACTCTGTGTCTTGGAGGCCTGTGCCCTCCACGCCGTGGCCTCCACGCCGTGGCCTCCAGCTCGCTGCCTCCGTCTCAGCAGACAGGACATCACCTCTCTAGCAACGGATGGAACATGCCAGCGCGAGTCACTAACAATTGTGACAGCCCGTGTCGTTGGGCATGTGGAGGAAAGGGCACATGTACGGATTTCTGGTTGTGCTGGGTATCTGTTCCTTTTTTGGTAAAGAAAACCTTGGCAAAACAAAAATAAAAGTACTGCAAGGAATAATCCAAAAGGAAAACAAACCTGCAAAAAGGCAGTCCCAGCAGCACTGTACGTAATTGTGAAGGGTGTAAAACAACACAGATGCCCAACCAGAGGGGCCGGGAAAGCTCGCTCTGCCAGAGTGACAGCCACGGTGAGGTAGGGAGCAGGTCAGACAATGTGCGTGCCCACTGACTGGAGCTGCAGACGAACACGTAGTCACAGCAGGGAGGTAAAAGGGGTTAATATCCATCAGGTTTTTCGTAATTGTTTTTAAAAGGTGAAAGATTTGTCTCCTTAGGGAACCTCCCAAAGAGAAACAGGGAAATGTTTTGATCAAGGACAGTAAGAACAAAGGATCTCAAGTAGCTTCCCTTAGAGGGACCCCACCTTATAGGTGTGAAACTGGGGTGCTTGCATTGGAAGCATGATCACATGGAGTTTGTTTTTTAAAAGATTTTATTTACTTTTAGGGAGGGGAAAGGAGGGAGGAAGAGAGGGAGAGAAACATCAATGTGTGGTTGCCTCTTGTGCACCCCCTACTGGGGGCCTGGCCCACAGCGCAGGCATGTGCCCTGACTGGGAATGGAACCGGCGGCCCTTTGGTTCTCAGCCCGCACTCAGTCCACTGAGGCACACCAGCCAGGGCTGATCACACGGAGTTTTCCTCACACTTGGTGTGTGCGTGTGTGTTTGTACAGATATGACTACCCCAGGAGCAGGGTGAGCCGGGCCCAGGAAGGCCTCAGTGAGAAGAGGAATTTGCTTCCTCCCCCCACCCTGTCAGCCCTGTGGGATTCCTGACCCCAGGGAGCCAAGGGTAGGAAGGGCTGCGGGGCACAGACCAGAGGGGCTGCATTCCCTCTTCCCGGTTGATTAGGCTCCAACTTCCTTCTTCTCTGAGGTCTGCCCCATGTCCACCCCACTGCCTGAAGGATGCCCTCCAGTGTGCAGGTCCACTGTCCCCTCCACTGCGCACACCTTGGCGTCCTTTGTGCTCAGGGCGGCTGAGGCTGGGGTGGGCAGGGCTGGCATGAGTGTTGGTGCAGACTCACCTTGGGTGCTTGGTTGGAGTTTTCACCTTCCTCCAGTTCACCCTGCTGCCCTTAACTATGAGCCGGGCACTGGGCTAGGGAGCTGGGTGCACGCCTGCTCCTCTGTGACCTCATAACCCACCAGGGAAGAGGGACAGAGAAGGGAATGAGGTTCTTCAGTTGCCTGTGCCCATACTAGGAAGCAGCCAGCTGCGGACCAGAAGGCAGCCACCCATCTGTCTGGCTGGGCAGGGGAGGCAGGCGGGCCAGGTGCAGGTGGGGTCGGAGGAGCTCAATGCTCCCTTCTCAAGGCTGCAGCTGACCCTGCAGCTCTGCAGAAAATGGGCCCAGGGTCCCCAGATCCTCGTGTTAAAAAGTCTAAAATGCCTGTTTTTTTTTGTGAAATAGATTTAAAAAACCCCACAATACTTGTTGAATCAATATTGTGTGAGCCAAACCCACTTTATATAATGAATATGGCCTGTGGGCCTCCACTTAAGACTTCATTTGGGATTTGAGGGAGTGGGAGGCCGAAGCAGGACCCAGCCACAGGAGCAGTTGGCCCTGGAGCCCAAACCAGATACTGCCTCTCCCTGCCTCTCCCTGCCTCTCCCTGCCTCTCCCTGCCTCTCCCTCACGTCCCTCTCATCCTGGTTTTTGCTCCACCTGTGAGCATGTCCTGCACCATGCGGCCACTAGATGGCACCAGGAGCCCAGCATCTCACAGAAAGGGCGAACCTGAGTGCCCATGTCCAGGAACACCAGCCCACCCAGCCATGGGCCGCCCTGGGGACTTCTTGGCTTTTTCTTTCCTCTTTGAGTTTTTGTGAAGTCCTAAAGTCCCCTTTGTGTCAGGTTGGTTCTGTCCTCGAGGTCGGCATTGCCCAATAGAAATATATATAACACAAACCGCCTTTTTGATTTTTTTAGTAGGTACGTTAAAAAAGGTAAAAAGACACAGGCGACATCATTTTAATAATGTTTTATTTAGCTCAGTATATCCAAAATATCATGTCAAAACAATGTACAAAGTATTAGTGAAATATTTTACATTCTGTTTTTTTGTACTAAGTGTTTGAAATTCTGCTTGTTTTATGCTCACAGCACGAATCAAACAGGACTAGCCACATTGCGAGTGCTGAAGCCATTTGTCTGGAGGATGCAGAGCAGGCTGGACAGTGGTAGGCCTGTGGAGGGCTCGAGTCCGGCCACCCGAGGGGTAGCTGCCAGGCTGTCACATAGAATTCTGTCCAAGCTGGATGCTGACTGGAGTCTCGGGGTCTCAGGGACCCACCCTGCCACCCTCTGCAGGAAGTCTCATGTTCAAAAAAGTGGTAGCACATTTCCGGGAGTCCTGGGCAAGTGAGGGAGCTCGGCTCGCCCCTCCCCCACCCATTTCAAGGCCGCCCCTGGAGTGGGTGAGGGTCTTTCTGAGGAAGCCCCTCCACACCCCATGCAGGGCAGGCAGCCTCCGTCTCACTGCCCTGGAGGTCTGCAGTTTGCAAGTAACAGTGGATTTCCTTTAATGAGCAACAGTTCTTAATTTAATGTAGTCATATTCATTGAGCCTGAACGTTTGTCCCAAACTACTTTTGAAACTGATTTGCCTCCAGGAGTCCTTTTAGCCCCCCTGGCACGGGGCTCCTCCCTGCTCTCCTCGCCTCCCTCTGTGGCCGGGTCCTCACACTCTCTGGCGCCACACTCCCTCCTGCACCCACGACGCCCCTGCTGGAAGCAGCATTTGGAAGCCAGCTAGAGACACGACCCAAAGCCATTCCTCTCTGCTAAACCGGTTCGTTTTGCTTCAAACTAGCCCCCGAACCAGATCTGACCAGAGATTGGTGTCTGGTGAGGATGCAGTTTGAGGTGGGCGTCTCTTTCCACGTCCAGGCCTTGGTCCTCTAATCTGTGATCCAAATGGATTTGAACTGCGACCCCTCTGAGGCCCCTTCCATCTCTAACTTCCCACCTCCTCTCGTGCACCCCAGGGCCTGAAACTCTGAGCTATCCCCTTCTCTAAACCACACACACACAGATACACAGATGCACACCTTGGTGGTTCCAGGTCACTCTTTTGGGGACACAGGAAGAGAAGCAGGGGATAAAGAAAAGGAGGCAGAAATGGAGGGAAGAGACATAAGGGAACAAAGACACCAAGAATCAGAGCGGACAGGCAGCCCGGACCAAGGCCCTTTAGAGTCAGCATTCGCCCCCAGAGGCCCCTAATAGGAGGGCTTTTGCCTACTCTTCGGCACCACAGAAAAGTTCTGATGGGCATGAGACGGGGCCAACACTCCCCCCAACACCTCTCTGCCCCTCACCTTGGTGAGCAGCTCAGAAACCCACTCAGAGGGCCCTATGGGTCCTGGCAAGATCCTGCAGGGGCCTCACTAGCGCTCGATCTCCCCTTGGCCCCCAGAGCCTGGTCTCCATGCCTCCAGGAGCTGGAGATCACAGTCGGGGTTCAGGGCCCCGTGTTTCCCTACAGATAGGAGGAAGCAGCGGCCTGCTCCGGTGGAGGAAAAGCGGAGGGCTCAGTTTCCCAGGACAGTTGAAGACACCCCCTCTTGAGACCCACTTTGTCTTTTTGCCTATCCTGAGCCCCCAGCCCAGAGGAGCAGGTCTTGTGGCTGCCATGGAAAGCGGAGGCCAGCCTGAGTCCCTCTGGGCTGGGCCAGGCTGGGCAGAGCAGGGCTGGGCTGGGGCAGAGGCGGAACGCTGCTGGGCCGTTCTCTGGGGAGAGGGGAATTGAAAAGGGAAAGCATCTCTGAGGAAGGCAGAGAGGGAGGGAGGCCTTGCGGCGTGTACACACACACACACACACACACACACACACACACACACACAGAGCCATCCTGACTTAGCCTAAGCCTCAGTCTGGAGAGGAGCATATTCTCTCAGCTCCTGAAGCTGCTTTCTGTTGCTTCCCCGCCCATCCGTGCTGTCAGCAGCACCAGCAAAGTTGACCTCGAACTTGAATGGAACTGAAATCTCCAGCTCCCAGGAACTCTGCTGGGCAGCAGGCGGGATCCAGACTCTGAACTCTGCTGGCCTGGAGAAGCCGACCCTCCCGATCTACAGCTGGCTCTTGCTCCCTGGGGACACTTCTGCCTCTGACCTGTAGGCCCCCAGGCTGGGCTGAGGAATGGTGCGCTGAGGTCCCTCTGGAACCCCCTTGTCACAGCCTGGAACCGAGGCAGCCCAAGGCCCAAGCCGACATGGCCAACCCCGTGCAGCCTCAGTTTCCCTTGGTGCGGGAACCCGGCACCTCGTCAACCCCGGACCTGCCCGAGATGGAGATGCTTCTCACCAAGGTGGGGGACAAGGATGACAAGCCCCCGAAGCTGTCCAAGTCCCTGTCAGGGGCTCTGGACCTGGAGCAGAATGGCCATGGCCTGCCCTTTAAGGCAGCACCCGGGGGGCGCCAGGAGGCTTCACTCTCCCGGTCGCCCTCTCGTGCCAGCTCCAGACGAGCGTCCTCCGTTGCCACCATCTCCTATGCCCAGGACCAAGAAGTCCCCAGAGATTACCTTATCCTGGCCATCGCCTCCTGCTTCTGCCCCGTCTGGCCCCTCAACCTCATCCCCCTCATCTTTTCTATCATGGTAAGCGCCGCTGCTTGCTCCAGGGCAGGGGCTGGGCCCAGGGGTGGTGGGCACGGTCCCTGGTGCCTGGTGTGGGTGTAGGGAAAAGAGAGCAGGGCGCTAGGGGCTGGGGGGCGAGACTCCCTTTCTCGGCTGGCCTACTGCTCCCCCTGGGAGAAGGGCCCAGGGGTCAGGAGAGCTGTTGTTTGCTGTCCTCTTTCATCTCTTGACTCTTTGACTTTGCACACAGCCCTGCTGGGTAGGGGGCCCCAGGGAGCCCCCTGGGGCTAAATTCCAAATTACAGAAAGATAGCAATGTGTGTGTGGGGGGCTTGTCTTTGGTGGTGGGGTGGCAGAGGGTTCTCCTGAGGAGTCATTCCTGAGCAGAGCCGTATTACCAGCAGAGTTGCAGCTGCCATGGAGTCCCAGGGCCCACATTCTCAGGAGGGGAGCCAGCCTCCCCACAGTGCCCCCTGCACCTCACCCCGGGCCCCCTGGCTGCTCTTGGACCCTTTACCAGCTCTGGTTTCCAAAGGCAGAGGTGGCTTCCCTGCCACGCACTGGGGACCCGCGGGCCTGGCTCCCCAGTCCGCTCCCCAGGGGATGGTGCTTGCCGGGGGCCCTCTGGGCCGTGGTGGCTGTACTGATCTCACATCTGTCCTCAGGGCAGGGGAGGGCTGAGCCCCTGGTGGAAAATGTGGCAGAGGGTCGGCTGGACTTGCCAAGGAGGGCACGTGGGCCCATCTCTGCTCCTCACACACTTGTGCTGTAGGGTTTTGAGTCCATTGCCTCAGACTGTCCCCAAACCAAGACATTTGGGTAGAACTCCTTGCAGAGGAGCCACAGAAAATGTCAGCAGATGTGACTTTTGAGGTCTAGGAAGAAGAGAGAGAGAAAGACGGGGCAGGCAGTGACTTCTAGATTGAAGTTAGGAGCCGGGGACAGTGAACGGCTAGTCCTGGGCTGGCCGAGGCCAGAGGACTGGGTGGGGAGAGACCGTCTGCTTCCCTCTGCGGTGACGCCACTGCTGAGTCATCTATCACCAAGCCCCTTGGAGCTGTGGTCACTCTTGCTGCTCCCGGCTGTCCCCTTAGGAAGTCCCTATTTCCTCCCACTTCCGTGTCTACCCCACTGATGCCCAGTCCCCAGATGGGGACACCTTCCCCAGCCCCCACCAACCCCAGCACCACCTGCCAGGATGACAGGGCACACTGGCAGCGTTCCTAAGTCAGAGGGACTTGGCATGGGCACCAGAGCCAGGGCTGGGCAGGGCCCAGGGTGGGGTCTTTGAGGAGCTTCCCGTGTGCTGGCTGCACTCCGGGACAGCTGGGGGCAGGGCCAAGCCCCAGGTGCAGCCCGCGCTCTGGGCGGGGCCGCCTCTCGGTTACGAGGAGAAGCCCAGGAGGGGAGGCAGCTTTGGGGAGGAAAGCCACACAAGGGCCCAGGAGAACACAGTTGCTAGAACCTGTCCCCTGGTGGGGGTGGCAGGGTACAGGCGGGCAGGTAGAGCTGCCTTTGCCAAAGGAAACCCGAGCCCCAGACTGTGAAACCAGTGAGCCCACTCTCGAATTTCTATGTCCTCCTCAAGTTCTTGAGTCAGGTGTGATTGTCACCGGGTCAGGGGCAGGGAACAGGGTGCTAAACCAGACAACATCACCAATTCCCCGGGGGCTCCAGTCCAGCGGGGAGACACTTGTAAACAGAGCCTTACAACACATTGTGAGAAGTATTCACGCTAGACAAGACCACAAGGTATTGTGTCGCCTTGGGAAGTGACTCCAACCTCTCTTCTCAACATTCCCATCTGCAAATGGGCTGCCACCATAGCACCTACCTGTGGGGCCGTGCGAGGGCGAGGTGAGGCGGGCCCTAGAGAGTGCTTCAGAGCAGCACCCGGCACGCGGGCAGCCGCCACACAGAAACGGCGATTCCGCCGCAGCTGCCCATCTCCCTGGCGAGGGCTGGAAAGCATCACAGGTTTGCTGTGGGTATTTTTTAGAGCTTTGAAATATAATTCACATAGCACGCAATTCACCTACCTAAAGCACACGATTCAATGACTTTTAGTACATTCACAGTTAAGTGCAACCATGGCCACACCCCATGTTAGCACATTTTTCTCACCTCCGAAAGAAACTGTACCTTTTCTCTGTCACCACCCCACCTCCCTCCTCTTCCTCCGTCCCTCCCAAACCTGAGCGACCACTGACCTTTCTGTCTGTCTGGATTGGCCTCTTCTGGAGGTTTTATATAAATGGAATCAGACAGCATGTGGTCCCTCGGCGACTGGCTTGGTTCATGCTTGGCATAGCGTTTTGAAGCTCTGTAGGGTTTGGGGTTAGAGAACGGTGTGGTCAGATTTCCATCTTGGAGGATCGGTCCTACGTAGGGTGAAAGGAGGGACCAACAGGGCCTTCTGAGCCTGGCATTCGGGAGAGGGCACCTGTGCGGGAGCGCAGGTGAGAGTGACAAAGCCGGGACCATGGTGGGGGCAGGGAAACCTCACAGTGGTACCACGGACCTGTCTTTCTGTCAACCGTTCACTTGAACGGCGAGTCACTTGTTTGGAGGGAACTAAGTTGTGCGGGATAATCAGGACCCCGTGAACGAATGTGTCTTTTGCGCAGCAGGCACCACGTTAGGCATTTGGGAAGTGGCCAGGTAAGAGGAGGCCTATTTGTCATGAGAAGGATGCGGGAGTGTGGGGGTGCAGGGAGATGGGCAGGGACCTGCTCTGGAAACTTGACTTTCATCCTAGTGCTCTCAGGAGCCGCTAAAAAATTCAGGCAGAGGTGTGATGTGGTCAGATCATATTTTAAAACCAATACCCAACAGCATTGTGGGAAATGAACGAGAGCGGGCAGGATGGGGACCAGGGAGACCCCGAAGGAGGCTCTTGAGACTGCCCAGGCAGCGAAGGCCCGAGCCCAGCAGTGGGCCCAGAAAAGCAGGCACCGGGGAGGGAATTGCTAAGGAGGCGAGAGCAGTGATTGCTTTTGGCTCCGGAGATTCACGCCCAAAACAGTGGAACTGCCTTAGAGGAAGCTCCGCGGCACACAGCATTTGAGGGGTGGGCAGAGGGGAGTGGACAGAAAAGGTTTTTGTAAAGAAGATTCCAGGAGGTGGGAGGAAAACTGGAAAAGGAAGGGAGACACCCAGGTAGGAGCGAGTTTGAAGAAAGAGGGAGTAGTCAAACGTTGCAGAGAGCTCAGGTTCCATAAGGATGGGAATGTCCCTTGGCTTGGCCAATCACAGACCCCTGGGGACCCTGGGACCCTAGTGACAGAGAAGCTTAGGCAGAAGTGATTGACAAGGTGAGTTCCCTGAAGAGCAGAGAGATGGGACTCAGAAGAAGGACTTCCTTCCCAGGAGCTTGGAGAGGCCATGAGGGCAGAAGAACTCAAAGAAAAGGAAGTTGGTTCACGCTGTATGGGACCCATGCCACCAGGGACAGGGAGGGCAAGGTGGTTTGCTGAGAGATAAGGGCCTGATGGCAGAGGAGAGGAGCAGTGACTAGAAATAATGGCCCGAGGGCTCTGCTGAGGCTGGAGACCGTGGGTCGGAATTGTCATCAGCCTGCGCGGTGGTGTGGCTTTTGTCCAGCTGCAGACGTGGAGTCACTGATGTGACACTGGGCCCACCCAAACCTGTGGATGGCAGAATTGCCACCAGGGCAGGACCAGTGGCACAGAAGGTGCGAGCTGGGGTGGCAGAGATGCCGCACCCAGGATCAGGCAGGACTGGGAGAGAGGAGGCCAGGAAGATGGCTACAGCCTTGGCAGAGACGGAGGCCGGTCACGGGCTGGGGCTCAGAGAGGTCAAGGGCAGGTGCTATGAAAGAGCAAGGGTGAGAGAGAGACTGTGGGCTTGAGATTTCAGAGGAGGAGCCAAGGCAAGTGTGGAGTAGAGTTGTGGAAATGAATTTCTAAAGGGAACTGCCAGGAGCCAGAGACAAGGAACCTGAGGAAGCCCAGGAATGGGGGAATATTACCAACACCATGTGCTTGCTAAATGTTAGGCACTGGTCCCAATACTTTATATATATTATCTCATTTCGGTCGGACTGTAATCCTGTGAGGTCTAGGTGTTGTTACTACTCTCAATGTGCAGGTGAGAAAACTGAAGTACGGACGAGTGAAATATTCTGCTCGTCAGTGATTGGGAGCCCAGGACGGGGTGCCTGGAGGCCAGGCTCTTGCTCCTACCCACTCCACAGCCTGCCTATTGGGTGTGCCCACAGCTGTCTTCCCTCTTCTGGGAGCCGGTCAAGTTCATAGGAAACTCCCATTTCCCAGGGAGGGAGGGGGTCAGTTATTCACCTAGGGCTGAAACCCTCAGGCCCACCCAAACAGCGTTAGGGTGAAGGAGGGCCGGAGAGTGTGGGAAGGCTCCCGCGCTGGTGTCTCGGGTCCTGGGACAGACTTCAGAACTCGTCTGAGGTCCTCCCACAGGCCACCAGGTGAAGGGCCAAACCTTTGATCTGGGCTGGAAGGAGAACCCCAGCCCCGGCAGCTTTTCTACAGCTTACTGTCTGCAGAGCATGTCCTGACATGTGGCTCACAGAGTCTGGCTAAATGTCCCCACTTAACAGACGAGGCACCTGAGGTGCACAGAACAGTATGCTGCCCACGGGCACACGGCTGGGGAGAGCCACATCAGCTGCAAGCTGAACCCAGTGTTCTCTCCGTGGTCCCACCCTGCATCTCCCTCTGGGGATGAGGGTGGCGTGCCCCTCCCAGGGGAGCCAAACCTCGTGCAGGGCGGGAGGAATTTCCCTTGCTTCCCTGTTTCCCTGCCCCTCCCCCCACTGTTCTCCCTGCCCCCAAATCCATCAGAGGAGGATGAATGGACCAGCAGCATCCTTCCCACGGTGGCTTCCTACCCACTGCACAGCCGTTGACAATGGCCTGCTGGCCTGGTGGCTCAGGGGCTGTATCTGAGGAGTTGTCCAGACTTAGCTGTGCTCAGAACCGGGCCTCCCGTGAGCCTCCTGTGGTGGCCAGGGCAAGGCTGGCTTCATCCATTTTACTTCTGGGTCAGGCTGAGAATGGCCCCCTGTTCCTCAATGCCGGCAAGGTCTCCCGTCCACGAGGGCAGCCGGGCCCCAGGGAGCCAGCCTTGGCTTGACAATAGTGATAAAACACGCATCGGACCTGGGTGAGCGTCTCAGTTCTGTCCCTTCTAAGCCACACGACCATGTCCAAATCACTCAGCCTCCTTCCTTAGCCTCAGTTTCCTCATCTATAAAATAGGTGCCATTAAACCATCTCCCTCAGGGTTCTTGGGAGGATTAGATGAGTTAATGTGCTCGGTGAAGCACCAAGCGCTGAGCACGCACACAGTAAGCGGAAGTGGTTGCCGTTCTTACCGACACTGAATGAAACCGCAGTGTCGGGGAAAGGGCAGATCCCCAGGGGACAGGCAATTCTGACTCTACCCAGTTTGGGGACAGTGAAGTCTCACCCTCATTGTACCACCCAGGGCGGGTGGGCGGCCCTGTCTGCGGCTTGGTGCACGCCTCTGAGCAGCCCCTTCTCCGGAGGTGGTTCCTGTCACATGCGGGAGCGTTGCAGAGGTCCAGAGTGGCTTCAGCACACCTTTTCTTGGACAGTTTAAATGACCTCACTATTTAACTGGCATGTTGCAGGCTCACTGCCATTCATGTATGTATTCATCAGTTCACTCGACAAGAGTGCGGAGTCCAAGCCAGGCCTGACAGTCAGCTGGCCAGCGGGCTTAAAATACTGACCAGCTTTCGAATCAGTTGGTAACTGGCTGCCATCTCAGGGGCCTAAGCATTTCCAGTTCCTCCCATCCACCATTGCAGCTGCCCTGACTCCTCCCCGGGACTCCCCACCATTGTTCCCCACTCTTCAGCAACTGGAAGGTTAACCTCTAGTCAGGGCATTCCGGAAGCAACTGCGGTGTTGCAGAGAGAGGTTGTGAGGGGGGCGTGGAGAATCACCTCCCCGTGGCCACCCTCCTCTGCTGGTTTCAGCCTGGGCAGCTCTCCCCAGCACCGCCTCCCCACCCCTGCCACCGCCCCCCACTGGCTCTCAGACTTCGCCAGTGTCTTTCCTCCCTCCTCTGTGAGCCTGAATCCAGCTCTCCTGCACTGTTCCCACAGCCGCTGCAGTCACAGTGGTCTGTTAATCACAGACATTACAATCATCGCTGCAACTGTTCTGTGCCTTACACTTAAGACATTTGGTACAAGGAGATGATGCCACTTAAGTGGGGAGGAGAGAGCAGCTGGCTCTTACTCATAAAAAGAAAAGAAGGTGCCCTGGCTGGGTAGCTCGATTGGTTAGAGCATCGTCCCCACACGCCAAGGTTGCAGGTTCAAGCCTCGGTGAGGGCACATGTAAGAATCAACCGATGAATGCATAAATGAGGAGAACGACAAATCCATGTTTCCCTCTCTCTAATCAATAATAAAATTTTTTTTAAAAAAGAAATGAAGGGTCTTCTTCCATCCCTGCAGTTAAGGGATGGACCTTTCATTTGGTAATTAATGGGGTGGGGGGCGGGGTGGGGGGAGCCCAGGGAGGGGTGGATTCAGATATGAGCGCCAGCCAGTGGTGAGAAACTTGTACACCTAAAAGTAGGGTTCTGCTCTGAAAGGCAGTCGTTTCCCCTCCGTGTCACAGATCAGAAAACCAAGACTTGCAGCACAGTGGAGAGGTTCACACTGCAGTGTGGACACAACAGAGCAGCCGAGGTCGGCCTGCCCTGCCCAGCCTGACTGGGAAGCAAGGCCTGGAGGCTCCGTGGGCAGGGAAGGGACCGGGGTCTGTGTGACACGCACAGTCCTCCTGGGTCCTCCCCTCTCCGTTTCTCCTCCCCAAGCAGCCACAAGTGCCCCTCGTTGGTAGGCCCTGAATGACGCTGTGCTCACAGGCGTTTCTCTGGAAGGTGGGGGCAAGACTCTTCTCAGACCCTGCTCCCCTCCCCCAGCCCACCAGGCTTACAGCTGAGAACCAGTCCCTTGGTCACAACTCAAGGTAGCCCCAGAGTCTTTAGAGCCCAACTTCCTAGAAATCCCTGAAGCCTTTCCGTTATGTTGCCTTCTCTTCCCCCAGTGTGGCCTTGGTGCTGAAGTCCTGAGTCTAGTGACCTGGGCTGGCCACGCGGAGAGCTGGAGGTGGCGCGGGTCAGGAGGCAGGGCCAAGCCCCGGATGCCAGATGTCTTTCCTGTGGGACTTACTACCTATTCCTTTCACTAACCCCTGTTACTTTTGAGCCTTCCACTGGCTGGTTCAATGGTTAGAAAACAGACTCTCCTCTCATTCTTTCTGCTTTTATTCTTTACTTCCTCAACAATGCCTGGATACCTACTAGGGTACTGGGGTTGAGGATGCATGATCCCTGCCTTCGAGGAGCTTACAGTCTGAAGAAAAAGACTGACATAGCTACCAGGTGATAAGAGAGAAAAAGGGAATGGGGCGAGATGCTGTGGGAGCCCCAAGGAGGGCCGATTGCTTGTCTGTGGGAGCCAAGGAAAGTTTCACTCCGAGTGGCTCTTGAAGGACGAGGAGGAGCCGTTGAGGGGCGATATGGTAATGAGAAAAAGCATCCCAGTGGAAACAGTACGTGCAGAGGCACAGGGGCATAAAAATGTGACCCTTTTACGGGATCATGTGACCAGGCTTGCATTTCAAAGACCTCACCTTGGCTGTTAAGAGAAGGTTGGATGGGGCGAAGGAGGAGCTGAGAGACCAGTGAGCAGGAGGCTGATGCAGTCTCCAGGTGAAATATGCACAGGGGGTGGGCTAGGGCAGCGGGGTGGGACCACAGAGGTATGGACAGAGCTGAGGCACATTAGAAAGGTCAGGAATTCTTACGATTGTATTTGAGGGGGGAGAGCCAGAGGGGGAGGCCAGGAGGGGCGATGCCAGGAGGGGCGATGCCAGGATTCTCTCCCAGAAATGGGAGCTGAGGCAGCAGCTCAGCAATGAGGCTTTGCTATTCACGGAGCACCTGCCAGAGCAGGAGCCTGGCGGAGGCTGGGCATCGAGCATGAGGATGGAAAAAGGACTGTGCTCCGCTGGGGACGCAGATACACGAGGGTCTTCCCCTGTCCTCCCATCCCACCGCCATCAAGAGGAGGAAAGACAGAGAAAAGGGAGGAGAGGCAGGTTCCTGGACACAGTCAGCCTGTGATTAGCTCATCTGTAAATGGCCTGATAACAACCCCTAACTCATAGGGGGAAGAAAAGTTCTAGTGGATGGCAAGCATTTAACATAGTTCCTAACACAAGGTACATTTTCAAATAATGTTAGGGATAATTAGTTTTCCTGTGAAGGTGAAGGAATCTTGGTGGGCTGCACAGAGGAGGTGTCATTGGAGCAACCCCTTGAAGGATGGAGAGGTGGACAAGCGGTATTGTGGGAGCAAGCATGAAGGCCGGAGGAACAGCACAAGCAAAGGCACGTGGAAGTTGGCGCTCATACCCTGGGTGCTTCAGACTGGCTGGGCCCAGAGGTTGTGGAAGAGAATAGGAGAGGATAAAATCAGGAAATGCAAAGCTAACCTGAGTTTGGTCTGTGATCTTTGGACAGTGGGCGGCCATGGAAGATACTTCGAGGGAGTGATTAACTCAGTCACCATCATCTTGCCAATCTTTTGCATCAGCTCCTGAATTCCAACCTCCTCTCTGATCCCATAAGGCCTTTCAGAAACCATTCTTCTGCCTTAGCCTCGCATCTTCACTGGCTCCCACTGCTCCTCGGGCAATAACCAACCTCCTCCCTGCGCGGGCAGAGCCCTGGGTGGCCTGCTCCACCCTCCTCTTGCTCACTCTCAGCTCCATCCACACCAGCCTCTGTCTAGTCCCTCCTGCTTCCTTCAGACATGGCGTGTTGCACAGCTACATGCTTGCCACGCAGGGTCTCCCTCAGGGCCTTTGCACATGCTTTTCTCTCCGCCTGCAGTACTCTTCTTCCTTTTGAAAAAGGTCTATTTAAGCCTTACTCAGCCTTCAGTCCTGGCTGGTGTGGCTCAGAGGATTGAGTGCCAGCCTGAGAACCAAAGGGTCGCTGGTTCCATTCCCAGTCAGGGCACATGCCTTGGCTGGGGGCCAGGTCCTCAGTAGGAGGTGTGCAAGAGGCAACCACACATTGATGTTTCTTTTCCTCTTTCTCCCTCCCTCTCCCTCTCTAAAAATAAATAAAATCTTTTTTAAAAAGTCTTACTCAGCCTTCACATCTTAGTCTAAATGTCCTTCCTCCAGAAAGTCTTCTTGGGTTTCCCCCTTTTATAAGGTCTCATAGTACGAGGTACCTCTTTTTGTATCACTCCCCACAGTTGCAAATTTACCTCTGTTTGTGTGGTCACAGTGGAGGCCAGTCTCCCCACCAGGCCAGAGTCTCTGTGGGCTAGGGCCTGGAAATCCCTCGCACCCTGCTGCATCCAGAGGCCTAGCCCAGGGCCTGGTGTAACTGTCTGTGGAGTGAAATTGTGGCTCGGGGGATAGAATGGAGAAGAAGAGAGCTTGGGGCAGGGGCATCTTCAGGAGGCAATTGTCATGGCTTGCGTGAGAGGTGGCACCTGGAACTAGGGCAGGTGCAAAGGACCTAGAGAGGGGAGTCATGATGAAATTGATCAAGAACGGAAACTGAGTAGTGGGGTGGGGTGGGAGAGGACTTGTGAGGAAGCGAGAGGACTCCAGGCTGTTGATAATAACTGGGGCTTGGGCAAGTGCCAGGCCAGGAGCAGACCTGGGAAGTCGGAAGCTATGGTTTGGGACACGGCGAGTTTGGGTGGCCCCGAGACAGGAGAGTGGGGCTGGCCTGGAAGGAGCTTGAAACAGGGAACCGCGGGCTGAGGGTGGGAGTGGGGTTGGTCAGAATTCTGAGGGGTGAAGGGGACGGAACTCTGGGGAGGGGGCGCCCACGTGAAGAGCACAGAGGGGCAGGGTGGCCTCTCTGAACTTCAGCTGCTTCAAAACTGGGCAACACTGACACCGGTCACACTGGGTCACTCCTTGCTCTCCTGTGCACTTTATCTTAGACACCTTCACAACAGGTAAAGCAGTAAAAAAAAGTGGGCAACACTGCCAACCTCAGGATGGCTTGAGGCTAAAAGATAATTTTGGTACGGTCCTGGGCAAGCTGCCTGGTACAAAATGAGGGCACAATAAGTCATCATTGCCATTGTCGTTGTCGTCATCATCATCAGGTACTTGACTACATTTCCATTCTGAACCCAGGGGTCTCAAATGATCAGAAAATAGATGAGCTGAGGCAATCGCACCTCTCACGGGCTCATGCCTGCACCTGCTCTAGCAGTCCAGGAAACGCCGGGAGCGCCAGAACTCGAGGTCACAGGCCAGCCCTTCCCAGCAAGTTGATGAGTGCACCACCCCTGGCAGGGGCACAGGGCCACCATGGGGTTGCCTGGGACACACCGCCTCTGAGGACGCCCTCTGTCCTTCGGCGCCTCACCGCCCCCTCACCCCCTGGTTTCACCACACTGCTCCACACTTCACCACACTTCACTCACGCTTTCACCACACTTCACTCACTAAGGAGTGAAGTGTCAAGTGGGGCCCCTGTGAAGCCATGGCGGCTCCCCTCCCCCAAGGCCCAGCCTTCCTGGTTCAAAACCAAGACAGAGCTGCCTTTCTGGTGTGATCTGGGAGGGGGCTTGGCTGAGCAGGGGATGTGGTTCCTGGGCAGGGAGGACCAGGGATTTTTTTTTCTTTTGTGGCAAGAGGGGGTCACAGAGAAAAGGAGGCAGGCCCATCGGGTCAGAGAAAAAGCCACAGGGACAGCCATAGCATCTGGGTGCAGCCACAGCAGTAAGCCTGGGCCTGGGGTCTGGAGGGGCCTGGCTTACCTGCTCCCACCAGCTCAGTGTAGCCTGGGCCTGGTCCACCCTTTCAGGCCCTTGGTCTCCACTGTTCCACCCTGTGGTTCTGTGATTCTGAAGTTCTTGGTTCTGCTTCCAGCTGTCCTCCAGCCAGCCAGGGGCAGTCTTGTTTGGTGTCCCTGCCCCTTGAGTCCAGGCTGCTGGAGTGCCAGCTGCAGGGGGGACCGGCTGTGTTCTGGAGGCCCAGGCCAGGGGCCCCCACAGGACTGCTGGGGACAGCCTTCCTGAGGTCTCTGCCACCCTCTCTCTGCAGTCTCGAGGTAGTGTGCAACAGGGGGACCTGGACGGGGCCCGGAGGCTGGGCCGCCTGGCCCGGATGCTCAGCATCAGCTTCATCATCATAGGGATCATCATCATCATTGTGGCCGTGACCGTCAACTTTGCAGGTGAGGCCCAGCCACATGCCAGCTTGCTCGCTGTGAGGACAGCTAAGGGTGTAGCCTGGGCCCCAGGGCAGGGGCGGTGGAGGGAAGGGATGAGCCTCATGGGGGCCACAGCCTATCCTCTCACTCCTGAAAAACAACCCAGTCCCCAGCAGCAACCAGCTGAGTAGGCCTGGCTGTCTAACTGGCCTTTTGCCTGGAAAGCAGATTAAGGGGAAAGGTTGGAGAAAGTGCAGGCCTAGGAGTCGGAGGCTGGATGGCCCTGGGCCCCAGGCCAGTGTCTGTCTAGTTGGACCGTAGGGTTTTCAGGTCTAAAGCGGTAGGAAGAAGCCCCCAGCTCACCTGAGGTAATGGATGTCATTGTCTTTGTAAACTGCGGCTCACCACACGGTTGTCCACGCTCAGACAGCCAGGACAGGCCAGAGGTGAGCAACGCACATGGTGGAAGTCAGAAGGTAACACTTCTGTGAGCATCTAGAGGCGGCCCAAGGAAGTTATCCAAGCAGGGGAGCCACTTTCCAGGGTGACTCCCGGCTGCTCACAGGCCCATGCAGCTTAGACAGTCTCTGGGCTATGTAGCCAATGTGGTCCACCTCCCTTTCTTCACACACTCACGTTGGGAAGCCCCCAGGGATCTCTGCCCCTTTCAGTGACCATCCTAAGCTTTCCCCCAAAGACCTTGCTCTGCCAAATGTGCTCCATGGACCAGTGGCTGTGGCTGCTGACCCTAGGAACGTGTCAGAAATGCAGCATCTCGGGCCTCACCCCAGACCCACTGAATCAGAATCCATGTTTTACTGAGATTTCCAGCCCAGTCATTAATTTTGGAGGCACTGACCTAGGCTACGGAGTGTTCAACGTGGGGCAGAAAGCCTGGGATCCTGCCATGGGGTCCTGGGCAGCCCTGGCCACTGAGGAGGGGGAAGAGGTCAGGTTTGTAATCAGCCCGCCTGGGTTCGGAAGCCCCACCCTCCACTTCCCATCTGCCTGGACGGAAGCACGCCCCACAGTCTCTCTGAGTGCCACAGACACGCAGGTGTGTGAGAGGCAGGAGCCCACTCGCCCAGAGCATTAGCCTCAGTCTCCTTTGTCCTGCTGCTGCTTGTCATCTTAGCCACCACTCTTTTGATGGCACATGACAACTACTGAACCCACGGCGGTCAAGGGAACTGGTTAGCTTTCACTAAGAAATTCAGGCATCAGTGGTTCTACGGTCAGGGGTCACAGGCCCAGCTCTACGCCAATCATCCAGGCCACAGCCCTCTCACTGGCAGGAGTGCAGTTCCACCACGAGCCCCGAACCGCTCCCTGATCCCCGTTGCCGTTTCCCACAGGAAACGAACACCCAAATCCTCCACACGGGGACCCGAAGACCCATGTTCTGGGCTCTGCTCTGCCTTCACTGTTCTTTCCCTTACAGTTCAGAAGAAATAGAAGGGACCAGGCCTCTGCGCTAGCAGAGCGCACCAGCCGGAGTGCCCCCAACCCACACCCCACATACCGCAGAGGACGGGATGTGACTGCCGAGGGCCCACCTGTCCCCAAGTTCCAAAAGCACAAACTCGAAGGGAAACTCCCAAGTCACTCACTCCATCGTCAGTCCACATCAGATGGGAAAAGCCAGAGGAAGGAAGGAAGGAAACTAAATTCACTGTGAAGCCACTGAGAAATGTGTCGAATCTCATGGACACAGCCCGGCGTTCTGCCCCCAGTGTTCTGGCTTTTCCTCGCCCCCACAATTTCCTGGTATCTCCTGAGCAGCACATACTGCCAGACAGAAGAAACCTGCCCCATGAACAAACAGGTGAACTGCGGTGGGGAGCGGGGCGGCACGCTCCCTGCATGACCAGGAGCAAAGACGTGGGACTTTCTTTATCTTTGCATTTTTCTTGAGGAGGGATAAGAAGGACTGTTTGCATGCCTTATGTTACACGCCTGCTGCGATCCCAGCTGCGCCCTCACCCCAGCCACTCAGCACGTGCCCTGGGACCCCCGGCACACACAGACTTGCGGCTGCCCTGGAAGGAGGCGACGGCCACACCTAAATCCCCCATTGCAGGGTGGAGGTGGCCAGAGGAATGCTGGCAAAGAGAGGAACCGGGACAGCACGACCCATGGACCACTTTTCAGCTTCCGGAGCGTCTCTGCCGAGAACTACATCCTAGGGAGTCTCCCAGGATGACCCAGTCCACCTTTTGCTCCCTACCCGTGCTGTAGTCTGGAGCACCAACCAAGAACTCCTAGGGCCCTAACCTGCCCTCCCATCCCATTGGCCAGGCCTGCGAGGACCCAGGGTCCTGAGCTCTCTCCTGGCATGGTCTGGGGTACAAACTAGGGGCCCCATGCAGAGCGGCTCAGTTGGAGCACAGGTTCCAGCTCCCAGCCCAGCCTCACCTGATGCTCTGAGCCTCGCGCTGCACTCCCGGCCATCTGCAAACAGCAGGGGCTTTCCCTGGAGGAGGCTTTGGGATCAGCCCTGGGACACTTCTCATGGACTCCCAGGCCATTAGCAGTGTCTGTGCTCCTGTAGGGAAGTGGGCCAGAGGGGTTTTACGAAAGTTTATTGTTTCTTGGTCTAGAAGATTCCAAGACTGAGGGAAGAGCTTGGCTGAAGGGCCCAGTGTGTGGGAGAGGGAGGGGCCCCAGGTTTGGGAATACACCCACCTGCGGGAGGCGGGACTGGACACCATGGCTTCTGTCTAAGGACCTAATGGGATGCCTGAAAGGACTGAACAGGGTCCTGGGTCTCCCGACTGGCTTCTGGCCCCGGATTCTGCCCCAGCTTCTCTCTGGTATAGGCTCTGTCCACTGGGCCTCCCCTGTGCCCACTTTCCCCATTGGCTTTGGCTCCCAGACTCTCGAAGGGGGATGTTCCAGGCTTCCCCGCCCTGGGAGGCCCGGCCCTGCCCAGCAGCTGAGGTTACTGCGCTCAGCGGTAGGGCAGGTTCCCAGCCACAGCCAGACTGGCCCCAGGTTGGCCAAGGATGTTTCCCCCATGGGGTCCCTACTAGTCTCTCCCACCTTCTGCATAGGCCCCTGGGAGGGTCTGTTAGCACTGAGCCTCTGTCTGCCAGGAGCTCCGTGTCCTCAGTGCAGTCCAAGCCCCAGCAATCACCAGGAGGGGAGGGGAGCAGAGGGATCCCTCCGGGGCAGGCTCTCCTGAGTCAGTCCCCACCAGGGAATAAACTCCAGCCTCCACACACCCTAAAGGAGGGGCTGGTTGGATTTGCTTTATGGAAACTTTGAGGCCAAAGTAAAGATGCCCTGTTTGTTGGGGGAGTCTGGGGGTGACCCAGAGTATTTGTGTCACTTGCAAGGTCAGGTCAGGCCAACAGAGATGGGAGGTCATAGGCCTCAGCTTTGGGAGGAGGGGTCAGCAGTCGCAGGTCTCCCAGCTGGCCCCGGGGGTCCTTAGCTTCAGCATTTGAGGGAGAAGAAGGGCACCAGGGGAGACTATGGCAGAGGTGGGGCTCCGTCGGCTCCGTCTACAGCGTGTGCACAGGGCCCAGTGTGCACAGGGCCCAGCACGCACCCAGACGCGCCCCACCCCCACAGTCCCGTGCAGACTCTGCCAGCACGCACTCCCACGCATGCGCACGCTCGTTTGTTCACACGCAAAACCCAGCTCAGGTAAGAAAGAAGCCACAGGAACAGACACAGCTGGAACATTATTCTGTTCAGACAAGATCAACTCGAGAGTCTTCTAGTCATTCAATGGCGTAGCTCAGAGGCTTCCGGGGTGTGTGGAAGGAGTGGAGGTCGCCAAAGACCAGCTCCTCCGTCAGAGAGGAGCACGGGGCCTGAGGATGAGAAACCCTTCAGAGGTAAGACAGGGAGGGAGGGTCCCCAATGCCCCCACCCCACAGGTGGCCTGGCACCCCCAGGCGTCGCTGAAGCCGGAAGGAGCAGTGGCCCTGCTGCCCCAGCTCGGTTGTGGGCCTGGCTCCTGGCTGCATGAACAGTGGCCTCCCGGTGCGGATCCGGGCGCTGACCCGGCCTCTCCCGGGTCCCATGGGGAGCAGCGAGAACCGCCCCTCCCCTCCGCCGGCACCACACTCACCAGTTCGCGCCTCTGTATTTCTTAGAATGGAAAGAAATAAAGCTGACTGTACATGCGCACCCCAGGGCTGTGTGTTTGTGCTTCTGGGTTGCACCGATCAAGGGGTCCCAGACAACTGCTGCAGTGGGGAGTGGGGTGGTTCTCTCAGGGCTGGACACCAGGGAGCCTGGCACCACGGCCAGCACCAGGCATTGTCCCGGGCAAGTCACTGCTCCTCTTGGAGCCTCAGTTTCTCTGGTGTGTAAGGCAGGGCCCATCTGTAAGGTGCTTCTTTCTGTACATGAACAAAGATCTCTGGAGTGGAGAGAAGGGGGCAGGAAACCGGCACCTGCTGACAGCCCGGTGCACGCTGGGCATTTGACACGCTTCGGTAAATCTACAAGGCATCCAACCAGGTTACTGGTGTTACCCGGGGATTCGAATTGGTAAGCTGAGGCTCGGAGAGGTTCAGGGACTGGTCCCAGGTCCCACCATGCCTGGCACACAGAAGACACTGAGTGCATGCTGGCGAACTGACCCCACGCCTAGGTCAGACCCCCACATTGGCTTCTTGCTGTTCAGCTGCTGCCCAGACAGGAAAGCCCTACAGAAGGAAGGTGAGAGAGAAGTGTATGTGGGGGCAGCGGGGCACGCATTTCTCAGGCTGCAGAATGAAGTAGGTAGGGGTTGCTTGACTGTGGAAGGTAGTAAGGACTTCAGAAAGGCAGGCCAAATGGGCATGGGGGTGTGGGCAGAGCCACCAGGCTGGGCAGGCAGTGGGAAGGGAAGGAACTGCCACACAGCCATGGTGAGCTGCCAACTCTGAGGGCAAGAGGATGGGGGAAGGAAGAGCGAGGGCAGAGGGCTGCGGCGGGGCCGGAATGTAGGGAGAGTCACAGGGCCCAAGAGGCAGCGGAGCAGAGTGGATCAGGGTGTGGGAGCTGGGGCAGCCCGCCGGGGTTCAAATCCTGCCCGGCCATGTGTTAGCGGAGTCCCCTTGGGGAGATTCCTATCAACCAGGATAGGGGCCCGGGGAGCACGGCCCATGTTCCCAGCGCCGGGCTCTGTGGTCTGTGCAAGTTATGTAGTCCTCACAGCGCCTCTGAGCTGCGTCATCCCATTTTCCTGGGAAGAAAATGAAGGTTAGAGAGGCCCAGAGACTGGCTCAAGGTCATACAGTCAGGACGTGGGGAAGCAGGACAGTCCTTCTCAAATGCTTGGCGACAGGAGCCTCCCCTGCCTTAAAAAGCCTGAGCTGCTCCGGGGGGCTGGCCAAGTCAGTGTCCTTTAGCTGCTCAGCCGGGCGGACGACAGCCATGTCTCTCTACAGCTCGTTTCGGTGCTGCACTGGGACCTGTTCAAAGGCATCTGAAGCACCACCTGGTGACATGTGACCTGTGTAATGCCACCAATTTAATGACAGCTGAACTGCCGTCTTCTACACACGGGCAGTACCAGGAACAATCCCAGTGCTTTACTGTCCAGTGTGGTGGCCTGAATGTTTCATTGGCCTCATTGGCCAGACACAGCCCAATTTCAGAAACTGTACAATGGGGAAAGGAGGGTAGACGTGTCTTAGAATCAGTGAGGGAAAAGTTGGCGCTTCCACAATGCGGGACATTTCAGAGACTGGATGGCTGTGCCTGGGACAAGTGGCCTGCCCTCTCTAACCTTGACTCTCTACCTGCAAGTGGGGTGATAATCTGCTTTGCACCCACGGGGCTGTTGGAGGCCTGATGGCACTTCCTGGAGACATGTGGGGGACACGAATAACGACTTCTTGGGGCACAGCCCGGAGAGCACCCCAGAATCAGGGAGGTTCTGGGCCCACTAGGTGACGCTTGAGTCCCACTGTCCTCCATTCCCAGCCCTCCCAGATGCAGAACAGGAGACAAGGAAGCTCTCTGGCCCAGGCCCTAAGCCTTCCCCTCATTGGCTGTCGCCTTGGACAGGCCTTCCTTTCCCTGGCCCTCAGTCTCCTCAGGTGAAAGCGTGAGCTGAGCCGGTCCAGAGCGGGCTTCTCCACCCTGGCTGCACGTGGGAACCACCTGGGAACTTTGAAAAATGCGGATGCCTGGCTGCCGCTCCTCGAGAGAATGTGGTTTAAGCAATCAGGGGTGTGGCCGGAGTATCCAGTTTTTAAAAAGCTTTCCAGGTGATGCCAGCAGTCATTTGAGGCTGGGAGCCACTGGACTAGACTCTAGTCTTGTTACTCAAAGTGTGGTCCCTGGACCATTAGCGTGGGCATCACCGGAGCTGCCAGAAATGCAGAGACTCAGGCCACACCCTGCCCTAATGTAACAACGCGGAATACCTGCCCTTTCCAGCCGGGGAAGCTCCTGGCCGGGCACCCGAAGCTCCGCCAGGCCCTGCTGCAGGCTCACCTGAGGCACGCCGCCTCCACCGGGTCTTTGATCTCCCTTCTAAAAATCATCACTTTCTTACTTACTGACTATGTGGTCCACGGTAACAAACTGAACAAAGTCTAGGCAATACTGAGAAGCAAAGACAGGGACAAAGAGAGGCACCCTGCAGACGTTCAGGGGCTCTCATAGCAGAGGATGTCTGCACCTCACTTCCAAGGGTTTGCCAGGGAGGCTGCGGCCTGTGTGTGGGTGTGACCCCAAAGCACAGTTCCCAAGGAAGCATGGATTCCCCCCTCCAACCTCTGGACCCCCACTGTGGACACGCTGGAACCTGCTCAGAGATGGAGCCAAGTCAAGCAGGTGTTGCAAAGCTGCTTCATGGGAACATCTATTCACAACCCAAAAGGTCTGCGGAGGAAGAGCGGAGGGAGGGACCTTGAGAGGCTGCCGTGTCTCTCACATGTCCCACCGCAGGAATTCCTGTGCTCAGGGTCAACCCTGGCGCATATGGTTCCCTTGTGCTGATGACCAAATGGGTCCCTGCAGGCAGAGGAGGAGCAGAAGTTGTTAAAAGTTCCCCCACCTGGGTACGTGTGCAGCCTGGTGCCCTGAGGACAGATGGATTTCAGAGGTCCGGGTACAGAGGCCTGCGGAGAGGACCACCCTGGAGCCGGGGGCAGAGCTGGTCAGCTGGAAGCTGGGCCCTGCCTGGGCTTCTGCCTCCTGCATTATTGATCTGCCCCCCAGCCATGGACATGAATAATTCATCGGGGGAAGGAAGTGCTGAGGATTGCAAACGTGAGGCATCCAGCTCTCAGCTCAGGGCTTACTTTTCTTTGCCAAACCGGCTTCTGAGAGATCCTGCTGAATCTCAAGTTTCTCCTCTCCCCGCATTTGGTATGGCGGCAGAAACTTAAGCTCAGTCGGCTCAGATTTCTTTCCTCTGTTCTGGGGATTACAGCAGACTGAGGTGCCCAGGACAGGGGTGGCAACAATCTGGTCCTCACTGTCACTGCTGAGACATCCTCCTTCCATTGCCCTTAGTCCCTGCAGATGGCTGCTGAGTCCACCTTCAGTCCCCTACTTCCATCCCAGCTCTTGCTCCACTGCTCCTTTGCCCTGTCACACGCCCAGGGATAATTCAGTTGTTTCCTCACTAACTCTATTAAGAAATATTTTTGGCTGAGGTCCTCCAACACTGGTCTTCACAAGATAGGGTTATTTTTTGTCATTGAACAAGTCCAAAAGTAGATAGCCTGGGAAGATGAAATGCCTCCATGATGTCTGTAAGGAGCAAGGAAAACTTAGACCATGAGAAAAGAGGAACTGGTTAGGTCCCAAGGTACAGGAGGTTGCTGGGCGAACATCTTGCCCTCCTCCCTTGTGCAAGAACAAAGGATTGTAGGGCAGATGCAACCTAGCATGTTTGGTTTGTAAAGCTACCACTGTTGAGCCGATGCCCAACCCTGTTCCCACCTACAGACTTTGTAAGCGAATAGCAAACTGCCATGTCTGCTTCTGAATAATGCTTGCTTGCTCGCCCATATATATAAGGACTTAGCTGTAAGCGCTCAGCGCGACTCTTGTCAGCAGCCCTTGTGGGTACCCTGTCTCTGGACACTTTGAGAGTTCGCTCCTGTGCAGGTAAAACTTGGCCAATAAAGTAACATCTTTGAAACCCTGAAAAGTCTCCGGCATCTGTTCTTGCGGTTGCTGAATGCAACATTGTCATCATCCAGGTGCTTTCAGTCTTCTTGCTTCACCACCGTACCCTACTGCTGCCTAATGACCACAGGATGGCTGCCACAGCACCAGCCATTCCAAGTCGCAAGGAGGATGGCAAAAAGGGCATATGAAAGCTGAGCAGGCTCTCTTCAAAGAGCTTTTATGGGAGTTCTATCTAGTGACTCCTGTTTTACATCCTGATCACAGCTGTGTCACATGGGCACTCTAGATGCAAGGGAGGCTGGGAAATATAGTTTTCTTGGCTGAGTATACTGTTGCTTCCAGGAAAATTAGAGTTCTATTAGGCAAGAAGTGGGAATGGATACCGAATAGCAATCAATTTTCTCCCATATTTGCTCTGTGGGGCTGCAGAAATTGTCAGGCTGTCTGTCCCAGGTGCTGTCTGCCTGGACCCACGGTAATGCTGTCGTCTCTGGGTTCTCCTTTCTATCTGCTTAGCCAGAGAAAGGTCCTCAGGGACCTCTGTTCTTGGATCCTGTAAACCAGTTTGAGGTTGCACTGAGTGTCCCCCTCACTGTCACCACCACCATGGGAACTCAGCCGGAGGGGAGGACAGCAGACAGGGCCCCTACCTGCATTCCTCACTTTCCCCGTGACCAGAGATTTCTATGGTAGGAGTCTTGCTCTGACTTACCTTATATTTCTTAAGTCCCCAGTTCTTTCTATTTCTCCCCAAAGACCAGGCTTTTGAAATTCAAAGCCAAGAATTGTGTCCTTTTACTTTGTGCTTTTTCCTATTTTGAGGTAAGGAATGGGAGTGAATGGAGGAGATGAGGATTCAAGGAAATACAGGAAAATGGGAAAAAATGTGGTTAATAGTTTAAAATAATATCACACCACAAATACACTATGCTGAAAGTCTTCCTGTTTACAAGAGCAGACGCGCCGAAGACAGCGTGGTCTCTGCTCGTAAGTCGCTCTCAGTCTAGCAGGGGAGAGAGACGTGTGAGGAAGACCGAAGTCTGGGTTGTGTGAGGACAGGGCAGGGAGCAGAGGGAGCCCCAGCAGCTGAGAGCAGGGGGCAGTGGCTCCCCAAGCAGCTAGGCTCCGAGCTGAGTGCAGACACGGGAAGAAGGGAAGGTAAAGAAGGACGTTGCAGGACCGGGGGTGGGGGTGGGGGGAGTGGGGGGGCAGCCTGAGCAAAGACCCAGAGGTCTGAAGTGGGGGTGTGTGTCCTGCCAAGGACCTCTTGACACCTGACACCTCAGGAAGGGTGGGAGCAGACAGGCTGGGATGACCATCACAGGAGCCTGGGAACCCTGCCTGTGGCCAGGGCTCCATCCTTGAAGAAGTTTGCTTTGGTCCCTGCTCTTGTCCTAAGTGGCACCTGCCTCTGCCTACACTGTCTCTACAGAAGCGGGGCCTCTCACCGGCCACTGATTCGTTAAGTTGCTGTATGAGGAGGGGATACCTACTTCCTGTCACCCACCTGCTTCATTCTTTCGTATTAAAGCAGAGAGCTAAGATGGCCAGCATTAAAGCCAGCATCATCATCATTATCATCATCATCATTATTATTAATTGCAGTTTGTTTGCAGTTAGCAATTGCTAAAGAGCACAAGGTTACCTTTTTCTTGCTTTAAAGTAGCATTTGCAAGATACAGTCAGGTAAAAGTAGGCTTACAGTTGTGAGTACACGAAACACAGAGCTTATTATAGCATTATTATTTATTGTATTGTTTTCCCTATGAACAACTGTAAACCTACTTTTGCCCCACCAGACTTGACATTTTTCTTATCCTTATTGCACAGCGTGAAGTAATCATAAAACTTGAGGGGAAATCCTCTGAATCAGGAATTGGCAAGCTTTTTTCTGTAAGAGGCCAGATTGGAAACATTTTAGGCTTTGCAGGCCATGTGGTATCTGTTACAACTAATCAACTCCGCTGCTATAGTCTTGAAGGAGCAAGGCGGGGAGATAGGACTTGCAGCCCACGCATCGAGGAGCTCCGGGGGCCTCCAGGGAGCTGTGGGGAGCCAGCCATCTGCTGGACGCACAGCGACCACCAGGGAGACAGTGAGGCAGGGAGACATGCTCTGGCCTGTGGCTGGCAGAGGGGCCTCTAGATAAAGGGCCCTGTTGTCCAGCAGAGCAGGAAAGCACTGAATTAAATACACCTAAACACAGGCGTTTGGCTCGAGACTTCTGAGAGCCTTTAATACACTAACGTGCGACACAAATCTCCAAGAGGATAGACGTGCAGTAGTTCTTAAATGTGATGCCTTGTCAAGCCCTTTGAGGAACATTTTCCTGCAAACTTACTTTAGATTTGCTGAGCCAAGCATTTGCCTATGTTATTAAAGACTTTATGTCAACATCGTTTTCAGTGGCTGAATAATATGCACAAACCATCATTTATTTATCTACCCATCTTTTCTCCCATTGCTGGGCACGTAGGTGTCCAGGTTTTCTCTCTCCGATTTTTCTCTTGCCTATAATTTAAAAACAGGGCTTAAGCACTAGGAGAACATATTCTGAAGGGGTTCCAGGAGCAGGTCTTGCTGCTCCGGGGAACCTGAAAGAACCTGGACTCCCCACAGGGACAGCTGACCAGTTGCCATGGCAACCACTTGGGCCAGGAAAAGGGAAGGTCCTGGCAGGTGGTTACAGAAGGAAGCTCCAGGGCAGGCGGCTGGGGCCTGCCGTGCTGAGGCTGACCAGACCCGACCGCTGGGAATGATGGACCGGCCTCCGAGCTGCCTCTCCTTTCTTCATGGCTTCGGTAGCACCAGGCTACCAGGGCTGTCAGCCGGACGCCTCTTTCTCATCATGAATTTGTCTTTGGGGCAAAGTGGGAGGCAGAGGTCAGAGCAGGAAGGTGGGTGGTTGGGGGCAGATTTGCCTTCATTCTTGCCTCAGTTCGGTCCCGTTTCTCCAGAGTTCCTCCACTTGTCTTTCACTGGCTGGAGAATGTTCTTTGACACATTTCTTATCTTGGTTTGAAGTTTAAGCTCCTCAAGTAAGTTTTCCCAAGGATGCCCTTGTGCACAGTTGCTGGCCAGACAAAGAGGTTTCTGGGTGAGAGGAGACCTGGTCTTCTTGGGACTGTTGCAGGAATGCAGTGAGGGGACCATGGCGCAAGGACCGGTGTCCCAAGGCGTCTGATGGTGCGATGCCTACCCTGACTCTCAGACAGGCGTGCAAACACGGTTAAGCAACCCTCCTTCTCAAGAACTTTCTGTGCTCCCAGCCCATGCAATATTCACCCTTTCAACTCTTCTTTTAAAAAAAAAACAAAAAAACACAAAAATCCCCTAGCCAGGTAGCTCAGATGGTTAGAGTTCAATCCCCAGTCAGGGAACATACAAGAATCAATCAATGAATGCATAGATGAATTGAACAACAATTGATGTTTCTCTCTCTCTCCCTTCCTCTCTCTCTAAAATACAAACAATACAAATTATACACCAAACTGATATCACAGTCACCCAGGGGGTGGGGGTGATCAAGGTGGCCTTCCAATTTTTATCCCATATACCTCATATCCTCAGAATCTTATGACAAGCTTTTACTTCTGTATTACTTTTAAAACTCACAATTTGATTTTTTAAAAATAGGAATGGGTGAGGGAGGGGAAATATTCCCTACAATCCATTAGCTGAGGCAATCAATGGGAATATTGAGCATTTTTCTTCCAGGCTTTTAAAAAGGAATTTGTTTTTAACATACTGCAACTGTCACTTTATAATAAAAGGGCTCTTTGCATTGTCACCGGACGCTGTAGTGCTTTTAAGTGACAGGCGCCTTTGGTTCCCTTCTAACCTGCCCCCTCACACACGCCAGGCTAGTGGACTGAAAGGACAGGCAGCGTGGGCGCAGCGTGGGTGGGATGGAGGGGCGCAGGCGCCCTCTCCCTTCTCTGACCGACTGACCGGGCAGGTCTCCAGCAAAGCTCCCTCCCTTGGCATCGCCCCCAGGGACCTTCCCAGGACTCACTTCTGCTGGCCTTTGCTTTTGATTCCACTCTTGCTCTTGGCCTTCATCCTAGAACTGGAAGCTTCCATCGGGCTCTGGTCTCCAGAATCTCCTCTCAGCCCCTGCCCCAGGTCTCCTTTGCTGCAACCCTGCCCTCCCATCCCCCCAGCTGCAGGCAGATGCCTCGGGTACCTACTGCTTCCCCCCTGAAGTCAGAGCCTCTTTTCTACTCGCTAGCCTTTCTGAGAGCCTGTGGCTGTAGCAAGAGGTCCATTTCGGGGCCACTTGGATGCCAGTAAGTCCACGTAATGGTTTTGAACCTGGATGTAAGAATGGTTTTGTGTGATTTCCTTTTACCCCTCAAACCAGAGCCCATAGCCCTCCCCAAGGTTGTTGAAGACTTTGGGAACAAAAGGAGGTCCCAGGTCCGGCTCTCCCCAGCAGGTTGGCCGGGGAAGACTTCCTGAGGTCTGAGGACATTCCCTGGAGGGGTGGGGGAGGGGGCACATGGCTCCAGGCGGGGCTGGGTTGCCCTCCCAGGAGAATGAGCTTGATGAACTCATGTTTTGATCATGGCCCATGGGAGCCACCTTTGTGCTGGTTAAACAGGCGGGAGGTAAACACGCACCGAGGAGGCCGGGGACAGGGGCTCCCTGCGCAGCGGGTTTAATTATAAGTGCAACATAATGACGACAGGACAGAAAGTGGGGAAAACGGAGGGGAAAAGTACCTCTCACCAGCCCGTGCCTCCACACTTCTGCTACCTGTGTGTGTGCTGACCCTCCTCCTGAGCTACTTCCCCTGGAGTGTGGAGTGGGGTTTTTTTCTTCTTTAACTTTGTCTGATTACAAAATGAATACAACCTCCTTGTGGCCAACTTGGAAAATGCAAAAGTAATGAACAAACACAAGTGTCCCCAGATTGCAATACTCCAGACACTTTTCATGTGATGTGGACTGGCTTCCTATAAAGCACCAGCACTGTTTGAACTCATCTCGTTGATCTGTTTGCTGTTCTCCCCCACCAGCCTGTGTGTGTGTGTGTGTGTGTGTGTGTGTGTGTCTCTCTCTCTCTCTAAGTGTTTGCCATTAGGTTTTGGTTTGGCTGGTTATGTGTACGTAATATACACAAATTGAGTTGTACAAAAGCCTAAGAAAGAGTCTGTCTTAAGTCTCTCATACACAGCTAATGCCCAGGGCCCAGGACAGGGCTGGGCACATAGTAGGTGCTTTACTGCATGTCTGATGAATGAATGAATCCAGGGCAGTGTATCTGTTTTCCCTGAGTTGTAATCACTCAGTTCATGTTATTTTGTATACTGATTTCTTCATGTTCTTCGTGGTGGGCAGTGGGGGTTGTGGAGGAAGGGGTGGCCCTGGTCCCAGGCTAGGGACAGGGAGGGTGGGGGAGGGCACGGAGCAGACACTCCAGGAGCCTGGATGTCGGAATTACACATCTACCCAAGCGCACTGAGGAGCCGGGCAGAGTGAGGGCAAAGGAGCTGCACTCTGCATCAGGCCCCGTGGGACGACTCGCGCATCCTCACCTTTGGGGTGGTTTGTACAGACGCCTGAGAGGTTAATTGCATTGGCTCAAGGTCTCACAGGTCACCAATGGAGATAGACCTGGGCTTGCAGATAGAATAATATAATATAAAATATAATAATAACTCTTCATTTTTTTAGCCCTGGCTGGGTGGCTCAGTTGGTTGGAGTGCCGCCCCGTACACCGAGAGGGTGCAGGTCTGCTCCCAGCTGGGGCAGGTGCAGGGGGCCACTGATCGATATTTCTCTCTCTCTCTAAAATCAGTTTTTAAAATACCCTGGGGTAAGGATTTTTTTTAAAGCTTCACTTTTTAGAAAAAAACATATCAAATCAGAAATATGGGTTACATTTTAAGGAGGCCTTTAATTAAAAAGAAGCGCTGAAGCACGTATCTCAGGGGCCTAAACGTCCTTCTCATTTGCCACTGTTCTAGCAAAAGCCTTAGTCCGTCCTGATAGGAAAATGGGTTTTGCAAGGTTGAATTCAACAAAGAGGTTTGATGAGCTGAGCGATGAACTGAAGCAAAGGTCCGGTGGTGATGTGAAACTGGGCGACCCTTTGTTTCTGTCAGCACAGGAAGATCAAGATCCTCTTGCTGCCAGATTGGTTTAATGTAAGAGTTCACCTTAACCCATCGGCAATGCAAAGCTCTATGTTTATAAAACATATGTTGGATAATTGTGAAAAAATTAAGGCTGGAGATGGAAAAAATTACAAGGAGATGGAGATAGTTCACCAACTGTATATATTAATCACTTCTAAATAAAATCAAGTATCAGTTGCACTTTTAATTAAAAATAAACTATTCCACCTCTCTGGGTCTTCATTACTAGAACGACCTCAGAGTGCTCCTGAGATGGCTACTGCAACTCACGGTCTCCCACAAGCAACTGGTGACAAGTGTGAGCCCCAAAAGAGCTTCTGACAGCTTCCAGTTCAAAATTTCATGCAAATTTTTCTGTCCCCCAAATCTTGGCTCCTTCCCAGCTGTCAGTCTTCTTCCTGGTCACTTACAGCCGTCAGCCTGTACCCAGCCAGAACTATGCCTGGCATGGATTTAACTGCACGGGCCAAACCCGTGCAGTTAAACATCATTTTAACATGAAGCCTCAGGGTTCTCATTCCTGGATCGCATGCTCATGTTTCTGGGGGGTCTGTTCCTGAAAGGGTCCTCCAGCTCAGTCCCGGCCCTGGCGGTAGCTCTCACTGGTTCCTCAGGGGCAGAGTGCTGCCTGCCCACGGGGCCTCCTTGAGGAGCCTGTGCCCCAGTAGGCTGGACTCCCCAGAGAGCCCTCTTCCCCCTGGAGCCCCCCTTGAAGACAGACACCTCTCCAGGGCAGATCCGGGGTGCAGGGAGGTGGCAGCATTCATGGGGTCTGAGCCTTGGAGGCTCATCCTCAGGGGGATACCTAGTCCTGCAGAGGAGGAAAACCGCCTCCCTGAAGCCTTCTCCCTGCTCAAAAGACGGATTCAGTGATGCAGAAATTAAGAAAACCCTCCATCTGGGGACACTAATCTGTGATTAGAGAGCAAACAGACATGAAAAAGCCACCCCCTTTGCAGATGGCTAACGGAGGGCAGACAGGTGGAGCACAGGTGAATTAAACCCGTAGTCAATTGCAGGTTTTCATGTTTACCAAAAACCTTCAGTGCCATTCTTTATGCCAATTACCTGAGGGAAAATCATGAGATACTCCATTCCACTCTCAGAAGCTCTATTTTAGATGGACAAATACGCATTCATCTAACATTTATTGAACATCTGTTATGTACCACTTACTTTTACATGAATATCTCATGTGATCCTCATGACAGCATGACCTATTTTAGATAGGATTCATCCTCCCATTTCACAGATGAGAAAACAAAGGCTCATAATGTTGCTGTTGTTACCCAAGGACACACAGCCATGACCACTGGACAACAAAGCATGACATCTTCGTCTTTCACCCTGACAGCAAAGAATCTCTGCTGAATCAAATTTAAGGCCGCAGTTTAGAAAATAATTTTAAATTGTGGTAAGAAAAATACATAACATAAAGTGTACCTTCTTACTCATTTTTAGGTGTACAGTTCAGTAGCATTAAGTACATCCACGCTTTTGTGCAGCCATCACCACCATCCATCCTTCTCCAAAACTGTTTTCATGCTACAACACTGAAGCTCAAAGATGTTGGTGTAGGCAGACATGGCTCACCTCTTTGCACAACCACATCAAAATTACAACTAAAATATACAACAACCATCACTCAGGAACATCAGAAATCGAGTTCAGTGCAAGTCTGACAACTACAGAATTGAAGAAACCTATCCATCCAGACGGGTAGAAGAGACATGGATGTGGAACCTGCTGGTCCCATACCCACGTGGATAAAAAGTCAGGAGGGATATCTTGGGATCGAGAAGTCCCAGCCCCACACCATGCCCCTGAGCCCAGCATTCCAGTGCCAGGAAGATAAGTCCCCGCAGCTTCTGGCTGCGAAAACCAGCGGAGATTGAGTCAGTGGAGGAGGCTGCTGGAGCCCTGAGCAGTTCTTCTTGGGGAACCCACACATGGACTCATCTACTCAGACTCACTCCCTGAGCTCTAGCACCAGTGTGGCAGTTTGAAGGGCACCAGTGGTATATAGGGAGAGACTGAAGTGTCTGGCATCAGGGCGAACAGAAGCCATTGTCCCTTTGCTGAACCCTCCCCTGACAGAACCAGTAGGCTGGTACCATAGCTGAAACTCCATCAAATTGGCTAACACAGTGTGACCCACCTTAGCGATCCACAGAGGCTCCACCCCACCCAATTTATGGGCCCACCCAAGCTGCTTTTCCATAAGAATGGCTGATCTTAGAGCCCAAATCCTATCAACAAGCAACAGCAGGCTTCAGTGAGTCCAACTGGCAGACAGATTAGATTCACAGCTTGGCTTCACCTGGGAATCTCCAAGCCCAGCACAAGTAGCAGTCATCTCAGATTACTTTACAGCTCAGGCAGGGTGCCCCAGGAAAAACACAGGTTGGGGCTGACCCTGGCCAGCACCACCCAGGAAACCCCAAGGCCAAAGCACCCAGTGCATAGCTACATACCATGTCAGAGTACCACCACCCTGCACAGTCGATCCTCCATGGAGGGCAGAGGTTTGTGGTCGGTGGTCACAGCCAGTGCTTGCAGCTGAATTGCTTTGGTAAATCCCTCCCATTGATCTGCCAACAGCAACCAAGGCTGAACTACAAGAGGAGGGTGTACTTAACCCATACAAAGGGTGCACCTCGAGTGCCCAGCTGGGGTGATTAGGGAGTCTGGGCCACTGGATCCTACAGGACACCTACAGCATTAGGCCACACTACCAAGATTTGGAGTCAAAGCAGCTCTACCTAATACATAGAAACAAACACAGAGAGGGTGCCAAAATGAGGAGACAAAGAAACATGGCCCAAATGGAAGGACAGATCAAAACCCAAGAAAAAGAACTAAATGAAATGGAGATAAGTGATCTATTAGATGCAGAGTCTGAGCACTGTTTATTATAAAAATGCTCCAGAAACTTAGTGAGGGCCTCAGCAACATAAAACAGACCCAGCCAGAAATGAAGTATACACTAATTGAAATAAGAACAATTTACAGGGAAACAATAGCAGATTGGATGAAGCTGAGAATCAAATCAATGATTTGGAACATAAGGAAGAAAAAACAGGTACACAGAACAACAAGAAGAAAAAAGAATCCAAAAAAATTGAGGACAGTATAAACAGCCTCTGGGGAAACTTTAAAAGATCCAACATTCTCTTTGTAGGGATGCCAGAAGGGGAATAGAAAAGCAAGAGATTGGGACTCTATCTGAAAAAAATAGTGAAAGAAAACTTCCCTAGTTTGGTGAAGGAAATAGACATGCAAGTCCAGGAAGCTCAGAGAGTCCCAATTATGATGGATGCAAAGAGGCCCACCCCAAGACACATTATTATTAAAAGGCCACATTTTAAAAATAGAGATTCTTAAAAGGAAGCGAAAAGAGGTTAGTTACTGGAGGATTGTCAGATTGCAGGTTGGTGGGGAGGAAGAATGAGTGAAGAGGTTAGGGGATTAAGATATACAAATAGGGGACTTCCGGCCAAGATGGAGGCATAGGAGACACACTGTGCCTCCTCGCACAACCAAGATAGGGCCACCAACAATTTAGAAACAAAATAACAACCAGAACTGACAGAAAATTGAACTGCATGGAAGTCCGACAACCAAGCAGTTAAAATAGACACATTCATCCAGACCAGTAGGCGGGGCGGAGTCAGCCAGTCAGCCGGCCAGCTGGGCGGAGAGGGGTCGCAGCACAAAAAGCAGTGGCACTGGGCATGCAAGGCACCCCAGGCATGCAAGATGGCAATGGGTGGACCCAGAGCACACAGGTGGCAGCTGGCAGACCCTGGGTGCAGGGTGGCAATGGGCAGACCAGTGAGGTGGTGATTGTGAGGCGAGGCACTGCACGCAAGGCTGCTGACTGATGTGGCAGTCCCACATTTGCACGCAGATAGACCAGGTGAAACTGGGGAGCGAGACAGACCGCGTAGCCCAGGGGTCCCAGCCTCGAAACACTGATTGAAAACACCTGGGGGGGTTGAGGCACAGGGAGAGACTTCCAGCCTCACAGGAGAGTTTGTTGGAGAGACCCACAGGATGCTGGAATGTACACAGGCCCACCCACATGGGAATCAGTGCCAGAAAAGCCCAGTTTGCTTGGGGGAAATGGCAGAGGGGACTGGGATCCAACAGAGAGCAGAGCAGGCGTGATTGTTCCCTCTTGGACCCCACCCCCACACACAACATCACTACCCAGCAACTGGGTTGCCCTACCCTGGTGAATACCTAAACCTCCACCCCTCATATGTAACAGGCACAAGACAAAAAAAATAAATGGCTCAAACAGAAGAACAGACCAAAGCTCCAGAGCAAATACAACTAAGCGATGAAGAGATAGCCAACCTATCAGATGCACAGTTCAAAGCACTGGTGATCAGGATGCTCACAGAATTGGTTGAATTTGGTCGCAAATTAGATGAACAAATGAAGGCTACACTAAGTGAAATGAAGGAAAATGCACAGGGAACCAATAGTGACAGGAAGGAAACTGGGACTCAAATCAATGGAGTGGACCAGAAGGAAGAAAGAAACAACCAAACAG
>CM052545.1:68799983-68816226 GCA_028533065.1 Trachops cirrhosus
AGAGGGGGAAAAGTTAAGGAGAATAAGCAGCATAGATGGTAGGTAGAAAATAGACAGGGGGAGGGCAAGAATAGTATGGGAAATGTAGAAGCTAAAGAACTTATGACACATGGACATGAACTAAAGGGGGGGAATGTGGGTGGGAGAGGGTATGTAGGATGGAGGGGAATGAAGGGGGTAATGGGACAACTGTAATAGCATAATCAATAAAATATATTTAAAAAAAGAAATACAAATAGGTAGTTGCCAAATAGCCATAGAGATATAAAGTACAGTATAGGAAAGAGTAGCTGAAGAATTTATACACATGACCCATGGACATGAACAATGGTGGGGGGATTGCCTGAGGGAGTGGGTAGCACTGGGTAGAGGGAAATGAAGGGGGGAAATGGGACAACTGTAATAACATAATCAATAAAATATTAAAAAACTGAAACTCTGTACCTATTAAACACTAATTCCCTATTACCCACCACCCCACCCAGGCCCTGGTGACTGCCATTCTACTATCTCTAAGAATTTGATGGCTCTAGGTACTTCATATAAGTAAAATCATGAATAAATGGTGCTGGATCAACTGCACATCCATATGGGAGATGGATCTTGATACCTCATATCATGCATAGGAATCAATTGCAGAAAATTGCAGTTCTAAATATGAAAAGTGGCCCTTGCTGGTATGGTTCAGTGGTTGAGTCCTGGCCTGCGAACCAAATGGTCACTGGTTCGATTCCGAGTCAGGGCACGTGCCTGAATGGGGGAACGCGAGAGGCAACCACACATTGATGTTTCTCTCCCTCTATTTTTCCTTCCCTTACCCTCTCTAAAAATAAATAAATAAAATCTTTTAATAGATAAATAAATACGAAAGGTAAAATAATACAGCTTCTAGAAAACAATACTACAGAATATCTTCCTGACCATGGGGGTAGGCAAAGATTCCTAAAAGCATACAAAATAATCAATTATAGCCCTGACCAGTGTGCCTCAGTTGGTTGGACCATCATCCCATGCACCAAATGCTTGTGGATTCAATCCCTGTTCAGGGCACGTACATAGGTTGCAGGTTCAATCCTCAGTTGAGGTGCATATGGGAAGCAATCAGTTGATGTTTCTCTCTCACAATGATGTTTCTCTCTCTCTCTTTCTTCCTCTCTCTCTAAAACCAATAAGCATATTTAAAACTTAAAAAACCCAATTATAATGGAAAAATTGATAAATTGGGTTACATTAAAATGAAGAACTATTCATCAAAACCACCATTAAGAAAGTAAAAAGACAAGCCACAGAATGTGAGGGTATATTTGTTATATATTTATTCAATAATGGCAAAATTAATTGGAAAAAGAATTCAATTAAACATGTGCAGAACCTTGAGGGGTGCTATTTAAAGAATAACCTCATAGAGACTAAACATGTAAAAACACTCGATCTCATTAGTCACCAGAAGAATGCAAGTTCGGGCTGTCAACCCCACGTTGGTGAGGCTGTAGAGGAACTGGAATACGCTGCTGATGGGAAAGGAAATTGGTACAATTATTTTGGAAACCTCTTTGACAGTGTATACTAATGCCGAACACATGCATACCCTATAATCCAACTGTCCTACTCCTAGGTATGTATAACCAACAAAAAAGTGTACGTATGTGTCCCCAAACCCATGTTCAGGAATGTTCAGAGCAGCACAATTTGTAATAGTTCAAACTTAAAATAAAAATTATCCACCTATGACAGAATGGCTAAGTAGAACGTGGGTCTCCATGCAGCAGAGTTCTCCAGAGCAGCGGTTTTCAGACGTTGGTGTGCATCCCAGTCACCCCCCGGGCTTGTTGAACCACTGATTCCTGGGCCCCACCTGCCTGTCCCCTGGCACCACCAGAACGTACCTCACGTTTCCTTCCCTTCCCTGCACTTATCACAGTTGAGGGTGGCTGAGAGCCCCCCTCCTTCAGTGCTCGCTGCTCCCCCACAACAGTAAGAGGGGGCACTAAGGAGGCATAACAGGAGGCCTGGTTTCAGACCATTAGCACAAACAAACAAATCTCTTTTCTAGCAGTCAGCTCTGCATCCCTGATTTTGTTGATATACTTACGAGCATTACGTCACATAGTGACAACATAATTAGAGCGTTATTATGGTAGTCATCTTTATGTCTGTTCTATAGAGAAGGAATTGACCACCTGCTGGATTAATTGCAAGGTCATCTGCTAGGCAAAAGTAGAAATTCAAACCCACGTCTTCTGACTGAGTTTAATGCTCCTTCCTCCGTCGCTGGCTGCGTCCCCAGAATGCCAGGCAGGCTCCTCCTTCCTCTCCAGGTGCTGCCGAGTTCCAGGTCCGAGGCAAAGCCCTCTTTCTCCAGGAGCCGAATACTGTAACCTAAAGCAAGATGCTTTTGTTTGATGTGAATATAGTGTTGTTTAGCTACATAATGTTCTTTTGGGTATTAAAAGCTCAGCCCTGGAAGAGCTCCGTTAGGCAGTGTCTGCTGTTTCTGCAGCTAATTGGCTGTCTGGGGAGGTGGACGCAGCTGCAGTGAAATGCTGATCTTTCCGCCTAATCACTACGAGTGAGCTAGGATATTGCTTCCTCCGTGCATCAGCGTTTTTGAAACGGCTGCTTGTGACTTTGGCAGAGCCCAATGGGAAGTGGGGACAGCCTGAGAGCAGCCTGTGGCCTGAAGAGATTCAGCACCAAGGCCAGCGACTCAAGCACCGCTGGAGGATACGAACTCATAAAGCACAGGTTCCTGGCCCTGACTGCAAGTTGGAATCACGTGAGAACTTTAAAACAAATTCCGCACCCGAGTCCAGTTGGATCAAAAGTTCTTGGGGGTAGATACGGCATACATATATCAGTAAACCTCTCTTTCCCAGGTGATTCTAATGTGCAACAAGGATTGAGCATGACCACAGTCATAAATCAACACATAGGATGTGGAATGTTTCAAAGAATAGACAGCACTGGGGGTCCATGAGACCTAGGGTTTTAAAAGGAACCGTTTGGGGAGGCCATTTAGTCTCCCCCTCAGCACTGCTTCTGGAAACTCTTCCTGGGCCACCCTCATTGGGCGAGGGCTACGATCTCCTCTCCAGCATCATCCTTCTTGGCTCCCTTCTTAAATCTACAAGAAGGAGGCTAGATATTCCTCATGGCAAACTGGGGGGCTCAACTGGGTCCAATTAGAAAACAAATACACACACACAGAAAGAGAGAGAAGCAAAGAGGCTTCAGACATCACACTAGTCTGGGAGATGGCAGGATGTAACCTGCTTTGAGGATTTTTAAAAAGAAAAACTGAGTGTTGCTTATAATGGGATACAAATTGGAAACCACTTTATAGTTTAAAAATAGGGTGTTGGTTATACTTGTACAATTAAACAATCAGGAGTTGGGTGTCTGCATAACGAAATCCATCGCAGCCGCCGTGAAGCACGCTGCATATGAAGATGTAATGGCAGGGAAGCTGCGATGCTGTGCTACACGGAAACACCTGGTCACAAGACAGTACGCAGCCCCATTTTTAAAACTGCATGTCAGCGTTTAGATATTTAAAAATGAAAAAACATCCCAAGAGTAAATAGCCACTCTCAGAATGTTGAGGAAACAGGTAATTTTTATTTTCCTTGTATTCTTCTATTTGATCCTTATTTCTCTAATAAACACATATTAATTTTGTCAGGAAGAAAATAATAAAAAGTTTAGATGTCAAACCAGTGAATTGATCCATAAGAATTTGACATTTTCAACAGAAGGGCATAGAGAGTTTTAGGCTAAAATAAAAATCCATAGGATAATCAAAGACATTCAAATAATGACAATAATATATAGATCTTTCCCTGGAATGAAACACTTCTTTAAGGCAAATGCCTGTGTTTTCTTGGAGTTAAATATTAATCAGATAGAAACCAGCCAGTCTAGGAAATAAATTTTATTTATGTGAAATTTTTATGAACTGATTAGTGGGTTGGATCAAAGAGCAGAACCAGAATAGAGTCACAAAGAGGTCTTAGAAGACAAAGTACTTCTTGTTAATTCACCATTGCTTTCCTAAAAGCACATGAGTTCGGATGAGGCACTTACATACGCAGGGTCTGCAACACACCCACAAACCTAAGTCATGTCCCAGGTGGGAAGCATGGCTTGAAGCAGAAAGCAGGCTGTCAGAAGAAAACTTTACCAAATCTTTTATCATGGACATGCTGGGAGGGCTACTCTTGGGTTCTCTTTCCATAGGTCACCTTCAGCTGGGAAGAGGGGGGACATTAGAAAGCTAGAATAGTATTCACTTAAACATAAATACCACATCGTGTTTGATGGGGTCTTCGAGGAGCCATAGCTTAGACCTCATCGTTGCCACTCATGCACGACCATAAATGATTCAATATGGTGCGATGTAAAATGCACACAGTCCCATTAATGGTTCAGTGCTCCAATTTCCTACCAGTGTGGAGTTTCTGAAGTGCTCTTGGCTAAACAGAGCAGTCTCCATCCATCCGTTAAAAGCATGCTTTCAATACTGACGTTTTTCAAAGTAGTCCATTTCTCTTTTTTATAACTGTAATTTAAACAATTAAAAATGCAGTATATGCAGGGTGAGAAATTAAGAGTCCTTTTCATCTATTACCTCCAGTCTGCTCATTCCCAAAGGCAACCACCCATACCATCCTCTTATTGTCTTTTACCAATATTCTATGCTTAAAATGGGGAAAATATTTTGACATTTCACCAAAAAGGATATATGAGGCCTCTCTAGAAGGTATCCAATGATATAATATGAAAATAGAGACATTTATTGAAGAAGATACAAGATACAAGAAATATGGTACATAGGACAATGACGCCTCAGTCCCCTTCATAGTAGGCACCTTGGGACCTCACACAGTTCTCCCAATCACCATCAGCTGCCACATAGTATTTTCCTGAATCTCACTGAAGGTCTGAAATCTCATCCCTTTCAAAGGTGATTTTAGTTTTGGGAAAAGCCAGAAGTTGCAGGGCACCAAATCTGGGCTGTAGGAAGGCTGAGTTACCTGGGTGATTTGATGTTTCACCAAAAAATTCTGCACAAGACATGATGCAGGAGTGGAATGTTGTCGTGATGAAGCTGCCAATCGCCAGTTGCCCACAGCTGCGGCCTTCTGAATCATCTGAACAGTTTCTGAGGAGAAATGTTCAAGCCTAATGCAAACTTTGATGCAGATTCATTGCTTTACTCGGTCATTTTGAGTGCAATGGCCACACAGCACACACGCTCACTCAGTGGTGTCTACAGCCCCCGCTGACTAGTACAGTGAAGTCGTCATTGTTCACGCATGTGCATTCCAGTCCACTCTCCTTGGCTGCCGGGTTACATCGGTGTTATGCAAACTGTTCTCATTATATTAACAATGGCTGGAGTTTTTCTGGACAGACACAGATGACAAACACATGAAAGGTGGTCAACACCATTAGTTATTAGGGAAATGCAAATTAAAACCACAGTGAGACATCACCATACACCTATGACAATAGCTAAAACTGTCGATGAGGATATGAATAACCAGGAACTCTCATAGACTAGACTGTAAAATGGTAGACTTTGGAAAACAACTTGGCAAACACACACACACTTGCCAATCTATTCAGTCATTCCACTTCGAGGTATTTACCTACGAGAAAAGGAAATGTATGTCCGTGCGTAGATATGGACGTGAACATTCATAACAACTTTGCTGTAGCGGCCCCCAGTCTGGGAACAACCCAAATGTCCAACAACAGAGAAGTGGTTGGGCAAACTGTGTGCATTCTCACGATGGAACGCTATTCAGCAACAAAGAAGATGACCTATTGGTACGCACAACAACGTGCATAAATCTCAAGATAACTGTGCTAAGGGAAAGGAGCCAGACCCACTGTGAGAGAGTACATGTTTATGACGCCATTTATATAAAACTTTAGAACATTCACACTGATCTAGAGTGACAGAAAGCCGAGCAGTGGTTGCTTGGAGTAAGGGGGTGGGAAGAGATTGCAGGAAGAGAATCACAAAGGGGCACAAGGAAAATTTGGAGGATGATGAATATATTCACTATCTTGATTATGGTGAGCAAACTGTTCCCTTTAAATATATGGAGCCTACTGTATGTCAATAAACCTGCTTTGGAAACATATGTATGTGTATGTGACACGTGCATATCGTTTTCCCCACTTCACAACAGGTCTTGGAGATGATTCCATTATCTGCCCATGGTAAGTTACCTTTGTCTTTAACAACTAAACAGTACTCCATGATATAAACTTACATAACTTAATTAGCCATCCTCCTTCTGATGGACACTTAGGCTACGTATGGTCTTTCTCTTATAGTCGGTGCTGCCACAAACATCCTTACATATGTCTTTTTACACCTATAAGATAAATTTTTTAAAAGTGGAATTGCTGAGTCAAAGGTGCTACAAGTTTACGATTTTGATAGACACTATGTTGCTGCCCCATTTTCTCACTGGCTCAAGTCCTGCTGCTTGAAGTGGAAGAGATGGTCCCCGTGTGGATTAAAGGAACGGCCAGCAGCTGAGTTCCACGAAGTGGGATTTCCTTGGTGATTATCTCCTATGAGCTGACAGTGCGGCTCCGGTTTGCAATCCCTGTTTGTCTCCAAGCTCTCTTTGGCAGTAGGCTGTCCTGAAATGATCACGGGAAATCAGGCACCCTGCCCCACGGCGCCCCCTCTTCCCGACTGGTCTCAAAATAACGAAACGGAAGGGCTGGGCTGCCTGAAACAGGGAGGCGGCAGGTGGTGAGGAGCCGTAGCCTCTGCCAGACACTCACTCCCAGTGTTACAAGCACTGCACTTCAATGCAGGGCAAGTGCATCCTCCCCCTTGCCTCCCCCCTCTCAGTAACTATGGAGCACCTACGATGTTCATTGATGGGGTGGCGGGAGCACAGAGGAAAATAGGCAGCAAGGCGGAGGGGCAGGTCAGGAAGTCTTCCCAGAGGAAAGGCCATTTAAGTAGTCCTTTTCATTTTTTCTGAAAAATTGAGGTGACATTCACATTACATAAAATTACTCATTTTAAAGTGTACAGTTCCGTGGTGTTTAGTACTTTCGCACTGTTGTGCAACCACCACCTCTGTGTAGTTCCAAAACATTTCACCACCCCCAGAGGAGCTCCCGCACTAAGCAGTTAGTTCTCACAGGTAGGGCGTTTTAAAGCGAGCAGGAAGCGTTTCACAGGCCGGCTTTGAAAGATGCTGTTGCAAAGGAGGGAATTTACAAAGGCCTTGTGGGTCAAGTCACTTGGGATGGAGCGGATGTGTGTTCTGGGGAGAAGTGCCCAGGGAGGCAGAAAGGGAAAGGCAGGGCAAGGGCAGTGAGGATGGTGCCTGTGGGCTTCGTCCTCAGCAGCTCGAGCCAGGCAGGGGAGGAAGAAGAAATCGGTGGCGTGGGACCCACGTGAGCAATGTCTATCCCGGGAGGAGCATGCCAACTTCTGTATGAATGCTGTCTGAGCAGTGTCTCAGCCTTGGCACTACTGACATATGTTTGGGGCTGGATAATCCTTTCTGGTGCGGGACTGTCCTTTGCTTTGCAGGACATTTAACAGCATCTCTGGTCTCTATCTACTAACAGCCAATAGAAACCATCTCACCCTGCCCCACCTGTTAGGACAACCAAAGATATCTCCAGGCCTTGCTAAAGGTCCTTGGGGAGGGGCAAAGTTGGCCCCGGTTGAGACCCCTGGATGGGCAAGTCACGTGGTGCTATGGGTGGCACCTCCCCTCCAACCTGCCCACCCTGAGCTGTATGGAGACAACGGGACATGGGGTGGGACCATCTCTGGGATGTGGGTTCCAAGCTTACAAACAAGCAAATGAGTGTTTAATGTTTGTGGCATTATTTTATTCCTTCCTCTATTTATTCAGCAACCAGAAATGCCTACTATGTGCCAAGTACTGAGAAAACCATCACAGGGAGGAGTTACTGAGGGATTTAACACTTCATTCTTTCTGCTCCCCACCCTCACAAAGGAGACCACAACATTCTGAGACTTGGGGCTCATCCTGGAAAGTGCAGGGGAGGGAGGAAGGTGGGAAGACTGAGGGAGCTGTGAGGAGTTTCCTGGGGAGGCTGTGGGAGACTGACTGGGAGGCGGTAGGAAGTGAGGGGGTCGCTGGTGTCAGCTGGTGCCTTGCTCCCTGCTAGTTAGTGTCCCAGTTCCTGGAGTGCTCCTGGGAGTGGCAGCACCTCCCGGGAATGGCTGTGGGGCCGGGTGTACTAGGGAGGCTGAATCCCTGGCCCAGGAGCTCCTTGGCTAAGATCCCTGTGCCCAAGGGTGACACGGAAGCAGAGCAGCCAGTGGCTTCAAGGAGGACATGGCTCAGACAGTGACCGTATCAGTGGCATCCGGTGTGGACCGAGCACCTGTCCCAAATGTTCCAGTCTGTGAAAGACTTCTGGGAGCTTTGTACAACCAAGAGGCACAGGGAAGGAGATTCAACTGTGACCAAGATTTTTTTTTTGCTAAGTTCAGCAGGATGGGGGCTCTGAATCAGTTTCAATTGAATTTAGAGTTACGTGATGATTTCAGCATAAAATTCATTGTATCACTCAGGATACAAAGATGAACAGATCCCTGCCCTGGCTCTCCAGGGACTTGCCATCTTAATGGAAACCCCCCGCCCGTACATTACTTGTGGAGAACATTCTGAGGAATTACCATTGTAATCTTTTATTCAATTTGATTTCTACAACTGCATCAAGTTGCTAGAGTCCATTTTGCAAATGAGTGATTTAGCGATTGCCTGTGGCCTAAAAGTAGCAGATTCAGCACCAGAATGTAGGACTTTGGACTCCAAGCCTCATTCTTTTCACTGCTGACTGCAGTTCATGGGGGCGAGGAAACTCTGGTCCGGCAAAGGGCAGCTGGCGGCTATCAGGAGTACAGTGGATCCTCACTTCACATTGATACATTGTGACTTTAAGCATTACGTATAACCAAACCAATTTTACCACAGGTGAATTGATATTGAAGAGTTAACTTGCTATGGCATCCATCAAGGTTATAATGAAGTGACATTGAACAAAATGACATTATTTGAGGACCTGCTGTGCTTTGATCTCTTGGGCTTCTCATCTGAAAAGGACAATCCCACCCACCTCGCTGAGTGAACAGGATTTTGTTGTTTGTATGTGTGGAGTATGCACGTACATACACATGCATTTACGCATGTGTGAAGGAAGCAACGTGCCGGCCGAGGCTTCCATGCGGCAACTCACTGTAACACTGGCATAGGTAATCGGGAGCTGCCAGGCTTCCTTGTGCAGGGCAACGAGGGGTTGGAAGTTGTTTAGGAAGATACACCACCCAGCTACGTGCAGAGCAGGTTGAGAGGGGCAGATGAGAGGCAGGGCACCCGGGTCAGGGGCTGGCGGTTACACGCAAGCCCAGTAACAAACAACAGGGACCCAGCTGTGGGACAAGCAACGTGGGACAGAAGGAAATGGAGAGGACTGAGTGCTTATTCCAGGGTGAAAAGTGCAAAATGCCACATTCTCAGCATATTATGCACAAGAGGGAGAATTGTAAGAATTAAGTGCCGCACGCATTTAGAGATGACTTGTCACTTTGGGGGAAATGATATTCAAACAATACGTTTTGGCACTGACTTACAAGTAGCTACCAGCCCCTTTCCCCTGCTCCCCCTGAAACTGTAAGCAATTTCATTAGCACAGGACCAATCAGATGTTTGAAAATATCTAAAAGATGTGTACTAATTAAGAGAAAGTGACTGTTCCCTAAGAGCTTGGTATCTCAAAGGAGGGAAGATGATCAGGGCAAGCACAGATCAGGGTAACAAATTACAAGGTAATTTTACAAGGGTGAGGAGAACACTGCCAAGGGATTGCTGGATTCCTCTAAGTAGAAAGCTAGACTTTCAGCACCCAATCTTCTTAGCTTTTAAGTGTCTTCAGAGAGTTAAGTAATAAAGAGGTTTGCAAGTTGAGCAGCCCTGCCAAGGGGGGGAAGCTTAGCCAAGTGGAGCGGAAGGCATCAGGCTAAAGTGCCTCCATTCCTCTCTGTTCCAACTCAGCCAGCAAATCTGCATCTTCTGGCTTTTGCTTTAGAGAAATGAGAGAAAATGTCCTGAGAGCAAGTATCTTCAGTGAGGTTCTCCAGCCACCCGTTTTTACTTCTAGGCATCTCTGACATCAGACAAGGCACGATGGGGCAGAGCCTCAGATCCTTTCCCAAAGGCTGGGCTCAGTAGGAGCGGCGGCCTGTTGAAGCCCCTCCACCCGGGAGGGGCCGCACCACCGCCCTAGGGTGGGTGGCACTGACTGAGGGCCAGGGCTGAGGTGCTTGGACCGCCATCTCTACGAAGGTCTCTGCAGTTCTTAACTGGAAGGTAGAGTTGGGCCGGAAGTTTGGTTTAAAGTAAAGCCACTAGAAAAAACATTTTCTACAAATCGATTGCATTAGTTCTTGTAAAGTGATTTACAAATGAGTCCTTTTTATTAAGTATTTGTCTAGTAGGTAGCCTTCCCTGAAAATGATCAAGACACAGGGCTTTAAATAGATTCTAAATGTATGGCCTCTAAGCAGCCGAAATTGGTGGTTCTTTTCTATCTTCTCTCGTCATACAGCACGACTGAAATGCGTTTTGTGGAACTATCACAAGACTTGTTGGCATCAAAGAACCCTGAAGATTCAAATCTTTGCTTTACCGTTCACTCTGATTTTGAGCAAATTACTTAATCCTTATGGGCTCGCCCCCTTCTCTGTAAGAACAGGCTACCTCACTAGGTGGTGTTGGGTTTTATGCAGGTCTACATGGAGTTGTGCACGCACAGGGCTGGGTACATGTGAGGTGGCCACACACACACAAAAAAACCCAGGGAAGAGGTGGCACTTTAGGGGCTGTGTGAGTGGACAGGAGGGAAAAGCTGTGGGGGGTGGCAAGAAAGGAAGGACAGTGTGGTCACATGGAAAGGATGCAGGGGCGATGAAAAGTCACTGCTAACGGGGACAGGGTTTTTTTGGGTAATGAAATATCCTGAAGTTAGTGGCACTGGTTGCACAATATACTGAAACCCATCAGTACATTTTAAAAGGGTGAATTATATCTCAATTATACCATTATTTTAAAAAAGTCTCCAGAAAACTTAAGGACATTTGGAAAGGTGATAGGAAATGGGGAATTTTCAAATTCTCTGGTGGGGTGGAGGGCCCAATTCTGATCTACAGGGTAAAAAGTCATTATTTAGAGAGGGTGGGAACATTTTTCTTGCCAAATTCTAAATTTTACATTCTCACCATACCTTCTGAAGTTTCATTTTGATAAGCGATTTCTCCTTCACTTCTTGAGCTAAATTATCAGTGGAATATTCATATGATGTTTTGGAATAGAAGGTGATGGATTTTCAGTACCTGTAGTGTTTCACACTGGGTCTCAGGACCTCATGAGAAATACTTACCAAACCAAAGACTTCATGTTCACTACCCCAAACTGCCTTGATGGTACTTCTCCAAAACAAACAACCACAGCCACAGCCACTGAGGTTTCTAATTTATTATTAAATTACATAACAAAGCTTCTTCTATACAGTCAGAAAATGCACATTTAGATGAGAACAAAAATTAAATACAATTAAACTGGTTCCAAGAAGCCATTTTAAAAGCAAAAACTTAGAAAGTGCATTTGAAATAGATTTTTAAAAACCTGTATTGGCATTTTTTCATGAGAAAACATCTTCCATCATGGTGAAGTGTGAATGGAATTGATTTCCCTCCCTAAGAGCTAAGAGGATGGCAATAAATGCAAATATTTGATACTAAAGTGAGACCCTGCATATAAAGAAAATGAGAAAGATCTCTCAAGACATGGCTCAGCCTTGTCTCAGCTTCTTACCCAATTAAGAGTCCCGTGTTCCATCCCGGCCGGGCAGCTTAGCCGGAGCATCCTGTGCACCAGAAGGCTGCAGGTTTGATTCCCAATCTGGGCACACACCCAGGTTGTGGGTTTGTCCCCAGTTGGGGTATGTATGGGAACTGACTGATGTTTCTCTCTCTCAAAAAAAAAAAAAATCAATAAACATCCTCAGTGAGGATTAAAAAGAGTCACTTGTTCCTTCCTCATTTTCTTCTATAAAACTTAAGGATATGCAGATTTACAAAGGAGTAACAAAGATTAGCGTTAAAGATCATAATGTAAAGTTTTGCATCTTTTGGAGACCAGGCTCAACAACCCAGAGCGCAAAAGGAGAAAGGAATGCAACCCTTTTTTCTGAGTAGAATCCACTTGTTCTTTAGTTGCATTTGCCACAAAGTTCAGTGTAACACTAGCCATGGCCATTTATCCTCATTAGCTTAATATTGCAAGTTAGAAAACCCAATTCCCAAGAAATCATATCTGGCTAATGATCAAACATATAGTATTAGAAACCAAAAAGACCGGTCCAGTTCTTTAAAGTCCTTTTCACCAAGTTGAGATCATTAGCAGTGAAACAGAAAATGAATGGTGGGAATGTAAGTCCAAGGTGCCTCAATTCCATAGAGGCCAAAAGGCTCAAATATGTCCCTTTTCCTATTCAGATGTATTCCGCATCCACCAGGAAAGAACTAAAGTAAAGATACTTGGTTCTAGGTACAAAAAGTGCCGTCCTGATGTCTCTCATCGCCGTCTCCAGGCTCGGGAGCTGGCTCCCGTGCCTGGTCTGAGCACGGGGCGGTCTAGAAGACGGCATTCTCTGTAAAGGGAATTCTGGTACAAAGGAGAGCGGACAGTGGAGAAGGAAAGCCCTTTTCTAACATTAGACAAATAAAGCGTGAGCAACGCAGGTTGCAGGGAACCCTTCAGCATCTAATGGAAAAATAAAAAAGAACGTAGAGACAGCCAGGACAGGGTGCCCAAAGCACTCGGATATTTCAGCTTGAACTTCAGTAACAGATTTACGAATTTTTACTAAAGTTACCAGCATACATTAAAACAAAATCTCAGAGGTATAACTTTTGGAATTTTCTGCCTTTATGTTGCTATGGGTTTCCATACTTTTTGTGAAATGGAAAATTCTGAGCGGTTACAAAAAAGATCCCAAAAGGAATGATCATTATATGAGACAATGGCTGGGGGAGACCACGTCCCCTGAGAGGCAACGTTTGGAACCAGGAGCAGAAAATTCCTTCTCTCTGACAACCGTGACAGTAGCTTACTGTTGGCTCCTGAGCCTGGCAACAGGTCTTCAAGGACGGCAAGACAGAGGAGAAAAACCCAAGATGATTAAAAAAGCTAAGTGAAATGGAACTGAGACTTCTTAGATCAGCTGCCTGGGACCCAAATGGAGACCGCCGGTAAGCGGCACATCTAGTCCTGGCTCCAGGTTCGCTCTCAAACAAGGGGCCCGCAAGCGGAAAGGACAAGCCGGTCCTCGCTAACCTGCGCTGGGCCCTGGTCACCTCACTGTGGGCTACAGCACTGGGAGCCGTCAGACCCGTCTGACACCAACACCGACAGCACGCTTCTTCAACTTCCTTGGAAGAACTGGTTTCTTAATCTTCGTAAAGAAAATAACCAACACGATTCTATTACTTCATTTAAGCAGAACCCTAATGGAAAGGCTCACAGTCATCAGAAGTGTTTGCTTGCTTAGCTGCAGCAAGCCAGGTTAGCCTGGGTTCTAGTTTTACTGTCACACAATCAGCTTCAATGAATGCACCAAATAATCAGACCAGTAAAAAGACTGGTAGTATAATTAAATAAATAATTTTATTTACGGTACTTCAGATTTTATAAATGCCAACTATATAGCAACCAAAGTCCCATAAATTCTAGCTGAGGTACAACCACCAATCAAGGCCCTTTGAAAAATCAAAGATAATAAAGTGTCAGGGAGAAAAGTTTTGTCCTCCCAACAGGAATTTAATAAATGGACTTCCCTTATCCTTGAAGGCTTGCATTGGGAAAACTTAAACTCTCTTTTAAGGGCATCCCCAATCAACTACTGATCAATCAACCCATATTTAGAAAAATAAAACCCACAGTTAAAAAAATATATCAAATGCCTTTCATACCCAGAACATAATAAAACTTTGACACCAGAATGAAAAACCTCTCAGTCTCTCTATCAGACCATGGGTTAGTCTACCCACCAGCCTGTATATCAAGTCCATCAACACATTAAAACGTAGTCAAGAACTACATGTTAATATCCTTTTATTCCCGGTGGCACAGTCTGGAGCGAACGCTGTAAATACTATACTAGGTTCCAATGGTGAAAAGCAGCCTTCTTTCTTGGTGAGGAGTATAGGTGTTGGAAGTCTTCAAACTATCTGTGGTAGTTTGGTTAGATGAGAAATAATGTACAGAGACTGAGAAATGGTTAAACTTGAAAAGAATTTGGTGGGTAGTTTCAAGTTCTGTCACTGCCCAGGGATGACAACAGGAGACAGGTGCAGATAGAGACAGATTCTGTCACACGCATCTTCAACAGCAAAACCATTCTCTGCATGTTTGGAAAAGCTTAACACACTCGGAATGAAGAGCTTTTCACAGAACACAGAATTCCCGTTACATCAGGTGGTAATTTTTAAAACATGTGCTCATAAATGGTAGAGCACTTACAAATGGATTATCTGAATGGTGACCTCTCAATCAATGTCTCTTAACTGCTGGCCTGTTCACTACTAGATCTGAGGACTGCGCAGCCCCTCACTCAGCCATCGGTGTCACTCCCGACTCGATGAGGAGTGGCTGGGGGCACCGACAGACGCTGGCCAGCAGTTTCTTCCGTCCTGGCAGAAGTTAAGATTTCGCTTCCTCGTAGTGAAAATTATTCCAATTGAAGAAATAAGCAAAAAATCAAAACAATAATTGACTCTTTAAAAAAAAGCCTGCCATTCCTGATATTTTTCCAGCAATAGTTAACCCCAGTGTGCACATGATTAAAAAAAAGAAAGAAAAATGCATTTTTGCAGTGTTTCTCATTTGAGACCACCTCACCTCTGTTAGAGTTGGCCTGTCAGCATCTCAAAGAATCTGTGAAAAATGGAATTTTCCTTGAATACCAAAAGAGTTGAGGACAGAGTAGAAATTTATCAAGAAATGACTTGTGATTTTTCATCATGAGTATAAAATAAAAGGACAAGAACTGTTTTTATTCACAACCCAATCTGGCAGCTAAAAGGAAAGCAGTCTTTGGATACAGAGAGACCTGGTTTTCTGAGGAGTCAGTCGGCTCTAAGACCTGGCTTGTCATCAGCCTGCAACACTGTTGCTGAAGCACAGGTGCTCTTTCTGCTTGGTTTACTTACCTCTGGGGGAGACAAAAGCAACGCAAAACTTTTTTCTCATTTTTCTTTTTTTTTTTAAACTAAAACCAGAAGGAAGTGTGTGTTAGAAAAAACAGCACAGAAAAACTGTGGCTTCTGCTCAACCTGACCATGTCACAGATCCAGCAGCATCGGTCCTGAATAATCCTGCCGGCCTGGCTAATTATCAGGATGGTCCTTATCTCCTTCCTACTCTTCCTCATTCCAGATCAGGGCCCGAAAGTGGAGGCTGTCGCGAGTCCCTGGAGACGCCCCGTCAATGGAAAGCGTACAGCAGCAACAGGATGGTGCAGACACCAACAACACCGCCCAGGATGAGCGAGTCTCGCCGCTTCCTAAGGTTGATTCGCTGGATCAGGCTGTTCACAGCAGGAAAACGATCTTTGGGAAATCTTTATTAAGGTCATATATTTGGAAGCTTCTACAGTAAAAAGTCAGAGATCAGGACTTCCGGCCAAGATGGAGGCATAGGTGGATGCACTGTGCCTCCTCGCACAACCAAGATAGGGACAATAATGATATAGAAACAAGATAACAACCAGAACTGACAGAAAATTGAAGTGTATGGAAGTCAGACAACCAAGGATTTAAAAATAGACACTTTCATCCAGACCGGTAGGAGGGGCGGAGCCGGGCCAGGCAAGGGACGCGGGGTGGAGAGCTGAGCACCTGGGGCGGCGGGCAAGTCCGCAGCAGGCAGACCCTGGGCACACAATCAGCAGTGGCTGGTGGGCCCCGGCCACGGGGTGGCGACCGGCAGAACCAGCGAGGCGGCCATTGTGAAGCAAGGCACTGCGCGCAACTCAGGGTCCCAGCACCGGGAAATAGAGCTTTCGGTCACTGACTGAAAAGGAAGGTCCCACGGGGTGCACAGGCCCACCCACACCGGAATTGGTGCCAGAGGGGCCCAGTTGGCTTGCGGAAAGTGGCGGA
>CM052545.1:68816726-68873318 GCA_028533065.1 Trachops cirrhosus
AAAGAACTTATGACACATGGACATGAACTAAAGGAGGGGAATGTGGGTGGGAGAGGGTGTGCAGAGTGGAAGGGAGTGAAGGGGGGAAATGGGACAACTGTAATAGCATAATCAATAAAATACATTTTTTTAAAAAAGCTACCATTTACAGATTACCTAGTACTGGCCAGACACTGCACCAGCCACTTGACTCATATTATCTTTAATCTTCACAACAATCTTTTAAGGTAGGTATTCCCATGAATCCCATGTTTTTAAACACATAATAAAACGGAGGCCCCAGGTAACTTACTCTAGAACAGAGGTCTAATAATAGTGCAGCCAGGGTTCAAAGCAAATCACACTCCAAAGGGTGTACTCTTCTACAAGGCAGTCAGTGCAGTAGTGGTTTAAATAGAGCTCTGGCGCTGGAGTCAGAGAGACACAGATTCTCCAATACTACTTATTAGTCATGTGGCCACAGGTATATCACTAATCTTAATTTCTTTTTTGTTTTGGAGATAGAGGTCTAATTGATCAGCGTCTCTCTCACAGGTTACTGAGGAGATTCAAGAAAACGAAGCAGGTAAAGCACTTGAGCACCACAGTGAGCCTATGGTAAGAACACCAGTGTTGTTGCCGCTGCCATGCACTCCAATCTACCTTTCCTGAAAAGCAACGCTTCAGACGTTACTGAATTCCAAAGTGCAGAGACCACACCTAGCTAACTAACTTTCCTACTGTCATAAAATAGGTATTTAAAAATTCGTCAAACCTAGAGAATTAAGCAGTTCCTGAAGCAACGAACTACTTCAACGTTATCACAGACAATACTAAGTATTACCAGCGCGTATTTTCTATAGCTGTTCAAACCAAGTCTACATAAATGGTATAAATAAGACATTTACCAAACGACATGTTTAAGATTGTTTTCCATTGAAAAATGAGAATAAAAAGATGGAGGCTGAAAAAACTGAATATAAATCAATCAGAAAAATCAACCTAGGTAAAATAGCCGAATTCTAGTATTTCTGGAAACAAATATTTTGGGCTTCAAATGTCTCTTATAAGGGAAAGATACAGTAAAAATACATTATGATGTTATTAAAGTCTCACCTTTAAGGGGGCGTGAATTAACTTTAACTCTAATTATAGGGTTAACCTGATTTGCTCACTTATGTGCAAACAAAAAAAACTACAATAAAGTAGAACAAAAAATTATTCCTACCTTATTGTCTCTTCTATCAGACGATCTGAGCTGTAATAAAAAGAAATTTAAATTCTGGAATTATTAAAAGCACATTTAAAACTTGTACTTAACTTTTCTATATTTTCTAGGTAGATTAATTTTCCAGCCATTTATTAAACAGAATACCCAGACTTCTGAAAGCATATGAAGATGATTCTGGACTCTGAAATAAGTTTAATTTATCCACATATATAATTTTCATCTTTTATTTGTTGGCTTAAAGCTATTTCTTTCACAGAGAAGCTTAAAATCAGAACAGTTTTAATATCAGCATAAATAAACAAAACTTCTTTAATCTAGATAGCTCTAAAGTTGTCACTATTGCCTATTCTAAGCTTAAGAATTACAACCAACTTGTTGAGACAGGACAGGCAAATACATTTCTGATGCACATAAGTAGTAATTATTTACACCTTAAAGTTCCTTCCTTCTTGGGGAAACTAAACCAAATCTCAGCTTATCACGCTTCAGAATCTGAATAAAGAAACCAAGTGCTCCCTCGATCTGCGAAGTGTCTGCCTTTATGCACCACACACTGGAATAAAAGAAACGCCTCCCCAAACCGTTTCAGGGAGGAATTTACAGGTAGCTAACTTTGGTAAAGGGGAACCTTCATAATGGAAAGCAGGGAAAAACGCCCAGATATCTGGATCCACTCGGCACAGTGCATGGTGCACAACAGACACTCAAATAAACACCTGCATATTTCCCCAAATGCTTCTTTTCAAAAGAATTTCTAAACAAAATAAAAACACACTCATACATATGGACAACAGACTGGAGTGACCAGAGAAGGAGGTGGGGTGAAATGGCTAAAGGGGGTCAAATAGATGGAGATGAATAGAAACTAGGATTTTGGTGGTGAGCACTCTCATGTATATACAGACGTCAAATTATAATGTAATCCTGAAAGTTATATAGCTATCATTTCAAAAATAAACGAACAGGAGAGTTCCGGCCAAGATGGAGGCGTAGGTAGAAACCCTTCCCTTCCTCACACAACCAAAAGGAGGATAACAACCAATCTGAAAGCAATAAACAACCAGAAGTGCCAGAAAATCAAACTGCATGGAGCTCTGACAACCACGGAATTAGAAACAGTCAAACAGAAAAACCAGACTGGTGAGCCAAGACAAAGAAATATGACCCAAGTGAAAGAACAGAGCAAAGCTTCAGAAACAGAGATAAGCGATGAGGAGATAGCCAACCTATCTGATGGAGAATTTTAAGCCTGGTAACCAAAATGCTCACAGAACTGATTGAGCTTGGACCAAATGGACTGATTGTTCATTGAACTGATTGAGTTGAAAAATGAAAAACAAATGAAAGATACCCAAAATGAAATAAAGGAAAACATTCAGGGAACCAACAGTGACAGGAAGGAAACCAGGACTCAAAGCAACTATCTGGAACAAAAGGAAGAAATAAACATCCAAATGTAACAGAATGAAGAAACAAGAATTTAAAAAAAATGAAGAGAGGCTGAGGAATCTCTGGGACAACCTGAAATGTTCCAATATCTCAATTACAGGGGTGCCAGAAGGAGAAGAACAACAGCAAGAAACTGAAACTGTATTTGAAAAAATAATGAAGGAAAACTTCCTCAATCTGGAGAAGGAAATAGACTTCCAGAAAGTCCAGGAAGCCCAGAGAGTCCCAAAGAAGTTGGACCCAAAAAGGAACATACCAAGGCACATCATCATTAAGTTACCCAGGATTAAATATAAAGAGACACTCTTAAGAGCAGCAACAGGACAGGAGACAAATATGTACAAAGGAGTTCCCATTAGACTATCAGCCGACTTCTCAAAACAAACCTTGCAGGCAAGAAGGGACTGGAAAGAAGTATTCCAAGTCATGAAAGGCAAGGACCTACATCCCAGATTGCTCTATCCAGCATAGCTTTCATTTAGAATGGAAGGGCAGACAAAGTGCTTCCCAGATAAGGTCAAGTTAAAGGATTTCACCATTGTTAAGCCATTATTATAAGAAATGTTAAAGGGACTTATCTAAGAAAAGGACCAAAAATATGAACAGTAAAATGACAACAAACTCGTAACTATCAACAAATGAACCTAAAAGAAAAGACAATGAAAACAAAAACTAAGCAAATAACTAGAACAGGAACAGAATCAGAGAAATGGAGATCACATGGAGGGTTATCAGTGGGGAGGGGGAAGGGAGGAATGGTGGGGGAGGTACAGGAAAGAAGCAGCATAACTGGTAGGCATAAAATAGACGGGGAGAGATTAAAAATAATACAGGAAACAGAGAACTCAAAGAACTTATATGTACAACCCATGGACAGGAACTAAGGGGAGGGATGCTGGAGGGTTGGGGGTGGAGGGGGGGATAAAGGGGGATAAATTGGAAAACTGTAATAGCATGATCAATAAAATATACTTAAAAATAAACAGACAAGTAACTAAATTCTACATTCATTCTATAAACTAATAGGTTGAAGTTTCATGATAAAACAGTGGACCAGGAAATGTAATTTACTGTATGAATCAGGGAACAAAGAGGAGCTTCAAAAATGTCACAAATATCTTATATACATCCTATGTTTAAGAATTTCAAAAATGCCAAAGATGACGGAAAGATTAAAAGCCAGACTGTGTGTGGCTTTGTGAATGTTGGGTCTACCAATTTACCAATTATGTTTTTGGACTGTAAGATGCACCCTCCCCTCCCCCGGGACATTTGGGAGGAATAATGGTTGTTAATGCTGCTGTTGAGTTCTGTTTGCATTTACACTGGTGAAATAGTATGTTATTTATGTTATTAAATATTTTACCACATTTTTTGCTTCAAAAATTTTTTTCCTATTTTCCTCTAAAACCTAGGTGCGTCTTATGGTCCGAAAAACAAGGCAGCTCTGTGATATTAGGCAAGTTACTCTGTGCTTCGGTTTTGTCACCTGTAAAATGGTGATAAGAAGCCCTACTTGTTAATAGGAATATATACAAATGCTTAGATATATAAAAGGAATATACACACACACTTCCAGCTAGTGTGATACCCACAACTTACAGAACTTGGCAAATCACTTAGATAGCACCTAACTGGAATCTTCTTTTAAAATTTAAGAGTAGGTGATTAAGTAAACAAGTAAATAACAAGTAAATGTGTGAGCAAGTAGTTGAGAAAACAAACAAGTGCATAATACAAATTTCAAATAGATCCCTTTGTAAACTGCAACTGATGAAGTTATCACCAACTGATCAGATCACTTCCATCAAGCACTATGGTGACCCACTCTTTCACTTACAGTTCACCAGAGAGACCCTAAGGTCTGTCAACAGAATATAACCAAACTGTAGTAGGATACGAAAACCTGTTTGAGTGCTAACAGATTTTTATTTTACAGATAACATCTGGAAAACACAGGAAAACAAAGATGAAACTGGAAATCTAGCACCATGTGTTGAAAAGACTATCTTTTCTCCTATTGTCTTGGCTTCTCTGTCAAAGGCCAGCGGACTCTGCGTGGGGCCGCCTCTGGGCTGCCTACTCCACCCACTGATCTGTGTGTGTATTCTTTCAACAATGGCACACGGTCTCAATCACATACAATATGCATGCAATGGGGAATCGAGTTGAAGTGGGGAAGCAATTCTTGTTTCTTTTTTTCTCTCTGCAAAGTATTTTAACCAAACATTTTGGTGCAAATAAATGTTTAATGTCAACAAATTTGTTCAGCTATAGCAGAAGCAGAAAGCTTAAGAAACAATGTGGGGAATCACATTGCCATCTGCTGTTCTTTACATAAATGGTATAAGAAGTATTAAAAATCCTTAAAAACTACCTGAATCATAAAAAAAAATCTATGAAATACTACGTATTTTCTATTTTTTGCTGAAACCTCTAAAAAATAACTTGTGTATCAATATGTTAATCTGCTTATATAAATAAAAATTGAATATTTTTCATTATATGTTTCTTTCACAATTCTTTAACAAATATAATCATAGAAATTCAATAGTATTATCAACCACAATGTTCATGCAACTATAAAGTATAAAGTAACTAGTTACTCTTTCTTATCCCCTAGAACCTGAGTTTTAGCCAAGGCCCGAGCACGTGGCGGTATGAACGTGCTTGTGGAGTTGTCATGAGGCTCAAAAGAGTTAATGTACACAGGAGTGTCTTGTAAACTGTGTAAGCCTACAGATACATGGTTGACAGAGATTAAAGCTTATATTTCAAAGTCCAGCTCAAAAGTCATATCCTTTGTGAAGCCTTCCCCATCCCCTTATTGTTATAGGCTGACTATAATAGTTAGTCAGCCTTATACATCCAGGCTGACTAATTCCTCTTTATAATGTTATGTTTTCATAGTTCTTCGCTCTTCATCAACTCTTTCAAGAATGTAACAAGCATTTAAGATATGTCAGACATTGTAATATAAACTGGGGAAAAATATCTTAATTTTGCAAAATTTAAGTTTTTCCATATACATTATCTCATTTAATTCTTTTTAAGATACAGTATTTCACAGGATAGCATAATTATGTGTTTATTTCTCTAACCAGATGAGTTCCCGTGGGTTAGACACTGCGTCTGACTCATCTTTGATTCCCTAGAGTCTAGTACAATACGTAGCTCACAGGAGACACTCATTAAATACTTAAATGAACAAATAAATGAGATACTTGTTGGAGTAATAAAATAGCAACAAAGAGTTAACACTGAAATAATCCTTATAAATTTCCACGGGGGTGAGGAGGGTACATAAAGTAGTCCCCCTTATCCATGATTTTACTTTCTGTGGCTTCAGCTGCCTGTGGTCAACCATGGTCCACAAATAGCAAATGGAAAATTCCAGAAATAAACAATTCGTAAGTTTTAAATTGCACGCTGTCTAAATAGCATGATGAGATCTTGCACCGTCCTGCCCTGGGGTGTGAGTTAGCTCTGTCCAGAGTATCCACGCCGTGTGTGCTGCCCACCGTTAGCCTCTTAGCCACCGTTCTGGTTATCCGATCGGCTGCTACAGGCTGCCGTGCTAGTGTCCAAGTCACCCTTATTTCACTTGGCGATGGCCCCAGAGTGCAAGAGTAGTGATGCTGGCAATTCAGATATCCCAAAGGGAAGCCATAAAGTGCTTCCTTAAGTGAAAATGTGGAAGTTCTCAATTTAACAAAGAAAAAAATTGTATGCTGAAGTTGCTAAGATCTATGGTGAGAACGACTCTTCTATTTGTGAAATTGTGAAGGAGGGAAAAAGAAATTCACGTTGATTTTGCTGTTATACTTCACACTGAAAAAGTTACAGCCACAGTGTGTAAGTGTTGAGGTGGAAAAGGCACTCAGTTTGTGGGTGGAAGACAGGAGGAGAAAAGCTGTCCCACACGACGACGATGTGCTGCACCAGAGAGCGCTGAGCCTGTGCGAAGGCTTCAGCAGGGACCCCTGAAACCAGGGGCCGCACATAACCTTCATTACAGTATCCTGTTATAACTGTTCTATTAGTAGTTGCTGTTAATCTCTTACTGTGCCTAATTTGTAAATTAAACTTTATATTAGGTATGTATAGGAAAAAACATAGTCTATATAGGGCTCGGTTCTATCCATGGGGGTCTTGGAACGTATCCCTCGCAGGTAACACATCTGGGGAGAGAAAATTCCTCAGTATAGCAGAGCACCTGCAACTCAAGTTGTTTCTTGAGTAAGAAAGTTGTTTCTTTCTTGTTTAAGAAAGCCATGTACCAAATGAAGATGAATTTGATTTCGCTACAGCTCCAAGTGAAGGAAAATGAGTTCTACATAAAAGCTCCTGACTACGTCATTCCTACTTTGTAAAACTGGACGTTATCAAATGAATATAAACATAAGCAAAGTTATGTTCAGAATAATATTAATTTGTTATTTCAACATGGCAGACAACTGCACTACCTGAGACACCTAGAGCTTTGACTATGTAATTTTAAAATAATTCATGAATAGAATGATAGATATATAGTGAAATAATCAAATGCAACAAATTCTCATAGGCTGAAATGCAATTCTCTATGACACAAACGACCTGGTATATGGAAGGGTTCTCAAATTCTTTGCATATTTTATGGCTTCTACTACTATTACATCTAGTTTCTTCCATTTACTTTCCATTTTTCCACTTAGAAGCACTGTTTTCTTAGGATCACCTCCCTATCATTACCTTTATGAATCATGCTTTTTCCTTGGAGTGTTTCACAAAGAAACAAAGTACGTGTATGCATGTGTATAAACCACTTTATCGTAGCTGCCAGGTAGATGACAAGGAGCAGCAAGTTTGAAGGCAGAAGGGAGGCCGAAGGGCAAATGCTGTTGTCGGATAGGTCGGATGTACTCATCAGCTGACTGACTACCCCAATGCCAGCTTGATGACGCGTAACATTCGAGCTTGTATCTCAACAAAACTATACCGTAGGATTCATAAATAGTTAAGAAAGCTAAGGTCAAACCCTGAATGCTGAGAGTTTACTATGTTACCTCACTCACAGATGTTATAATATGACCAGTGTTTAAATGAACCGTATATTTATTCAATAATATACAGGGTGGGGCAAAAGTGGGTTCACAGTTGCTTATATGGAAAATAATACAATAATAAATGATAATACAAGAATAAACTCTGTGTTTCATCTACTCACAACTTGAAACCTACCGGTACTTTTGCCCCACCCTATACATACAACTATACCAAAGATTTCTGTGATAAAAATCACTCCTTCGAAAGGTCACTGAATTATGGTGATCGTGCCTCATATTTTTAAAATATGGTCATAGTCTGTTAATACAATTAGAATTTCATTTCATGAAGATTATTCTGATATCAAAAGTATTTCAAATTCTAAGAAATGTAAATTGACAGTGTATATACAGAAAAAGGTTTTCTCCTTTAGCATTTGTTTTTCTTACTCTTTTTTTTTAAAGATTTTATTTATTTTTAGACAGGGGAAGTGAAGGAGGAGGAGAGGGAGAGAAGCATTAATGTATGGCTACCTCTTGCTCACCCTCAACTGAGGCCTGCAACCCAGGCATGTGCCCTGACTGGGAATCGAACAGGTGACTCTTTGGTTCACAGGCCAATGCTCAATCCACTGAGCCACACCAGCCAGGGCTGTGTTTTTCTTACTCTTATACCCCTTGTTATGTTCTGCTTTATACAGAAATGCCTCACAGTTTACTAAGTCTTTTAAATGCATTAACTTAGCAACTCTGGAAGTAGACACCATAGAATCATCTTTTGAGAGGCAGTGCAGTACTGCAGAAGCAACACAACCAGAGGATCTGAGTTTGAATTTATCAGCCACGTGACCTCAGGGAAATTCAGCTAAAATCACAAAATAAAAAGTGAAACCATTTAAAAAAAAAAATCCTCACCCAAGGATATGTTCATTGATTTGAGAGAGAGAGAGAGAGAGACTGATGTGAGAGAGAAACATTGATCAGCTGCCTCCTGGACATGCCCTGACCAGGGACTGAATTCACAACCTGGGTATGCGCCCTGACTGGGGTCCAACCCACAACCTTTTGGTGTTTGGGGTGACACTCCAACCAACTGAGTCACCTTGGCCAGGGCTAAGTCCTTGTTTTTAGTCTTAATAATTTCTCAAATTCATTAATTCATATTCTATCCAACTTCATCCTGCCTCAGTTTCTCTATATGTAAAATGAGCACATACAAAATCTTTCACAAGAATGTTGAAAGGAATGTGAGTAAAGTATATCATATATAAAATTGAAAAACAAAAGTACAAAATACCTTTCTGATTTCTAATTCTCCTGTCATTTTTGTAACTCTGAATAAACTATTTAAGACGTGACTCCCTTAACTGTATTTTTTTCCTGTAAAGTGGACAATATTAAACTCCTAAAGGGTTTTCTCTGAATTATTAAAATAAATGCCAAATTACAAATTTTCATGTAAAATTTAAAATAAACGATGTGTTCTGAAAAAAAGAAATAGAAGATATTAATTCATATGAGTACTCTGGCATATCTTTTCAATAACTAATCATTCTTAAAGCAATTAAACTACTACATTTGTTTAATTTTTTTGAGGCAATAAATATAAAAACACTGATACAATCTAATCCTTATTCTGTGCTACTAGAGAATCTTATCCCTTAAATTAGTCTGTACCCCAACAATATGTTAATATACTTTTAAATGTATGCAAAAATTCTCTTTATCAAATACAAAATGAACAACCACCGCTATGAATAGCTATAAAATAAACATACTCTAGGGAAGACTGCCCCCTTGTGCCAGTCCATAATAATTAGCGGATTAAGGAAGAACACTCAAAACTGTTCCACTACGTTCCACTAGAAGCACCCAGACTTCTAAAAAGGTCTTGATCTTTCTGTGTTCTGATTTCAACAGTTTATACTTAAAGTGGTAACCTTTTAAAAAAGTAAATTGAACAGTACATTAAGCTCATAAGAACACGATTAATTTATGACATTCAGCACTAAATCTCAACAGAATTCATAACATTGAACTATCATGGATACTAGCAGCTCAAATGCTCAGGGGCCGAGCTCACAGAGGTACATAATTTTCTGATCCTTAATTTCCATGACAAGATACAGAGAAAATAATTAAAGAAATCAGTATATATCACAGAAAAAAAAATAGATGAAGCAGGGGCAGAATATGGTGATTTGCATTTATAAACAAACAAACAAATGTGATATATATAGCTTATCCAAGTTTTTAGACATTTTCTTTTGAATTCTCAGAAAATAAGATATTTTCTTTGGATTTGATGGATAGCTAATTACTCTTTATAAGGCTTCTTCTTTTTTATTTTTTTAAAAGATTTTATTTATTTATGTTTAAAGAGGGGAAGGGAGGGAGAAAGACAGGGAGAGAAACGTCAATGTGTGGTTGTTTCTTGTGCACCCTCTACTGGGGACGTGGCCTGCAACCCAGGCATGTGCCCCAACTGGGAATCGAACCAGCGACCCTTTGGTTCGCTGGCCAGCACTCACTCCACTGAGCTATACCAGCCAGGGCTATAACGCTTCTTGACATATGTAAGTGGCATCTGGCAATTCAGACATAAGTCATCAGCATTATTACCATTATTATTACTAATAACCTATGGAAGTAAACAAAAGTATTAGAGCATTAGACTTGCTAAAGAAAAAATACAGGCAATAAAAGACATATTTCAGGTAACAAGTGATGTGAATGTAGATTTTTTATATTGACAGTATATCTTTCCTAATTACAGTTGGAACAGCTGCAACTCCATTTCTACTGAGTAGGGTCATTTTGAAGAATTAGACAAATTAGCATTGATAAAGCACTTACTATAATAAACACCATAAAATTTCTTATGCAAGTAAATGAATAAGTATAGGAAACTACATAGTATGCATACGTTCAGTAATACCTACTTTCGAAGGTGCTCGTGTTCTTTCAAAAATAGTTCAGTTCTTCTGTTGTTTACTCCAGACCCACTTTTATATGATCTAGAAGAAAATAGAGAAAATTTAAGAACATTTTTTGCAGACACTGCTAAAAAAAGGATTAACTAACTTTAGTAATATCCAAAGTAGACAGAGTCTCTCCATAGTTTTAAATAAGCAATTAAAATGCATATTCCTTTTCATCTCCTCTTAAAAGACATCTACTATAAATAAATATGAATGCCTCTCTCTGACTGAGGCCTAAGAGTTTATTATTTTTTCCCTAAAATAACCCAACATCCTTAAACAAACAAAAATCTTACTTTTCCTTCTGTCTATTATCTCCTATGTCTTTACTTTCTCCCAGTGCAGTGTCAAACTTTTGGCGGATCACTGCACAGCACGCGGGTGGAAAGGCTGCCGATGCGGAATCCTCCCTTCACAGGAATCCTCCCTTCACAGCGGTGCGTGAGGTCCGGCACTGGCAGCCTCGGGAGCACTAAAATGGAGCTACGGACCTGCCAATTTCGGCACGCCTCAGGATTTCTGTCTTGGTCTTAAGCAGATTAACATTTACAAGGAAATGCCTTGTACCATTACTATTAAAACTTCTATGTTTCTGTTCTTTACTTACAATAAAGTATCAAGAACAAAATAAAAAATACAAGTAACTGCACATATACTGCAGTTACAAAAGAGGAAGACAAAAGAGGGTCATGTTGCTAAAACTCCAACACTGGCTGAGAGGCTGTGCTAATGTGCAAAGCACGGCAGGAAAGAAAACCCCAGGAAAAGCAGAATGTTATAACCAAGAGCACTCTGCACTTGAAAGACCGATGGTTTGGATTTAAATCTACATTCCATCACTTACTAGCCAGTTAACAACGTTAGATAAGTCTCTTTATATCTAGGTTTAAAAAACAGAACTAATATTTTCTATAAATACCAAAAGATTATATGAAACTAAAAAAGTGGTAATTGCAAAAAACTTAAAAATGTCACTTACTCCTATATCTCATCTAACTAATTGCAGTCTGCTTCACATTATATTAATTTCAGAATGTGCCTTACTACACTTTTAACTCCCAGATTATAAACTCCTGGAGGGCCAAGTTGGTCCATTCCTGCCTTTACGATGACTGACAGTGTCTTACTCACGGTCGGCCATGGAGAAACAGTTTGGTGAATAGGTGAACATGTTTCTTTTATGACTGTCCTTCAGAAAGCAAGTTGTTACAATGGGCTGTCCTCTAGTCAACCCCACAAATGACGGGAAAGCTAAATGCCTGTATATTAAAGGCTGTCCCCTACACTGGTCCTCAATGCATTCCTTAAGAGGTATATGTAAACAGAACGTACAGAAATTAAACAAAAACTTTATATGTTTCCGAGAACTAAAAGTATTACAAAATTCCTAATTATGGCAAAAGTGCTTAGTTTTTTTACTCCCATGTGTTACACAAAGTACATATGACTAAACATAAAAAAACCCATAAAAACAGAGACAAACAGTAGAAATTATTTTTCCAACATAACTGAAACATAATTTGTTTCTGCTGGAGGTAGAAACATAACTTTGATGGCTGGATAATCACGGGTGAGAGTTTTGAACAAAAGTTTTGAATGCAATGAATACTTAGTTATTTCTGCTACAAAACTGTCTTACTGTTACAAAAAAATAAAGGATCTTAAGGGAAATGTTTCTCAGAGCGCACGAGATTTACATTGATTTACATTGGTTCATGACGTGGTAAGGTGTATCACAGTCTGTGAAACTAAGTACTGTCCTTACTTATGAGTGCCATACACTTATCACGAGTGAGACAATGACGGGCATCAACAGACAGTCCAACAGTGGGAAGTCTTCAGCTTTAATAAGATGCCCAATGGCTTCAGCCTTGTCAGCTGTGTTCAGTTGTGAAAAAATGTCAAAAATGTGTATGAAACGTTAGAATATATTATTGAAGTGATGTAAAGGAATGTAAGAAAAGAACAAATCTTTAAAATTATGGACTGAGACCAGTATAAAAATATTGGGAGTCCATAAATAATTTTACATAAGGCTATAAGTTTGTATAAAATCTGGAAGAAACAGATATTTCAGATTACAGAAAAGTAAAAGCTATTTTAATAGTTCCCTGAATATATACTAGTAGGGGCAAGAGAGAGGGTAGAGGGGTAGGTAGTAATCAGGAAGAAAAACAGAGCTTCAGTTACTGGTAATGTTATGGTTCTTAAGGTGGGTGGTAGGAGCTCAGAGAACAACTCCTGAAGGTGTCATCTAAGTTGGACTTTGAATTAATACAGGAGAGCCAGGGCTGACAGGAGGCAATGGCCAAATCAGAGGAAGCTGCAGTTAAGCCCAGCAAAGTAGATTAGGGCCATATTGTATCAGCAATGTTTAAAGAACAGTGAAATGGAATTAGAAACCTTGAAATCTAAACTATGATTCTCAGTTTTTATTGCTACTCAATTTTGCTGTTAATCATGGATATAGTTTAAATCTGTATCTGAATAAACATTTTACAAAATAACACAGAAGGTAACTTACTCAATATCCTTTCGTACTGATCCCATGAGATTCTCCCTTTCCCGTATGGCTGTAAAGTTTGCTTTGGTTTTATGGAATTCATGTGTATAATCCTGCAATGAATCAATATCCAGTCTCAATGTAAGCCAATTATGTACTTTCACCTTATGGAGCCAGTTAAGCATTGTCATCACATGGTCATCAGATTATCCACTTCTGTCAAGAAAACTGCTATGTAAGAAATCAAACAGCCACGAGGTAAAAAATAACACTATCACTTTTCTGAAGTGACCAACTTCTTTGAAATGAAAACAATTCGGTGTCGGGGTAACAGTGCCACTAAATCACTGTCCTTCGTATCTTCTAGTACCCTGTCTTAATGGGACAGAGCTGGAAAGTAAAAAATAATTAAGATAAAATGACTTCAAATAGCCTACGATAAAACTTAAGGGGCTCTTTCTAATCTTTCATGCACCCAAAAGGCTTATTTCCAAATTTCAACCTTTTGGATCTCCCACAGAAATTTAACTATTAAACCAATCAAAGGAAGAACAGAACCAAGAGAATTGTAAAGAACAAAATAAGCTTTAAATATTTTCCTTTCCTTTTCCTACTACTATATTTTAAAGCTATTACGGAGTACTCATTACTTTTTAGAAATCAGAGGGGTATAAAAAGATGAAACTCATAATCCATCCTTCAAAAAGTCCCACATGACCTTTTACAAAACAAAATAATACATGAACACAGGGGAAAGGCTAGAAGGGCCCCAAAGGGATAAAAGCAAAAACATCCTGCTCCCATTTATAACATAATCATCACTTTAATCTTCTTTCAGGAAATACGTTTTTGCACACACAAGTTCATTTATTCTAAAGAAAACACACTATATTCTGCTGTACATTTGTTTTTTTGTAGTTCACAAAATATTAGGTAATCTTTCCATATTGGCAAATAGATATCTACACTGTCTTTAGTAGCTATATAGAATTCTACCTTATGACTCTATCATAATTTGATAAAGTGCCTACTGAACATTTTAATTGCTTTATTTGCTGTTAAAAAAGTCACAATAAACATTCTTGTATATTTTATTGAACTCTCTTATTAAACTGTATTTAAAGAGTAAATGCCTAGCAGAATAATTGGATCAAAGGATCTTACATTTAAACTAGACTGCACTAATTTGTGTTCCCAGTAAAATAGATGAAATGTCCATTTGCCTACACTCTTGCCAATAATAGGTTACAAATGTTTCAATATTTGCTAATCTGATAGGTGAAAAATCATGTCTCATTTTGATTTGTGTATTTTTATATGGGAATGCAGCTGAATATCTTTTTATGGTTTTGGCTACTCATTTTCTGTACACAATTTCATATCCTTTGCCCATTTTCATACTAAGTTATCTTTCTTATTTCTCTGTATATTAAGCAAATTAGTTATTTGTTAGAGTTTCTAGTATTAGGTCTTGCTTAGAAAGTCCTTTACTACCCAAAATGCTTTATTCTGAACTTTCATGGTTTCTTTATCTACATATAAATCTTTGACCCATTTTGAATTTATTCTGGACGGAAGAAATGAGACAGAATTTGAGGTTTGGTTCCCCTCCACCCAACAATGAATCAGTTGTTACAGCTTCTATTTATTTTATAATCCCTCTCTTTCCCACTGATTTAAAATACTACCTTTAGAGTAAAACTAAATTTCCGTGCATATTTCAGTCTATAAATGAACTCTATTCTGTTCCACTGATCTCTTTTTCTCTAGAATAAAATTCTTAATTATTCTACCTTCTTCACAGGTTTTAATATCTGGTAGAACTAAGCAAACTTACTATTTATCTTAAATTTTTCCTGCTTTTTCTTGGTTATTCTTGTATGTCTGTGATTCCAAATAAACTGATGTCATTTTTCCAATTAAAAAATTGAAATAAATTTAAAAACCTGTTATTTCCATTGGGAAGGCATTCAGTTTATAGGCTATTTTACAGAGAAATCTTCCCATCTAAAAGCAGAGTAAACCTTTTGCATCCCTCAGGAGAGTTTCACACACACAGACCCTATGCATTCTTATTAAATTTATACATAAGGATTTTATAGTTTCTTTCATTGTATTTTCTAAAAGGTTATTGTTTGTATGAGAAGAACCACTTGCTTTTATGTATTAATTTAGTAATCTACCATCTCACTGAATTTGTTTCTAATGTTTTTTTAGTTAGCTTTCTTGGTTGTATTAGCAATATAATCTTATCACTGCCACATAGCACAAATTTAGTCTCTTCCATTATCTTGTTTCTTTTTACTATCTAATTGTACCACAAAGAACTTCCAAAACAATGTTAAACATCATGGTAATATGGGTATTCTTTTTTTTCCTTTAATGGGAATGCTTTTAGGGTGCTATCATTAAGTATGATGCTAGCTTTTAATCTGATATATGCTTATTTGCATTAGACAACTGAAGTATCCTTCTGTTCCTATTTATTAATTTATTAGAGAGAGAGGAAGGGAGGTGGAAGAAAGGGACAGAAACACTGATGTGAGAGAGAAACATCAATCGGCTGCCTCTCATACGCACATGACTAGGGCCCAAACCTGAAACCCAGGCATTTGCCCTGACTAGGAACTGAACCGGTGACCTTTCACATTATAGAACAATGACTCACCAACGGAGCCACACTAGTCAGGGCCTTCTATTCCTATTTTTCACACGCATTTTTAAAATTAGAAATGGTTGCAGAATTTTTTCAATATTAAAAAGATTTGCCTCCCTATTTGTATACTATATATTAACACCCCATATGTAACTTTTTAAAAAAGATTTTATTTATTTGTTTTAGAGAGAGAGAAATAAATAAAATAAAATTTTAGGCAAATTTTGCCTTTAAAAAGGGAAGAGGAGAGAGGGAGAGAAACATCAATGTGTGGTTGACTCTCATTTGCCCCCGACCAGGGACCTGGTCTGCAACCCAGGCATGTGCCCTGACCGGAAATCAAACTGGTGACCCTTTGGTTTACAGGCTGGTGTTCAATCCACTGAGCCACACCAGCCAAGGCTATAATTTTTTCAAAGATTTTATTTATTTATTTTTAGAGAGGGGAAGGGAGAAAGAGAGAAAGAGAAACATCAATGTGTGGTTGCCTCTTGTGTGCCCCCTACTGGGGACCTGGCCCGCAACCCAGGTAATGTGCCCGGACTGGGAATTGAACTGGTGACCCTGTGCTTTGCAGTCTAGTATTCAACCCACTGCACCGCTTCAGCCAGGGCACATATGTAAATCTTTAAGAGTTTAGTTCATTTTGTTGTTACTCTTTTAATATTTTCTCAAACAATGTACTAAATCTAGTAAATTACTCCTCTTCCATGTCATTTTTGAAGCCTAATGGAAGTATACTCTAAACCACCATATTATTATTTATGCATGACCATTGGCTATTTTCACGGTTATAGTCAGTTAGCAAGGTTTCCCACAGAATGTTTACCTACTGATGAATATTATTCAATTTTAGCAGGCAAAAGCAAGAGATATTAGTTATTAAACATTCTCAGAATTTTATAATATTGAAAAAAGTGAAACAGGACAAACTTTTATAGCATGGCATTTTTCCTCTCAGAGGATTTTCCCCTTTGTTATCTTAAATACATGGGCACACATTTTTGGGGGGATTTAAGAAACCCTGTAACTTAAAAACCTCAAGCCCATGTGTTACCTGCAGTATGTCTCTATGTCGCTGTAGTGTGTGCATCAGAGCTGCGTTCAAGGAGGGGACACCTGCACTGTTGGTATATTCTGCCATTTTATCATTTATTCCTGTAAGCTAAAAAAGAAAAGAAAAAAAAAGAAGAAAGAAAAAAATGTATTAAAAATATTTTAGAAAGCACTATAAAGCACTATAAAGAGATAAAAGTAAATTATTTGCCTGTTTGTCCTTTGGCTAACAGCAAAAAACAAACCCAAAACCAGAAGATAGGAGGCAAGGAATCAGTACTTCCACCAAATAATACATAAAAGCTAAAATAACTCTCATAGGACCTGGTAATGGCTGTCATCAAAACTCAAGGGGTCTAGGAAGCACACAACTTGAATGAAAGATGACTTCTATAAACATGTCTGCATTAATATAATCTAGTACCATATCTAACAAGTACACAGTTATTAGCAAAACAGCCATTTCATAGAAGAGCTTACCCTTGCCAAAAGTTGTTCAATCTCAATTGCCATTGTTTCAAACATCCTGTCTTGGCTTGATCCATTTAAAAGGGGTGTTGTGTCAGAACTAAAGAGAAGTTCAAATAAAGAGAATCCATTACTTAAACCTAATCCTTGAAAACATACTTAAAATAATGAGGTAATTACTCTTAAAGAGGTCAAGTGCAATCTCTGAGACATTCTCTCTGTTTCTTAAGAAACTATAATTTTTATAGAAATTTTCCTATAAAGATCACACATGCCCTAGATATTAAATTCACTATATAAAATATAATTGAATGTAAGATTTTCCCAAGTTTTAATACAGTCAATCATAATACCGTAAAGAAATTCCAAAAGCTTGTTTACTGTTTCCCAAATGAAAGTAACTTAAGCTATGGCAGTGCTCAAATGCTGAATCTAAAAGAACAAATCATCTGAAATAAAAGCGTAGAACTATGTAGTACAGCACATAAGAAGAGCCATAAAATGTATTATAAATTATGCCATGGGATTTGTCAAAAATAATCTTTTAATTTTTACCCCAAAGCAATTATGGTTGCCTAGACCTTATATTGAGTTCTCTCTTCTTTCCTTGACTCTTACCAAGAAGGATTAAAATTGAGATTTAAATGATCTATAGATTGGATAACTAGTTATTAAATAATCAGGAACTGGCTTTAAGTCTAATATAGATAGCTATGTCCAACAAGTAAGTTTTAGTAGCAACCCTCTACATTTCCACTTATATTATGTAATTGTTTCAGCTTTGTTTTGCAAAAATGTGTTGAACTGTCTTTTAAAATTTGAATGGTCAGTAAAAAAAACTTTTTATAAGTGAAATTTATGTTTGGCAGATTCAAATTCTAAAATCACTACCTGATAGTTTCTTTGGCCTCTTCTGAAAAACCTCTACCCTTCATGAGGTCCCCCAAGTGGTATGTATTATGAGCAGTTTAATACAAATCTTAGTTCTAATGAACATAGATAATAAATACCCAGGCAATAACTACGCTCTGCAATTTCACTGAAGACTCTGTCCTGCCCTGTGACAGTGATTACATGTATGCACGGCAAATGAAAACAGATTCAGGCATCAGGTCAACATCAAACAAGTACCTTAGCCACTACTATTTTCCTTCTCCAATACCTTCCACAGCAACAGTAACAAGCAGTGAAACAGCTACAAAGTAGCTAATAAGGATTTTTATTTTAAGATGTTTAACTAGGTCCAAATTTTTATTTCTTGAACCATTTCAATTTATTTGCCTTAAAATATATAAAAATATCTAGTTCTTTATTATGTGTCAGAGCCAACCCAAGGTTCTGAAGTTGTATCTTTGAGTGTGCCTGGGGAAATTCTCTGTATACTACTAATGCAAATCTTCTACTATAAGATACATGAAAAAAGAACAATTGACCAATGAATGTAAGCTTCATGAGGAGGGAAACTGTCTACGTCTTATGCATCTATACACCTAGCTCCTAAAATACTGCTTGGCACCTGGAAGATGATCACTGAATACTGATGAGTGAATGACGAGGCAATCTCTACATTCACCATTCCCAGGGGAGTTTGTGAGTCCAGGGAAATGGTCAAAAAGCCATTCTCCATAATAATAAAATTCAGTTAAATTTAATTCATTTTATAGGTATGTGATGATGCACAGGCCATTAAGTTCTCAAAATACAGGAAGTAAAAAAATTACCCCAGAAAGAAAAATTCTGGTCATCACTGAGTTTATTCACTGTGACATGCTTTCAACCTGGGCAACAAACAGAATACTCAGAACACAAACTGGACCTTGATCCTCATGGCCTTCGGTTTCACTGAAGGGGACAGTTAGGCTGAAGTAATTCCATGTAGTCCCATTTTTTTGCAAAATTTCTTAAGAAATGTTTTCTACATAGTTTTTCCTTTAAAGGAGCCACAAAAGCATTAAGTTCATGAAGCCCAGAGAACACAGAAAATGCATCATGTAATTGTATCTCTTAACTATTTTATTTGGAGTTTTAAAATTGTATAATCATTGACATAGGCAAATGAGAGACTTAAATTCAGGAAGTATGCTTTCCAGGGATACAGTAAGTTAACTCAGAAAAGAACATTCCTTGTTCTTTTACACTTGCTAAATAAAGGTGATCCCAAAGCAATGAAGTGCAATTAAAGCTATGTGACATCAGTAGCATTTATTTGTTTGTTTGTTTGTTTGTTTGAGAGGGGGAAGGGAGGGAGCGAGGGAGAGAAACACTGATGTGTGAGAGATACGTCGATTGGCTGCCTTTCACACCCCCCCCCCCCACTGGGGACCTGGCCCACAACCCAGGAATGTGCCCTGACTGGGAATCGAATTGGTGGCCTTTCGGTTCCCAGGCCCGCACTCAATCCACTGAGCCACACCGGCCAGGGCCCACCTTTTTTTTAAACAAGTGAATGAATGGCCTGAAGTGAGCCTATGATTCCAGGGTAAGAATACACTTTCCAATAGAACTACCATATGAAGCAGCAGTTCGTCTTCTGGGTATTGATCTGAAGAATATAAAAGCACTAATTTGAAAAGATATATGCACCCCTATGTTCACTGAAACATTATTTATAATAGCCAAGATATGGAAATAATCTAAGTGCTCCTCAATGAATAAATTTATAAAGATGTGGTATATATACACACAATGGAATACTACTCAACCACGAAAAAGGTAAGACTGCTGCCATTTGTGACAACAGGCTAAGTAAAATAAATCAGATGGACAAGTACAAAAACCATATGATTTCACCTATATGTGGAATAAAAACCAAAAAAACCCAAACCAACAAACAAAAGCAAACTCAAAGATACAGACAACAGATGGGTGGTTACCAGAGGGGAAGGAGTAGGAGGGCAAGCATGGGTAAAGGGAGTCAAATGTATGGTGATGGATGGAAACTAGACTTTTCGTAAACACACTATTGTGCACAGATACTGAATTACAATGCTGTACACCTGAAGCTTATATACTGTAATTAACCAGTTTACCTCAATAAAAAAAAAAAGAACATCTTCTATATGTTCAATATAGTAGTATACTGGTTCCTCATAAAAGAACCAAAATTAAAAATAGCTTGGATGATTGATACCAAGCATACACGCTACGTTAGATTCATTCTACAACGCCAGAATAGCAGTACATATACTTGGCATTTGGGTAGTTCCTCACATCCATTTAGCAACCAGAAGATATAAGAAATACAATGTGGAAAAATCAACCACGTTTCCTTAAACTGACTGGCCTGGACACACACTCATTCTTAACCCTTAGCATTTTCCCCCTGAGGGTGTCACAGTCTTTGCCTAAGGATCCCAAATAAACCCTAGTCTCAAGAATTAAAAATTTTTATTTTTTATTTTATTTTAATTGTTGTTCATGTACAGTTTTCTGTCTTTTACTCCCATCCCAGTCCATCTCCCAACCCTCCCCACCTCCCTCCCATTTCCACCCCCCTAGTTTTTGTCCATGTGTCCTTTATACTTACTCGTTCCTGTAAACCCTTCACCCTTTTCCCCAGAAATTCCCTCCCCTCCCCCCTGGTCACTGTCAGCCTGTTCTCTATTTCAGTGTCTTTGGTTATATTTTGCTTGTTTGTTTGTTTTGTTGATTAGGTTCCACTTAAAGGTGAGATCACATGGTATTTGTCCTTCACCGCCTGGCTTATTTTGCTTAGCATAATGCTTTCCAGTTCCATCAATGCTGTTGCAAAGGGTATCAAGAATTAAGAATTTTTATAAATCACTAAAAACAAACAAAAAAATGACATAAAAATACCAAATTTACAAGTAAAACAAATTACAGAGTTATATATTTTAGTGTATTTTTTACTGCTTTCAAAAACATGATATAGTTTAAAGCATAAGAGAGAATCTGGTAGTACCTATACCTGTCGCGCCTTCCGTCTCGGGCACTGCTGTGACTGTAACTCGTGCACAGTTTACTGAAGGAAACCAGTTTCAAGTCAAGTTCATTTTCCAGCTGTCGAGCCTGTTTCCTGAGATCTTTAACAAAATTATAAAAGCAAATCATCAGTCACAAAAAGTCTATCAGTAAACATAATACAAAACTATTCTGAAGAAACAAACTATGAAAATGATCATATACTGATCTAGGTTCAATAAAGAAAAGTTTTAAAAGAAAGAAACCAGAGATACACCCAACAAAGCAAACTGCCACTTATTTTAAACTTTAGGTGGGGCAGGAATGGAGAGATGCAAATTTTTAGCTTCATCCCAAACACAGCTAGACAACAAATGATGTTCTAACATCCCTGAAATTATTCCTATAGCAATAAATATATTTTGTAATTTAGGGGAAAACAACAGAAAATACAAATAACAAAGAAACCTACGATGGTTTACAACCAGGATTCTATCGATTTAATACTTAACTTTATAAAAAAGAAGCCATCACTGTTTTTCACAGGGATTTTTCTATCTATGTTCCAAAACTTTATTAGGCTTATAAAATTCTTAATAGTAGAATGACTTAGTAATTGAGCATAAAGAAAAAAATCATTGACAAAGATTTTTTAAAAATTGTCTTTAAATAAGCTTACTCAAATTTGGAGGCCAAAATTAACAATGACAATTGCTACTAACAATGTCAAACATAATTATGACAAAAATAACATAAGCAGTAAAAGAACAGAAGCAAACAAGCTAGCAGAGAAATTGGTATAGTTCGCATTTAAGTGGTTGAGTGGAGAAGTCACAGCCCAAAGACTCCCATCTAGATATAAGTGATCTCACTCATGGTAAAGCGGAGGTCAAAATGAAAGGGCTGAAACATAGGAAGAATCGCCTAAGGATCTCACCTTTCGGTTACATTGAATGCAAAATACTATTTCAATATACTTATCAGCAACCAGAGGAAGGAAGCAGCATGAAACAGCAGAGAGTATTTTCTCAGAAACCAAATCTCAGAAACTCAGCCCGGCCTAAAGTTCTGAGATTCTGAGAACTGGCTCAGAGATTTATTGACAATCTACTTAACCTATGGATCTCAACTTTTTGTTTTTTAAACCCCTACTTTCAGGGATTTTCTATAATTAGAAACTATGAGTTTAAAGCATCTGGCACAGAGTAGGTTGTCAATAATAAGCTGCTATAATTATTACATCATGGTGTTTCCAAAAACTACAGCCTAATCGCTGGTATTAAAGATACCAATAGCCACTTCTACATAATTTTAAAATATTTTCTAGGTAGAACACACACTTGAAATAGTCATTTTAATATGTTTTAAACAATAAGCCCACTTCTCTGTAGCTAATAACTGTCTTCTCCCATAGAAAAACATCAACACAAGTATTTTGAAAGTATGACAGGCAAGTATGGATGAACTTAGAATTAGGTACATTAAACCCAGTGGCTGACAGTGACAATACTGTTATTTGTTGTGGCTTCCAGAGGCTTCAGTGGGTAGCAACAGGAAACAGGCTAAAAAGGAAGAAAGGACTCGGAGAGCAGTTTCTACGTTGCAGCAAAGCAAACAGACACACTTTAGTGAAAAAGGTGAGCCTTCTCTCCGTTACCATCATGGTCCAGGAGATGAGTTCTACGTGAGCCCACTCTACCCGACCATATTTTCAGGAATTAAATAAACGTACTTGGTGGAAGAGGTATAGCAAATGCAATAATTACAAGTCACACTAGTTCTCTCAACTTTCTCTGTTTAACAAAACGGATCTCCGGAGCAGAGGATAAAGTTATTTCCTTTTACCATCAAACACGACTCGACACCCAACCCTCGAAGTCCCAGACTGAAGCAGCCAAGGGGACGGAGCAGAAGACATTCTGCTCCTACAACTTTCCCTCGATGGACCGGAATGACAAGTTCCTCCTTTCCCGTTTCCTACTCAATTGTCTAAGGCGCTGACTCCTCCGGTCTCCCGGGCTCGGGATATTCTCGCCCAACACTCAAGCCCCTTTTCCGTTACCCTCTCAACCTAGTTCCCCTCCGGCACCTCGGGCCGTCTTCCTTTCCATCCCTGCTCAGCCCTCGCAGTCCAACCCCTGCCCCAGGTCCCGCTGCCTCACAGGTCAGCCCCTGCCCCAAACCGGTCGGTCTCCTCCGCCCCCAGGCCCCATGGCTTCCACTAGAGAGCCCTGCTCTTCGGCTCGGCCGCTCCGGAGTCCGGGCTCTTTCCTCTGCTACCTCGCCCAAGACCCGTCCTCATCAGCCCCTGAGCGAGACCCGCTTGAAGGCCTCGCCCTTACCTTCCCAGTAATTGCTGGTTCCTGCCGCCATCTTTGTTGTCCAACGTCAGTCGGGATAGGAGAGTAGAGGCGGTGAAGCCAGAGAGTCACCCCGTGCCTTCTTCCGCCCTGGCGCCAGGGCCGATGGGATACACGAGCTTCCACACACACTGCCACCTGGTGGTGTACTTATCATTTCCCACCTTTTGAGTAGCGTGGCCAACTCAGGCCTGGCGTCAGACACTCCTTGTCTTTCTGGTTCTCATATCCGTTCTCTGCGCTCCAAATGTTCATCATCGCATCATTGCATCATCGCCCTGAGCTCGGCTTATTCCCCTCTCTCAGCAGAGCCTACCTGGCTGAGAAGAAAGTCATCCTAGGACACGACTCCCTGTTGCCCATGCCGTCTCGCGATGTGGAGCTTCAGTAGCAACCTTTTGCCCTGTTCTCAGAGCCAGAGGCTCTTTTCTTCCCAAGGCCGACTCTTCATCCGACCTGCGCCTGTGGCCTATTATCCCAGGATCTGACTTACGTGCTCGTCTCCAGTGGTCGCCTTTTCCTGTCTGCAGTCGGTAGAGGCCCAGCTCTCTTTCCTCTCCAGCCACCAAATTTAGAAAGTGTGTGTTAACTGCTTCCATGTGCCTCATCCAGACTCGCTAACCTGTTAAAATCTGCTGTACAAACCCACCCTTTGTAGATACACAAATTAGCACAGTCTGCTTGTGTCCGCGTTTTACCAGTTCCAGCGAAATGTAGAAACCTTACCTCCTATAAAGGTATTTAAATCACACCTGTCCTTTTTTCCACTCCCATCTATAATTGTCGTTAATAAATCACTACATTCATTGAGAAGTACATCAGGTGTTATAATTTTTGTCTTAACTGTCAAATATAATTTATAGAATTCAAAAAGAGAAAGAAAATCAACTGTTTTACCCATATATTACTGTATTTTTCTTTCTGTCTTCCTGATGATCCAAAATTTCTTCTTTCTGTTTCAAGAACTTCCTTTAGCCATTTTTTAAAGAGTAGGTGAGCTGGAGACAAATTCTATTAGTTTTCCTTCATCTGAGAATGTCTTGATTTTCCCATCATTCCTGAAAGATACTGTTGCTGGATATAGAATCTGGGGTTGACTACTTCTTTTTTCAGCACTTGACAAATGTGACAATTCCTCTTGCCTCTACAGTTTCTGGCTGAGAAATTGGCTGAGTTGTTTTACTACTATAACTAAGGCATCTTTCCTTTTTTACTGCTTTCAGAACTTTTTCTTTAGTTTTCAGAAGGTTGATTATGATGTGTCTTAGTGTAGATTTCTTTGATTTTATCCTCTTTGGGGTTTGTTCAGCTTCTTGAATCTTAGATTTATGTTTTGCCAAATTTGGGAATTTTTCAGCCATTATTTCTTCTAATACTTATTCTGCCCTATATTCTTTCCTCTTTTCTCCTGGGACTCCAATAACATAAACGCTAGATTGTTTGTTAAAGTCTTACATATCCCTGAGGCTCTACTAATTTTTTCCTATTTTCTCTTGTTCAGATTGGGTAATTCCACAGTTTTGTCTTTTTTTTTTAAAGATTTTATTTATGTATTTTTAGAGAAAGGGGAAGGGAGGGAGAAAGAGAGGGAGAGACACAATGTGTACTTGCCTCTCACACACCCCCATTCAGGGACCTGGCCTGCAACCCAGGCATGTGCCCTGATTGGGAATTGAACCAGCGACCCTGTGGTTTGCAGGCTGGCACTCAATTCGCTGAGCCACACCAGCCAGGGCAGTCTGTGGCATTTTGATGTTGGCATCTGTTGTCTGTTTCCACTCAAGTTGAAATTTTCTGGGTTCTTGGTTTAATAAGTGATTTAAAAAATTGTGTCCTGGATATTTTAGGTCAGATCTCTAGATCTTATTTAAATCTCCATTTAGGCAGGACTTCTCTGATAGTGTGCTGGCAGGGGAGATGGGAAACTGCCTTATTACTGTCAGGTAGGGGTGGAAGTTCAGGCTTTTCCTTGGCCTCTTGATATTCTAGGAGTAGGGGTGCCTTGTTACTGCTCCCCACATGGCCTCCACTGACACCATAGCAGGAGGCCTCGTTACCCCTGTGCGATGGTGGAAGTCCTGGCTCTTCACCTGGCCTTCTTTGACACCTGACCCAGGAGGTGGGAAGGAGTGCCTTCATTACAGCCAGATGAGCATGGAGTGTATGCCCCCACTCAGCCTTTGCTGGCAGCGGTTTTGTTTTGTTCCCTGAGAATTTGGCTGGAGGAGTGCAATTGTCTAAAAGTATTCTGTTGTGGTAGGCTGCCCCTTTTCTGCTTCTTTGGCCAGGGAAGTCTTTTCTTTGGGCCTTTTTTTTTTTTAAATCTCACACTTTGGTATTTCTGGGTTGCCAGCTTCTCTAGTACCCACTATGGGATGTATGAGGCAAAAAGACAACCTAGGGAACTCACCATTGTGTCATTTCTTGGATCCTGAGGTCCCTAGCTGTTCTGCCTTCTTCTCTCCACCATTCTGAGTCTTATTGTTTTATATATAATACAAGTCATCTGCTGTGCTTAGTAGAAGGAACAGAAATACATCTATTCCATTTTGTCCAGAGTTAAAAACTATTTAATTTTTAATAGATTTTAATTCTCTGCTCAATTCTTCATCTTGTCTTCTATTCTTGAATTTGTTCATCACCATTAAAGTTTCTGATAACTGAAAAATCTGTAACTCCCATGGGACTGTTCCTGTTTCTTTTTCTTCTTTCATTATCTGATCCTGCCTTTTGAAAACAAGAGTAACTTTTGATTGGATGCTGTACATTATAGGTTAAAATTTGTAGCACTTATTTGAGGCTTCAGATGATACCTTCCTCCAGAGGCAGTTCACTGCTACTTCTTGCGGGCAGTTCAGGTGGGGGCATATCAGCTTACTCCAGTATGGGGTGGGACCAAGGCCATGTGGAATTGTGTTTTGTACAAATTAGTCTGTTTCTGATGAGCCCTTACTTCGCATGTACACTCACTTAAGTGTCCTAACTGAAAGTCTGTTGACCAGTGCCCTCTTCCTTGATAGGTGCTGAATTCAATAGCCCCCGACTCACCGATACTGCCTGAAGCTTCTGCTTGGCTTCGCTGCCTCTTGCCTAGCCACTCTGCTGCTGGGTGTCTCTCTCTGTCACCTCTTATGAATCAACAAGTGCCTAAGGTGAAAACTTTACTATTATATTCACCCCTGAACTCCCTTTTCTCTAGGATCTGGACTCTATTAGACTTTATTATCTTAGTAGATCCCCAATCCTTCAGTTTTTTTTTTAAAATCCAGCTTTTCTACTTGTTCTTAAGGGAAGATTCCTGTTTCAATCCAACCCACTCATAGCTGGAAGTAGAATTATCTTATTATTTCTAATTCACCTGTAGATTATTTTATATTTTTCACATACACAGTCGTATCTCCCACTAATATCAAATTTGTTTCTTCCTTATTTTATTTCTGTTTTCAGGGTTCGTGCCTGTGATCTCTTCTGTCAACATAGCCAAGTTGAGGTGCTCCAGTGGGGTTTTTGTTCGTTTTGATGGTAGGAATTGTAAACGTTCCAATTGTGCAGTTCTTTTATCTTGTGTGACTCTGAAATGTCCTTTTTCTCCTTTTCTCTTGTATCACCTAATAGCCAAAGGGTGCTTCTCCATTCTTTTTCAATATTTTCCTTCACTAGAAGCTGTTTCAAAGACTGCCCCTTTAAGTCATGCCTGCCTCTTTACATTCTCCTCACTTTGAGGTCCCAGAGCTTTGTGCTCTGATCTGCATGGACACAATTTTCAGAGCATTCAGATGTAAGGTGGAGTTTTAAGCCAACTTTAGGCCCTTTCTCTGGTGTCCCTCTTCCGTCCGTCTTGCAGTTTACCTCTGCTTGCCTTCCCTCCACAAAGCTTCGCATTGGAAGCGAGCTGGAGCAGGCATGAGAGAACAAGCAGAGATTCAGGGATTTTTCTTTTTATTTAATCAGGTTGATGTTTCAGAATTCTCTTACTTCAAGTTATGGTGAGTGGGATTTCTGGACAGATATACCTTTCCTTTCTTGTTTTTAGCATTATTTTGCAAAGAAATATTGGGGGTCAGGTAGCTTAGGTTGCCACCACTGTTTTCAGCTACCTGGAAGTTCCCCTCCATTCTTGAAAGGTATGTTCAATATAGAATTGTGTTGGAAGTTATAGAATGTTTCCCCAGCACTTTCAAGGTATAATTTCGCTGTGCTCTAGCTTCCATTGTTGGGAGTGAGTCTAACTTCGTATATTATAGTGGCTAATTCTTTGAACTTAAATTCTTTTCTCTCTCACTACTTCACTTTTTTTTCTCTTTGTCTTTAGTGCTCAGCAGTTTCATTGATGTGTCCAGGTGTGGATGTTTATGTTTTATTGCTTGGATGAACTGAGTTTATATTAACTATTATCAAACACGTATTAGTCTTATGTTAAATCCACATTTTTACACTCTCCTTTGTATTTTCCACCTTTTAGTCTTTGTGCTGCATAACGTTTTCTATGGATCTGTCCACCTGGTTCACTGCTTCTGTGCCCAGTCTGCCATTACAACGATTCATTTAAATTTGGTTTCTGTACTTTCATTTCTAAAGGTTCCATTCTTTTATAGTTTTCTGTGATAGTCTCAGACTTATCTTTTCTCTGAAAACAGTAAATATATTTGTTTACAGTTGTTTCACAATGTCAACATCTAAAACTGGTGTAGAACTTTTTCCGCTTTCTCATTGGTGATGTCGTATTTCTCTACCAGCTTGGTTATCTTTGTATTTGGTAATTCCCCTTGAAAAATTGTGAGTTCTCCAAATCTAGGATGGAGATACCTTCCACTGAGGATCTGAGTTTAACTCAGTCCCCTAGAAGTAGTACCATGCGGCTTGACTCCTGGACCGCCTAGGCTATGCATGCCTGGCTCGGTTCTAGTCAAACTTCCTACCCTCAGTTCCTTTCAAACGTGTTCCATTCTAGTCCTCCTGTATAGAAAACTGTACATACAATCCTTCCTCTTTTGCCTTCCCAATACCCACATTCTTCACATAAAAACTCAGCAGCCAACTCCATTATCTTTGTAACTTTTTTTGTAAATCAAAAACTATTTCAAAATTATTTTTAAAAACTCTAGCAACTGTCCAACTCCATTACCATTATCGGTCCACTCCCCATCTGTCCCATTCCCTATCAATTCTCTAGGCTCCTTGTATCTTTCCAGCACAAAATCAAAAGTCTGATTCTGAAACACTCTGCTAGAAACCACACAACACATAAGTGACAATAAGAATTATAAATGTTCGGTTTACTCAGAATTAGTAGTGGTGCAGACCTAGTGATCTAGACCTTCTCCGTGACGCCTTCACTTGAGCTCAATCAATGACAATCGCAGAATATAATCCGTGACAATTTCTATTTAATTTGCAATCTCTTTGTACATATTTCATTTAAAATCTCTCCACTTGCTTTTATTTTCTACATGCTTGAATGCCTTTGTACTCCAGTTCTTGCTTGCCTGTCTACATTTCTTTCCACAGTAGCAGGGAATAGGATTACGTTTAACTCCAGCTAAAATGCCAAAAAAAAATGCTTTCTTTTAATATTCTACAGATTAATGTAAGGTGGAAATTATATTAAAGTTAAAATTGGGCTTTGTATGCTGATTTGATTGCTTTTAAATTATGGGTCATAAGTAATAATGTATTTATCTGAGGTATGCACTAAATACCGTAGAGTCATAGGCATTCTATTGCAAACAGAGTAAGATGAGGACCTACACAATAGCTTTTACTCCTAACTGAGCCAAGAATCAATCATAGATTGGTTCAGCTCCAAAGTCCATGCTCAAATCTCTGTGCTGTACTTCCTCTAGGGCAGACTTTCTTTTTAGAGGAACCAGTCACTATAGAAATATAGCTGACTTCCATTTCTGTTTCTGTTTCTCTGGTCTGGACTGAGTTCCTTGTCAGCAGAGCCCATGCTTCTTATATAACTTTGTGTTCCCAATTCTTATTAGGGCAGCGGTTTCAACAAATTATTGCAAAATGAATTCGTCTCCACTATGCCAAAAAATGCCAAGACAAATTCTAACTCAGCTCATCTGTAAAAACGATCAAATATTCAATAAGCAAGTTTAAAATGGGTACATAAACCTTTCAATGACCAGTTTTGTGATGTTCATTGTGGAACAATTAGACATCTATCAGTCCAGCTGAGGTACAAACAAAAAGAAATGTGGCTATACGATGTAATTATTTCAGAAACAGTTTTCTTTTGAGTCAGTTTGAGACAGACACACTCTACAGGTAACACTCTGTGTTCCTAGCCTGGTGCTATTTTTCTCCTAGTATAGGTAGAAAAGCGAAATATAAAGTTTCAAACTGGAACAATAGCTTTTCCTGATCTATTGCTTTTGAGATGAGATTATGAGACAAAACACAAAGACGAACATCATAAAATAACTTTTATACAGGATTAGTAGATCTGTTTACATATAAAAAACAGAAAGGACCTCATTACAGTTAGATTTCACATAAATTACACAGATTGACTTTTTAAAACTATGATTCAACTTTGTTTAAAGTCCCTTTTAAAAATTTCGTTTTGAAGGCACAGTGCATGAAATAAAGCAAAGACTGAAGCACTTGAGATGAATGAGTGTTAGGCACCTCGTATAAATAGCTATAGATTTTCCTGGAGCTGGGGAAGGTCACTCTGAAAAAAAATGGAGAGGCGAAAAACTAATTTTTAATCTGAGCATAATAAAAAATACCATTATGTCATACCTCCATAAAATCTGCAGCATGGCCAGCATAGAATGTACCTAGCACACTCATGGTTCGCTATTTATAAAAGTCATAATCACACATATTACATAATTTATGTCCAATGGTCTCAAAATGAAAGCCTACTTTCAAATTTCATAATATATTGTCAAATCAAAATCAACTAGAACAATATTCTGAAAGTCAAGGGGCGTATTAACCATTGCTAACACACAGAGGAAACGGGTGCTGGGAGATACTTCTTCATGAATTATAAATCCCAGTGCAGCTGACATTAGTCAAGGGCCCTAATCTCCCCCACCCAAAAAATCTGCTTTAACTGAAACAAATCAGAAACCCAGAGAGTTATCAAAAAGCTGCTGTATAGAAAATCATTGAACATCAAACAGTGGAATTCTTTCTGTAATAACAACAAAGTTGCTTCTGTTTAAAACAATTCCACCAGAGAACAATAACACAGGGCACTAGGTACAGCATTTACAGCTTAAGAAGCTTTTAATCTGGCAGGGACAAAACCTGGCACAAGTGCATTTTTGGCAACAAGAAGATAAAACTATTTAGTGCTGAGAATAAATGAAAATGGAGGAACAGGCCACAGTTACTGAGTAACCTGGTGTTAGCTCAGAAACACAGTAAGCTCAGGCATTAGCACTAGCTTTCGTTTATTTGTCAACTCATAATTCATTTTAAGTTCAAAATTCATTAATTCAGCAAATCCCAAAGGTAAGGTGAGTTACCAAAGGTAAACCAATCAATCACACTGGGCCCGCTTCCTTTCTGAAGGATGAGAAAATCCCAAAGCAAATTTTCTCCATTGAAAATTGCAAGCATTCCTCAACTGGATGGGATCCCAATCACCATCTAAACATTCAGCAAATACATCAAAACCAAACAGGTCTTTCCTCTTGAAAGTAGCTTAAGTTCATCCTATTGAACTGCAAAATCAGTACAAGTACATGTACACAGGCAGACACTTTGAACATGACCTACTCAATCACTTCGCTTTTATTAAGGAGCTGGGAGGGAAGGTTTACAGACTGATCATCAGGACACAAAAACATGCCTTGTGAGTAAAGAAAGGCACAACTCAGGTTTGGTCAAATTTCATAATACTGTGATACTTACTTGCCTTCATGACTCCAAAGAAAGGGAAAGTCTCTATGAGAAACACTGAAAAAATGCATTCCCCATCCCATATGGCTTCAATGCCTTAAGCAGTTAACGTGGTCTAATATTAGGTTAGATCCACAAATGAAAGACAAAGCAAGGCAGAGAACACAGCCGTAGTAGTCATGATCCTGTACATTCATGTTAATAGTTAACACAGGTGCAGAGGCCTTGTTCTCCAGAACAATTCATTATTTAGAAATTCATTCAAGATTAAAGATTTATAGTGGAATTTGGTGTTTTTTTCCAGGAAAAGTTATAAAAAGAAGTGTACATTCATTTCTAAAAAAATTTTACATATGCTTAAAAGGCATGGACTCAAGCCACTGTGATGTACAGTTAAAAACATGTTTAATTCAGGAGAGAAATGAATTTAAAAGGCATCCTCCAGCGAAGACCTAATTAAGTAAAGGCTGTCACATCAACTTTAATTTCTTCTTGCAATGTCTGAAGAAGAGCTGGCCATTCATAGGCCCTTTGTTGGCTTTCTGAGTTTTCATTCTTAAAAATAAAGCTGAAAAGAGCAATACCACCACATCATCCTCTTAAGGAAAATGTCAAGAAATTCAATCATATACATTTTATTAAATATTAGCACCCCACAAAATCTGTTCTATGCTATGTGGTAGGGTGAAAATGGGGTGGTAAGGGCTCAAAATTTAGAGTTGTTAATAACAGGATTAATACCAGAATGGCTTAACCTTGAACAACCCAAATTTATCACAGATGCTCACTAATAAATGTCATGACTTCATTATTCCTGCTGAACTGGATCTCGTTCTATAAAGCCATTTTGGGAGCATTCCTCACAAAACTCACTCGAATAACTTATGTGGGTGGTAAACCACTCCACACGAAGACTTTGAGGTGACTGATACATTAGTGGATATAGAACCCGATTCAAAAAGATGAGAGCAAGTTTTCTGATCCCCTGATTTAGTACAAGTTCAGCAGCAACTTGGCCATTAAAACATTCAAAGATATTGAACCATTAGTATTGGTAAGACTCATACTTACAAAAAGCATCATTTCCACTGAATAGCATCTTACATACACAATAAAATTCAGATATTTCAGGTCCTTGCAATAACCCAAGTAGCAGTGAAAATGATACTTTTCTCACCACAGTGTCACATCACGCAGCAGTTCATAATTTTAATGGAAAGAGCCATATTTAAATGCTTTCAATTGAACTTTCAACAAAATTGGTTGATAAAAAAAGAGACTGTCAAATGAAATATTAGGACAAAGAACCCAATCACTTGCAGAGGTGTATGTGAGTTAAACTGGCCACGCTATTTCAGTCACAGGGCGTAGGTTGGGCTGGAGCGTAAGCGTACGTAGATAGTTTGTATTCAAATGTAAGTTAAGAATGTGCCAAGTAGGTTTCTTTCACACTTCTAGATATTTTCAGTAGAATTCAGATCTTGTAGATTGCTGGATAATCTGAAAACCACAAGTGTACAACATAGAAAAAGGTTCAAATTTAGGGAATATTAAAGAATTAAGCATTCCGAGAATAACTAGTGTTTCACAGATAAAAGCAGCAGCACCTATGGGTTTTACGAAGTTAAAAGATAGGCAACATGAGTTTTAGCTTTTGCTAGATCTCCCTCTTAACTCCATTCAAACGGACATTTAGATCTTTTACAACAAAGTCAGTAAGTTCTCCCTTAAAATGGGGATCTTAAAACTTTGCTAAATCTTACACGAGAGGTAGTGAAATCCTGCTGGGAGCACAGGCCACCATTTCTGATCTAGCCTTAGAACAGGTAGAAAGCGAATGCGGAAGCCCATTTATTAATTTCTTAATGTTACATGTTTAAAAATCAATTCGGCCTCCACTAAACCTGAATAATAAGAGAAACTCCAGCTATTTAATAACTAGAGAAAAGTACTCCTCAGTAGGTTAAGAAAACCTTGAGTTTTAAAGCTTTATGTCAGATTCTGACTGCTGTCCCTGCCTTAATGTTTCTGGATTCTTTTGGCCATTTAAAATAAAGGAAAAAAAAAGAAAAAGCTAAAGCCACTAGGAAACACCTGATGTGCAAAATACAACATCCACTAGTTGGCTTTATGCAGTTAAAACATAAGCTCCAAACAGCTCATCTTAAATTAAAAAGAAAAACAAAGTGGCTGTCCCATCTCTGCTGCATAAATAGAAAGCAGATTAAAAAAAGAAAAAAATTTAAGGAGGGGAAGTTCAAAACTGCCAGCCAAATTTACAGAGAATACAAATTTAGCAAGTTAACTTCCCAAAGCTCTTTGAAGAAGAAAGATAGTCTCTCTTCTTAATGCAGTGTCTCCCAAGAGGAACTCTAGTTTTGCTTGGTTCTTATGCTGGGAGATATGCAAGGTGTGTGTTTCAATGTTTGCTAGAATATAACGTCTCCTCCTCAGTGTCCGTTTCATCCTGGAACTCATGGCTTAAGAGGGACTTCTTGGAGCCGGTTGCCATCATGCGAATTTCATCTTCATACTCATCGTGATGCTGCCTGAGCCGGTGAAAGCCATCCTTGTGTCTGTTAGACTTGATCGAGCAGATGCACCAAATAATGCAAGCTGTCAGGACCAATGCCGACATGGTGGCACCTGCCAAACAAAACCACCACGTGAATGGTGTTTTACTTTAAGGATATAAATAAACAGCTATTTAAAATGACACTTTTAATAATATGCCATTCATTTGTTTTATTTTTATTTCATGTACTTCAAAACAACCTTTTATTATTACAAAAGCAGTATATTTATAGTATGAAAATTTAAGAAAACACACAAAAAAATTATGAAAACCAAACCAAAAATCCCACATCTTCACATTTTCACTACCTCAAGATCATTTTAAGAACCCTAGTGCATATTTTTTCCAGATTTTTCTTCATGCATTTGCATGTTATTTGCATTTTTCTTTTACCACAATGAAATCAAACTGTGTCCACTGTTCTGCAACTTATCAAAGGCTTTTTTTTCCCTTTCTGGTAAATTTTCATCTCATTTAAAACCCCTCATTTATTTAAAAGATCTGTACATAAGATTATCAGAATAAGAGTCTTAATAACAGGACATAATAATAAAATCATAAATTAAGTTCATGCCAACAAATGGGTGGCAGAGCCAGATTTAAACTGTGGCTGAGTCCTAGCCCCTGCGTCTCTAACCACTGTGAACCGCACTTTATCTGGTTCAAGCTAAGAACTCTGTACTTTAAACACTCCACAAGGGCTCTATGATCTGACCATGCTTCCTACACCACTCTTCTTCAACTAGGGATCTCCCCCACACACCCTGTAATAAAACTTGGTTATATTGCATCAAGTCTAAGTTGCACAGAAATGAACCAAGACTCTTTGTGCAGGAAGATACAACACAATATTTCTTTTACTACAAACATTTTTCTTTCTAACCTTTCAGCAATTCAAGCAACGACACACATTAATCCTGGAGAAAAGAAATAATCCCTCCTTCCAGGATGATGGAAAACAGAACTAAATCACAGTCCAAGGGACTTATGATCTTAATATAAAGCAAGTCATTCACTGAGTCAACAACTCTTCATTAAGACCCACTACATGCCAACCAAGGCCCTAGGCATGGGGATGCAGGTAAACGCTCTACTTTCTCAAACTTATGCTTCAGTGGAAGAAACTAAATATATACCAATAATTAACTAAATATGTAATATAATGTCAATATAATGTCAGAGAGTGATAATTGCTATAATATAAGCAAGTGGGTTGGGGACAGTGACAGGGGTACTATTGGGATGGCCAAGAAATTCATATGGTATTTTCTGTAGAACAGCTCTAGTAGCATTTAGCTATCTTTAACTTCATTAGAAACAATTTTGTTAGGTTGTATTGTGGCAGCTGTCATATCAGCATGCATTAAAAAAATCAAAATTGGTGATTTTTGTGTAGCCGTTTCAATATTGAAGATGGAAGAAAATACACAATTTTAAGCATATTATGCTTAATTATTTCAAGAAAGGTAAAAATGCAACTGAAATGCAAAAAGAAAGATTTGTGCAGTGTATAGAGAAGATGCTGTGACTGATCGAACATGTCAAAAGTGGTTTGTGAATTTTCACGCTGGAAATTTATCACTGGATGATTCTTCACAGTCCGGTAGACCAGCTGAAATTGATAGTGATCAAATTGAGACATTAACTGAGAAAAAAATCAAAGTTATATTACATGGGACAGAGTCGACATACTCAAAATATCCAAATCAATAAAGTTATTGTGAAAATGAAAAATGCATTTTCTATTTTATGGGAAAAACTATATGGACTTTTTGGCTAACTCAGTATTTTCACCAAGTGTGATCAGAGAAGGCCTCTCTGTGGAGCAGACATCTGAGTACAGACCTGAAACGTGAGGGGAAGCCATGAAAACACATGGGGGACAGCATTCCACCAAAATCACGTTTAGGTGAGGAGACATTAGAAGAAAAGTGATTAGCTTCAGGTGATTACAGAGGTGACCCATTCTCAAATTAAAATGTCAGACTGGTGTTAACTTCAACTACCAAAAATTTAAATTCCTTTACCTGATACAGTTACCACAAGCTCCCTTGGCAAACCAAATATCCGGTTATCTGTGTCAAAGACTATTACCACAGAACTAGCTGCATCGTGATGCACAAAGACCTAGAGAGATAAAGCACAAGAAGTAAGAAAAAGTTTACTTAAGGTACATTGCATCCCTGCTGTATTCCTAAAACCTTTTTTGGCAAGCCACAGAAATGATTCACTGTCATCTAAAGTATACAAAATGCTAAAAAAAAAATCCCTTTTGTTGCTAAAAGATATAAAGTTAACAAGATATCATAATCAAGAGCTGGTCACACTTTTAATTTTATTCCTCACAGCTTTCTAACAAGAGTTTCAAACTAAAATAGAAGTCCTCTTATGAATAAGCATTTCCAAGACACTCCTCAGCGCGAGTCTCTTGCCTGGGAGTGTTGCTGCTGATACCCGTCTGCGATGGCGTTGATGTTGTGGACGCCCGGGGCGAGCAGGACGTGGAAGTAGCCTCCCTCCTTTGTGTGCACCTTTATTCCTTCATTGAGTACGATGACTGCATTAGAGACTGGTTTTCCAGTCTTATCTTTAACAAACCCATGGACTCCCTTGTGAACCTGAAAAGATATTTAAAACATAACTTTACGTTTTCATAATGCCAGGTGGTCTGGCAATAGTTTGAGGCATGACAAAAACAACAAACAAAACAACAAAATCTCCATAAGACTGATTTGTCCTTCCCCACTGACTGACCTTGTTTGCTACTCACTCACTGCTTCAGAGGCACAGAGACAGACATAAGGGAAAAGAGAACTTTAATACCGTCAAAGCCAAAAGTGTCAGAACCCAAATCTTCTGATGACTTTAATGATTTACCTTCCACCCTAGTCCACTGTCTGAGTAACCCCGTGTGACATTCAAATGAAAGAGCCTGCAGCACCTGCCAGGGTTCAATTACCTAAACCACAGCAGATCCCAGATATGTGATCTCATAGCACCTATTTAGGCAGCATAAAATGAACAAAATTCGCCTTTCTATACACATTTAAAATAGTATACATTTTTGGTAAAAGATTAAGAGAATGTTTTGATAAAGGTTTTCACTGCACATGTTCCTGGGAATTTGCTTCTAGTTAAAAGAAAAGACTCACCTCCACCAACATGCTAAGAAGAGATTTTTTATTCTCTGCCCACAAGGAAGGGAGCTGTGCTGCACTAGGGAAGTAGCAGCAGCTGGTATATACTGTGATTTCTGGACAGTGGCCGTAGGTGACACTGTAATCCTGGAATAGGAAATTCAAAAGCAAATGTAAGAAAATTAATAAGTAAGAGACTTTATAATGCAATGAATAGAATAAGTAGAATAAAAAGAAAACCTGGGTGATGTAAACAAAGAATCTGTAAATCATTTTACATCACATCTAAATAAATCACTTGGTATTATAATCAGTCATACACATGGCCGCTCCTAGAGGGCCCAGGAGACCAGGGACTACGTCCAATGCATTTCTGTGTCTCCAGTGCTTCCCACAGTGTCTGCCAGGTAGAGGGGGTTTATCAGGGTCTGTTGAATAAATGAATGATGAGTAAGTACATGCAATAGGCCAGCTTCCCTCTAAACCCTAGAACTTCACTGTTATTCTCGGAGCTCTGGGAGTAGAAGCACAAACACTTGCCCTCTGATAGCCTCAACCTGCGGCCTCAAGCCTGATGGTGACAACAGGTGCTGTTCCTGTCCAGGCACAAGAACTGCTTGTGTGAGCAGGTCCCAAAACTTAACTTACCACCTTTCCCCGCAAACCTGTTCGTTTTCCTAATTCAGTTGATGGTATTAACTCTTTTTCTCACACAGACATGAAATCTCTTGTTTCTGACTTCAGAGTCTTGCTATCATCCATAATTTGCCAAATCCTGTCAATTCTAACTTTACAGTATCTCTGAAACTGAACTCCTGACTCCATCCCCACTGCCACTACCCCAACCCAGGCCTTCCATCATTACCTGTCTAGGCTACTCGTCTGTCTTTAACTCTAAACCAGTCTCCCTATACCCTGATCTCTCCTTCCTCCGAACTATCTCAGCCCACTGCGGAGAGATTAATTTTCCCATAGAACAGTTCAGATCACATCACTACATACCCGCTCAAAACCTTTAGTGCCTTCCCATTCCTTACTAAAGCAAAGCATTCAAAGCCCCGAACTCTTGCTTTCCACTCTTGTCTTCCACTGCTCTCCATCACACACCGTATTCTAACCAAACTGGACCTCAGCCCACACCTCTTCCTCTTCCTGAAATGCCCTGCTAATCAGCCGTCTCCGCCCAAATGCCATGTGCTCTATGAAGAGAAGGTTAGATCTCTAACTGGGGGTAACCTGTTCTGCCTTTAACTTCTCATGGCATGTTGAAAGTTGCTCTCTTTTAGATCAAATTGATTAGTTCTGTAACATAGTTATGAAGACAATTTTCTGGCTGCACATGTGAATGGAATGATGAGCTAACCTCCCGTCTGCTAACTACTCCTGACTAAGCTGAAGTGGATGGACAACCAATTAAAGTACCATCAGAGAGAAATTAAAGATGAGCCAAATAAATGGAAAGACATCCTGTGTTCATGGATAAGAAGACAATACTGTCGACATAACGCCCAAAGTGATCTGCAAATTCAATACATCCCCCAACAAAATTCCAACAGCCTTTCTCTGCAGAAAAAGAAAAGACAATCTTCGAATTCAAATGGAATTAAAAAAGAGCCTTGAATAGCCAAAACAATCTTGGGAAATAATAAAGTAAAAGTACTCACACTTCCCAATTTCAAAACTTACTACAAAGCTCCAGTAATGAAAACAGTGGTACTGGCACAAGAATAGACATATAGACAAATGGAATAGAATTGCGAGCCCAGCAATAAGTGCATGCATCATCTACGGTCAATTAATTTTTAACAAGGGTGGAAAGGCCATTCAATGGGGAAAGAACGGTCTTTTTCAACAAATGGTGCTCAGACAACTAGATTTCCACATATAAATAAATGAAGTTGATCTCCTACTTCATATCATATACAAAAATCAACTCAAATGTAAGAGCTAAATCCATAAAACTCATTAGAAGAAAACATAAGGGGGGTAAACCTTTATGACCTTAGATTTGGCACTGAATTCTTAGATATGATGACAAAAGCATGTGCAACAAAAGATAATTATGACAAACAAAATTAAAACATTTTGTGTATCAAAGGGCATTATCAAGAAAGTGAAACAACCACCCACAGAATGGGACAGACTATTGGTAAGTCAAACATCTAATAAGGGTTTAGCATCCAAAATATATAAAGAATTCTTATAACTCAACAACAAAAAGACAAACAACCCAATTCTCAAATGGGCAGTAGACTTGAACAGGTAGATTTTCCAAAGGAACACACACACGGCCAACAAGCACATGAGCATCTGCTCACGCCATTAGTCATCAGAGAAAAGCGAATCAAAACCACAATGAGGTACTACTTCACACTCACCAGAATGGCTGTCATTTAAAAAAAGGAAAATAAAGAGCATTGTCAAGGATATGAAGAAAGTGGAACCTCTGTATATTGCTGGTGGGAATGTAAAACAGTTTGGCTGGTATGGAAAACAGTTTGGTGGTTCCTCAAAAAGTTAAACATAGAATTAGAATATGACCAGCAATTCTACTTCCTGGTATATGAGGTCTGTCCGGAAGGCATCCAGCCATGTAATATGAAAAATAGACACATTTATTGAAGAAAATACAAGATTCAAGAAACACTGTACACAGGACAATGACATCTGAATCTCCTTCGAAGTAGGCACCTTGGGATCTCACGCAGTTATCCCAATTGCCGTCAGCTTCCCTGCAGTATTTTCCTGAATCTCATCAGTGGTCTCAAATCTATTCCCTTTCAAAGATGATTTTAGTTTTTGGAAAAGCCAGAAGTCACAGGGTGCCAAATCTGGGCCGTAGGGTGGCTGAGTCATTCGGGTGATTTGATGTTTTGTCAAAAAACTGCACGAGATGCGATGCATGGGCGGGCGTGTTGTCATGATGAAGCTGCCAATCACCAGTTGCCCATAGCTGCGGCCTTCTGAATCACCTAAATAGTTTCCATGGAGCAATGTTTAAGCTTAATGCAAAATATGATGCAGGCTTGTTGCTGTAATCACTGAGTCGTTTTGAATGTGACGGCCACACAGTACACACGCTCAATGGTACCTACAGTCCCCACTGACTAATACAGTGAAGTCGTCATTGTTCAGGCACGCACATTCCAGCCCACTCTCCTTGGCTGCCAGGTTACACTGATGTTGTGCAAACTGCATAAACTGCTCATTATATTAAAAGTGGCTGGACTTTTTCCAGACAGACCTCATACAACCAAAAGAATTGAAAACATGGGTTCGAACAGGTATTTGTACACAAATGTCCACTGCAGCATTATTTTCAATAACCAAAAGGTAGAAACAACTCAAGTATCCACCAACAGATGAACTGATAAACAAAATGTGATATATACGTACAACAGAACATTATTCAGCTATAAAATGGAATGGAGTACTGATACATGCAATAAAATGGATGATACCTGAAAAATTATGCTAAGTGAAAGAAGTCAGACACAAGAGGACAAGTACTGTATGGTTCCACTTCTATGAAATACCTAGACTAGGCACACACATAGAGATAGAAAGCAGATGAGAGGTTAACAGGCTGGGAAAAATGAGGAGTGGCTGCTTAGTGGGTGCGGAGTTCTGTCCTGGGTGATGAAAAAGTTTTGGAAATAGATGGTTTGGGCTGGTGATGTTTGCACAACATTGTAAATGTAATTAATGTCACTAAATTGTACAATTAAAAATGATTAAAATGGCAAAACAAAACAAATGCCATAGATTTAGTTGAGGGCTATCATGTCAAGAAAGCCACGAAGCAGATGACATCTACCTGCTTATTTCAGAAAAGTCAATGGCCAATATTTATGATTGCATTCTCACTGTATTCGATGAAGCATACCTTCATGCTGCCCAGGTGACTGTGCCATTCTGCTCCACGCATTACTCCTCCTGGAATATTCTCATCTATAAAAGCATTAAGAAGTGTGGGATCAACCAAACCAAAAGGCAAGACCCCTTCCCTTGCCCAAAGCAGCAACGATAACAGGGGGTAGGGAAAATACCTACCTGATTTATTTGGGCAACTGGGCTGACCCAAGTGCATCGATGGATGATTATTTGCATAAAGCGATGCCAGATGCTTCAGAGTCTCTTTGTTTTCCACTAGAAAGGAAAAATTCAGAAGTCAGTGAAGAAATACAAAAGATGTTTTTCCAAATTCAACTTCTGGGTTACAAGTCAGTTTTCTCTCCTTCTTGCACCCCACTGAAGCTTACTGAGGAGTTATTAGAATTAAACACGTGGTTCTGTTTAGCCCAGAATGATGACTAAAAAGACACCCATCTTCCTTACATTCAAAGCTATTAATGGTTCGTTTAGAAAACACACTATCACACCAAAATAAAACTTGCTTTTGTATGTTTAACTACCTTCTTGGGCAACTGTGGCCTACTAATATTAATTTCTTGTAAGCTGCACTGAAAATGACACAAACTATCTCCATACACAATGGACCCAAAGAGAGTCAACAAGCGATTGTTTTTTAATTATTTTTTAAAGATTTTATTTATTTAGCCCTGGCTGGTGTAGCTTAGTGGATTAAGTGCGGGCCTGTGAACCAAGAGATCACGGTTCGATTCCCAGTCAGGGCACATGCCTGGGTTGCAGGCCAGTTCCCAGCAGGGGATGCACAGGAAGCAACCATACACTGATATTTCTCTCCCTCTCTCCTTCCCTTCCCCTCTGAAGATAAATAAATAAAATCTTTAAAAAAAATGCTTAAAAAAAAAAAAGATTTTATTTATTTAGTTTTAGAGAGAAGGGAAGGGAGGGAGAAAAAGAGGGAGAGAAATATCGATGTGTGAGAGAAACATCAATCAGTTGCCTCTCAGAAGCCCTCAAATGGGGACCTGGCCCCCAACCCAGGCACATGCCCTGACCAAGAATTGAACCAGCAATCTTTTCAGTTTGCAGGCCGGCACTCAATCCACTGAGCCACACCAGCCAGGGCGGCAAGCAATTGTTTCACTCACCACAAGGTACAACCAGTCAATTAAGGTTTAAAGCAGGGAAGGGCTATTCAGTATTGTGGCTTATTCACTTTTACATTCCCAATGTATACAGACATAATAATCGCTCAATAAATGCTTGTGGACTAAATCGAACAGATGTAACGAAATGGCTCCACTCAACAAAGCTAGGCCATCATGAGATCTGATCTCTCTCTCACGAGGAACTGTTTGAACTGTTCATATATGTACAATCATATCAGGTTGGTTATTTGTTCAAGGAGTATGCTCAAATGCTTACCATTTAAAAAAAAATTTACAAGGGACATTACTTAATTGGAATTTCATATCAAAGCTCAAATAGTATAAATGTAAAGTGACATTCTAAATACCTGTTTGTACTGGCTTGTCATATGGGTATGTGACCAGCACTGAACCACCATCTAAAGCCACAGAAAGACTGAAGTCCTGCTTTCGAATCAAATTCTCAATGATGGCTTTAGTCTCAGGCTGGGAAGCATTATCTAAAAAATAAAAAAGTAAAATGTCAAATAAGTTTTAAAATTTTAGTATAAGCAGCTAAGAAAACATTCTCTAGTTGAATAATCAGAAGGCTAACGTACCAGGTCTGTAGTAAGTACTTTATTACCTCATAAGCCACTATCTCAAGCAAGAAAAGGTACATTTTGAAGCGTAGGGTATTTTCAGTGTACATATGTCAAGATAATTGTGCAAAGGTTGATGACTCCAAGCCAAGTAAGAAAACTCTTAGTGGAAACTAAAAGGGAGAACACATCCTCCTTTAAAAAATAATTTAGGGAATATATAACCTATCTTTGAAGGTAAAGAAGATTTTCAGAGAGCAGGTATTTTCTGTTTTCTGTAGCATTGTTTGCAAGAGTAAAAAACTAAGTGTCTACCAGTATGAAATGGTTGAATGAACAAGGGCACTGCCATACATTAGCAGCGCCATTAACATGACTGTTAGAGATCTGCAAGTACTGAAATGGAAAAACGTCAGTGACATACTCAGTGAAAAACGTGCAGAACAGATGTGCAGTGGGTGGCCCCATCTAAGAAGGGGCCCTTCAAATGAACATACATTCACTGTGTGCACGTGCACGCACACATGCGGGAGGGTGAGAGGTCATAAATGTCTCTCTATGACCGGGGATGGAACCCCTGATATTACTGATTGAATTTCTAAGAAAAAGACTTTAATTACTTTTGTAAATTATACAGGAGAAAATTTGAAGTTTTCTAGATGTCTGTATTTATACCTTACACCTGCCACCTAGAAAAAAGTACCCCATTACTAATGTACAAAATAGGATCAACCAATCTCCTAGCAAAGAGAAATAAAATGACCTGCAAAGTACTCCGATGGCCTAAAAATTAGTCTTACTTGTGAAGTCTGTGTCCAGGTCTTTGTCGTGAGCGTTTGTTTGACCTGTCTTTGAAGAGCAGTCTTTCTCCTGTGCTCTCTCTCGCCCATCTGGATTTAGAGAAGGGACGATCACAATTCTGGTCCTGTCGACCAACTGAAACAGAAACACAAGTCAATGCGTTTATGAGCTGTAGGCAGAGCCAAAAGGTGCCTACCATGCGTCAAACGGGAAATCTTTGTTGTTTGTTTTAAACACAGATTTAAAAGGCAAAACTAATAAAAATAACCTCTTGCTTCGAGTACATTAAAAAAGAAACGAAAAACTACTGCAGAACTAATGTTCACAGAGACCTCCTGATGACTTACAAGGGGGGTCAGAAAACCACTGCCTGCAGGCTAAACCCAGCCTGCTGTCTGCTACTGTACAGAAAATGGCACATAGTCATGCCCACGACAAGACACTTTTTGTGCTGCGAAGGCCAAGCTTGTAACAGAACATCTGCCCCACAAAGCCTGAAATATGTACTGTGTGGCCCTTTATAGGAAGTTTGCTGACCAGTGGCTTAAATCAATAGTAATGATAAGGCTGTATTTTCCAGATAAAAAAAAACTTGAATGTATAATCTGAGAAATATCAGTGTATGTCTGGAAATAATGAGACAGAGGAGTTAATATCAGTATGTCAAAAAAAAAATGAAGCAGGATATTTGTCATACTCACATACTTTCTTCTCCAGATACTTTATCTGGAGCTAAAATACAGATACAATAGCTACATATGTGGCATGAACTAATTTCTGATATACTTCATCCTACATATTTCTAATAATAAATCAGAATAAGTGATCCCTGGTTTGTTTACTCCATCAAAATAGTTTATAGATTGAAAATATTTGAGACCTTTTAATTAATTGGTTCTTAAATCTCTCTTCTGGGGAGATTTTTCCCCTAAAGTATACATGCACGGCTTCACCACAGTCTCACATGTGAATATTTCTTGAATTTGCCAAACAATTCTGTCCCTTAGTTCAAAACAAACAACAATCTAAAGTGAGCTAGTTCCAGACCAATGAGACCATGAGGTGAATTCTCATAAAGTGGGAGTTTTGAAATTCCTAGGTGTTTTACCTAGGGCAAATAGTCTCATAATCATAAGGTCAGTAGGCAGCAACTCTGTCCAGACATTGGAATAACCTAAGTAGCTTTTCAAGGAATACTGATGCCTCCGGGGGTGAGGCCCAGTGATTGGTATTTTTAAAAACTTCCCAGATGTTTCTAATGTGTAGCCAGGATTGAGAACCACTGTCCTAGATATTCTCCCATTAAAAAAACAAAAACAAAAAATGTCACTGAGATATGCAACTCACATGAAACAGTTCATGGAATTTACCTTGCCTAAGATTGTAAAATACTTTTGATCAAGTCTGATATAAATTAATCTTATCGAATCCCACAGTTTCGTTCTGATCCTAATCAAGACATACACTCTTTCCAAATTTCTTTTAGGGGAGGTGGTATGGTGTAACCAAACAGCGCACAGGCTTTAGAGTGAGAGACACTGGGGTTTAATCCCAGTTTCACCACTTACTAGCTGTGTGACTTCAGGCAAGTTATCAAATATCTCTGTCTCAGTTTTCACATGTATACGATGGAGGTAACACAATTGCAGGGTTGATAATTAAATTATGATGGATGTAAAGTACTTGTTATAGAACCTGGCAGACAGTAGGTATTAAATAAAGATTAGTTCCTGTCTCCTTCTCTAAGTTCTGTATAGACAGTGCCAATTAGTGAGTGTTCCAGATGCATACACACTCTTTCCTTCTGTTCTCTAAGACAACATAGAACTAGGTTGCTTAATCCTAGGAGATTAAGCCTATAAATCAAAATTCTTTCTGTAGTCATGGATGTGTAAAGTAGACAGTGCCATATTGTTTTTCTAAAATCTCTAGTCATCCAAGATATCCAATAATTTTGCATTTATTACATGAAAAAAAAAACTATTGGTCTTTCACCTAATGTTTTACTATAGTATCCTAGTTACAAGTAACTAGGAATGAAAGTCCCTCAAGTTAGAATGTACAAAACTGTAAGGGAAAATTGAAGGGATAACTTGACTATTAAATAAGGAAGCAGATGATTGAATAGAAATCTTTAATATTTTTCCTCTATGTCTCTTAATTGTATCCAAAAAAGAAATAATAGACACTATTAATAATGAGTATATACAATGAGCCATTTTTAAGAGTAAAGTTTATAATGCACTGATAGTGCCTCTGTGTAAAATCTAAGAAGAAATTAAATTTTCAAAATGATGCCTTGACATCAATGTAGCACTGAGCTTCTTCCTGTTAAAGCATGTTAAAACAGGCTATTCTCTTACTTGGGTAACAGCTGGATTCTTCTTGTAGTTTAGGCAGAGAAATTCTGCCAGAGCCAAAAGCAGTTCAGTTCCAACGGGAGCATTTCCATGGATACCAGCAACAAAACGAATCTTTGGTTCTTCAGGCTCAGACACGTTGGGCTTATTGGATATTTCAAGGGACCAAATTTGACGATATTCAACACTCTGTCCCAAACTTTCAAAAACCAGAAACAGAAACTCAGCAAGGAATCAAGCATTATATAATGTTAATGCTGACATAAAATTTTTTAAGAAAATGAAACATGAAGTCTTATAAAACCTTTAAAGAATATTATCCTCATGCCAAAAGACCTTAAGAAAATTAGTTTTCCTTGACTAAAAAAAGAGAAATGGCGAAAGATTATGACTTAGTTTTGTATTCCTCCAAATTCAGTCATTCTCATAACCATTTTCACAATAGTGCTCCTACCTTCTGCAACCTTCACTGATATTTAGTTAACATACAAGGGGGACCTAAAAAACTCCCATATTTACTTATAAAAATTGTGTATTTATTCATACATGTTTAAACTTCAGTCACCTTCAAAGTACTCTTCATTTGATGCAAGACACCTATTGAGATGTTTTTTCCACTACTCACAACAGTTTTTGATACCTTTCAGTGCTTCTGCTGTTTTTTGTTTCACCTCTTCCACAAGGACAAAACATTGCCCTCTGAGGGCTCTTTTCATACAGGAAATAAAAAACGTTGCCGGGGGCAAGACTGGGTGACTAGGGAAGGTGGGGCATGGGGTCATGCCGTTTTTCTGGCCAAAAACTGCTGAACATTCAGCGTGGTGTGGGCAGGTGCACTCATAAATCACCCATTATGAAATAGGCAAATGCACTGAGTCTTCAAAAAAAAAAATCAGTGAAGCCCAACGCAGCCTTTCACAATGATACCAGTTGGTACACTGATACAGATGGGTCCCTAAAACACTAACCTAGCAGGGAAGTCTGTACTACTAGGGGCCCGCACTGCAGAACACAGTTCTGTTTTATTTGGGGGTCCCCCTCACTTAAATTTTTATTTTGGAAAAATATAAATATAGACAATTTTAGAGAATCTTACTTTCAAATCAAAATTAATTTAGATACTTTAGACTTTACTATCAATGCAATAACAGTAGTATCACAGTAAAAATGACTTAAACTGTTCTCCTTGCCCAAGAGCTCTGCTTTCTTTGATATAAAAGAATATTTACCACAGTTAGATACAAAAAATATATTCACATTGAGTTGAGAAGAATTAACAGAACAGAAAAATGACTGCTTCCTGACCACGCTATTCAACGACACTCAGCCCCGTCTGTGGACCACGCAAACCATCTCGTGCCCACCGTTGGCAGGTGTTGTGTATTTGGGGGAAATATTTAACTAAAAAGTCAGCTTGAATTGAAAGGTTAAAACAATTGAAATGAACAAAGTAAATGGATAGCAAAATAATTTCCTATTTTTTATTTTAAAATAGGCTCTAGGTGGCACTAAGATAGACAATACCAAAACCTAAACTGGGCAGAAATAGTTAAGAATCAGTTTAGGAAGAAAGACAATTAGTATTGCCAAAGTAACTATCACTCTTTTCATCTATGAACATTATCAACCAGAATTTGAAAAACTAAATTTGCTGGTAAAATTAAAAGGACCAATGATGAAAAACAAAGTAAAGAAGTAATAAGCTAGATAACATTCATTAGGTATGCAGCAGAGAAGTGTAGGCTGGGGCAACATGTGAAGGCCCTCACCTGGCAAACAATGGAAATCAACAAATCCAGGAAATAGTTTTGCTGTAACTGCAAAAAGACCTAAAAAGAGGATTTACAATGAAACGGTGAAAGTGAGGTAGAGAAGCCCCAGAAAGTGAGGATAAAGACAGTCTCAGCCATCAGTTTTACATTAGCCATTCTGCGTATTTTCCTGAGAACGTCAGTCACAGAAGTCCCTAAGGCTTCAGGGAACAGCATCGGATCAACTGTGGATGGACACGAGCAGTGATTTTCAACCTGTAAATATTACCTTATATGGGAACGGAATCTTTGTAGCTGTGATTATGTTAAGGCAGTGACTTTCAACCTTTTTCATCTCACTGCACACACAAACTACTAAAATTCTGTGGCACACCAAAAAATATATTTCTTGCCAATGTGACAAAAAGTAGGTATAATTTTGATTCATTCACACTGAATGGCTGTTGTTGTGCTGGTCGTTGTCATTTTTTTTATTTGACAATCTAAGGGAAAAGAGGTCAGTGCTCCTGATTAAATAGTCAGGTACTGCATGCTTTAAAAAATCTTGCGGCAACACCAGGTGAAAACTGCTGGCCTAGAGTACAGAAAATGACAGTGACCAGGCTTAATTTTCTTATTTGAAGAAAAGAACAATCCCTGACAGGTAAGCTCATAGTTCCAAATCTGTCCCTTGCTCCCAACAAAATAAAGTAAACTAAGTAATATTTAGTCAGAACATGAATCTGCAGCTAAGAAGTGAAAAGGTTTTTAAATCAGTCGAAGCAATCACTAGCAAGAAAAATTTTACATCACCTGTGGGCACAAGACATACATTGCTAATCTAACATGTTATTCTCCTCCAGATTTCCAAGATTCATTGTTAGAAAGTTCTCCAAGCAAGTATGTTTTGAAATAAGTAAACCTCAACTCTATATATTCAGCTCCCAAATAAATTACCAGAACTGTTCAACATAGCTTATGCTGAATGTAACTTCTTAAAAAACAAACAAACAAAGAAACAAACAAACAAACAAAGGAAAGACAGAAAAGCGAGGCGGTAAGACGGTGACCCTTACTTGGTAAGATTTGTAATATGTGGGTAGTTCATCACAAGTCCTCTCAGAAACTCCGATAAGTCTTTGTACGAATGGTATCGATAAAGAGCCAGGTTTGAGGAGGAGCGTAACATGAGGCCTTCCAACCCATTCTCGGCTGAAAGGTCTTTAATTAAAGCTTCAAACTCTTTAGTAGTTGGGTCAGCGGCATCATCAGCGTTGGTGCTATCTCCTTTTCCTTTCTTCGATTCATTGTTTGAATCTGTTGAAGATCGAACAAGTGTGAAGTTGACCTGAATGGCACCGTCACTCCTTACGGTCACGTTCTTGGTGACTGGATTATACCTGTGATAAAGGAGACAGATCAGAGCCATGCCTCTGCCTCTGGAGTGCACAAGCCCCGGAGAAACAGAGGTGCACAGACGATTTGTGAACCCTGGAGATAAACGTGGTGCATCTTCCTAAAAGAGTCAAATTTTTAACTTTGTGATAATTTGTCAAATTTGATAATTTGATAATTCAACAAAGAACAGACATGGGCAGACTGTAAAACATACATGAGTTTTTAAGAATAAATATATGACTTCAAAAGCAAGTTTGTACTTGCAGTGGATACCCTCACATCTCCTGGAATCGGAGTTCACTTGTCTGTCGTCAGGACGTATGGTTGGGAAAGTCTGAGAGCACTAACTTAGGACATTATCTACCAAACACATCATTCCTGCCCTATTTTTCAGATACCTCACTGCTTTAGTTTTTTCCAATGCTAGGCCAAAAAGGAAGAAAAACAGGAAAGACCTCATTACCCCATCAATTTACGGACCACTAGATATTTGAAAATCATTTTTTAAAAGGTAATGAAAACTATAAATGTTTTCACATACTTCAATGTTTTACCCTTACTTCAATGGGTGTTCAAACTAACTCTTCAGAAATAAGGTAACTAGTAGGGCAGGGAGAATATCCTGTGGTAACATCTGCACTTATCAAAATATAAAAAAGAAAACTACAAGAGGGTAAAAATGGTAAGTTTCAGATTAAACAGTCAGGTGGTCCAATTCTAAGCTGTTTGTAAAAGAGGGGGAAATAAAGAAAATTAATTTTTTTCCAGGGAAATAAAAGTCCTAAGTTAATTTTCTCTTTTTAAGTAAGCAACCTTTACTGGAAAGAAAAACCTGTAAAAAAGATAAAAATGGCCTTTTGTAAAGAGATTGCAATAAGAAAGAAAATTGCACTGAAGCAATGAGGCATTAAATGTACAATAATAAAAAATGGGTGTCTGGCTGGGATGGGGGTAAAAGGCAGAAAACTGTACTTGAACAACAATAAAAATAAAAATAAAATAAAATAAAAAATAAATAATTTAGAATTAAAAAATGGGTGTCTAAGAAAGAGTATTTATTGGGCAACATGACTGAAGTGTGCAGCAGAACAGGAGTCTTTTCCCCCAACTAACAGGTACCTCCCAGAACAGTTACCAATAGTGAAGGGGGTCACTTACCATGGCTTTACATGTGGACCGGGGCAGGTGATCTGAGATGGGAAGGGTAGAAGAGGCCACTGTCCAAGGTTCATAATTTCACAAATTCCTTCCATTTAATAGTTCATATACTCACTTTGCAACCAGAGGACAGTCATGTGTAAACAGCTCTAAACTTCATAGCATTAAACAGAAGGTTACTTGGCCTCTTTAGGGCTGTCTGGTAATAACCTTCCAGGATGGAACTACGTTTGTCTTATTCCCAAGCGCTCAATTTTGAAGTATTCAGTCACTCACCCTCGAGCAGAGGCTGTGATTTTGTAAGTTCCTGGAACCAAGAGACGCCAGTAGTCTCCAGTTTTGTAAGTAGTCACTGGGTGATTTATTTCAGCAACACTAATGGTGGCATTTAATATACCCCTGCCATCTGTGGCATCTAGGACAAATCCTTTGACACCCTGATGAACCTGGATAAAGTACAAGGATACCAAGATTATCATCTAATTATTTTGGGAGCTTATATCCAAAATAACAGATTGTTAGTAATGTAAACATGTGGAACAAATAGGACTTTAGGAGTTTAGAGTAAAGCTAGATGTAAATGCCTATTAAACAAAATATTTTAGTTGCTGAAAGGCTAATTTTTCATAGGCTAGGTTTGTCTTTATCACAAGTATTACAAAACACACTGTTTAAACTGAGTACACTGACAACCTCAGAATATAGGACATTCTGCAAGAACACTGGCTTGGCTTCTTTAGAATAAAAATGTCATAAAAAATAGAAGGACTCTTCTAGAATAAAGACAGCAAAAGCTGTAATAGTCAGATGCAATGCATAAAACTAGACTTAATCCTGGTGTTAAAATACAGCTATAAAAATAGTTAGGGGTACAAGAGGTGGAAATTTAAATGTGGACTAGGTACTACTAATATTGAGGAATTACTGTTAATGATCTTAGGTGAGATAATGGCATTTGAAGATGGCAAATAGGAGAATATATCCTTATTTTTAGAAGATGTATTCTGAAATATTTAGGTGTAAAATATCATAATAGCTATAATTTATACTGAAATAGTTCAGCAAAAAGGTGTGTGTATAATTTATAATAAAGCAAATACAGTAAAATGTTAAAAGTTGTTAAATTTAAATAAAGGAATAATAGTGTTTATTGTATTTGTCTTATGTTTCTGTATATTTAAAAATTTTTAGAATAAACAATTTTTAAAAATTAGTATGCACACTCAAAGCTTTTATGCCACTCCACTCAGCAGAAAAAAGTAAAGCAGAAAAGTACTGGTACAAATTATTAGATTATCTGAATGATTAACCATTATTAACATATTTCTTAGTCTTATCTGTTGGCCACCATGCATATCCAAAATAAAGGAAATAAATCATTTCACACTAAACCACTGGCAAAAATAAAAAAAATAAAAGTATTTACCCCATAGCCCATCTTTTTATCACTTGACAGATGCTTACGTGTGTGTCCAGTTAACGTTAGCCTTTCATAAAGACAGGGTAAGAAGTGGCCACTAACCATTAAAAGTAAACATCACTGCACTGTTTAATCATGCACGACTCTTTCCCATGCATACAAATTAAACTCACTTCCATCCAATTCTCTAGATAAATGCACTAAAACATGAACAGCCCAAATTGGAATTCAAAGGGTATATTTTAAAATCACCACATGAAAACCCCGTGTATCTGCTTGCTTTTGGGAAAAATTTCATACTTCGCTACTGAGTAGTCACCTGTTTCATAAACTGGATTAGAGATCTTCGATTCTGTTCCCAAAATTTTGGCAGGTCCTTTTCCAATGGGTATTTCACACAACCTAGTTCAACAGTCACTTCAAAGCAATTTGTTTGTAAATAGTTCCAGTCCTGCATGCCACCTAAAGGATACAAAATTAAAATCAGTCACTCTGAAGAAATTCTAACTAGCTCAGGGCCCAAAAGGTAAGCAACATTGCCAGTGAAAATCCAAATTCATCTTTTCTCAGCATTGGTTGAAAAACAATAATGTGTTCATTTGAGAGCTGTTTGATGCTTGTGGTACAAGTAAAACAGTTCTACTTTCATGTTCAAGAAGAATTCAAGCGCAGCTTACCCTTGTCTTATTAGCACATTTAAGGTTCTTTGTCATATAGCCAGATGTAAAATATAACACCTGTATCAAGATTTAGTACCTTATTTTTATTCAATGTGCACCAAATGTAAAAGTAGTTGAAAAGGTTATTTGAATGTTTTAAATTATTTAAACAATATTTTTGAAAGGATAATTCTTTCTCAGAATTAAAAAATTAGTAACAAGCACTACCATCCAGGGAAACAGAAAATCCATCAAATTATATGACCTTAATGTAAAAGAATGTTTACCTGGGACATTATACCAACTAGCTCCGTTTGTTATTCCATGAGGAAAGTATTCATTAGGGTATATATTCTTGCAAGGTCTACCTTGAAACATCTGGGAATTTTCCTGAGGAGGAGAGAAAAAGAATCTTTATTTGTATTGGTTTGTATCTACATCAAAAAATACAGGAAGGACAAGGAAAAAGAACAAAAGCAGTTAATCAGAGGGTGTACGTGGAGGTGGAAATGAGGTGCATGGAGCCATGGGAAGCAGCGAGGCTTTTCAACTCACAGCTTCCTAAGCCATTTTAATTAGTTAACATATGACTATTATCTATTTTTTCAATCAAAATTAAATGTGCTCTGTAAAAAAATGGACTCTACTTCTAACTATTAAACTTAAACTAATCCAATACACAGATGGAAAGACAGTACGTGAGCTTAAAGGCTAACAGGGAAAAACATTTACTGTGTTCAAACACGAGGTGGGAAATAGAGATGGAAAATTCATAAGGCTGCCCAAAAGGAATCGTGGAAGGCTTAACCTTTGGAAAGGAAGCACCTGACCTGAGTCCTGCAGAACTTTGTTTCACTGCATTTTTTAAATGCACAGAGTTAGTAGTATAGCATGTTATGCTTAAGCACAAGCCTACCTTAGAATAAGAAAGTGCTATTCGTTGAAACACAGCATCATCTGGTGATTTACTATACGTGGCAAGCCCTTGTTCGTCATCGTCAAAAGGGTAGTTAACCACTAAAGAACCTACCAGGGAAAAGAGGAAAGTGTGTCATGTTGTCCGTTACAAGATGAATCATTAACATAGTAAGCTTTTCGTAATACTGTAAGAGACAGGAAACCAATACAATTTTCCAAGGCTAATTTCTTCTACAGAAATGAAAAAGTCACTCATTTCCTCAATAAAAAATCAAAATAGATAGGTAAAATATTAAATACTATGCAAGACACTTAAAGGTTGTCTTAACTGGAAAGGTCTTGGGAATTTACCTGAACTTATAGGTATAATTTACACACCAGAGCTGAAACTAGAAGAAAACAGGCTTAATTTACACAATTTTATTATTGTAATACATAGGATCATCAGAAAAATTGAGCAAAATTTGATACTTTTTCAGTAAAAATCAGACATTTATAGGGCCATGAAATCTTAAAATGAGGGAGCCTTGGCTTCCTTCCTCAGCTGCCAGTGGGTGCTGGGTCCTTCCGAGGAAGCAAAGGCAGTACTGATGTGAGGCCCTCACCGCTGGGCCGCCTGGCAGCACTCGCCCAGCACTTGCTCAGACCATGGCCTTGTCCTAAGAGCTCACCTGCATCTACTTGGTCCTTGGCCCTCATCCTGCACAACAACGAGGTGACAGTCATGGAGGATAAGATCAATGCCCTCATTAAAGCAGCTGGTGTAAATGTTGAGCCTTTCTGGCCAGGCCTGTTTGCAGAGGCTCCAGCCAATGTCAACAGTGGGAGCCTCATCTGCAATGCAGGGGCTGGTGGACCTGCCTCAACGGCTAATACTGCAGCAGCAAGTGGTCCTGCCCCCCACCACTGCTGCTTCAGCTGAGAAGAAAGTGGAAGCAAAGAAAGAAAAATCTGCAGAGTCTGATGATGACATGGATTTTCATCTTTTTAACTAAACCTCTTTTGTAACACCTTCAATAAAAAGCTGAACTCTGGAAAAAAAAAAAAAAAAAAGAAGGGACCCATCTCATTTTGCAGACGTGGAGTCTAAAACAGAAAGGTTAGATGGCTTATGTGTGGATAGCAAAGCCAGCTCTGACCTACACGCAGAAAAAGAAATTGCTAAAAATATCTCATGCTCATATTAAAAATTAGTCAATTGGAGTAATATCATATGATTTTTCATGACCTAAGGTAAATGAAGTGATGCTTTCTAACGTGTGTCAAGGATATCAACTCCCTTCATGCTCCCTGCGGGGCAAAAAGCAGTTAGGGAGCTTCTAAGACAAAAGTCCAGAGCTGCACACGCCTACTCCTCCACCAGAGGCCTGATCCTGTAGTTTCGTTAGTCACATTGTTTTCATTTGCCCATTGTCCATTCCACTCATTCCGCCTCTACTCAGCCATTCATTCACCTTTGCTATTTTTTTTTTCTTTTCACCATGCCACTTCATGAGAATGGCAGTGAAGGAACACATTTAACTTAAACTCTGATGAAGTAATACCATAACAAGTATCAGCAAACATTTATATATCTAAAAAAAATGCTCTTTAAGAAGTATGAAGAACTATGCTCATTCTACTCCCACAAATAGTTCTAACAAGAACAGTGAGTGTACTTCAACACTTCTGAGACAAATTTCTCAAATATATTTGACTTCACCCTGGACCTATGACCCCTTTCTAAAAATTCAAACCAAGGGCACGGGAGAGCAACAGGGGAAAATTAGGACAACTATAATAGAATAACAATAAAAATAAATAACTGAAATAAAAAGGCAAACAAAAAAATGTCAACATCAACATCTACTCATTACTGTCTTTCAAATGGCTAATTTTTGAAGGCCAAAAAAAAAAAAAAGGTCATAAAAGACTTAAAATACTTCTATGAAACACTTATTTAAAAAAATGATATCAACATAGAAGCATAACAATGAAAGAAAAATAAATTTGACTTCATAATTAAGAACTTCTGTGCATCAAATGTCATTATTAATAAAGTCAAAATACCACCCATAGAACGACAGAAAATATTTTCAAATCAGCAATCTGATAAGGTTAGAGTTCCAGACTATACAAAGGACAATTACAAGTCAACAAAAAGACAAAAAACAAAAGCAATTAAACACAGGCAAAAAACTTAAACAGATATGTCTCCAAAGAAGATACACAAATGGCCAACAGGCACACGAGATGTTCAACATATTCAGTCAATAGGGAAATGCAAATCAAAACCATAATGAGATGCCACTTTTCACCCACTAGAATGGCCATAATAAAAAAAAATAACAAGCACTGGTGAGGATGTGGAGAAACTAGAACTCTTATACATTGCTAATTGGAATGTAAAATAGTTTAGTTACTGTGAAAAGTAGTTCGGCAATTCTTTGAAAAGCCAAACATAAAATTACCCAAAAGAACTGAAAAAAGGGATTCAAGAAGAACATGTATGCCAATGTTGGCAGCAGTATTATTCATAACAGTAAAAATATAGAAACAACCTAAATATCCATAAACAGAGAAATAAACACATTGCAGTATGCGATAGAACATTCAGCCATAAAAAGGAATGAAGTAATAATACATGCTACGAATATAAATGAACCTTGAAAACATGCTAAATGAAAACAGACTAAAAAAGGTCATATATTGTATGATTCCACTTCTGTGAAGTATCCAAAATGGGCAAGTCCACAGAGATGGAATACAGGTTGGTGACTGCCAGGGCTCAAGGGAAAGGGGGACGAGGGTGCAACTGCTTAATGGGTAAGGAGGTGAGAGCACTGCGGAACTCGACAGAGATGGTGGTTGCACAACACTGCGAATACACCAAAAACATTCCTGAATTGTTCCAATGTGGTTAACTTTATGTTATATAAATTTCATCTAAAAAAAATTAGTATCAAAATTTTCAAAAAGGAACCTTACTTTTCTCTATATTCTTTCAATATCCTTCTAAATTGAAATCCTCTTTTAAATTTCTCTGCCAATAGTCCAAAACCCATTTAAAGATTTAAGATGAGAAGACAAAATATGCCATGGAAAGAAACTTGTCTACTTGATTGAAGATGAATTTCCCACTGTGCCAAAGTCTTGATATCACATGTATAAATTTGTATTTTTTTCCCACTGGAATGTAACTAGTAGGTAAGTTTTCAGGTTTAGCCAACATATGTGATGTATTCTGAGAATATTTTTAATAGCTCAATATAAAAAAATACTGTCTAGGAGACTTCCGGCCAAGATGGAGGCATAGGTAGACGCACTGTGCCTCCTCGCA
>CM052545.1:68873818-68909827 GCA_028533065.1 Trachops cirrhosus
GAAGGGGGGATAATAGGACACCTGTAATAGCATAATCAATAAAATATATTTTAAAAAAATAAAATAAAATAAAAAATAAAAAAAAAATAAAAAAAACACACACACAAAAAAAAAATACTGTCTAACAAAAATGGTATAAAGAACATAAAATATTTTTAAAAATTATTTTGCCAACCTGGCTATAACTCCATAATTCCTATTTGGGTCTTTGAGAATCATCCATGATTACCAACTGTGGAAGTATTTTTTTCTTCTACTGGCAAACTTTCAAAGCAATTTTTTAGAGAATCTCAATTTACATCTTAAATCTAAATATCCTAAGTATATACTGTCATTCTAAAATGGAATGACATTTTAGAATGACATTAGGTTAATCTATATGCCATCAAATCTCAGTTGTGATACTTCTTCGAATATTCCAAGAAATGTTAACATTACATTTCTTTTCCCTTGCCCCTGGTGCTAATACTCTCACTTAAAAGAAAACTTTATTGAGATATAATTCACATACCATACAAATCATCTATTTAAAGTATAAAAGTTGATGTTATTTAGTATATTCACAGGGTTACACAATCTCCTTCACTACCATCTAGTTATAGAACATTTCATCATCCCCCCAAAAAATCTGTACTCATTAGGAGTCACTCTCCATTCTCTCCCATCACTACCCACAATTTTCTGTCTATGGATTTGCCTATTCTGAATATTTCATAAAAAATGTAATCATACAATATACAGTTTCTTGTGACTGGCTTCTATCTAACATAGCATATTTCCATAGTTTATGTTGCATAGGTCATTCCTTTTTGAGTTCAAATAATATTCGATCATAATGAGTACACCACATTTTATGTATCCAATCATAAGTGGAGGGACATTTGGGTCGTTTATACTTTTTGATTATTATAAATAATGCTACTATGAACATTCATACACAAGTCTATGTGCAGACACAGCTTTTCAGTTCATTTGGGAACTGACACTGTCACTCTTATTCATACAACCCTGGTTGGACATTGTGATAATTTTTCATCTTGACCTCTCATCCTGAAACTAATCAATTCCTGCTGAATTACATGGAAGTGTATGAACTCAGATACTACATGAGAAGGAGGTCACTGTGCTGCAGTTAAATACATACAGCAAGTAATAGATAAGAAAATGTCAAAATTTAAACTAATATAGAAGAGTTTATTAAGCTTTAGGGAGGAACAGGACTAAACATTTAGATCTGTTAGTGTTCAATTTTTATAAATGACAACAAGCATGTTCCCAAATTCCCAGTGAGAGGGATAAATATAAAACACTTGTGAAGGATAAATATAAAACATTTGAAGAACTAGGTGAGAGAGAGAGAGGAAAAGAGAGAGAGGGAAAGCTGAGGGAGGGAGAGAGAAGAATCTGTGGCAGGGAGGAGCACGGGGGAGGGAAGGGATGGGAGAGGAAGGGACAAAGAGAGAAAATTGGCTTAAAAAGTAGTGAAAGGGAAATTTATTGTTGTCTGGCATAAAAGCATAACAGGATACCGATTTTAAGATGGCCTAAGACTATAAACAGACAAAATCCCACCAGGATTTTCAAATACTCTCAACGAGAATTAGTTAGTAGAATATCGAGTTGCTGTTACCTCCGTGAAGGTTAGCTGACAGCACAAACGGGTAGGTCTTCATCCAGCTCATGACAGCAATAGTTTCTGGCTGGGTGGGATCTGCGATCTGAACAAACTGGTCTGGGAAATTTCGGTTCAAGTCGAAGTTGTTGCTGTTGTTTCTGCCAATTACACTTACTGAATCCCCTATATGACAAAGAATTCAAACTTAAGCCATGTTTCACTTACGTTTTGGTCCAACACATACTGCTTTAGCTATCTTACCTCAGAGGTAAGTGGGAACACTCCAGGCTTCACTATGATCAATCACACTATAATTAAAATTCACACCTTTTTAAAACTATACATTTAAAAAATCTCTCTCTTCCAAATCCTTTGAACAGAGAGGTAAAACCATTTTCTTTTCATTTCTGCCCTCTGGTCATACTTTTAGGGGAAATAATCCAACTACACAAATTATATTGAAGCACTGCTCAACTGTCAACAGTCCACGTACAATGACATGATCACGAGGTCATGTCATTGTTGACTGGGCATGACTGATCCGAGGGGGACCCATGTACTAGCATACAGGATTAAGATTTTTACAATTTTATCTATTTTTAGTAAATAAGAGCAATTACCAAAGTAGAGAACTCTATTAAATATAAATTTGATATTATTATTGAACAAACTGGTCTTACAAGAATACAAAAGCTAAAAGCAATCATAAATTATAAGAATAAAACAGGAAGAAATTTAAGAGAAACAACCAGTTCCAATTCTCTTCCACCCCTAAACAATCATACCGTGTAATATTCAAAACGGTTAAGCATTAATAAACAGCTATTCTTTACCTTCCTGGGCCTTTTCATACCCATCAGGATTCATGGATGGCATAAGGTGAATTCTGGTGCTACGAACCAAATCTGTAACTTCAGGGTCTGTTCCAAAGTTCTTACAAAGGTATTCGATCAGGTTCAATAGCAGTTCTCTCCCAACCACTTCATTTCCATGCATGTTTCCAATGTACTTAAATTCTGGTTCACCTGAAAACAAAGTAATTACATACAAGACTTTTTTTCTTTCCATTTATCATGAACTCTCTCTGCTCTCCCCCCAACCTATACAAAGACACTGAACCAAAAATTTAAGATATATTTCAGTAACAGAAGCAAAACAGAAACATTTATAAAGCAGCTTCCTTACTAATATATATGTCTGAGCAGGCTCAGAGCATGTATGTATGCCATATACTATGAAAAGAAAAATATTACTAACAGAAAAAGTCTATGGAGGATGTTAAATACTGTGCCTAATATGAATTATTAAGTGACTTTTCTTCTTTTCTGGTGAGATTGGTTACATTTTCTTTGTTCCAGTTATACCTAGAGTAGGTGACCTTTCAGATGAAACACAGCAGTATTGTAGTACACAGATCTAAGAGGCACTACTGAAATTATGTGCAAGATCATACCAATTACCTGGTTCATGGACACCTGGATTATCAGATATCTCCATTACATAAAGCTCTCTTGACTCTACTGATTTTCCCAATGAATAAAGCCGGGTGATGTTAGGATACTCATTGGCAAATCTTCTCAAAAAGATTTCCATGTCAGGGAAATGGTGGTGGTGAAAGTCCTGTGGCTGAATAGGCTGGTGGGAGGACTGTGTTCCAGGAGAAGGATTAGGTATAGCAACTGTGCTAGGCGTTACTACAGCCTCAGTTGTGTCAGGGATTCCTGAGGTCACGGTTGGCCGAAGGGAAAAATTCATCTTTGTAGCTGGTCCTTCTTTCACTATTATATTATTAATAGTCAGTGGCATATACCTGAAAAAAATTGAAAAAAATAGATGGCTTGGAGTTAAGTTAAAACACACAATGCTTTGCATAATAGTCACAATATTTTTCATACTCTAGGATTCAGTGGTGAAACAAAACTCAAATAAACATAAACATAAATGTGCAAATTCAAGATTGTTAGCATATTATCTCATGCAGAATCTCCAATTAAGTCTTTAAAGAACTATTTCTCTTACGATCTTCCCAGGTTCCACAGATCAGAATGCTTATAAAAAATTACATTCAGCCCTGAGTGGTGTGGCTCAGTGGTTGAGCGCCAGCCTGCGAATCAAAGGGTCCCAGTCCAGGGCATATGCCTGGGTTGTGGGCCCAGGTCCCCAGTGCAGGATGCATGAGAGGCAACCACACAATGATGTTTCTCTCCCCCATCCGCCTTCCTTCCCCTCTCTAAAAAATGGATAGATAAAATCTTTTAAAAAATCACATTCAAAGGACAGAATACAATGAAAGACAGAGGTCATTTACCCACTGCAACCATTGCTACAACACCCCAAGAAGGAATAAATTACCAATTCTTTGCAGTGCCTTATCAAACTTACATTCCAACTATTTCAAATAGGAAAGTAAAAATTAAATTAAAGGCTATCAATTAAATCCTTAGCAAAGTGATCCTACAGGAAGGTTCCCAGGGGAGGTGAGAAACCACTCATTTCAGATGTTAGAAAGCTAATGATAAAGACATATCTTCTACAGAGACAATGTACTCTGGTATTCAAGTAGCCTTGAAGCAATGCTTTACACAGCTGACAATCTTTTTAAGCTTTAAAACCGTCCTCCCAATTTTACAATTATGCTTCCTACTCAGTTTTACTATTAGACTATGTGACAAGACTCTATAATAGTATTTTCTCATCATAAAAAAGGGGAAAAATCAGAAAACAAAAATAAAAACCAGATACAATAAATAACATTTCCTGAACTATATTTCTATCTTAGATATAAACAAAGGTTTGGTATTTTAAGAGTCTAATGTAAATTCTTACCCAGTTAAAACTGCTGTAATGTTATAAGTTCCAGGAACAAGTAATCTGTGGAAATCGCCGAATCTGCCTGTTGTGATATTATGATTAATACCAGCCACTGAGATGGTTGCATTCTCTAAGCCAGATCCCGATACTGAATCTTTCACAAATCCTGTAACTCCAATGTGAACCTAAAAATCCAAGAATCAAATCAGACTGCTCAGAGACAATTTGGAAGGTAAGAGAGCATAACATCTCTACATTGATATAGAATTCATTAAAAAATAAGGTGACTCCTCTATCTTCCTGAAATATTTTTCAATATCTCCAAGTTAAATAAACTATAGACAAAAATACTAAATCCTTAAACGTCAGTCTTATATGTCTGAAATTTACACTGGTAATGTGCTTTTGAAATTTTTTCTCCTCCAAGCCAGACTTCTAATTTTCTTAAAAAGGCATAAGTAATAATTTCTGGTATATCCAATAATGTATGAGTCTGTCTGATATTTAAATTCAACTTATATTTTGATTACTCATGGGCTTCTGGTCAAGATGGAGACACAGGCAAACATGGATCACCTCCTTGTACAACCACACCAAAATTACAACTAAACTACAGAACAACCATCATTCAGAACCACCAGAAATTGAGCTGAATGCAAGTCCTACAACTATAGAATTAAAGAAGAAACCACATCAAGACTGGTAGGAGGGGCACAGATGTGGAACGGGCTGGTCCCACACACACGTGTGGTGGATAAAAATCGGGAGGGATACCTCAGGAGTGAGGGGTCCCAGCCCACACCAGGCACCTCAACTCAGGGTTCCAGTGCCAGGAAGATCAGTCTCCATAACTTCTGACTGTAAAAAGCAGCAGGGATTAAGACTGCAGAAGACAGAAACTGCTGGAATCCCAAGCAGTTTTTTAACTGTGCACAGACTTACACAGATTCATTCCCTCTGAGCTCCAGCACCTAGGTCACAGATTAAAAAGCATCACAGGCATATGGGAAAGAAGTGAATTGTCCGGCATCAGGGCCAGAGCTGGGGGCAGCTTTCTCCCAGACAGAAGTGCTAGCAGAGGCTACTATTCCTTTTCTGAGCCCTCACCACACTGAGCCAGCAGGTCATATATGAGACTCCATCAACCTCGCTCATACTGTTCACCCCACTCTGGTGATTCCCTAAAGCCCTGCCCTACCCAAATTCCAGTCCCACAAAAGTTGTTTCCAGTGGCTTTTCCATACAAATGGCTTGCCTTAGCCCATGCTTCTCATTTTTCTAAATTCCCTCAAACCAGCAGCATCTGGCTTCAGCAAGCCCTATAATCTCTCACTAAGTGGCCCCAGGCCTGGCACTAGAGGTAGTCAGCCTTGGTTCACAGCTTGGCCTCTCCTGGGAACCTCAAGCCCAGCACAAGTAGCAGCCATCTACAGATCACTCTGTAGCTTATGCTGCGTGACCCTGAACAGAACACAGGTGGTGGCTGACCTTGGACACACCAAAAGCAATCAAGGCTCAGCTACAACAGAAGGGTGTACACGGTCCACACAATTGGTGCACCTTGAGTACCCAACTTAGGTGATAGGGGAGGCTGTGCTAGTAGACCCTACAGGACACTCATTATATTAGGCCACTCTATCAAGGCTGGGACACCTAGCAGCTCTATCTAATACACAGGAACAAACACAGGGAGGCTGCCAAAATGAGAAGACAAAGAAATATGGCCCAAATTAAAAAAACAAAACAAAACTCCAGAAAAAGAACTAATCAAAATGGAGACAAGCAATCTAGTAGATGCAGAGTTCAAAACACTGGTTATAAGGATGCTCAGGGAACTTAGTGAGGACCTCATCAGCATAAGAAAGATCCAGTCAGAAAAGAAGGATACACTAAATGAAAGGAAGAACAATTCACAGGGAATCAACAGTAGAATACATAAATCCAAGAATCAAATCAGTGATTTGGAACATAAAGAAAAAACAACCAATTAGGACAATAAGAAGAAAAAAAGAATCCAAAAAGATTAGGACAGTGTGAGGAGCCCCTGGGACAACTTCAAGCAAACCAACCTCCACACTATAGGGGTACCAGACGGAGAACAGAAAGAGCAAGAAATTGGAAACATAATGACAGAAAACTCCCCTAACTTGGTGAAGGAAACAGACATACAAGTCCAGGAAGCATGGAGAGTCCCGTACAAAATGCGCTCAAAGAGGTCCACATCAAGACACATCATAATTAAAATGCTGAAGGTTAAATACAAAGAGAGAATCTTAAAAGCAGCAAGAGAAAGGCAGTTAGTTACCTACAAGGAAGCCTTCATAAAACTGTCAAGCTGATTTCTCCCAAGAAACTTTGCAGGCTAGAAAGGATTGGCAAGAAATATTCAAAGTAATAAAAAGCAAGGACCTACAACCAAGATGATTCCACCCAGCAAAGATATCATTTAGAGTCAAAGGACAGGTAAAGAGCTTTCCAGACAAGAAAAAGCTAAAGGAGTTCATCACCACCAGACCAGTACCATATGAAGTGTCAAATGATCTTCTTTAAGAACATCAAAACTATGAACAATAAAATTGCAATAAGTGCTTATCTATCAACAGCTGAATCTAAAAAACAAAATACACAAACAAGAAGAACACAAACAGAATCATAGACACAGAGAACGTTTTGATGGTTGCCAGATGGGAAGGGGATTAGGGGTTGGGGGATGAGTGAGAAAAGTAAAGGGATTAAGATGTACAAATGGGTAGTTACAGAATAGCCATGGGGATGTGAAGTACAGCATAGGAAATAGAGTAGCCAAGGAACATATATAAGGCATGACCTATGGACACGGACAATTGTGTGAGGCTTGCCTGAGGGAGTGGGCGGGGCTGGGAGGAGGGAGACAAAGGGTAAAAAATTGGGACAACTGTAATAGCATAAAAAATAAAATATGATTTTAAAAAGTTATATTCATGGTATATATAGTGATAAAGGCTCTCTAGCAAATATGACCACATGATATTGTAAGAACTGGCAGTACAGGTTTGGCTAATTATTTCAGTTTACAAAAGTGTTCTAAACTAGTGAAAGGAAGCCCTCAGGAGGAAAAGAGCTCAGGGAAAGGACAAGGAAGCACAACTGGAAAGTGTTCTAACAGATTCTAACACAATAGTTTTTAAAGATAATCTATATATTTAAGTAATAAAAACAGATAAATGGTATCTAGTATGGACTGTTATTTATATGCAACTGAATTTCCCCCATATTTAATCCATTATTTCCATATCCCAACCTTCCAAACTTTCCAGCCTGCTACTTTTACCTTTTCAATCAATGTGATCAAAGACTCACGATTGTTCTCCCATTCTTGTCGAAGCTGCGAAGCAGGTGGGTATTTGCAACAAGACAGTTCTAATGTGATCTCAAAACAGTTGGCCCATACATAATTATAATCTTGCATGCCACCTGTAACACGAAGGAGAAAATAAGTTTACTCTCAGGATTCTACTCTCAAAAAGACCAAGGAAACTAAATCTGCCATCTCTGGACATATAAATTTTCTTTTCATTAAACTGTTTGAAATCGGAGAAGGTTCTTGAATTATACTGGAGACTAAGGAGGATTGTTAAAGGCATATATAGGAAAATGAATACACATAAAGGAAATATATTTGATTGACAGGATAAACAGTTATGAATAGCATGAACACATCATTAATAACAACAGCAATAAAGATAACAGCTGTACATGCCAAACGTGTCCTATAAGCTTTATGTGTATTAATGTTTAATATTTATAAGATATTAATATTTAATATCTCACAACTGTAAGAGATGGGCATTACTATTTCACCCATTTTACTGAAGTGAGGCACAGAGAGGTTAAGCTTTTTGATAGAAAAAAAATGAAAGGTAAATGGTATCTTAAAGTTGTCAAGGATATTCATGCCAAGCATTAAGTGCCTACTATTCTAACTGTCCTCCCCTACATCAAGAAGGTGGCAAGAGAGAAAAAAGAAGGTTCTATATTGGGTGGTGCAGTTACACAAGTCGGGCGAGGGGGGGGGGAGCACAAAAGAACCTTACAAAAATGTGTTTAATGGCAGAGGGAGGCAAAAAGGGAAATAAGCATCCACATTCAGCCACCTTCACTATACTTACACCTGTATAAGCCCACACACTCACTCTTATAAAGCCTATTAGCTTATCACTCCTGTCACTTGATTTTTAAAAATAGACTTTTAGGTCAATTTCAGGTTCACAGAAAAACTCAGGCAGAAGGTACAGAGCTTCCCCACTTACCCCCTGCTCCACACATGCACAGTCTCCCTTACCACCACCCTGCACCAAAATGTATACATCACCACCCCAAATCCAATGTTTGTATTAGATATAAACACTCTTCTTGTATATTCTGTGGGTTTTGGACAAATGTGTTTCCATCATTATAGTATCATACAGAGGAGTTTCACTGTGCTGAAAATTCTCTGTTCTCTCACTAGTCATCCCCCCTATTCCCCCACACCACCGCCCCACAATCCTTGCCAACCATTAATCTTTTTACTATTTTCGTATTGTTTTGACTTTTCCAGGATGTCATATAGCTGGAATCATATAGTATTTAACCTTTTCCCACTTGTTTCTTTCATTTAGTAATAGGTATGTAAGGTTCCTATGTCTTTTTATGGCTCGATAGCTCATTTCTTTAAGTGCTGAGTAACAGACCATTGTTTGGATGTACCACAATTTATTTATTTAGTCACCTACTGAGGGACATATTGGTTGCTTCCACATTTTGGCGATTATGAATAAAGTTGTTATAAACATCTGTGCGCAGGTTTTTGTGTGGATATAAGTTTTTAACTCCTTTGGGTAAATAAATGCTAAGAAGCTCAATTGCTGAATTATAAAGTATATTAGTTTTGTAAGGAATAACCAAACTGTTTTCGAAAGTGGCCGTACCTTTTTGCATTCCCACCAACAATGAATGAGGGTCCTGTTGCTCAACATCTTTGTCAGCATTGGCCATTGTCGGCGTTCCAGATTTTGGCCATTCTGATAGGTATATAGCGGTAACTCATTGTTTTAATTTGTACTCCCCTAATTACATATGATGTAGAGCATGTTTTCTTTTTTTAAACAAGTCATTACCAGATTACTATGTATTAGTTTGTTTGAAGCTTTAGTTATGGTAAGTATGGAATGCAGAATAAATGCAGAACAGATACAGTCTCTCCCCTCTCTCCCTGTCCATCAGAAATTTGCAAAGAATCAAGAGGCTGGTTGACAGTTGAACAGTTCTTGACATTTCTACAGTATCTTTGCAGAAGGCCTTAGAGTATGTTATCAAACCCACCTGCCACCTCTTGTTTAAAATCTCTGTATTTTAAAAATGTAGTAAATGAAAATCTGTTATAATATCACTGCCTCATTTTTTGTAACTAGATTAAAATTTCAACTCCAGAATTCTCTTTGTCTTCAAAGTTTTTTCTGGTAGAAAAGAAGGCCTATTACTTACCCTTTATAAGGATAGGGAGGAATTCCTTTGACACCTCCCACCCCTTCAGTCTAGTTATCTTGAAAATTTCACCAGCTTCAGGTTGTTGTAAAAGAGTCTATTCCATCCCAGGCACAGGTCACATCCATTTGAGTAATCCTTCCCTCTGAAGCAGCATGAGGTTGTTTTATCAACAGGCATCTTCACAGTTTGGAGTCTTTTCCCTTTCTCAGGATTTAAACAAATCACTTTTCCTCCACTGTAATAGACCACCCAGAGCTTCTCCTTGATACACATTCCACCTGGGTTTTGTTCTTCTTTCTCCAACTGTAACGACCTGTCTGCAGGTCATAGTCAAAGGCATCCCCAGAGTAGGACAGGCTATTGATTTAATAGATGATTTTGTGGTCCAGGGACCAATCCAAACCACTGGAGATATCCACCGGGTCAAAGTACTTTTCCACGTGGTGGTCAGGAAAGAGGGAGTTAGGGACCCTTGATGCCACTCCAGAACTGACAGGGCTGTTTCCTCAGCAAAGTATCTCCTGGCAGGGTCCACCTTCCTGTCATTGAAATGACCTTCTTGTCTTTACCTACTGTGGCAAGCATAATGGTTGACTGACCTTCCCTGTTCAAAGCACAGGACTTTGTTCTTATTGTGGCGACATAGCCTCCTGATTGGCAGAGGGCCACAGAGCTGACTAGGGCATCCACGGTGACTCACTTAACCTGCTTGCTGAGTGAATCCCACCAGCAAACCTTTGCTGCAGGAACATCTAAGAGCAGAGTCAGACTCTTCCTCCCACACTGGAGACTCACCACACAGGCAGCTCTCAGGCAAGACACACTCAATCTTAAAGGAAGACATTGTCGTGGGGGAGACCTTGGCACTGGTGACCCTCAGAGCCACATGCTCAGTGTTTATTTGCCATCTCTAGATCTTCTTTGATGAAGTGTCTGTTAATGTCTTTGGCCCATTTTAAAATCTGGTGATGGTTTTCTTATTGTTGGGTCTCAAGAGGGTTTTTTTTTTTTGGTGTGTATGTTTTAGATAACAGTCCTGTATTGGATGTGATTTCCTTCTTCGGGGGCTGAATAACATTCCATTTTATGTAAATACTGCATTTCTTTTTCCATTCATATGTCAACGGACATTTAGGTCTTGGCAATTGTGAATAATGGTACAGTGAACATCAGTGTGCAAATATCTTTTCAATATGCTATTCTCAATTCTCTCTCTCTATATATACACCCTGATGGGATTGCTGAATCATATGGTAATTCTATTTCTAACTTTGTGAGCCAGCTTTATACTGTTTTCCAAAGTGGCTGCACTATTTTATATTCTCATCAGCCATGCAAAGAGTTCCAAATTCTCCACATCCTCACCAACGTTTGCTATTTTCTATTTTTCTATAGTGGCCACCCCAAAAGGTGTAAAGATATCTCATTGTGGCTTCGATTTGCATTTCCCTGATGATTAATGATACTGAGCGTCTTTTCATATGCTTGTTGGTCATTTGCATATCTTCTTTGAAGAAATAAATGTCTATTCAACTCTTTTGCTCATGTACTAATCAGATTACTTGGGGTTTTTCTGTTGTAGTTGAGTTGTAGCAGTTCTTTATATTCTGAATATTTACTCCTTATCAGATATATGGTTTGCAAATATTTTCCATTGGTTGCCTTTTCACTGTTGTTTCGCTTGCTGCACAGAACTATGAAGGCTCTGAGCAGAGGTGTGACATGATTTGAACTGCTTTTATAAAAGATAAAAAGGCATCAGCAGTCATTCTGACTGCTGGGTGGAAAATGACTGGAAGTGGGGTGCAAAAAGGGCAGCAGGGAGATGAATTAGAAGAGAATGGTGGTTTGGATGAGGCTGGTGATAGTGGAGATGAAGTGAACAGACTTGGCTGTTCAAAGGACTTGTTTATAAGGAATCAAGGATGACTTCCAGACTTTTGATCTGAGAAATGAGGGAGATAGTAGTGCCATTTACTGAGAGGATGAAGGAGAACAAAGGAAAGAAATACGGCATGCCTAAGGCTCATCTTTGTTCTTCTCTTACTTTATTTCTTCCCTTGGTGCCTCCTGTATCCCTATGGTTTTAAATATTATCTACAGGCTGACAACTCTCAAATTTCTATCTCCAGTCTAGGCTTCTTTCCCATACTTCAGTCTTGTACATCCAGTTGCTTTTTCAGTATCTCTACTTGCGAACTTAACGTACTCTCATCTTTCTCAAGCCTGTTCCACCCACAGTCCCTCTCACTGTAGTTAATGGTACTTTCATCCTTCTAGTTGTTCAGGTCAATATATACAAAACCGTAGGATTTGTATTTCTCTTGACTTCCACTGCCGCTGCCCTGGAGCAAGCCACCATCCTTTCTCCAGCTGGATTTCTGCAATCACTCTAAATAGATCTTCCTGTTCCTGTTCTTGCTTTTCTATATTCTTTTCTCAGTAGAGATGCCAGAATAATTCTATTGAAATATAAGTCATATGCTACTCCTGTGTACAATAACTCCCGATTTCACTCAGACTAAAAGCCAGTCTTTGCAGTGGCCTAAAGCCCTACATACTTTGTCCTCTACCACTCCCCTTCCCTCTTTAACCTTCTTTCATACTCTCCTCATTACTGACTCAGCACCAGACACACCGGCCTCCTTGCTGTTTACTGGGTGGACCAGGTACCTCTTAACTTTGGGCCTTGGCTCTAGCTGTTCCCTTTGTCTGGAATGCTTTCCTCCCAGATACCCCTACTTGACTCCCTTACCTCCGCTCTTTGTTCCAATTTCAACTTGATAATAAGCCTTACCCTCACCTCATTTAAAGTTGCTACTTACTTCTTTCCTTGAATATCACAAGCTCATCCCATCAGCACTTGTAATTCCTCTCCCTCTTTTCTACTTTTGTATTTTTTCTACAGCACTTAATAATTTACCCACTATGCTTATTATTTACTGCCTGTTTTTCCCTTCTAGATTTTAAGCAAGGGTGGAGATATCTGATATGCTCACTGATGGATATCCCAAACAATACCTGGCACATAGCGGTGCTTCAGTAAATAGTTGTTGAGGGACGAAAGCAAGTAGTGGGGTAGTGGGACATTAAGACTTCTGTTCTGAATGTATTAAAGCTGAGCTGCCCATTAAGCATCTATGTGGAGAAACCAAATAGACTTTCTCTTCCCTGAATATACGCAGACTTATAACCACCACAAGACCAGTAACCTGGTCTTAACTTTTTTTCTTAGAAAGCAAAGCATCCATCTTTTGGCTTTCTCTTATATTCCAGCATCTTGCACTCACTTTGGGTCTGGCAGGAAACTGGTTTCGTATCTCTCCCCAGTCCCATTTAGTCACCGAGTGATAGTCACTGCAGTCATAGTTGACCTACATTCATTTTTGCTCTTACTTATCTGTACACATATACACACACACATGCTGTTCACTCTTCATGATATGTATTAATTTTTCCAATTTTTATTATATTAGTCACAGTACAATGCTCACTGTGTGTAAGATATTATACTAAGATTATAGAGCCTGATAAATAAGAAACATATTTTCAGAGTTTAGAGTCTTAGTGATGAAGCAGAATACAGAACACATAAAAATATCAATTTCAGAGCAATGAAGTGTGAATTAAAATTTTTTTGCATATGTAAAACTTAACAGCTGTGCTAAATTGCAAAAGGGGCGGACTCACATTTTAATTATGCCAGAAGCAGTGAAGTAGACTACTTATAACCCCATAATCACCATGCTTTAGCCCTAGCATTCTTTTGTCTGTCCCTTAATTGTTTTACTTCAGTAGCAATTTAAGAAATATTGGCTAAGAGCAATAGGAAGACCAAGTTTACAGTAACTGTGTTATCTCATTAGCTTTTTAGAGTAACTTGAATAGGACTGTAACTAGCCAGCTCCAATCTATGACTCACACAAATATATTCCCAGAGAAGGAGATAAAGAAAGACAGAGTCTTTTAAAAATAAGACCTAATTCCAAGAAAGGAAACTACTATTATACATTCAGTGGTCAGTAATCCCAAAGATCACACACTGTTTTCCAAAGTGGCGGTGTGTTTCACATTCCCACAGCAATGTATGAATGTTCCAGTTGCGCTGCAACTCACTTCACAGATGGTCAAGCAACTGATCAGCCTTATTGCTTTTAAGTATACTAGTGGGTGTGTAGTGGTATCTCATTGTGATTTCAATTTGTATTTCCCTGATAACTAATAATACTGTACATCTTTTCATGTGTTTATTTATCATCTATTTTGGCAGACCTTGGAAACCACAGACTCTAAGCATATTATAGAGAGGAGACGGCTCAGGAAAGGGATCCTACAAAGTTTTATGAACTCCTGAGCTCAACCCTGAAATGCACATGTGTGGATGTGACTCTACACAACACACCAAAAGCACTGAACTAAAAGACAGACCACTCGCTATCCATGTCCCAACGGGGCCAGGGTGGTACACACACAGGACAGATCTGAACAGGCAGTGCAAAACCTTCAAAAACTGAACTGATATTGGAATCACAGCCCACAGAATCAAAACTTGCAAAACCTAACTGTGCCATTCACCGCTAGGTCAAATAAAGAAAATACTGTTTTTTATAATATTTAAACAAGGCTCAGATCTCATAAGATTCAAAATGTCCAGGATATAATCCAAAATTATCTGACATTCAAAGAACCATGAAAATGTCAACGACTTGAAAGGAAAAAATAATCAATAGATACCAACCCCAAGATGATGAAGATGTTGGAATTATCAGAACAACCTTAAAACAATTATAATAGCCATGCTCTAAAGAAGATTAAACATTCTTGAAATGAAATAAAAGAAACAGAGACATATAAAAGAACAAAATGGAAATTTCAGAAGTAAAAATACAATAACCAACATTTTAAAATTTATTGGATGAGTTCAACAGAGGAACAGAAATGACAAAGGAAAAGAATAGGTTAACTTGAAGATAGATAAATAGAAATTACCCAATCTGAATAACAGAAAAAAAGAAATTTAAATAAAAAACAGAGTTTTAGGGATAATACCAAAAGGTCTAACATTCCTGTCTTTAGTCTTGGAAGGAAAAAAAAAAGGGTGCCATGCTCAAAACAATGTTGCAATAATGGCTGAAAACTCTGTAAATTTGGCAAAAGACATAAACTTCCATTTCAAGTAGCTTAGCAAATCCCAAACAGGATAAACTCAAAGAAATTCATGCCTAGATACTTCACAATCAAACTGCTGAAAACTAAAGATAAAGGGAAAAAACATTAAAAGGAGGGAGAAATGATACATTTATATAGGGGAACAACAACTCAAATGACTGTAAATTTCTCATCAGAGGCAATGCAGGCCAGAAGGCATAAAATGTTGAAAGGAAGGAAGGAAGGAAGGAGGGAAGGAAGGAAGGAATGAGGGAGGGAGGGAGGGAGGGAGAATGAATCAGAATCATCAACCCAGAGCCCAGTTTTATATCCAGTGAAAATATCCTTCAGGGAATGAAGACAAAAAGACATTCTCAGTGAAGGAAAACTAAAAAAAAATCTAGACTTGCTTTAAAGGAAATGCTACAGAATGCTCTTCAGGCAGAAGAGAAATGATACCAGAAACAAACAAACAAACATGAAACTTAAAAAAAAACAAATGGTAAATATCTGGGTAAATATAACAAACTACTGTTCTCCTCTTAAATTCTTTAAAATATGTATGGCAGTGAAAGCAAAAACTGTAACCCAGTCTAGTGGGGTTTTCTGTGGACATACTGATAACACACCTGACAACTACAACATAAAGGGGGGGAGGTAAGAGCTGCATGTTTACCCGGAAGTGGTAAAACATTAATTCTAGGTAGAACTGTGAAGAGTTATGTAAGTAAATTGTAATTTTTAGAGCAACTACCAAAACAAACTCTACAAAGAAATATAGTGAAAACACTATAGAAAAAATGAACTATTAAATATTCAGGCAATCCAACAGAAGGCAGGAAATAGAAGCAATGAAATAACAAAAACAGTCAAACAGAAAAACATTAATAAAATGGCAGACCTAAATCCAAACATATCAATAATTATATTCAATATAAATGGTGCAGACATTTATGCCAACTAAAAGAAATTGTCAGACAGAATTAAAAAACAAGACCCTTGCTATCTACAAGAAACTCACTTTAAATATAAAGGTATAGGTAAGTAAAAAGTAAAAGAATGAAAAAAGATATACCATATAAACACAAATTAAAAGAAGGACAGATTGGGTATATTATTATCAGATAAAGTAGACTTCATAGCAAAAAAAAGTGGCAGAGACAAAGAGGAAAATTACGTAATGATAAAAGGGTCAATCACCAAGATGACATAATCCTAAATGGGGCACCTACCAACAGAACTTCAAAGTACATTAACAAAAACTGGTAGTTCTAAAAGAAAAGACAGACAAATCCACAATTAGGGTTGCAGACTTCACAGTCCCCTCTCAGTAATCAACAAAGCAAGTAGACTGAGAAACAGCAAAGGATAAAGCATTCAAAACACCATCAACTAACTAAATCTTAATGACATTTATAGTATAACTGACCAAACAACAGCAGAATACACAGTTTTCTCAAGTACACGTGGAACATTTACCAAGACAGGCCGTATCCTAGGTCATAAAACAAACTTAACAAATTTAAAAGAACTGAAATCCTACAAAATATATTCTTTGACATGATGAAATTATGTGGAAATCAATAACAGAAAGCTGTCTACAAAATAGCTTTCTCGATGAAATCTCATAAAAGTAAGCACATTTCCTCTGAGCCAATGATGATGAACTCTTCCCAGAAGGCAGTTAGTGAATTTTGATATATACCCTAATCTATCTGTTTCTAAACTCACAGAAGTCAATCAATACCAGAAGAGTAGCAAACTTTGACTTTGCAAGACAAAAACAATAAAGCTACCCTAACTTTAGAATACCGAAAAGTCTTTATTCACCGATTTCAAGTTTTAGTTTAAAAATTACTTTAAAAATAATCTAAAACACTGGAAACAAATAAGGATATTAACTGAGTTATGAGTAATTTAAGAATTTTTTTGTGAGATGTCACAATTAGGGATTATTTGCCATCTGTGTTAAACTTAACATTTATTTTTCCAGTACTAAATGTCAAGGACTGGATAGTAAGTAACCTTAACTAAGTACCTGGTTCAGATATGTTGTCTCAAGATTTTCCTTAACAGAAAGCCTACTTATTCAAAGCTCGAGTTCACTGAAACAGAGGACCACCACCGAGCTGTAGAGAGGCCTGACGTCACTGACAGCTGCAGCTAGTCCCAGACTCAGGCAATATCTTCGTTTGTTTATTTTTAGGTTGATATGTCATACGGCTCAACGCTGACTAAAGGATGCAATGTCAGATTTTAGAACATCTTTGAACTTCAAAGAAAATTTTACCTGAAAGTTTTCATCTTAAGTTTGAATAGATGCAAGAGTAACATGTAAATTTTAATATTTCCTGCATAATGTAAGTGTTATATATTTAAATAAAATATTACTATTTTAGATGTATCCAAATGATAAAAATACTATTGATTCTCTATAGAATCATCTATTTAAAACTTGCATGAACATACTCTAACAGCAGAAATTTTACATCCCTCTTTTTTCTCTTTGAACTTTTATTTTCATCCCATTTCCTCCAGACTGTTATGGGAATGGGATATACCTGTGTGCTTGGAACTCTCTCATTGATCATCCTATAATACAGCAATCTATCATATGTATGTATGTATGTGTATTTAAATTCTTTTTACTCTCCAATGACCTTAATGCCTGAGTATTAAATGCTTGTCTTCTACATTGAATTATTACAGTAACTACTGGTATACAATTTATCATAAAGGCATAGTATTATTATAAATTTTGATAAATAATAAACATAACAGGTAACAATTACTGAAAAAATACTTTTAGTGAAAAATTTATGATACTATTAAAGTAATTGCCAAGTGTCCCTTTTGTTTTGGTGCTCTGGAAGTGGGAGAAAAAAATATGAGTTTGAACCTCTTCAGCAAGTAACTTCCTCAGGCAGACCCATTTTAGGAAAGAGAAGGTTTGGAAGACCTGCAAATTCACTTCGGTAACGTTATCCAAATTAACTGTTCTCTTCCTCCTTCCTAGACATACCTCAGTTTGAAAACCACTTATTTAGAATATTTCCTATATTCACAAGGGGAGTTGACCAAAAAAAAAAAAAAAAGAGAGAGAGAAAAAGAAAAAAGGTATAAATTTTGCTTTTAAACCTTCTTACCAATCCAGAGTTTTCTATGCTCAGAAAAATTACATGCAATGTACTATGAAACCTCAATGCTTTCATTCTTTTATCAGCGTCAAAGACAGGACTATAAATTGTTAACCGTTAGGAACCTGTCCAGTACTCTAACAAACTGTTATCAACATTAATTGTTATGGGTAATACAATCTTCTGATCAAAGGAGCTACGCATACCCATTAGACTGCTTCAATCCATTTGTCTCACAACTAGTCTTCAAATGCTTTAAGATACCCAATTCCTCTCCATCACGGAACCAGTTCCTGCTCCCATGGCTGCTTTCACTGCAGACAGGTCTGGCTTTAAGAGAGGGGGCTGTGCTCAAACACATTCGGCCCTGCATTCAAAGGTGTGGCACTAATATTTCAAGCAGAAAGCCAGTTGAAAAAATATAATCAAAGTCTCAGTGTTAAGATAAACATAGAAAGTTTTTCTTTAACTTGCCTAAATGGGCCAACTATAAAGTATCAAATTGTATTATTCAAGAATCCTATAAATCTTTTAGAGAAAAAAACTGCAATGTATTTTTTTTTTAATTAGGAGAAGCATTTTGGAAGTATAAGAATTTAGATAGGCAATTTCCACTCTATTTAAATTTGAACTTTATTGTTATTTCTTTAATAAAACTACATTCAAGGAAGTTCTCACCATTTTAGATTTTGTGAACAATTTACTTATAGATAAGTTATTAAGTGATGGTTCTGCACTCCTTGAGTTACTTTTAAAAGCTACTTGGCATGATGTTCATAAAAATTTTTGAGTGTAACATCTGGGTCAAATGAATGGAGAAAACAGTTTGCTCTTGTAAAAAATTACCCATATTCTTGGTCTTTAAATTCAACTTCATTTTAACCAAATCCTAACTGAACTTGGTCTCTGTATTCTGCGAAACTTACCTTATGAATATCTACTTCCTTCACCACTCCCACTGAGTATATATTTGCTAGTGATATGATTCTACAAAGTTAAACTGAACTACACAGTCCTGCATCTGTTTTCAGTTTTACTGAAGTCAACACTCTCACACACAGCTCTTGGGACTGAATGTTCCCTTTTTATTTTTTAGAAAAGTGCTTTCCAATTCTCTACCACCTGAGTTAAACAGAAAACAAGAATAGGGGTAAAGCACATCTAATTTTAGACATCGGATCTGAAGATTTAGGGGCCAAATCCTAAAATAGTGTTTAGTTAGTTCTCAATCTTTCACATAAGTCTTAAGATCATATTACAAAATAAACAACTGCATTGCTCCCAAAGGTCAGATTTTATATTAGGCTATATTTTAGTTTACCAAAGCAAACTCATGACTCAGGTAGAAGCAAATATTCTGTTTGAGTATTGTTTTACCGTTTTATTTTCCTTTTAAACTAGGTGGCACTCAGATTAAAAGAGAAAAAGGAAGAATGAGATGCAATCTGCTCCTTAATGTAGAAGATAAGTCCAAATTATAAAATCTGCACCTTATTAATGCACATCTTGTTATCAACAGTATTCCTAAAACATGAACAGCAGGTTGAGAAATCTCAACTATTAACGTTCTTTAAAGAAAACATCCCAGTATGAAATGCCAGAAGTACATTCACTGTGGAGGTGAGCAAGCACCCGTGTGAGTATGTGTGTACATACACACAGATATACGCACATATATACGGTCTCAGATGACAGATAAAGATATGTGGTCATGTGCTGCTTATGGCGGCACACATTCTGAGAAGTGCCTTGCTAGGCGACTTTGTTGTTGTGTGAACATCACAGAATGCTGTTACATAAATCTCGACGGTCTAGCCTACTACACACCTAGGCTATACGGTATTGTTTCTAGGCTACAAACCTGTACAGCATGTTACTGTAAAAAACCCATGAGATTAAATCAAGAACAAGAGAAAATGATGCAATCAAGAGACTTAGTAAACACGAGATGTACAAGGCTGGTACCAGTGTAACAAGATACTATTTTACCACAAACTTTTTTGGAAGTACAAAGAGTACATTCTAAAATAACCATAAAAAGTACAGTAAATAAACCAGTAACCGTCACTTATTATCTTTAACAAGTATCCTGTACTGTACATAATTGTATGTGCTATACTTTTACCCAATGGGCAGGGCAGTAATTTGTTTACACAAGCATCACCACAAACAGGAGTAATGCGCTACAATGTTACAACAGCTACAACATTGCTACTTCGGCTCCATTATAATCTCATGGGACCATCGCATATGTGGTCTGTCATTGACCTAAACAACATTACACAGCGCATAACTGTGTGTTTACATACACACACGGACACATGAATTTCTGGCTGCAAGCAATTCTTACTGCAGGAAACAATATTAATTCAACTTTCAAAATCAGGTACACTGCCATATGCTTTCCACATCTCTCCGAACCCTAAATCTCTTCATCATCCTGACCTCCTTCTCAAGCTCCAGAGCCTATTTCCCAACTGCCCATTGGGTACTTGCAACTAGTATATCAAGTCCTACCTCCAGTTTTCACTCCTCTTCCATCTAAAGAAAACACACACACTTCTTCAATTAGTATTTTTCCATTCCATTATCATTCTTACTTATCCAGGTTCAAAATCTCAGTTATACCTTTGGGTCCTTCTCCTTGACACTCTTCTACCATGTAACTGACGGTCAATCCTGAATTTTTCTTGCACAGTTTCTTATGTACTACCTCATACTCCCTTTTCATTCCCACAGCATCCCTCTAGATGAGCAATTTTTAATAGGTGTGCCATAGGAGGCACATTGGTGAGCTACAAGAATTTTTTTAAATCCTCACCCAAAGACATGCTTATTAATTTTAGAGAGAGGGGAAGGGAAGGAAAGAGAGAGGAAGAGAAACATCGATTGGCTGCTTCTCAAGTGAGACCCAACCAGGCACTGAACCTGCAACCTAGGCATGTGCCCTGACCGGGAATCAAACCCATGACCTTTTAGTTTACAGGACAACACTTCAACCAATTGAGCCACACCAGCCAGGGCAGCAAGAATTTTTAAAACATACAATACCTGACAATTTAGTCAGGGTCACCTCTTTTCCCTTAGGCTGTCAAAATATAAAAATGACAACAGCCAACACAATAGCCATCTGCTGTGAATGAATCAAAATTACACCTGTTTTTGTCAGATCAGCAAAAAATATATTTTTTGGTGTACTGCAGAATTTTAGTAATTAGTTTATACGTGCTATGAGATGAAAAAGGTTGAAAAATCGCTGCTCTAGATAAAGCCCTAATCTCCCCCCAAAAAAGGCCTGACTCCAAATGACTAAAATTTCCCTAGTCTCTCTCCCTCTAGGATTCTTTCCCTGCCAATACACTTGCATATGGGTAGCACCAAAATGAAAAGCACCGCACTGTTTTCATTATCAAAGAATTCACACTCCAGCAGGAGACAGAAACAGAGACTATTAAGAACGTGCCCTGACTAGCATGGCTCAGTGGGTTGGGCATCACCTTGCAAAGCGAAAGGCTGAAAAATCAACCAATTGATTCCTGGTTGGGGCCCATGCCTGGGTCACAGGTTCAGTCCCTGGCTGGGGCAAATGTAAGAGGCAACCAATCAATGTTTCTCTCACACTGATATTTCTCTCTGTCCCTTCTTCCCTCCCTACCCTTCTCTCTAAAAATAAATAACATTTTTAAAAAAAACTATTAACAATGTAATTGGATAAGTATAATACTGAAGGTATAAACAAAAAGATCTAGGAAGGCAGGGGAGTGACAGTTACTAGAGGCGCGATTTCAGAGGAGGCTACAGGTGAACGGGAGGAAAGCTTTCCAGACAGAGAGCAACCAGACACGTGAAGTTTCACATTCTGCGGGAAGGACAAAGTTCAGTGGCAGGGATGGAGCAGGAGAGAAGACTGGAAATGTCTGCTAGAGTCAGACTGTGGGACCCTTAGTGTCATGCTAGAGAAGTTCAGATTTGATCCTGTTGAAATGTGAAACAAGCAAGTATTACATAGAAGGCTCTATTTTAACTTTTTGTGTTTGCTACTTTGTTTTCAATATATTATTTTAAAAACAAAGTAACACAAGCACCAATAGAACCAAACACATCTTTCAGAAGTTACTTATCATCTATGCTTCAGATTAGTATAGATTGTAGAAAAATTACAAATGAGGCAGTCAGATTGGTTTGATTGTTGTTTAAATACACTGTCTTCATAATCTAACAACTGCCAAGAGGGGACATGTTTAAAATCTCTCACTCTGTTTGTGAGTTTGTCTATTTCTTTTTAAAAATTTTTATTAAAGTATAATGGCATGCAATATATTAGTTTCAGGTGTACAACACAGTGAGTTGACATTTATGTACCTTATGATATGATTTCCACACCAAGTCTAGCAACCATCCATCACTATGCAGAGTTTGTACACTGTTGACTTCATTCCCTGTGCTGTATACAGTTTGACTATTTCTTAACATCAGATATTGTATTTTTTTTTCAGTTCTATGCCATTCCTTTGTTTCTTGTTTTGTTTTAAATAGATTCCAATTTTCTGGTGTCATCTGGATTAATCCATAATAACCTGTTTAATGACACCCAAAAAATGCCCCTTAAGCTTTTCAGTTTTTTGGTCCAAATCTAACCTGTTATGCTGTTCAAAACAGCATGGTAATTATTTCCCTCATGCTCTTCCCTTCCCATCAGCAATCTACTTCAAGCCAAATATACCTCAGTATTTAGAGCACTGCTACTCAGTCTGACCTCTGCTTCATGCAGATAAACGTTGCCCACGTGATCACAGGAGTTTATATTTACAAAAACTAAGCCATCTGGTCACATTTCATAGCTCTCTGCCCACAGTATAAAAGGAGAGGGAAGAAACTTTAATAAATCCACAGAACATTTTCTTTTTCTTCCAGAAAAGAAAAAATTTCATAATTACCAGTTTGTAAAGACTCAGCCCCAAGTTAGTAGTGTCTTTTAAAGACGTAAGTAAGCCTTATGGTAGCTAATCACAGAGTGCAGAGACTGCAACACGTATGCCTGACAACTGTATTTCAGACCAATTTCCTATGTCAATGATAAGAAATTCATATGATAAGAAAGGCAATCTAAAAGTAGGTCATCTGAGATAACTATGTGGGGCTCAGTCCTTACTGGAAATGACTAATATATAGACAAGACAGGACAAAAGAAAAAGCCTTAAAAAAAAGTAGTATCATGTGCAACTTGTATTTTGTTCCTACTTAGAATTTGAAAATAAATCAATTTTATCATGGAGTGACCAAAAACAGTGTTCTTGTTAAACTGCAGGTTGTGGCCCATTAATGAGATGTGAAATATATTAGTGGGTTGAGACAAGTTTTTCTGTTTAATGAAATAGTAGAGATTAGATATAACAATACCAGAATACATTGCAAAGGTTAAGTATTGTTTCATGAAAATGTTTGTTTTATGTACACATATATGAAAGGTACATAAATAACTGAAAGGTATTTTGCATTGTAGATTACAACAAAAAAAGTTTGAAAACTACTGATCTAGGATCTACCAGCAAGGTAAGCTTATTTTCTCAGAGTAGGAGCAAAATTGGGAGGAATATTTTTAACCATTTTTCAAAGATTATCTAGTCTAAAGATCATCTATCAAAGATTTTAAATAACTACTATTCATTTATCAGATGACAAAATTGATTTATTTAAAAATTCAAAAAAGACTATTATTCATCTTTTATATACCAGGAATGGTTCTATGTGCTAGAAATAGAAAAAAACTATAGTGAATAAAACTAAATCCCTGCTTTCATGAAGTTTAAACTCCGCCAGTGTATGTAAGTGCTTCACATTCACTCTCACTTGGATCTCCCGATCCTGTGTGGCGGACAGTGCCTATCTTCACTTCGGATGTGAGGAAACTGAGGGTTAGAGAAGTTACTGAACTTGTCCGACCTCTCTCTCTCTCATACACACACACACACAGCTAGTCAGTGGCAGAGCTGGGATTCAAACCCAAGGCAGCAGGATTCCAAAGTGGTCTTAGCCACTACAGTACACTGTTTTCCAGAGTCCTTCTATCTGCAGGAAAATAAAGTGGGACTACTTGCCCTTTTAAAAATTTTATAAGTTGAAAAAGGACTGTTCGTAAAAGTTGACTTAAATTAAAATTCAGTTTCATTAAATATGCTTTGGAATAAACATACTCAATCATCATATGATTTTTAAAATGTCTTCCGTGAAGGAAAAAAAAAACAATGAAGAGTGATAGACAAAAGGCATGTAAATCAGCACACTGTGATTTAAAAAAAAAATAGAAGGCCTACTCCATGAGTAAGTTCAGCTTAGTCTCCCACAGTAACACGCGTCAGCAGAGCAGCACAACTGCTCACAGGCCTTACTAGGATAATCACGCCTCAGGTGGAGCCTGCAGGTTTGAGAGACATTATGAGAAGCAAGGCTGACCCACGTGGGCGGCTAGGTGTGCCGCGTCAGCCCTGGCAACGAAAGTGGACACGGTGCGGCCAGATGACTTCACATCTACACTTCTGACACTCTGACCCTTGGGAGCTGCAATGCTTCTGTTTGCTCCCACTGTATCCCCATCACCTAATACAGAGTGTGGGATGTGGCAGGTACTCAGTAAATATTTGCTAAGTGAATATTACACAAGTTATTTACAAAATATTTCTTCTTTCAGGCCTTGGTCTCCTATAATTCAAAAGGGTTGGACTAGGTTAATCACTTTCAGCTCTCAAAGTCATACTTCTTTGAGCTAGAATTTCTAAATACATCCCATAAAGCATCAGTAAAATTACTCCAAGACATCAATGTCTGAATACATGCCTAGTCACAAGGTTTCATAACATCTTACATCTTACTCATGCAGTCCCACAGAAGGTAAACAATGAATTTGCCTTTTGGAAATACTGAAACTGTTCAATATTGCTGAGACAGAAAGAGATAAAAGCTAGCTACTGTAGAAATAATATAAAATATATCTGACCATTTAGCTGAAATGAGAGAGAAGTTGGTGCCCATGAAAACAATTACGACAGCAGCAACAAAATTAAGCTTTGTCAGATGTTTGAAGAATCAGAAAAATCTGTTAGCTGGTTCAACCAAATAATCTTACTGTGAAGGCAGAACACTTATTTTTTAAATAGTATAACATAGATTTATCTCCCAAAAATCAATTGTTAATTAGAAATTACTTAACCTTTTATAACTTTCTCCAAAAAGCAAAACTAAATTATTTTTCACCCATTATGTTAAGTAATATCTCAAATAATGGAGCAACTTAACTAATCACAAAACTAATAGTGCATGAAGCCAGGTTTTATTAAATATATTTGCTGAAAACTGAAATGGAATTAAATATTAAAGTATGTCCTTTATCTACAAAAAATTTAAATGGTTTTCAGATTACCTCTAATTGTTATGGGCAGAAGGTTTTTTTCTAAACATTTCAAACTGCTTTGTGGATGGATATTTGTTATATATAGGGTGGGGCAAAAGAAGGTTTACAGTTGTGAGTACATGAAACAGAGTTTACTCTTGTATTATTATTTACTAATTATTGTATTATTTTCCACACAAACAATTGTAAACTTACTTTTGCACCACCCTGTATAAGAAACATTGGTAGAAACTATAAGGCAGGGGTGTCGAACTCATTTTCACTGGGGGCCACACCAGCCTCACGGTTGCCTTCAAGGACCTAATGCAATTTTAGGATTGTATAAATGTAACTACTCGTTAACTAGGGGTAAGGAGCTCGGCACTGCCACTGGGTAGAAACAAGGTGGTGGACCAGATAAAACAAGGTGGAGGGCCGGATTCGGCCCACGGGACTTATGTTTGCCACCTGTGCTGTAAGGGAATCAGAAAACTCTATAAAGTATGGAGTCCTCACACGTAGGACCCAATCTGGGTACACATGTCTTGACATATAAAGTCAAAAAGTAATTCAAAAGTTTAAGTGAAGGCATGTTAACAGAAATATCATAAGATATTTTATAATGTGACTGACAATAAAAACAAAAGGAAGACCTATATTTCATCATGGGCAGATTCTAAGAAGAGAAAAGGTTTACATTGATGACATTTCCATGGGTTGACTTCTTCCTTCTGGTTACTCTTAATTAAACTGTCTAAGCCTGTATAAAAAAAAAGTTATTATTCAAAGGATACCAAAAGTTTAAAATCAACAATAGCTGCTTTTATAACATTTAAAAGAAAAGGTAAACAATTCAAGTTTACTTTAACAATTCTTTTAAATACCGCATTCCATGAGACATTGGAAGCCTTGTGTATTGTTAGTGGGAATATAAAACGGTACAGCCAATGTGGTGGACAATTTGGCTGTTCCTTAAAAGCTAAACATAGAATTACCATATGACCCAACAATGCAACTCCTGAGTATACGTATATACCCAAAAGGTTTAAAAATAAGGATTCAAACACATACTTGTTCACCAACATTCACAGCAGCATTATTCACAGTAGCCAAAAGGTAGAAACAACCCTATGCTTATCAGCAGATGGATAAAGGAAATATAGTATACACACACATACGACAGAATATTTCTCAATCGTAAAAAGGAATGAAGTTGTCTCCCGGCCAGTGTGGCTTAGTTGGTTGGAGCATTGTCCTGTAAATGTAAAGGTCATGGGTTTGATCCCCTGTGAGGGCACATACCTGGGTTGCAGGTTCGGTCCCCAGTCGGGACAGGTACAAGAGACAACCGATATGTTTCTCCCTCATATCCATGTTTCATTCCTTCCCACTCTCCCTCCCTTACCCTCTCTCTAGAACCAATAAGCGCCCTGGCTGCTGTAGCTTAGTGAATTAAGTGTGGGCCTGTGAACCAACAGATCGAGGTTCAATTCCCAGTCAGGGCACATGCCTGGGATGCAGGACAGTTCCCAGCAGGGAATGCACAGGAAGTAACTATACATTGATATTTCTCTTCCTCTCTCCTTCCCTTCCTCTCTAAAGATAAATAAATAAAAATCTTAAAAAAAAGACATGACAAAAAAGATCATAATTAAAAAAATAAAAATAAAAAAATAAAACCAATAAGTATGTCCTCTGGTGAGAATCTAAAAACAATTTTTTTTAAAGGAATGAAGTTCTGCTACAAAATGAGTAAGTCTTGAAAACATTATACTAAGTGAAATAAGCCAGATGCAGGGCAAATATTATATGATTCCAGTTATACAAAATACCTAGAATAGGCAAAATAATAGAAATAGAAAGATTAGAAGTTACCAGTATATAAATGTCTATAATATATTGTACACCTGAAACTAATACAATATTTTATGTCAACTGTAAACTGAACAAAAAAAAAATCACCCACAGATAGGAAGGAAAAAGGAATAGGGACTTAATACTTAATGGTTATAGAGTTTGTATTTGAGGTGATGAAGAAGTTTTATAAACAGTAGTGACACAGTTGCACAACAATAAGGAAATTAATGCTATTTAATTCTATGTTTAAAAATGGTAAAAACAGCAAATTTTATAATTGACATATCTATATATGCTTCTAAAAAAACACACACACAGCTGCTACCACAATTTAAAAAAATACAGCAGTCCATGACTGCACCACAGGTTAGAATACAAAAGGAAAATGTGCCTTTACATAGCATGAAGAAGACTGGTGGCCACCACCAGTAAGCAAGCTGCCCAGCGTGGCCACTGGCAGCCTGACTTGATGTGGCTCCTGATGCGATGTGATCTATAGAATGGCCTCATTGGAAAGTCTGACCTGAACCTTACCAGGAAAAAGGGGACACCTAGCGTACGGGATGCTCTGGAGGACGACTAGCCTGAACCCTTTAAGCGTTCACCATCATTAATAAAAGACAGTGTTGATGATGATTGCTCTAGATTGGGGAAACTAAAAAAACAAGCAAAAAACAAAAACAAAAAAACCCACAAGAGCCAAATGCAGTTTTTGAACCCTGACTGGATCTGATCTGCAGGAAAAGGAGCTAACAAACAAGAATATTTTTGGGATAACAGATGAAATCTGAGTTACGAACACCATGTGGGATGACACACTGAATTACTGTTGATTTCTCAGTTGTAGCAATGGTATATGGTTACACAAGAGAATGTCCCTGTACTTAGGAAATACATGCTGAGGTACTTAAAGGTGCAGTGCCATGAAATCTGCAATCTACTTTTCGATGGCTTGACAAAAGAGAAGCGGGGAAGGGGGGTGGGGAGTACACTGAAATATCTGAGGTAATAACTGGTGAATTTAAATGAGGGTATATAGGTGTTCGTGTAGTTTTCTTTCAATTTTACTGTAGATTTGAAAATTTCAAAATAAAAAAAAGATTTTAAAAATTAGAAGTCTTCAAAGTTCCCTCTTTTCCACTCAAGAGTATACGTAAGGAAGCTAAATGTACAATGGGGAAAATACAGCAAATTCAGTGCTTTACATACCTTCTACATCATACCAATGTGCACCATTTGTGATCCCATCTTTGAAAGTCTCATCTTCATCTCCGGGGCAATGAGGCGCCCCAGTTTTCATAATGGGGTGGTTTGAAGCATAGGCTTTTGCCAGGTATTTAAATACTTCATCATCTGAGGTTCTGCTATAGATTCCAGTGGCCTTATGTTCTGGAGAATCATCAAAAGGATAGCTTGCTACCACTGAGCCACCATGCAGATTTCCAGAAAGCACAAACCTTTGAAAATACAACCAAATCACATATTATTTTAAAAAGGCACGAAAACACCATGTATTTAAAAATTTTACATCTTTCATAAATAAACCCAGTATCTCTCTTGACACCTAGGAGACAAAGCTAACAGCTGTTATAAATAGACTGACAACAAAAAAAAGAAAATGGAAAGCAAGCACTGTTGATTTAACAAATTTCAAACAGTTTTTAACAACTCGAATTAACCTCAAACAACTTTAAAGAATTTTTCCATTACTAAAAAAGTAGCCATATAACACAATATAAATTAATGTTTTCAGGAGACATCTTATTCAGTGAATTCCAGATTCATGTATTAGGTCAAATAATGTGCTTGCCAATAGCTAATCATTTTTTGACCTACAAAAATGACAATATCATATAGTTAAACTTAAAACTTGTAGTTCATAATGTGTTAATTTCATAGAAAGTATGACTTGTATAAATAAATATTTGCTGAATATATTAGTTAGGTTAATGACTTTTATGCTTTTTATATCACTGTCCAAAAAGAACTTTTAAGACGGGGAGCCTAAAACGGGATGTGTTTTGTCTTGCTTGAGGTTCACAATATACTAAACTCACATTTTCAAGAGAAAAGCCACAGTTGAGAAGACTGGTGGGGGCGGGGGAGGGGTTGTAGAACCTGATACACTGAGCTGCTTTCAGAGAAAAACAATACAGCACATAAAACACTAGTCCTCCATTGCATCACTGTAAAAGCAGCTCTTTCTAGGCCCAAGGTTCCTGACTGGGCCATTAGAAAATAAACTGACAGGGAGACAAGACTGCTGTATAGAAGAAACACTTTTACTTTTTTATGTTTCTACTTTTAAGTGAACCCATTTACAATCTGGTCAAATTTATAGATACAGAAATACTTCTTTTATGGTGAAAGGTAAAGGCAAAAACAGGTTTAAATCCTACTTATACATCTCTCCCTCATTCAAGCCAGCACTATGAGTAGAGATTAAACACTTTTCTCTTTGTACTTGAAATTGGATTTTTTTGCTTCTGCCTCTTTGTGGTTGAAATGAACGGACCTACAGAAATTCTAAAGGAGGTTGATATATAACATTTATTTCTATAGGCTTAAAAGAAGATTAAACCTATGGAATGTCCCAGAGGAGATCAAACAGTGAAAATTACAGAGAATCTGCTCATCAGTAGATAGAATTTAGCCATTAAAGACAGTGATTAAATACTAAAACACACTATGAAAAGACACTAATTAAAAACTAACATAATTGTAATTAGCAGTCTGCCAGACACCACAGGAGGATGCCCCCGTGTAGCGACAATAGCACAGGCTACGGAGCCAGCCAAATGTGGGTTAAGAACATTCAGTCTCCCAGACCTGGCTCACTAAAAATATGATAAGGAGAAGTTAATGCCTTTACATTAATTGAACCCCAGTTTCCCTCTTATCCATGAAATGGGGATTAATGCTACCTGCTTCCCATGGCTGTTATGAGAATTAAAAAAAATAACACATGTGAAACATCTCCAGCCAAACGACTGCTTTTATAGCACCTGCTCAACAAATGTTCATTCTTTGGAGAGATCTAGCATCTTGCATAGGGAATCACAGACTATCATTCTACTCCCCAGGTCCACTGCCAGCCCTTGGGTGACACGATGATACAGAAACAAAAATTAATACATATTCTAACATTCTAACTGCACCTTACTCATCCCTCCCCCATAGCTTAAGGTATTAACAATTTACTTTCTGGTTTGCGTGCCTAAAATAATTTAAATACTTTTCCCCCACTGACTGGGAAAGTTACAAGAAGGGACCCAGTTCAGGAATCCATTCAGTAACAAATTTTCTTGAGTGTCAACTGTGTACTAAACCGTCTACATACTAGAGTACCTCAGTGAAGAAACAAGACAAAAATGCCTCAAGGCATTCATACTGTAGTGAATAAAATAACTAAATATTCTACATAACTGAAACATGTTACTTTAATTATGTATTTTCAATTACAACTTGAAATTCCAAGATTCTCTACTAAATGCTGTTTTTTATTTTGTTCCACAATTTTTGCAACACTTCTTAGAAATATTATTAAAATGGTCTAAGCAAATATGGTACTTTGAGAACAATGAAACACTCACAATGTACCAAAGTGATAAAATTCAATTATTAGATTTTCCTTATTCTACTTACACAGTCTTAAAAGTAGCAAGGCCCCCCAGCTGGTGTGCCTCAGTGGACTGAGCGCTGGCCTGTGAACTACAGGGTCGCTGGTTTGATTCCCAGTCAGGCCATATGCTTGGGTTCCAGGCCAGGTCCCCAGTAGGGGGCACATTAGAGGCAACCATACATTGATGTTTCTCTCCCTCTCTTTCTCCCTCCCTTCCCCTCTGTCAAAAAATAAATAAAATCTTTAAAAATAATATAAAAAATAAGAGTACCAACACCATTCTTTGTCAATCCAACTTTGCATATCAATCCAATTTTATTTAAAAGACATTTTATGTTTCCATTCAAATCAATTCTCTTAAGGGTTTTCCATACTTGACTTTAGCATCACCTTTCATTCTTTTTTAAAAACAATTTATTTATTTATTTAGAGCGAGGGGAAGGGAAGGAGAAAGAGAGGGAGAGAAGCATCAATGTTTGGTTGCCTCTTGAACGCCCCCCACTGGGGACCTGGCCCACAACCCAGGCATGTGACCTGACTGGGAATCGAACCAGCGACCCTTTGGTTCACAGCCTGCTCTCAGTCCATTGAGCTACACCAGCCAGGGCTCAACTTTCATTCTTTGCATGAGATTTAAAGTAGCTGCTAAGTATATTATAAATATTATAACAAAAGTCTACAGATACTAAAATATAAATCTCTAAGTTAACTCTATTATACTCTACAGATAACCCTATAAATAACTTTTAAAAATTAAGACAACTTGATGTCTGATAAACTAAATTCTAAAGATTCAGGAAACTGTAGATATATACACACAAGCCTTCCAAAAGTAATCTGTACCCACCTTCAACAATATGATAATGCTTTTCACAAAGATGCCAAAAATAATTTATAGGCTACTCTATTAAATTCTATAATCTATTAAAATCTAAGCATATACCTTTAATTAAAGAAATATAGTGTGACAAGAATATGGGAGTCAAGTAAATTATAAAGTCTTTAACAATGGAGTTAAAATCTTGAATATTTTCCTGAGTATATGTCTCAATTATCAGGAGTATAAAAATATTAATTGGATGAAGTTTAAAGTGAGACAAAGAAAATAAACTTCAGCCCTGGCTGGCGTAGCTCAGTGGATTGAGCGCGGGCTGCGAACCAAAGCATTGCAGGTTCGATTCCCAGTCAGGGCACATGCCTGGGTTGCAGGCCAGGTCCCCAGTGGGGACCACATGAGAGGCAACCACACATTGATGTTTCTCTCTCTCTCCTTCTCCCTCCCTTCCCCTCTCTAAAAATAAATAAATAAAATCTTTAAAAAAAAAAAAGGAATACAGTATATAATACATATATAAAAGAAAAAAGAAAATAAACTTCACTTTTCTAAGCAGGAAGAATTAAGTCTTAAAATTTTACATATTTAAAATAATAACAAAAATCTATTTCTACTATCACTAAATGAATAGGATACCAAGAAATTATTCAAATGATTTATTTCACAAAATACACTGCAAAAGGTAATGTCCCCATGCAGACTAATGTTTTGGGTTTCAAATTTCCTACCATAAAGCTGACTCTACAGTTAAGGATCAATCTCAAATTGTGTGTGCATATGTTAATTTTATTCACATATCTGCATCCTTTGCAATTAATCATTATTTGGGTTAATTTTTTTAATCCTCACCTGAGGATATGTTTTGTTGATTTTAGAGAGAGAGGAAGGGAGAAAGAGAGAAAAGCATCCATGTGAGAGAGAGACATTGATAGGTTGCCTCCCCATTGTGCCCATGCCCCACTGGGGGATAAAACCCACAACCTAGGTACGTGCCCTGACTGGGAATTGAACCCACAACTTTTTGGTGTATGGGATGACACTCCAACTAACTAAGGAATATTATAAATACTTCCTTATTTATAAGGAAGCCGCCTAGCCAGGCCTTGAGTTAATTTTTGAAGACAGAGTGTATGGATATACTTTTTCTTCCTATATACAGGGTCCAGCACAAACAAGGCCCTTTTTTTTAATTACAAAATCATAAACATGTAATTCTGTAACATAACAATATCACACTCAAGCACACCATATGATACTTTAGATGAAATGTTCAAATTAAAATTATAAATTATTACATCCATATTATTACCCTACCAACCACACTCAAGCAGGTGTTACTTGTGCCAGACCCTGTATAGTCGCCTACTTTCTCGTCTAATTAGAGTTACATGTTTGAAAAATGTATGATTAGCGTAGACCATGGCCACAAAGCAATATGCAATACCAACTGAGATAGATGAGCTTTTAGCATCTTCACAAGCTCGTATCATTGAGCTAACTGACCCAGACCATAACTTACAATCATTAAATACTGGCATTATGAAACAGTTAACCAGAGTGTGAATTTTAGATTCCAAATTTTTAAGTTTAAAGCTTTCAGTATAGCCTCAAGGTGAATGTACCAAGACAAAGCTCATTTTCATTTTTGGTTACAGCAGAACTAACAGTGAAGAGAAGAATCTAGTCATAGAATTTACATCACTGCAAGGGTTGTGACAGGGCATTTTAAGCATGTCTTTGAAGCACTGCAGTGTATTTGATATATCATCTCAGAAAAGCCCTGGCCACCACAGCTTCTGACAATGAGATGTACATTAAAGTCACATTTCTTATGCAAATGTTCAGAAGTAATGACATGGTTATCTTTAAAAAAAATTTTCTGAAAGCATATGTGAAATTAAATAGCTACAAGAGATCTCCAAAGGAGTAAAGTGAAAGGCAGAAAATAAAAAGAATCTAGAGTTGTCATAATGCCCACAAATTTTCTAGGTGTTATATACACTGAAATCTTGTAGATGACTCCAACTCCCAGAGAAACTTCTTTGCTCATTATTACTTTTATCTTATCTGCCACTCCAAAATCATCTTCAAATCAAGATGGAAAGATTAACCAGCCTTATGAAGTCAAAACAAAAAAAAAAAAGGGGGGGTATCCTGGCAAACTGAACCTTGAAAAAGGGAAGAGGTGCATACTCACTTCAGGCACTATTCCATCCACAGTAAGTTCCCTCTTCCTTTATTCCTTGCCTCTGTTTTGCTAAAAATCCTATCCATCTCTCAAAACTAAGTGAAAGTTCTACCTGTTCCACAGAGATGATCCATATTATTGCTGCCCACAGACATTTTGCTGTAGAAACCATTCCTACAAAGTTTTACTAGGTACATAAACACACACTACATGTATTTATAATATTCCTTTGTTATACACCAATTTCTTGAGGTCCTAATGCTTTTGATTTTCAAAACCCATATAGTGCTTAATAGTACTTAAGGTGTGTATTAAGTGTGACAGTAAAGTGCACAAAATGACATCAGAAACCCTTCAGAGAGTTTAAAATGAAGCCGCTCACAGATGAAGGTCCAGATCTGTGCAAGTTCTCCAGCCATATCCATATGGTCCTTAGCTGGGTCAGAGGTAGTCAAGACTGGAAGAAAACCAGTTTCTGTCAATAGCCAAGAGGAAGATCTGAGTGGTACAGTCTCCCTGTACGGCTGCTGAGAGCCCTAACAATCTGCCTGCGTCTAAGTCCCAGCTACACTCCCTACTACGTAAATTATTTAACCAATCTGACTCTCAATTTCCCCATATGGAAAACAGCAATATTAATGGTGTCTATCTCAATAGGCTGTGGCCCCGAAAGCGTTTCGCCCAGAGTAATAAGATAGTCACAATATAGACAGTTTATCTATAAAATTAGTGAGCTGACCTAGATTACCCTTAAAGTCTCTTCCATCACTCAGCTCCTATGGTCCTGTAAAAACAGGAACCAGAATGGCAGAAAGAAATCTTCCCTCCAGCCAAACTGCTCTCTTCGCATCCATTGAACAAATGACACAGCCTCCAGTCAGAGCTTCTCGGACAATTAGCGGAACAAGAAGAGGCTAAGCGGCCTCGGCCCTGTCCCCTCCCTAAGGCCCCGGTCCCTAAGGCCTGCAAGCACTGCTGGAGCGCCCACTGAGCGCGGGGGCCTGCCTTTGCGCTGGTGGCTCCAGTGGATTGTGGGGGTAGGGAGGAAGGCACTCACTTGTTCCTGCGGATCCAGTCGATGAGGGCGCGCACCTCGGGCACGTCATCCAGGGCCGGGGGCTCGCCTGTGCTGAACTGGTCCGGGAAGCTACGGTTGAGGTCGCGGCCGCGGCTGTTGTCCCGGCCGCTGGACCCAGGAGGTCCACTGTCGCCGAAGCCGCAGGCGCCCTCGCGGGCGCGCTCGAAGCCATCCGGGTTGAGGCTGGGCAGCACGTACACGTCGGTGGTGTTCAGCAAGCGAACGAAGCGCGGGTCTCCGCGGCGGTAGCCAGCCGCCAGCTCGCGAGCCAGGTAGACCAGCACCTGGCGCGACACAGTCTCGTCGCCGTGCATGTTGCCCACAAGCTTCACCTGCGGCCGGCCGGGCAGCAGCGGCCCCGCCGCGTCGAGCCCCGCGTCCCCGTCAGGGGGTGGCGGCCCCAGGCCGGCCGTGAGGCGCAGCACCCACAGCGGCCGGCCCTCCACCGAACTGCCTATGCTGAAGAGGCGGGCCAGGCCGGGGGGCCCCGCGGCCGCCGCCTCCCGCAGAGCCGAGCCCAGCTCCTCTTCGTGGTAGTAGCGGTCGAACTGGCCCTTGTCCACCTCGGCGCCCGCGCTCGTTGTCGTAGTCGTCGCCTCCGCCTTTTTGATGTGCGCTGTCCGGCCCGGGCTCCGCAGCAGCAGCAGCAAGCACAGCAGCGGCGGGAGGAGCCCCGGCCGTCCGGGCGGCCGCGCGCCCCAGCCGCTCGCCATCTTCCAGCTGCGCGGCGAAGCTGGGCTTCACTCCCGCAGCCTCGAGCTCCGGGCGGCCGGCCCGGGCCCGCCGGATCCCCTCAGCGCCTAGCAACCCTCCGATCTCAGCC
>CM052545.1:68909927-68930779 GCA_028533065.1 Trachops cirrhosus
CCCATTCTCTCGCTTGCATTTTCTCCGCTTGTCCTCTACTGGCTCAGTCTCTTCTTTATGGCTTACCCCATTCTCTGAGTACTTTTACTAGCTCCCTTACCATCTTTGTTGGAATTTTTCCCGGCTGCACTTTAACGCTTAAAACCGAGAATCAACAGAATCAGAAGATTCTAAAGAATGTACGTTGGAAAAGCCTTGGGAAGCCTTAGCCCTTTCCACCTTTCAGCCTTCACCGGAGTCGTTCTGCCTTGGCTTGAGACCAACCCTCTGCACGCTATTGAAAAGAATGGGACACTTGGAGTGGCAGAGGCTCATTACCTCACAAAGCAATTCATTCGAATTTTAGTTTCCGTGTTGAAAGGAGGTGTCTCTTTTTTGTTTAGCGGATATCTGATATGTAGTAGGCTCCCTTGGTGTTCATTTATATATTTCTTTAGTGTCACCCCAGATTATTTCACTGCCACTAGTTCCTGTGGGTGCTGGTCTCAGCCCTCTGTAGGCAGCTTTCATTTCATAGTTCACTTGCCCACCTCTCACAACTTTCCTGAGCAACTTGTTTAAGTGTAACGTTACAATGACATTTTTTAAAACAGCAGGTTTGACATTTCTGGAAACTCTTGGTGAATATAATTCTTGAACTCAATGTTTGGTCAGAACAGGCAAATACAGTGTTTTATATTCTAAAGAGACCTTTAAACTGGTCTTTAAAGTAGGCTCTATTCACTTTAGCTTGAAGAAACACAAAACCTCACAATCCTCTTATCAAGTGTGAAATTCTACCCATTGAACAACATAATTGCAATAACTTTTATTTCCTTCTTTCAGAGCCAGGCATTTCAAGGCCCCATCCTTGAACTATGATTGAACCCAGTATGACTAGTAAAGAGTTAATTCATTCATTTATCAAATATTTATTGAGTAACTACTGTGTGCCAGAGCTAGGCACTGTAAGCAATTCATTCCCCTCAATTGGAGATATGACACAGTTTGTGATAAGTGCTACAACAGAGATATGGGAACTCAGGTAAGGGAAACTTCATTCAGCCTGAGAAAGAGGAAGGAAGAAGGAGAGGAAGTTGGGGGGTGGGGTGGGAGGAAGGAATTCTGGACAGAAGGAAAAACAAGCACAGAAGGCTGTAAGGCTTGAGAGCAAATACTTCACATTCTGGGAACTGCATGCAGATCAGGATTTCTGATGTGAAGGAGCTCATAGGTGTGGAGGTGACCTGATAGGACACAAGCCAGAGAAACAGGACCAGAACCCCAAGAAACTCACAAGCCAGTGCTCTGGGGAGCCCTTAGGAGACCATGGAGAGCCACTGATGAATTTTAAGCTAGTTTAGAAAAATCCCTCTGACAGCAGTATGGAGAATGGAGTGGAAGACCTAAGACTCAAGACTGAGAAAACTGTAGGAAAGATATAATTCGAAAAGACGTTATAAGACACTGAACCCTTGAGGGCAGTGCCAGTGGAGGTGGAGAGAAGGAAGTAGATTTGAAAGACCTTTAATGAGGGAAAATGGACAGGATCTAGGGACAGAAAGAGGATTGTAGGTTGACACCAAGCTACATCCTAAGCAATTTACAGGCGTTCACTGAGGTTTTTTAGGACAGGAGAAAGCACAGGCTCAGGTGAAGATGATGTGTTCAGCAGTCACTCTGGTCCTGTGAATGCTGCTTCTCCTCCACACCCCGTTAGGTCTAGTCTGCATCATACACGGCAGCTGCAACTCATCAGAAACAAAACCCCCACTCTGCACGGAGACCACTCTCTCCTGGGAGTGCTTAATCATTACACTACACACTTTGGCAGCAATCCAAAGCAAAGAAGCCCCAGGGGACATGTTAACCTCTAATCAAATACTTCCTTTTCCACCATTTTCACTCTCCTTTGAAGCCTCTTCCTGCCACCTCACTCATGGAGCCTCACCTACTGATGAAGGCTTGAGATGTAAATGAGCACGAGGGCAGTGAAATAACATGAAGTAACTTGAGCCAGCACCCTCCCAGGAATCCTTAGGCCTCAGGTGGCATGTTTGCAGCCTCTTTCAGGTCTGGAGCCTTCATCCTTATTGGGTACACTATGCCTGTGGTTAGAAGTGAAACCCACAGCTCCTGACCTTGTCACTGCTCACTAGAGGGGTCCTCCAGCTAAATACCTCCAGCTGTCCCTGAAAAGTCTTGAACCCTGTGACAGGTGGACCTTTCTTCCTCCCCACCAAGGAAAGCCTTGGCTTCCTAAGACAGGGAACATGGGGAAAGGCTGCCTGTTCACAGAAGCAGATTGGTTATGACTTGGATTTTTAACAACAGGGCAAAGCTGTTGAATGGCCTGCCTGACTTCGGAAACCACTTTCTTTAAAAGACTCCTAGGTAATTGAAGTTGTAAATGTCACGTAGTCTGGCGGAAACACCCATGGACTCACACGTTCAATTTGACAAATGTTCGTGGAGCCCCCACTCTAGTGAAAGGTCTACTGTGCTTGGTGCAGGAAGATTAGTAGATGAATGAGGAATACTTCCGTCCCAGGAGGCCAGAGTCTACTGAGAGAAACAGAACACACAGGACAGGATATGTCCGTAGGGCCAGTGCTTATAACAGACACTGGGCTAAACCCTTTCTGCTGGTTGAGGCGTTTAATCCTCACAACAATCCTGTCATAGATACTATTGTTATTCCCATTGCAGAGATAAAGAGGCTGAGAGGCTGGAGGTCTCAAGGCTGGTGAGCCACAGATCCAGGCTCAAACCCAGGGGGTCTGGTTTCAGAGTCTGTGTGTTTAATCTCTACAATAGGTTCTATGTAGTGAACTGGAAAAAAAGTGCTGTTAGAGCACAGAGAAAAAAAGTAACTGATTATGATAAGAATCCAGAGGAAACTTCACCAAAACCATTAGATCATAAGTTTTGGCATCAGAACTGAATTCAAATCTTAGATCAACCATTTTCTTAGCTGTTTTAACTTGGGAAAGTTATTTCATTTTTCTGAGAATTAAATGTGATAATAGCTGTATCATTTTTAATGTAATAATTATTTGGTATATAACAAGCTTTCAGAAATCATTATTTTAAAATATATACTTTATTGATTATGCTAATACAGTTGTCCCAATTTTTCCCCCTTTGCCCCCTCTACTCAGTACCCCCCATTCCCTCCAGCAATCCCCACCTTAGTTCATGGCCATGGGTCATGCATATAAGTTCTTTGGCTATTCTATTTTCTATATTGTTCTTAACATCCTTCTGTCTATTCTGTACCTACCAATTTGTACTTCTTATTCCCTGTCCCTTTTCTCCATTCTCCCCATTCCCCCTCCCAACTGATAACCCTCCAAATGTTCTCCATATCTATGATTCTGTTTCTGTTCTGCTTGTTTGCTTAGTTTTTTTTATTCATTTGTTGACAGTTGTGAATTTATTGCCATTTTAATGTTCATAGTTTTGATCTTCTTCTTTCTCTTAAATAAGTCCCTTTAACATATAATAATGGCTTGGTGATGATGAACTCCTTTAGCTTTACCTTGTCTGGGAAGCGCTTTATCTGCTCTTTAGTTCTAAGTGATAGCTTTGCTGGTTAGCGTAATCTAGGTTATACGTCCTTGCTTTTCACCACTTTGAATACTTCTTGCCAATCCCTTCTAGCCTGCAAAGTTTCTTAGGAGAAATCAGCTGATGGCCTTATGGGAACTCCTTTGTAGGTAACTATCTGCTTTTCTCTTACTGCTTTTAAGATTCTCTCTTTATCATCAACCTTTGGCATTTTAATTATGATGTGTTTTGGTGTGGTCCTCTTTGGGTCCATCTTGTTTGGGACTCTCTATGCTTCCTGGACTTGTATGTCTATTTCCTTTACCAAATTAGGAACATTTTCTTTCATTACTTTTTTTCAAATAAATTTACAATTTCTTGCTCTTTCTCTTCTCCTTCCAGTACCTGTAAGATTCGAATGTGGATATGTTTGAAGTTGTCCCAGAGGCTCCTTAGCCTATCCTCATTATTTTGGATTCTTCTTCCTTCTTGCTGTTCTGATTGAATGTTTTTTTCTTCCTTATCATTGATTTGATTATCAGCTTCATGTACTCCACTGTTGATAACCTGTAAATTTTTCTTTACTTCACTTAGTGTTAACCTCACTTCTGCCTGGATCTTTTTTATGTTGTTGAAGTACCCAATGAGCTCCTTGAACATCCTAATAACCAGTGTTCTGAACTCTGCATCTGATAGATTGCTTATTTCCATTTTGTTTAGTTCTTTTTCTGGAGTTTTGTTCTGTTCTTTCATTTGGGCCATATTTCTTTGTTTTCTCATTTTGGCAGCCTCCCTGTGTTTGTTTCTGTGTATTAGGTTGAGCTGCTTTGACTCTCTGTTTCAGTAGTGTGGCCTATTATAGAAAAGAACACCTGTAAGTTGGATGGGGCAGAGCTTTAGGTAATTGGCAAGGAGGGAAAACCCATATGAACCAAATTGATGGATTCTCTGATATGGTGTCTTCTCTCTGTGGCTCTCTGTGGGGAAGTGCTCAGAAAGGGGACTATGACCATTGCCTGGCCTCTGGAGTTTTGTCCAGGGAGAAGCATCCCCTGGCACTCATCCTGGTGCCAGACACTTCAGTTTCTCCCTGTATGCCACTGGTGCCCTTCCAGCTGCTGCTCCAGTGCTGGAGCCCAGAGGGAGTGAGTCTGTGTACGTTCTAAGTCTGTTGTGAGTTCTGTAAGAGGAGGCACCTGAGAATCCCACAGTTTCTTCCACCACCCTAACACCCACTGGTTTTCACAGCCAGAAGGTATGAGGACTTATGTTCCCTGCACTGCAACCCTGTGCTGGGTGATCTGGTGGACTAGCATCTCTCACTCCTGACATATCCCTCCTGGTTTTTATCCACCACACATGTGTGTAGGACCATCTGTTCCACATCTCCCTGTGTCTGCATCTCCACATCTCTTTGTCTCCGCCCCTCCTACCTGTCTGGATGAATATGATTTCTTTAATTCCGTGGCTGTCAGACTTCCACACAGCTTGATTTTATGATGAGTTTGGGTGATGTTTGTTTTGTAGTTTTGTTGTAATTTTTGCTGTGGGTGTGCAAGGAGGCAAGCCACATTTATCTACGCCTCCATCTTGACCAGAAGTCCAGACATCATTATTTTTATTGTTTTTAATAAGAAGAATTCTCAAACAGGAAAAAATGGAGAAAAGAGCACTTGAGGCAGTGATGTGGACTAAATTGAGTTGACCATGGATTAGCAATGCAGAGGTTATTGATGACCGTTGTAAGAGCAGTTGTCGTGGAATGGTGCAGGGAAACCTAAATGGAGCGGAATTTAGGAGAGGCTAGAGGTGATGAAGTGGAGCTAGTGAAATAATTCTTTTGGGGACTCCTGCTGTAAAGGGGAGTAGAAAATGGGACAAAGCTGGATGGGGATGGAAGACCCAGAAAATTTTCAGGAATTTGTTTTTGTTTTTTTTAAGATGGGAGAAATTACAGGTTGTTTATATACTAATGGGAATCAAGTAGAGGGAAAATTTGATAATGTGTCAGAGAGGGGAGAGAATTGCTGGAGCCATGACTTTGAACACGAGTAGTTGAAAAGGTACAGGATCTGTTACACCAGTGGAAGTGTCGTCTTGGGAGCACAGGCACGTCATCTGTGGTCACAACAGGAAAGACAGACTATACAGGCACAGATGCCAGTAAGTGAGTAGGCAAGGTGTTGGGAGCCGGTGAGTATTCTCTGCTGATTGCCCTTATTTTCTTAATGAAATAGGAAGTAAGGCCACCAGCTGAGTAAGGGTGCTATAGTAGGTGTTGGAGGCTTGAGGAGAGAGAGAAAGGTGTGAAATAATCATTTCAAAGAGTGAAAGAGAAATGGAAAGTAATAATAGTTTTCAGCCACTGACACTTCATAGGGACCAACAAGCAGCTTTCTAACATGTTGTCTAGGCCTGAAAGCTAATGGGACGTGGGTCAGAAGGGTTTGTTTGTTTTTTTGTTTTTTTGATGAGGAGGCTGTCTGAGGACATGACAAGTGTGGCTGAAGTCCAAATAATTGAATTCTGAAAAGCCATCCTGTGGAGCTGGGAGGCCCCTGAGAAGATGAACACAGACAAGGGAGAGGAAAGACTGCGTCACTGCTAAACTCTCCCTTTCAATTTTGCTCCATGCAAAATTGGGGATGGTGGGGCGGCCCTGCTGTTAACTCACCCAGACAAGTGGCCACTTGCTCTAGATCACCTGTGCAAGAGAAAGTCAAACCCGAGCAACTTGCAGCCCAAGAAACACTAGTGAGAATTGAAGTCACCTCAGAACCCAAAAGCAACCATTTGAAATCAGATTTGGGATTTGAAAGGTAAATGTGTCGTCAATTGCAGTCTGCGTGTAATAATACCGCCACATGTTTGTATGTGCTTTCCTGTGTTGTTGTTTTATCCAGTGCTCACAACAACACTGAGGACTAGCACAGCAGCCTCGAAAGTTTCTAATTTTAAGCTGCTACTCACCAGTTCTGGCAAGTCACACAGCACAGTTGGGGACTCCAGCCCTATTTGCAAAATCCGTTCAGGGTTCCTGCCATCACGCGCCAAGGTTCTTTGCACTTAACTCAGTCTGAGCTTTATATGTATTGTATGCACATCTAATGCACAATGATAACGAGTGAGAAAAAGAAATAAGCAACCAAATCTAAACAGAAGTGCATGCTAGTGCAAACTGTGAAAGAATGTGGGACTAATTTGAAGGGTTTATTAATCACCAGTGAAGAAATGAAATTCATTATTCAGGTCACCAGACACCTGGTTAATGCCTGTGGAGGAAGAAACTGAAGAATTAACTGAGGGCCAAGAGACACGTGAACTTTAAGAAGAATTACAGGGACTGACAAAAAGTTGTCTCTAGAAGACATGAATGGTGAAAACGCAAAGCAGCATTTAATTAGAATTTTCAAAAATTTGCTGATGTGTCTGAAACAGCAACACAAGAGAAAAAGAAAAAGAATGATTTACTTTCTGAAGAGGAGTTTTTTCAGTGGAAGGAAGTCTTAAAATGAACGCATTGAGGGAACTTGCAAGAGAAACTTCGACCACATCAGCTCCTGCAGGTGCTATCGGTTCCCGGCCCCAGATCCTCTTTACCAGGCCAGCCTGCCCTTCCACCAGCGGCTGCTTACATCCGCACTGGTCCTCAGAAGATTTCCGTTAGCGAACAGGAGCTGCTTCGCCAGAAATCCCTGCCAATTTAAACACACTGCCTGCACCCTGCCCCCCGCCCTCATGCCCTGTTATCACCGGGTTCCTCCTACTGCCTCACAGATGCAGGGTCCCTTGCTTCTGGATGGGACAAACTCTGGAGCAATTTATGTATGCTTCAGAGCTTGCTGTGAAATCAGGCTGAGGTAAGAGTTCTTTCATCCTTGCCTAGTTCCTTCCCCTATCTTGCGTCCCTTCATCCCTTCTAGGTTTCTCCTAAGGGCACTCCCTCAATAAATCTTTCATTCAGAATCCCTGTCTCAGACTGTGTGATTGTAGACAACCTGCCTTAAGACAGCCAGGTAGGCTGTAACTGCATAGTGCTTCCTTCTATGAGTTAGGTGGAATACATCTTGCTTTATGTTTTTGTTGTTGCTCATTTGGCTGTTTAATTGTTTTTACAGAGTTTGCTCTTTCTTCCTTGGTATCTTTATCTTTCCAGACCAAAAAGAAATTAAAGTTGTTTATCAAAATCCCTTTCAAAATTTGCTCTTGGTTAGGTAGGCCTTTTTCAATTTTTAGTTTTAGTTGGACCTGTTTCTGGGGCAGAGATATGCTGCAGCCATATCGCGAGGCTATGACGGTGATTTTGATCTGTATTTCCCGAAGACTCTATTAGCCAGCACCAAATGGACAGCAGTTCTGTTCCCATGAGTCAGGGAGGGAGGGAAGCAGGTATCAAATACTCTCTGTTGTACATATCAGAAAACCTGACTCATTCTAGTTTGAATAATAAATGGAGTTTATTGGCTCATAGGAGGAGTCTGGATTCAGGCATAGCTTTATACTGTGGCTGAATGGTCACTAAGCACCTGGTTTCTTTTTGTCCCTTGGCCCTGCTTTGTACAATGTTGAATTTATTCTAAGTCTGACTCCTCTTGTGGTCCCAAGAGGGCTGCCAGAAGCTCCCAAAGCCACATACTTTCTCATTCATACTGAGCAAGAAACAGAGGATGCTTTTGTCTTGTCAATTTTGCGGAGTTTCACTCAGATTGGATCAACTTAGATCACATGTGTACCCCTGAACCAAACACTATGGCCAGGGAGACAGCATGTGCTGGTTGGCTTAGCTTAGGACACGAACTTCATCACTGGGGCCGGGGATGGAGTCTGATTCCCGAGAATTACATGCATCCCCAAATGGACATCAGGGCCTATGCAAGGGGGAAATAGGGAATGGAAGCTGGGAAGACAACCAATCAACACCCACCTGCTTCCCCAGGCAGGTGAAAGCACCAGTACGTTTTGTTCACTCATTTGTGAGGTGCGCTGTGTGCCCTGTCCTGGGATGGGGGTGGGGTATGTGAAAGAAGAAGAGAGGTGACTGGGGTGAAAATAGAAGTTGCCCCCACACTTCTAAGGAGGATCTTCAGCTTGGCTGCTTAGTCCACTGGAGCAGGAAGAGGAAGTGCTGCCACTCAGTGAAATAACAGGAGGTAGAAAGTGCTGATAGCTAATACCTGCATGGGGCTTTAGAGTTTACAATACACAGCTTGTCTCACTAATCCTCTCGTTTTAAAAAGGCACTAATTTTTGTCCTTATTTTTGGCTGTCCAGTATCTGAACCCCTCACCCCTCATTTGGGGAACCCTCTACTTCAGGGGTTTTGGTGAAAGGCAGGACCTTCTCCTGCTATACAGGCTGAAAATGCCAGGTGCTTGCTTTCCCAGGACATGGGCTCATAGCGTAGGTTTGGCCAAGCAGATGAACCTGTAACAGACTTTGAATCGGGAGCTCGTGACGGAAAGACCCAGAGACTGTGGGTAATTCTTTTTGGCTGTTGGGAGTGAGGGTGGCAGCAGCATATAGTTTCTAGGGCCACAGAACAAACAGGACACCCAGCTCCCAGCAGCTGTGGTGGTGGCAGAGGATCTGCAGCATTTGGTACTTGGTGACAGTGGCAGCAGCTTCCCGAGTTCTGCCCCTTGCTTTGGAGCATTGTCCCTGTCTGTGCACGACCTTTGATTTTCCAGTCCTCCTAGCAATTCTGTGAGCCAACCTATATCCTTTCAATAAATCCATTTTCAATCAGAATCAGTGTCTAAGTCTGCAACTTACTGAACTGCAACTTAGAAATAATACAGCCCTCAGGTCCACATTATCATCTTTGTTTTCCAGGTAAGAATGCAGGCTCTGAAGAGATTAAGTGACTGATGCCTAGGACCACACTATCTCCCAATTTCAAACCTCATACTTTTCTCAGTATATGCCCCATTCACAGGTAGAGGAGAAACTGAGAAAGCTTCCTTCATTTCCAAAACAGTCCCTTCCTCTCTCCATCTGTCTAGTGTCTAAAAGGTACCATTAGAGAGGAGTTCCTCTGAGTTTGAAAGGCTTTTAATTCAATTAAAGGGCACACAATCCAGGCATCTTGAGATCCTGTCAGCTGACACCAGGGATGGTGTGGAGCAGGTGGGGCTTCTTACCTTAGAGAGGACTTAACAGCGGCTGGGAGAGTAAGGGCCCCTGAGAGTGAGGTACGGGTGGGTGGGACGGGAGAGGGAGAGAAATACTCAAAGGGGAGGAACAGGGTTTCCACGTGACTGGGGTGAAAACAGAAGTTGCCCCCACACTTCTAAGGAGGATCTTCAGCTTGGCTGCTTAGTCCATTGGGGCAAAGAGTGGAGAGGTCAGTAGGGGAAGCCTCAGGGAAGATTAGATTACTTGATACTGAAGGCTCTCACCTCTTGTCACCCTTTAGAATCACCTAGGGAGCTTTTTAAAAAATACAAGTGCAGGCCTTGTATTTTGGGGGGAAGGCCTGCTTGATGGGCACAGGGCTTTTGGGTGGGGTGGGGCTGTGCAAAGAGTGTGGAACTAGATAAAGCCGATGGTTGTACAACACTATGAGTGCACTAACTGCCATTGAACTGTACAATTTAAAATGGTTAATTTTATGTTGTATGAATTCTATCTCAAGTTAAAATTAAAAAAATACCAGCGCCCTGCCTTCCCTGAGAGGGGAGAGGGGAATATAATGCCTGCGAGGGGGTAGAGGAGTTTCAGAGAGAAAAGGGAGGGTGGAGGAAGCTCTTGAGTGAGGCTTGAGAAGAGAGAGGGCATACTATACAAAGGACTCCACGACTTTCTATAGGTTGGCTTCTGTGAAGACTCACCATAATTTATGTCTCAAAGCTTTTATGGGAGTTGGATTTGAATTTTTATTCGGTATGACTGCCAAGGGAAGGCTAAGTATAGCTTAGTTTTACTTGTTATAACTTCTATCTATTCTATAGATTTGCTCAAGGCTAGCCCTAGATTCTAGCAACAAATTCAAATGGGACCAAGTGCTCTCTTGTCCAGACATAGTAGGGTACAACCCGATCCAAAGACACCCTCCAACAAAAACGGCAAGAGACTGGTACTCTGCATCCTTGCATAAAGGCCCAGAGCACAACTCACACCTCCTAACCAGAAAAATATTCAGTTACCAAGGATGCTCTGGCAGCCAGCAATTTCAGCATCTAATTTTGATGAAAATACTTGCTGAGACAGACTTGGCACAAACAAAGCACATTCACACCCAGCCAGCTGGACTCCATCTCAAGAGTACAAAATGAAGCTCCAGAAGGTGAAGAGATTGATGCTATTTATGGGAACAAGCTGCAGTCTTCTCTCCGTTATAGGTCTGCGCGAGAGTGGTGCACAGGAATTGCAGCAGTTATAAGGAGAAAGCAATTACTGAAATGCTGCTGCGAGCCCACCCCAAAACCGAAGCTCCCTTAGAAGGCTTGTGTGCCTGGGACACAGAGTAAGGTAGTGGGTTTGCAAAACCCACTGTAAGAAGCAATTCCTAGCTCATATGCTCAGTGGAGAAGGGAAACACTTTTTCAGTACTCAGAGAGAGAAAAGAACAGAGAGTAAAGCCAGAGAAAGCAGAGTGAACTGATGCAACCAAAGACCAGACAAAAAAATGGGTGCAAATTAACAGCAAATCTCTAGGGGCACCAGAGCGGATGTTCCCGTCAGGTTCTCTAATGCTGCTTCCCAACACCACTCCACCCCCCACTCCCATCTTTACCCACTTCCCAGCACTTCATTCTGCTCTGCAGGTCTTCCATCCATTTGTTAAATCATCCAACAGAACTTGAATAAGCACAGTCCTATGTAAGACCTGGTAAAAGGCTCTAGACATACAGAAGTGAGGAAAACATAATTAAAACCAGAATAAGCCCTGACTGGTGTAGGTCACTTGGTTGAGTGTCATCCCGCAAAGCAAAAGGTTGCTGGTTCGATTCCCTGTCAGGGCGCATGCCTGAGCCATGGGTTTGGTCCTGCTCAGCGTCCGTACAAGAGGCAACCAATTGATGTTTCTCTCTCAATTGATCTTTCTCTCCTTCTCTTTCTCCCTCCATTCCCTCCCCTAAAAAAAATTGAACCTTAAAGACCTTAAGTACTAAAGAATTATGGTGACCCCTTCCCAAAAGGAAATTCAAAATACAATTTTATTTTCCAAAATGACACAAACTATCTATCTATCTATCTATCTATCTATCTATCTATCTATCTATCTATGCTGAAATTAAAATAGCTTCTTTCTTGATTTTTGGATCACAAAATTTAGATTATATTAATTAAAGATGAATGTTTCTCTTGTTCCAATTTTGGTTGTTCCTGCTTTGCTGGCACCTGAAAAGATGACCCAACTATGGACACTTTCCCTGTCCTTCAAAAAGCTCCTAGGAAGATGATTCTGCTTTCCCAGCTACCATGACTGCTCCCCTCTTTCTCAATTTCTGGTTGCCTCCCTGGTTGTTAATGAGTAGAAGGGGTGAAATGGCAACAGGGGAGGAATTGGTTGGTATTCTGGAAAGGGGGCCAGCCTGCTTGCTGACAAAACCCCAGACAATCAGTGGGCTCTCATATCAGCATCTCATATCAGGATGCTGCGTGAAATTTGGAAGTTGTGCTTCAGGATGTGGAGAAGGTTTTGAGAACACCAAGATATCAGAGGGATGGGATGGCTTCCCTCTTATTGATAAATCATTTCATACTTTTAACACTATCTAAAAATACAGAAACCAGGAGGTTATATGACCCAAATCATAAAGATATGGCTTCAGCAAAGGTGGCTGTGTCCATCATGTCCGTGAATAATAGAATTAGATGTTGCTGCTTATAACTGAACTCTGGGACCAGTGGGGGCCAGTAACTGAAGTGTGGGGTAATGTTAAACCAGGCAGGACTTGGAGAATGGCCAGTCCAGAAAAAAGCAATGTGGGAATGGGTCAAGGCCAGGCAGGGAAAGGGAGTTCCAAGATGGCTTCCAATAGCCAAAATAATTAGGCTTGGAACATGGGAATTGCAGAAAAGAAAGTTTCTGAAGTTAAGTAACAGCTTGACAAAGAGGAGTTAAAAGCCAATGATTGGGAACAGTTTAGCTGGGTTCTAAAGGCAAGATTAAATAGTCAAAGGAGAATATGAGGAAAGAAAATGTCAGCATGCTAGCAAGCTGGGGTAGCCCTGCTAGGGGGCCTGGATGGAATTCTGGCTACTAAGCCCAACAGAACATTGGCTCCCTTCCCGCAGTTCTTAAGTTAGTCTGAGAGGCCATCCAGGCCCAAACCTAGAGTCCGTTCATGGATGGGTGGATAAGCTCACACCTGCGAGATGTATGATGAGTCAAGTGCCATTAGAAATGTCCAGGTTATATCCCTGACTTGCAGTTGTCAGTGAACTGAGGAACAAGGGTTCTAAGACTATTGGATGTCATGGAAAATATAAACTTTCTTAGAACTCAGGGTGAATATATAGATACTTATTGTTTTACCTTCCTGAAAGACTACTGAATTTCTTTAAAAGCTGCCTGCTCCCATTCCAAGCGTAGCTGTGGTGGGGTGGCCCAAGCAGTTTCTCCATCCTTCAGCTACAGGGCAGGCGCACAACCCTGGCTGGTCTCCAACGTAAGCATGGTGACTGATTCAGGGTCATACAATGGCACAACATCAAAAAATAAAGAGGCATGAATGACAACGAGGCTGAATCTCAAAAACAATTTATTGAGTGAAAAACATCAGGCACAAAAGAGTATACACTATATTACCCCATTTCTATCAAGTTCTAGAACAGGCAAGACTAATCTGTGGTGATAAGAGTCAGAAAGGTGAGGATGACTGAGAGGAGGCACAGGGAACTTTTTAAGGTAATAGAAATGTTCTGTATTTTGATTAGGTGGCAGTTCTATTGATCAATGTATTTGTCAAAATTCATCAAACAGCCCTGGCTGGGTAGCTCAATTGGTTAGAGTGTCATCCCGATATGCCAAGGTTGCGGGTTTCATCCCTGGATAGGGCACACACAAGAAGCAACCAAGAAAGCATAAATCAGTGGGACAACAAATTGATGTCTCTCCCTCTTTCTCCCCCCTCTCTCCCCTCCTCTCTTTCTCTAAAATCAATAAATTAAAAATACTCAAACAGTTCACTTAAAATCTGTGCTTTGTATTATACATAAATTATACCTTAGTTTTTTTAAATGGTACTTGCACACCCACATACATAGCAGCATTATTCACAATAGCCAAAAGGTGGAATCAGTAAAAGAGTCCATTGACAGAAGAGTGGGTAAACAAAATGGCTATGTACATGCAATAGAATGTTAGTCCTACAAAGAAAGGAAATTCTGGCACGTGTTACAACAGGATGAAACTAGCGGACATTACGCTAAATGAAAGAGTTCAATCACAAAAAGACAAATCCTGTGTGATTCCACTCGAATGACTTACCTAGAAGAGTCACATTCACAAGACAGAAGAATGGTGGTGGCCAGGGGCTGTGGGGAGGAGGAAATGGGGAGCTATTGTTTAAGGGGTAAAAGGTTTCTGTTTTTGAAAAATGAAGAGAGTTCTGGTGATGGACGGTGGTGATGGTTGCACAACAATGTGAGTGTACTTAATACCAGCAAACTGTATACCCCAAAATAGTTCAATGTGTTCCGTTTTAAGTTATGTGTATCTTACCACATAACTGAGGAGAATTAAAGAAGAGAGAATTGAAGACAAGTTGCACAGGGACTGACCTGTGGTTGTCTACTTTTTACTCTGCCAAGTAAAAACACTGAAAAACAACAAAGAATCCACCATCTACTATCACCTGCATTTCATAAAAGAAGAGTTATTTCTGGAATTTAAAATTGTAAGAAAGACAGCCTCAAGATAAAGAACAGTTCTTTTCCAAAATGTGACATTTGGGCATGATCTCTCACATTATCCTCTCTTTTTATTTCACTGCAGATTAATAATAGAAAATTCTTCGCATATCATTGCTAGTTGGAAGACCAGAGTTTGGAACTGCTACCAGTAGGTACTACAAAGTGGGTTCTGATGGTACCACCAGAGATAAAAACCCTGAGCCCACCAAACCTTATTTTGACCCAACGTGACATTTCCGGTGTCCTGAAAGCATGCTTTCGTTCACACGAATACTATCATGCAAAAAATGTCCCAGAGACAGCTGCTGAAAGACTGAAGACATTTTCTTCCCCAGGGGGTGACAGTGAGGGTCAAAAACAATGACCTCACCCTGACACCATCAGATAGTGCACTTGTGTCTCTCCTGCACCTACGTTCTAATTTGTGTGCTTAGCCAGCCTAAATTCTTGTGGGCGGCTGCTTCCCAGCAGACAGGAAGTGTTGAAACCCAAAACTGATACAGCCAGACGGGCTAGGGCTGAGTTTGCGTGTGTGGTGGCAAGGTGGAAAGGAAATAAAACAAGTGTGAAACCACGAGTAAATTCACAGTTGGTCCCACAGTTCAACCTTTGCAGTGAGCCGAGTCCTGGAAATCCTGGGTGCTCGAATGCAGTGAATAAGCTTCAAGTGCTTAGGTAAAAGGTGAATGGGGCTTGCGAGGTGAGGTGGTCCAGGAATTCCCAGGGTCTACAGATAGTCTAGCCATTTCATATTCTTTAAGTAGCATTAAAATATTTTATTAGCATAACAAAATTCCTTAATGATACATCCAGAATTACTTATGTATTAGAAAAGCAAGATACGGTGGAAAGGAATCAGTCATGTGATTAATATGATAATCCCAGCACTTGTACACATGTACAACAAATAAAACTTTAAATGTATTTTCTATGCTCTTTCCTCCCAGGTAAGTAGCTGCAACATCAGGGGGGAAAATCCAATATATTAAAGCACATTTAAAAAAAGCCCACACACTTTCAGAAAACCTGTGAATAAGGACATTTTTTATGTCCCTCCAAGAGGATTTCCTTTTTACCCTGCTTAAGCTCTCATACTTCACGCCACTCTGTGCTCCCTCGGGGAGGCCTTCCTCACCCAGCTCGGGGGCTGACACCTGGTCCGGTTACCCCACGTGTGGACACCTTTGTCATCTGGCTCAGACTCTGACACCCTGCTCGGAGCCGCCACCACCCCGGGTGCACACCCTTCTTCACCCTGCCTGGGCTCCGCCTCCTTCCACTCAGTCAGCCCTCCAAAACAGGCACCCTGTGCTGGGCTGCTCCCTGCCTGTGTGCCCTCCTTGCTCTACTCGGGCTCTGACACCCATGCTGGGCCACACCACTGTGTGGATGTCTTCCTCGTTTCGCCTACCAGCTCATCTTCCACGTTGAAACATGTAGGTCCTATTGTGTAATGTCTGTGATTGTTTTGCCTTATATCTAAATGTGCATAGATTTGACTCCACGACTAGTCCCTGTTATAGGACATATTCCCCGTTCCCTAGTTTTCATTCTTAAATGCCTTAATTGTCTGGATTTCATCCTCGGGTAGCTTTTCCAAAGAGGATTTATTTATTTATTTTTTAAGTATATTTTATTGATTATGCTATTACAGTTGTCCTATTTTTTCTCTCCTTTATTCCCATCCACCCTGCATCCCCCCTCCCACCAGCATTCTTTCCTTTAGTTCATGTCCATGGGTCATACATATAAGTTCTTTGGCTTCTCCATTTCCCATACTATTCTTAACCTCCCCCTGTCTATGTTGTACCTGCCATTTACGCTTCTTATTCCCTGTACCTTTTCTCCCATTCTCCCCCTCCCTCCCTGCTGATAACCTTCCATGTGATCTCCATTTCTGTGATTCTGTTCCTGTTCTAGTTGTTTGCTTAGTTTGTTTTTGTTTTTAGGTTTATTCATTGATAGTTGTGAGTTTGTTGTCATTTTACTATTCATAGTTTTGATCTTCTTCTTTTTCTTAGATAAGTCTCTTTTACATTTCATACAATAAGGGCTTGGTGATGATGAACTCCTTGAACTTGACCTCATCTGAGAAGCACTTGATCTGCCCTTCCATTTTCAATGAAAGCTTTGCTGGATAGAGCAATCTTGGATGTAGGTCCTTGCCTTTCATGACTTGGAATACTTCTTTCCAGCCCCTTCTTGCCTGCAAGGTCTCTTTTGAGAAATCAACTGACAGTCTGATGGGAACTCCTTTGTAGGTTACTGTCCCCTTATCTCTTGCTGCTTCTAGAATTCTCTCCTTCATTTTAATCTTGGCTAATGAAATTCTGATGTGCCTTGGTGTGTTCCTCCTTGGGTCCAACTTGGGATTCTTGGGATTCTTGTATCTTCATTGTGATCCAATTAAATGTTTATTTTTTCCTTTTGTTCCAATTGTTGCTTTGAGTCCTGGTTTCCTTCCTGTCACTGTTGGTTCCCTGAATATTTTGCTTTATTGCATTTTGGGTATCTTTCATTTTTCAACCAAGCTCAATCAGTTCTCTGAGCATTTTGGTTACCAGGGCTTTGAATTCTCCATCAGATAGGTTGGCAATGTCCTCATTGCCTAGTTTAAGGTTTTGCTGTGTTCATTCATTTGGGCCATATTTCTTTGTCTTGGCACAGCTGATAAGTTGTAAGGGGGCGGGGCCTTAGGTATTGACCTGGGCAGGGCAGCCCTCCTTGCTGCACTGCTGGGCTACATGTGTGGGAGGGGCCAGAGAGGGAACTGTGCAGCTGGCTTGCTCTTCTCTAGCACACTTTTCAATGAACTCTAGTGTGGGACTGGGAGTTTCTCCCACAGAGGCAACCCCAGCCTTAGCCCAGAGTCAGCTCTGAGTCTCAGTTTTCCCCTTAAGTCAGCCCCTCCCACGCAGCCCACTGAGCGCAGCAACCAGCCCTGCCCCTCAGCTGCCTCACCGAGGTTTTTCTGAGTTGGCCCATTCAGCAGCTGCCTTACCAGTCTGGTTGTTCTGGTTGATTTTTTCTTTAATTCCTTGGTTGTTGGAGTTCCATGCAGTTTGATTTTCTAGTGCTTTTGGTTGTTTATTGATTTTAGATTGGTTGTTATCCTCTTTTTGGTTGTGTGAGGGTTTCTACCTATGCCTCCATCTTGGCCAGAACTGATAGACATTTTCCAAAGAAGATGTAGAAACAGCCGATAAACTCACGAAAAGTTGTTTAACGTTACTACACATTCAGGAAATGCAGATGAAAACCACAATGAGATTGCGAAAGAGTACAGAATTTCTTCTGGGGATGATGAAAATGTTCTAAAGCTGTGTTGATGGTTGCACAACTGTGCATGTGCTCATAACCACTGCACTGTACACTTAAAATGGGTGACTTTTACGTAGGTGAATTATATTTTCAAGAAAGCTGTTACCAAAAAACCCACAATAAGATTCCACTTTATACCTACCAGGATGGCTGAAATAGAAAAGACAGACAGTAACAAGTGTTGTTGCAAATGCAGAGAAATTGCAACCCTCATTCATTGCTAGTAGGATTGTAAAATGGTGCAGCCACTTTGAAAAAACAGTTTGGTAATTCCTCAAAATGTTATACATAGAGTTAGCATATGACCATTCCACCCAAGAAAATGGAAATTTGTGTTCACACAAAAACTTGTGCATGAAAAACTTGTTCATAGTAGCATTATTCATAATAGTTAAAAAAATTGAAATAATCTAAATGTCCAGGAACTGATGTATAATCAAAAGGTGGTATATCCATACAATGGAATAACATTTAACCATAAAAAGGAATGAAGTACTGATACATACTACAACACAGTTGAATCTTAAAAACATCATGCTAAGTGAGAAACATCAGACATAAAAGACCACCTATTGTGTGATTCTGTTTAGATAAAATGTCCAGAATAAGCAAATCCATAGAGACCAGAAGTAAGTTAGCAGTCTCCAGGGGACAGAGGGATGGGGGAGATAGGAAATGACTGCTGATGGGCACAGGGGCACTTTTTGGGGTGATAAAAATGTTCTAAAATTGGATAGTAGTGATGGTGGCATAGTTCTATGAATATTCTGGAAACCACTGAATTGCACACTTTAAAAGGGCAAATTTTATGTGAATCATATCTCTATTAGGTAAGTGATATTTTTTCTAGAATAAGACTGAAACAATACTTTACATATTGATAAATCTTGTTTCTGAAGGCAGACACAGAAAATATCAAAACTATAGCAGCACCACTGAAACCTACATTTCTTCAGCAAAACAAGGCTATGAATCACTCTACTGCCAAAAAGGAATAAATCAATTAAAAAGCAAATGACATTTTAATGCTTAAAGAGAAAGCAAACAAGAATCCTTTGTCTAGTGACATCTAGGTCGTTGCAAAAATTCAACAGCATACAGTGTGAGAGAGCCATTGCTATCGTGTGTACGTCCTGGAAGACATCTCCTTTCACCTGGGAAGGAAACGGCTGATGCGCTATGTACAAATCAGCCCTTGGCAGAGGCATGCCACATACGCCAGAGGAAAATGCTCAATGGTATTTTATTCTATTTATCACTGCAGACTCATGCTATGGGAAAAAAGATCTATCGTCTACAACAATTATGTTGTGAGAAAATTGACGTTGCAGTAGGTACTGTTGGAAACTTGGCCGTGTGTTTAGCAAAGAAGGGTGTTGATATAGGAATAAAAGGTTGCATTTAAATGTCAATCCACACACTGCTTCACTCACAGGGAACAATCAGCAGACAATGTGCGCCCCTCCCTTGAATCAGGAATGAAGGAAAGAGTGAAGATTGCAGATATAACCAGGTGACAACCACTGAGTGAATGTCTTTTCTGCCTGTTGTGAGAAGAAGCAAGACTGCTTTTCTATGCAGAGGCATGTTGCCCGACAGGGAAAGGCATGCCCACAATTTTTTTTTTAATAAAGGAAGTGATTTATGGTATTTCTTCATGACACTCATAATGCCTATAGAGATATCTGTCTATTTTTAAGGGGATTATCTCAGCTCTGTGTTCACTTCAAGACTGATATAGTAATAAGTTTTAAAAATTAAGAATAAACTAGCAGGATTCTTTAAGATATAAACAACATATATTAGTTATTTATTGCTGCGTAACAAATTGCCCCCAAATTTAGCAGCCTGAAACAACAATTATAATCTCATAGTTTCTGCGGGGCAGGATTCTGGGTGTAGCTCAGCTGGGTGACTCTGACTCAGGGTCCCTCATGAGGTTATGGTCAAGCTATTGGCTGGGGCTGTAGTCGTCTTAGGGCTTGACTGGAGAAGGACCCGTTTCCAAGCTTGGTCACAGGGCTGTTGGCTGAAGAGGGCCGGTCTTCACCATGTGGGCCGCCCCTAGGGCATCTCACAGCATGGCAGCTGGCTTCCCCCAGAGCTAGTGAGTGAGAAAGTGAGAAAGGTCAAGCAAGACAGAAGCCACAGTCTTTTTGTAACCTGGTCTAGAGGTGACATCCCATCATTTCTGCCCTATTCTGTTAGAAATGAGGAGCTTCCAGCCAAGTTGGAGGCATAGATGTATGCACTGTGCCTTCTTACACAACCAAGATAGGGACAACAACAATATAGAAACAGAATAACAACCAGAACTGACAGAAAATTGAAGTGTATGGAAGTCGGACACCCAAGGATTTAAAAATAGACACTTTCATCCAGACTGGTAGGAGGGGTGGAGTCGGGCTGGGTGAGGGACGTGGAGCAGAGAGCTGAGCAACCAGGACGGCGCGCAAGCCCACAGCAGGCAGACCCTGGGCACACAAGCAGCGGTGGCTGGTGGGCCCCAGCCAGGGGGTGGTGACCAGCAGACCCAGCGAGGCGGCCATTGTGAAGCAAGGAACTGAGCGCAACTCAGGGTCCCAGCACCCAGAAATAGAGCTTTGGGTCACTGACTGAAAAGGAAGGTCCCGTGGGGTGCACAGGCCCACCCACGCCGTAATTGGTGCCAGAGGGGCGCAGTTGGCTTGTGGAAAGCGGCTGAAGGGTCTGAGGTCCTACAGAGAGCAGAGCAAGTGCCATTGTTCCTTCTCGGACCCCGTCCCCACATACAGCATCACAACCCAGCAACTGGGGTGCCCCGCCCTGATGAACACCTAAGGCTCCACCATTCACACGTAACAAGACCAAAAAAAACAAAAAACAAAAAAAAACCAAAGACATGGCTCAAACAGAAGATCAATTGAAAGCCCCAGAACTCATCCTTTTAAGTGACCAAGAGATAGCCAACCTATCAGATGCACAGTTCAAAGCACTGGTGACCAGGATACTCACAGAATTGGTTGATTTTGGTCGCAAATTAGATGAAAAAATGCAGGCTACAATAAGTTTAATGAAGAAAAATGCACAGGGAACCAATAGTGATGGCATGAAAGATGGGTCTCACATCATTGGAGTGGACCAGAAGGAAGAAAAAACAT
>CM052545.1:68931279-68947471 GCA_028533065.1 Trachops cirrhosus
ACTTATGACACATGGACATGAACTAAAGGGGGGAATGTGGGTGGGAGAGGGTGGAGGGGTGGAGGGGAATGAAGGGGGGGTAATGGGACAACTGTAATAGCATACTCAATAAAATACATTAAAAAAAGAAAAAGAAAAGAAATGAGTCAGTAGGTCCAGTCCACACACAAGCGGAGGAGATTACACACAGGTTTGGATGGATACCTGGAAGCAGGGATCACCAGGGCCCTCTCAGAAGCCACCCACCACAGTATCCATGCACTTCCATCGGTGTGGCTTTATCTGGACCCGGGTGCCACATAATTCATCAGATCTTGGTCAGTGAAGCTCTCTACTCCTCCAAGTGGCATGGCCTGAATTCTCCATGTTCTGTGATCCAGGAGGCAGGACTTAACCAGCCATGTTAAGTAAGTGTTGAAGATGGTTGCATGTCTAGACCAAATCCTAATTTAGAAATCGAGTGCTCTTGGGTATGTAGCTATTATAGAGTGGATGGGTTTCCCAACCACCTCCTTAAGCTGGAATGGCTGCTTGGTGGGACAGGTCTAAGCCTATTGTTCTTTTTTTCCATGACAGAGACAAAGGTTGTCTCCGATCAGCGTGCTCTTTTAGCTATGCTAACTGAGATACATGGAGCTGGTCTGACCTGGTCTGAGTGGTCAATGGAGAGGGTTTGACCTGAGAGGATGCTCCATCTATATGGCTTGGGAGTTGGCTCTCAAACTTTACACATTGTTTGTTTAGGCCATTAACCCAAATCAGAGTGGCCTGAATTGGGGCGTTGAGGCTCTTATTGATCTACACCAGCAGAGTTTAGAGACTGCTGATTGTTCTCCAAATTTCCATTTTCCTCTTGTTGTTACTAAGTAAATCTCCAATTACTAGCTGGACACATGGCTACCTGGAGTAAAGAAAATAGTGAACAGTTTTCTTGCACTTAGATGTGGTCATGTGACTATGTTCTGGCCAATGAGATATAAACAATAGTGGTATGAACAGGAAGTCGGTGACTTCCTTCTTTTCTGTTGGCTACAACATGGATGGTACAGCTGGAACTCGTGAAGAATAGAAATCACACAAGTTGAAGTAACATGAAAGAAGGATACTATGGCATGCCATACTAATTCTGGACCATCATCTCTGGACTTCTTTTTATTTATTTATTTATTAATTTTTAGAGAGGGAAGGGAGGGAGAAAGAGGGAGAAGCATCAATATGTGGTTGCATCTTGTGTGCTGCCTACTGGGGACCTGACCCCTAACCCAGGCATGTGCCCTACACTGGGAATCGAACTGGTGACCCTTTGGTTCGAAGGCTGGCGTGCAATCCACTGAGCCACAGTAATAGCCAAGGCTATCTCTGGACTACTTACATATGATAAGGGAATAGATTGCATTTTTAAAAGTCATTTCTAGATTTTTCTAGGTTCAGTTACTCCTAAACTGAATCTAATTCTGACTAATGATATGGCTTTGTTCAAGTCCAGATTCTACATATATGCAATTCAAATCTAGTCTGGCCATGACCGGAGCTGCCCCACTACTTCCTGCAGTGTTCTTCCAGTGAGCAGCTATTTTCTCTACATAGGGCAAAAAGTTGTAGCAAACATTGCCAGGTTCCCATCAACAATGGTTGAGGACCTAAATGTGCTGATGATGTGCTGTGTTCAGAGTATGGGATGATCTGCTGAGAGCTGGGCACTCTTGCTGCATTGCAGGGATGGGGGTAGCTCAGGGTAGGGGCTAGTCCTTGAACTTCTCTTCAGGTAGCAGGACCAGCAGGAGTCTGTGGGGCCCTGAATGGAGCTCTCCTGCCATCTGCCCTGGCTGTTGCCAAAGTCCAAAGGCCTGACAGGTTCAAGATCTGTAGGTCAAGACCTTGTCCCACTCAAATTTGCATAGCCAGTCGGCACCTTTAAGAACAAGGAGTGAGAGTCACCAGGGATGAGGAAGTACAGATAAAAGACAAGTGAAGCTGTCTTCTGGAGGTAGGTAGGGAATAGACACAAACAAAAAAATCTGTATCAAGCACCAACGTGAACAGTGTTTGCATTGTGTCGTGCCATGCTAGCCAGAGGCCCCTGGGAAACAAAGGCCATGTCTGTTTTCCTTTCACGGCCTCGGCTCAGTGGTGTCAATGACTTTCTCCAGTGAAACCCACACTCAGGCTTGCGCCAGGGCTATGCTCAGCTCCCACTTCCCTGCTTACAGGATGCCAAGGAACTAACTGGTCTCAGGGCACACATGGGAGTATTTCTGGGCATTTGGTGGTGATGACAGCAGAGAAGAACCCAGAGTAGCCACCAGTTTCTTAGGCCCAAATTAGTCCTATGACGAAATACAAACCTGCCTTGTGGAAAGGGTAAGCATTCACCTTAGAAATTCTCAGTAATTTGTAACCTGCTGTCAAAATTCTGGACTGTGCATATTTTCTGAATGCTTCTGAACTAAACTTAACTTTAGTTTGATAAACTCTGTCCATTATCTTCACACTGTGCTCTCTTGATATACACTGGCCCCCAAATGCCTCTAGTTCAAAGTCCATTTCCCAGTGCCTATTGTTTTAAAATCTATTTGCCAAACTTAGGCAGAGGAACACTCACTGGTCCAGAGCTGGTGAGTGTGGGAGGCTCAGTGTGGAATGGATGGGGCGTGGGTCCTCAAGTCAGGCAGACCTGCACTGAAATCGAGACGCTCACGCTGGAGTCCAAAGATAGTATCTGTAGTTATATAACAAGAAGTAAAGGAGTATGTGCATTTCTCAGAGTTACAAAGGTGACCAGCTGAGGAAACTGAAATATTGATAAAACCTTAATGGGAGGCAGTTGGGGTGGGGGTGAAAGGGAAATATTCTTGGTATATTAGATCCTTATCTCTCATAGCAGGTTGATTGATAATTCAAGAAATGATGGCATTTTTTTCAGCCAGCTTTGACCTGGGCATTGAAGGCACAGACATAATAAATGAAACGAAGTCACTGTACCCATTATTCTACCAATGCCTATTGGTCAAGTTCAGAAGAAACAGTAAAAGTCTAAGAAGAGTTGCCTGTGGAGCAGACCTAGGAGAGTGGAGGGGTGGAGAGAAATAGGCTAAGGAATTGTTTCTCCCGACAAACCCTGCTTAATACTTAGATACAAATATTTTTAAATTATGAATAAAACATCTTACTACCTACTTGCTGTATGTCCTGAAATGAATTACTTCAGTCCTCTGGGCCTCAGTTTTTCTGTCTGGAAGTTGGGAGTATTCCTGCCACCCTTAAGACTATTCATTGCAGGAGCACCTGCTGTAAGGTAGACACACAAATGTCTATCCCCTCCCTTATGTCTCCCAGGTAATATTTTGCAGCTCAAGGTTTTCAGGCTGAGAAGTGACCTCTGTTCTTGGGTTTTACCTATGCAAGTCCCTTGACTTTCCTTTGTCTGCTTCTGTCCATCTGACACAAAGATGCTCATCTGAAATTTCCCTGAGTGCTAGAGGAACAGGATGTATGTCGGTGAGAACTGAGCGTCTTGAAAGAACACTGACCAAATACCAACGTGTTCCACTCGGACAATATCCTGCTGTTGTTGACATAATCTTTACTGTTCACTTACGGGCCGCTGCGGTGATCTGCTGTCCTGACTACGGTGTTACTTTGGAAGGTTTCATAACCGGTACTTAATCCCTGAGACACTGAGGGCCCCAGGATGTGAAGGAGAGAACAATTGTGAATGGGGGAGTGGGGGCAGAGATCACTGCCTGGGATCAGGATGTAATTAGAAAAACACTAAAGATATCAGCATGGCAGAGCACGGAGAATTGCTGACTTCCAAGCTGGCTATCCAGGGGAAAGTGCATACATGTGATTCTCTGTGTGTTTGTACACACCTAAACACACCGGGATGTGCTGCCAGGCTCTGTGGCGTTGAGCATGTCTGAGACGGATGGGCAGGATGTTAGGGGTGGAATATAGGCAGTGATGTGCTTGTAAAGGTCTAACAATTAGTCCTGGAGGGGAGAACTCTGATTTGTAACGAGTGCCGATTTCGATGGTGTAAAGACTCCCACTGTGGCTGATTTCAAGCTGCCAAGTCGAAGTCACTGAATTCAGGGTTGAGAAGAAATGTACCAAGTCAGCTCCCACCAGGCAGTACAAGCCACTCCCAGCACATCGCTGGCTTGCAGGGTTCCAGCACCATTCTCTTCCAAAAACAGAAAATAACTCCCAGCTCCTAGAGCTGTGGATATTGCTTTAGCTTCTATTCCAAAATCTATCCATACCTACCAAACAGAATTGCTCACTTGACCCTGATTATTTACTCCTTTGTGAAGTTCATTGCTCATCGCAACCCATAGAAATTCTGGAACTGGAGTGTTTTTTCCCCTCAAAATCTACACAATGGTTGGCAAGACCAATTGTTTATTCAGAAAGCAGCCAACAGGATGCTACAGGCCTTTCAGTGAACCACCCTGCCCCTAAAGATTTGGCAAACTGCTGCTGACCAGGGAAAGCTCTCAGCAGGCGAGAGTGGGTTCCCTCACTTCTGGTGTCCTCACAGTTACACTCTTTGGAAATTAAGTGGCTGCCTAGTTCTTTGGCGCATCTGGGAATCTCTCCTTCTCCTACAGGAAATCCTCTCTCACTAGCCTCCAGCGGCAGTGGGAAGGGCTTCCCTTTGAAACTCCCCTCACCTCTTCCTTCTCTGAAATCCCGTATCCTGAGCCAGACAGTGCTAGATCCAGGCCCTCTAGGGCCTCATGTTTATATAATTTGGGGGGCCTTCTTTAAGGAAAAGATTATAAAATTACAAGTATAAGGCCACTAGGGTCAGGGCCTTTAAAAGGGGCCTGTGCAAATGAGGGTTTCCCGTGGAAGCTTCATTAGCTTCTAGTAAATACACCCCTGGAGCCAGATTATACTCAAAAGAAAGTTGGATATTTGCCTGGTATGGTGAGTGGTGGAATGTCCTGAGTTTTTCTTTTTGGATGAGGAGGAAGCTCCAGCACCCTGCTCCTCCTTAACTACTCTGCCTTTGAGACAGATACTGGAAGACATTACCCAGGTTCTTTTGAGGAAGCGTTTTCACCCTGCATCACTCCTGCTGTATCACATGGTAACGCACACTGCTGGGTACAGAGTATACCCTTTATGCCTGCAACAGGCAGAGACCGGTCTCATTGGTCCCAGGAAGTATCTCTTTTAACCCCTAGCAATGTCTAACTTCAGAATCACTGCGGATGGATGAGAAGGGACCTCTGGTGGTCAGCCTCAAAGGTCCTATCACTGCTACCCTGTACCTACGCTCTTCAACGTGTTCTGGCCTGTCAACTCCAGGCTGTTGATTCCAAGAGGTGGAGGAAGGAAAATGCGGCATAGATCAGGGCAATTTCTGGTTTGGATATAGGGAGGTTGTGGAAGGTAGGATGGCCTCTGCTGCATGGCACGTAGAGGATGCAGTGGATATTTTTCTGTATACTTGCAGGCAAAATCTACCCATTTCCTAGCATGACCGGGCCCAGGGAACGAAGGGATGTGGGGGAGGCAGAAAAGTCATCTCAGCCCAAAGTAATAAATGTTCTGCATTTTGAAAGCAGAACACAGTACTATGAAAGAGAACATTTTAACCTTTTTTTTAATTATGACTCTTTTGAGAAGCTAATTAAAAAATGAGAGACCATCTCCCTAGAAAAACACCCATGTGCACATGTGCATATACACCCCCCACACCCTCATGTTTGCCCATCCACCATGGTTCAGGAAAACAAGTTAAGAAACCAAAGTAGGAAATTTGGCAGCCAGGAATCTTGAATGAATTCTAACACTGTATCACTTTGGACAAGTCCCTTTATCTCTCTGAACTTTATTTCCTCACCTATTATAAAGAGGGAGGATTAGATGTAGGAGTACCAGGTAAAAGTCAGAACACCTAGTTAAATCTGAATGATTTAACTTATACTTTCAAAAATGATTTTTTAAATATAAGTATACCCCCAATATTGGCTTTGTTGTGAATTAATGGGTAGTTGTTGCATGGGACATATTTATAGAAAAAAAGTATTCATTGGTTACATGAAAATAAAATTTAACAGAATATCCTGTATTTTCATTTGCTAAATTTAGCCACCCTAGACAGGAGGCCTTCCAGGTCTTGATTTAAGGTCTGAGATTTTTGGTGATGAAGGAATGAATCCTAATGGAGGATGGGAAGTTAGAGGATCATTAATCACTGTTTAAGCTGGAAATCCTGAAGTTCCATGACCAGTCTGAAGCAGTTTGGTGACACTGTGTTGGATTCTAGGTGGAAAAGTCACCACACGGTGTCTCTGCATTGCTCAAAGAACCATTTATCATTGCTAGGTGGTGACTGCCAGATTGCTAGCTTTTCTGTCACTTTAAACCCTTAATTGCATTTCCACTGACCTGGCCAGATGACCTTGCTGGCCTGCGACCCTCTAGCCATTTGCTGAGCTGCTGCCTCTGTCACATCAAGCTTGTGACAGCAGAGGGGAAGGCTGCGACCCTTTTTCCTTCATTTCACTAATGTTTCTTCAGTACTAACCACTCCCGAGGCATGGTGCTGGGCACTTCCCCTTAGCTGAGGGGCTTCCACCTTCATGACCCTCATCAATGCTTAGTCCTGTAGCGTGTGGTTCTTAAAATGAAATTCCTGGACCACTGTGTCCTTTGCACCTGGCAGGTAGTTAAAGATGAGATTGCCGAGGTTCACCAGACCTGATGTAGGAAAGGTGCCTGAAAACTCCCCAGAGCTTCTTAGGCTCACTTCAGCCAGAACGCCATGGCTGCCAGTTCTTGGACCCCCTCCTCTGTCCAGTTGTGCACGAGCCCGAGGTCGGGCAGATTGGTTTCTACTCCCAGGAATTTCCAGACTTGAGGCTGCCTCTCTTCTCTCTGGGCCTGAGCTACTTGCGGGAGATGTGAGGAATGGGGATCTGTTAATACTCCAACCAGCCAACCAACTTAGGCTTAATGGTTAACTACTAGGCTTAACTACTTACGGTGGAATGGTTTCTCTGTATTAGTGGTAGGGGTGCTCTAGGGAGGATACGTAACCTTGGACACATCTTGTCACTTCTTTGAATCTCCAGAAGGGGCGCCATGGTACCATTTTTAAAATCCGAAATTCCCTCCTCAGCAGGACGCACTCTACCTGGCTCCAGACCGGCAACTTTCCTCCGTGAAACGGAAGACCCTTGAAGACTACCCATTTAATGGTGTGGGATTCAGGGAGCACTGCTCAGCTTTTAAACATAACAGGTTTGGATAGGAATGAAAGCAATTTTGCACAGGTGACAGTAGCATGACTTGAGAACCCAAGTTTTCTATTAATTCATGGCCTGGATGCACTGGCAACCCCTAAAACCCACTAAATACTTTTCCCCAGCAGTTGAAACAATAGTGTAATGAATATCTATGTGACCTTATCTAGATTCTAGATTCAGTGTGTTAATACTTTGCTGTGGTTGCTTTGTGAGTGTGTTTTTATTTGTTTCTGCTGAATCATTTGAAAGTTACTTTCAATTATCAAGACATTTAACCCATAAATATTTCAGCAGGCATCTCCGAAGAATAAGGACGTTCTCCTGTATAACTGCAATACCTTTATCACCCATAAGAATAATTAAGCATTATATTGTAATATCATTTACTATCCAGCTGTAGAAGCTGATGTTGGTGCCCTACGCCTTGACCACCCTAGAGGGCACCTGTAAGCAATTTCCATACAGCAGGTGATTTCCTGAGTGTCCTTGCCTCAACATTCGCTGATGGATGCAGAAGGTGCACTCTGCTCTCCAAGGGCAGGCTGGGGGAGTCAACGCTCCAATAGTGCCCCTCCACCAGTGATGTAGAGAAGTTGGCGGATAAATCCCCATACTTCCTTCACCCTCATAAGTTGATTCTGAGGTCTTTGTGTTTCACAAATCTTGTCCGAGGGTTCACTGCGACATTTGCCCACAGTGCTGACCTGTTTATTAACACACCCTTTATTGGTTTTCCTCCCTTCCTTATCTCATTTCCTTACTGTGCTTCCTGAGATCAGCTTTAAATAAACTATATGCAGCCAAAGCTTTGTCGTAAGGTCTCCTTTGGAGGGATCCAGAACCAAGATATCAACCCTTCAAAATGGTAATATTAAATAGCCAACTCTTAGGACCACCAAAAAGCAAACTAAAGCCTGATTAGGTGGTGCTGGCAGCCCAGCCAACTGGAACTGCTTTTAGTTATAATTCTTATGGGAACAATAAGAATCTTGGGAACCTACCCTACAGGGAGGCTGTGCTGGTTTATTGTGCCCTGCCCCGTCTATCTTAATAATAACAATAGTAACTGCTTATTAAGGGCTTACCGTGTGTTCCTTCACATGCTTTCCTTAATTTAATCCTCACAGGGACTTTGTAGGGAGGGCATTATTCTTATCCCATTATATTGATGAAGAACCCGAGACTCATGGAGGATGAAAAACTTTTGGAGTCACAGAGCTAGTAAGAAGTAGATCTCTGATGTACTTAGCCAATGTGTTAAAATGTGCAAATAAGCATAAATAGTCATTTATCCTGTTGTTGAATAATTGGAACAATAGTACTTGCCAGAGAAACTTCACATTGTAACAATACCATGAGTGCATATTTTTTTAACCAATAAAATGTAGTTATCCTCTGTTACTGATTCTTGAAAGTGTAAAGCAAAGATTGCCCCATCAGGTGAGACTCCCAGAGGGCTGGAACTTTCCCCTGCCCCGGCTGGCTTGGCACACCTTACACACTGGGCCCGGGTTACCAGTGGGAAGTGATAGTTGTGCAGCATTGTTTAGGTTGTGTGAAGTCTTCCAGTGTTTGGGCCTCTGTGAAAATCCAGCCTCTCCTCAGATTTGCCCCATCACAGTCCTCAGGCTGCCAGATTGTTGAAGCTCAGCCATCTAACTTGAGCAGGACAATGTTCAGGGAGGTGAGCTATACATTCTTGCACAACGTCAAGTTTTTTTGGAGCACTTACATCCTTGTTAATAATATCTGTCCCCACCCAGTAACTTAGGTGTATACAAGCACTTAGATCGTAAGAAGATGTCTTTCCTAATTACTGTCTTCCCTAAGAACCCATAAAGAGAAGCAGACTTTGAACCCAATTTAATTATTTACTTGACCCTACTGTCATAAAGTGTTCAAATTCAAGTATTATAAAGATGGTAACAGGGAAGGGATGCACAGTTCTCAGACAATGGAACAATTGGCCAAGGAAGCCAGCTTTTCAAAGCTCAGCAGGTAAGTGGTAAGACTGTTTTGTATAGAAAGTAGAGAGTCACGGAAACTATAAATACGCCAAGTGAGTGAAACTCGTTTTGAAAAGCTGCTGTCCTGGCAGGCGGAGGGGAGGGGGGAGTGGGGAAATCAATCTTCTTCCTTAAGAAGGTAGCGTGTGGTCTGCCAAGAAGCTTATGCTGTCAGTTTCTGTTGCACGCCTGCAGTGGGCAGTGTCTGAGAAAAATCCACTGGTGACCAGAGCCTGAAATCATTGCTGTGACAACACTGTCATAGAAATCTTTTTGACCTAATTGTGAAATTACAAAGAATCAGTATTAGCACTAATTGCTTCTTATTGAAAGATTGATGCAGGCTCGCCAACAAGAAAGAAGGAGCCTGGTGGGAACAAAGCTTGCTCCTGCCGGGACAGGCCTGGGATGGGGAGAAGTAGCCCTGCCCAGCAAGGTCGAGGGCATGTTCCAGCTCCTGAAGGTTAATATTTGTGTTGAGGGGCAAAACTCCAAGTTGCTAAGGTCTGTGGAGTGGCCAGAGACTGGAAGGGAGTAACAGCAGCTTCTTAAAGGAAGAGAGTATTAACCTAGGCGGTAGGGTGGGTAAGAGCATGGCCTTGGAGACCTGGGTCCCAATCCTGGCCCTGACATTGACTGTCTTTGGGATCTTGGGCAAATTATATAATCTCTCCAAATCTTTAGAAATGACCTCATGAGGGTTGGTAGGGGCTTAATTGAGATTTAAATAATGTACATAGCGTGTTTGGCATAGTGTCTGTTGCACAGAAGGCATTCTATGTGTGTTTCTACTATATTCATAGTGGTTCTCTTCAAAGGAAGTAATAAATACCTGTTTTTTCTAGATGGAAGTGGAGAATATCTTAGGGAGAGGGATGGCAACAGCAAAGCACAGAAGAAAAAGAGGCCTCTATTATTTTTTATTTTTAGTCTGCCTTAGGTGAGGGGGCAGGAGTACTATGAGGGGGGAAGCAGAAATTAACATAGTTTAAGACGAGAGATCATTTTGCAGTTGAATCTTTTTTAAGGTACAAACCATTTGGAATCGTCTCAAAAACTCTCTATTAGCAGAGAGCAACTTTACAAAAATGACCAAAGAGAGGCTTTCAAAACAAGATTTACGTTGTTCAGTGGGGACCATCTGAGGAGGAAACGAGTTTCCTCTGTGAAGATGATGTTCTCAGCTTCCCTGGGGAAAGCTGGTTTTATCTTCCCCAGGGCTGCCCTCTAGCTGCCTGGTAACTTACGGCCTATTTCTTTGTGATGTTGTTGTCTCAAAAATGGTTTAATACTGCAAGTACTTTGGACTCAGTAGTCAGAACAGGACTGTTTAAAAACTAGAAATAGTACCATTGTAACTGGGATGACTCACCTGGGACTTCATTTCAAGTGTGTATAGACAAGACGAAGGTTCATAAACTCAGTGCAGCCTGAAGGACAGAAACAACAGCACTCTCGCCCCCCAGCAGATCCGACTTGGGTGCGTTCAGGATGGCGCGGCAGAGCAGGGGCCTGAAGGGAACGTGCAGATCTCTCCTCTTGGTGCTTGTATTTCTGCCACGTGAAATGACAAGTAAGTTCATATTCTTTTTTTGCCTCTTTAAGTAAAGAAAAATTTCAGATTAAAAATCATCTGTGGGCATTGGAAAAATCCAAAATCCAAGTTGGAACGACTGCATAGTTGGTATGGTTCAGAGTACAGGAGTCAGATAACACCATAAAAAAATTAAATGGAAATATTTTGATGGTTCTGACATTATAAGCAGGGCGAAGTATTCTATCCTCTCCAGAGCCACAGCCAGAATTTTCCTACATTTTAATGGATTTTATTACTAATAATATTCAAAATAACCTTCTGCTGTTTACTCGAAAATCTTTCCTGCGTTTGATCCCCACCCCTGTCTGGAAGAAGTTTTCCCCTTCATTTTAAAAACAATACATAGTCATTGTAAAATAAGTTAGGAAATATATAAATGTATAAAGAAAAGTACAAATCCCTCCAAATCCCATCATCCAAACACAGAGATTCAATGATAGGTGTATATTCTTCCAGATTAAAAAATAAAAAACGCTAGACAGCAATCTCATTGTTTTTTTCAGTAATTTGTGCTTTTAAAGAAAAAGTTAATGTGTTTACAAAATATATTAACAAATATTATGGAGGGGGCAAGTTTCTGGTTTTGGTAAAGTCGTTTTTTACCTTTTGTTACTTGCTTCTGAACCAGGAAAGTTAAAATTGAAATTTGGATTTGTTGCTATACAATAAATGAATCTTTTAAAATGAGAGATGAAAATAAAGTGCTATATGTCCTGATCATTCCTGCCACAACTTTTCTATCCCACAAACCACAGCTGTTTAAATATTTTTTTCTTTCACTACATTGCCAAAGCAATATTAAAACATCAGAAATGGAAGACCAAATTCTACCATCTAATCAGAAATATTTTCAAATCAGCTTTTTTTTTTTAAAGATTTTATTTTTAGAGAGAGGGGAAGGAAAGGAGAAAGAGAGGGAGAGAAACATCAATGTGTGGTTGCCTCTCATGAGCCCTGCACTGGGGATCTGGCCCGCAACTCAGGCATGTGCCCTGACTGGGAATTGAACCTGCAAGTTTTTGAGTTGCAGGTCCATGCTCAATCCACTGAGCTACACCAGCCAAGGCTCAAATCAGTTTTTGCCCGTATACAATTTTGATATATTTAGCGTAGTTATTAGAGATGTAATTTACATTCTGCCTATTCATCTGATGTTATATCTTAAATATTTTTCCATTTTACTATAATCCTTTTTCCTTTGTATTTCCCCATTCCCATCCCCTTACTTTGCTACATCCAACCCCTTGAAGTAAACAAATTAAGTCTGGTAAGTATCTCTCCATTTTTTTCTCTATTTTTATCAATCCGATTTCATACATATAGAATTTTTCCCTTTTCCACATAAATGTGTGTGTGTGTGTAAGTGGAGTAAGCCTGAACATACTATTTTCTAAACCCGTGGTTCTCAAACTTCACTGCACATGAGAACCGTCTGGGGCTTTTAAAAAACCCAGTGCCCAGATGGCGCTCCTGTCAGTCGGTAAGAATGTCTGGGGGTGGGGGCAAGGCCTCAGCCATTCTTTAAAGATCTCCAAGGGGATTCCAATGTGCAGCAAAGTGTGGTTAACCATCATTTTAAACTTTCTTTTTTTTTGGTCAATAATACATTATGGATCTTTTTCCTTGTAAAATCATATAGACCAATACGACTATTTCAATTTATTGAGAACTATTTCATTGTAACACTTATAGCCATTAGATTGTTCACTCTATCTTAAGTAGTTTCCTTCTGCACTCTCAGGTTCCGTTTTAACTGTGAATGGTAGAACTGAGAACTTTATTCTGAACACTCAGCTGGGTGCCGAAGAGTCTCTGAGATGTGATGCTCAAAACCGCACTGGAGACGAAGGGCTTCTCTGGTACCGAGAAGAGGGGTCAGTGGATTTGAAGGACGAAAACAAAATCAATTCCAGCTCTGTCTGTGTGTCTTCCATCAGTGAAAATGACAATGGAGTCACCTTTACCTGCAAATTGCAGAGGGATCAGTCTGTGTCCGTCTCAGTGGTGCTGAACGTCACTTGTGAGTAAGGGGAAAGAACTTGCAGGTCACTCTGTTATCTGCCCTACATTAAGTGGTACTTGAAATCTCGGTCTAAAGAGTAAGTGCAGCTCTGGCGGGTGTGGCTCAGTTGGTCGGAGTGTTGGTTCCTGCAGTAAAAAAGGTTGCAGGTTGGATTCCTGGGGGCATGGGAGGCAACCAATTGATGTTACCCCTCCCCCCTCTCAGTCTCAGCAATGAAAAAATGTCCTTAGCTGAAGGTAAAAAAAATTAAAGAGTATGTGCATTTTAACATTTGCTTTATAGTGCCAAATTTTGCTATTTATATATTTCTTTTCTAAAAGAAATTTATTTCAGATTTCAGAGATTTTTTTAAAAAAGATTTTATTTATTTAATTTTGGACAGAGGGGAAGGGTTGTGTGGTTGCCTCTCACATGTTCCCTACTAGGGACCTGGCCTGCAAACCAGGCATGTGCCCTGACTGGGAATCGAACCAGCCACCCTTTGGTTCGCAGACCGGTGCTCAATCCACTGAGGCACACCAGCCAGGGCAAACTGTGCTATTTATGCTCCCACAACACAGTGTCAGAGTGCCTATTTCCCCACACCATCACGAGCACTGAGTTTGAAATTTGCCAGTCCGATATATTTTAATTTTCTAAATTAAAAATGAGGGTGCTCATCTTTTCATAAATGTATTGGCTGTTTGTATTTAAAACCTCAAAACATGAAGCTCTTTGATGGCTGGGTGGCAGGAACTGATAACCCACTGGTGGAACTCTCTGGAGTCAGGAATCCCACAAGTGATTCTATGTTGGTGATCATGGTTGGTCTGGATGGAAAGCTGGTTCTACACGAGGGTGGTGTGGATGGTGGGATGAGGGGTGATGTGGGTTAGGGTGGTGATGTGGTATGATTTGGTAGAAAGGGCTCTGGACTCGGGTTCAGCAGGCTTTTCTGTGAAAAGTCGCTGCCATTGCTCCTGAGATAAAAGGGTAGAGAAAATGCCAAGGAATCAGCTCTGGAAAATGCTGGCAACCTGCAGCTTGAGTTTCCAGAGTGAATCATTTGCTCGTTACTGGGAATAGGAGTTTTGTTTTTTATTTTCTATGAATTAACGAAACGTGATATTTTTTTAAAAGCAAGCTTCCTCATGTGTACTTGATAGAATCTAAAACTAGCAGGCGCCCTTGGAGGTCTTGAAATCCCTACAACATGACAGAGGAGGAAACGGGCCCGGACTGAGGGCCCGAACTCTCACGGCCGGCCTGGGAGCAGGACACAGGCGCCCCGGCTCCTCATCTCATGCCCTGCCCGTTGCCTCTTCTGAAGGGAGACGTGGCAGAAATGCCAATGTGATCTGATGGCTTTAAAAACTGATTTTCAGTTTCCAGCCCGAATCCACATTCAAAATCATCTTTATAACCACCTCATAAATATTGTTGTTGCTGACCACATATGAGAAAAACTACTGGTCAGTGATTCATAGTGACAAACCAGTAGAAACTCATCAATCAACAACTCAAAATGAGGTACTAAAAAGGGGCAAGAATAGCATGTGCTGTCCTGAGCAAGTGTTATTATTATAAATGATAATAATAAATGATAACACGCTATTTTGGGGAGTGTGTGCAGAGATAGATTCTTTCATACATTGTTGCTGAAAGTATACACTAAGACCACCTCTTTGGCAATATCTGTCAAAATTTAAAATGTGCCTGCCCTACGAGACCCGGCATTTCTACTTCTGCTGGAGAAACACGTGTGCATGTGCACAGAGGCATATGTAAGCATATTTACTGAAGCATTGTTTAACATTTAAAAAATGAAAACAACCTAATGTCCATCAAGATAAAATGATTAAAGAGTCATATATTATACTATAGCACTCTAAAAGCAATGAGCTAGAACCGGGATTCAATGTAGATATATCTCAAAAACATTCAAGTCATTGAGAGAATGAAGTCTTTTATGTAAACTCTTCTTACCCTCCTAAAACAATCCATTTCCTATGGGCATATTATATGTGTAAAAACTACCTTTTGAAAAGAGATGCAAGGAGCCCTGGCTGGTGTGGCTCATTGGCCTGAATACCAGCTTGCAAACCAAAGAGTTGCCAGTTTGATTCCCAGTCTAGGGCACGTGCCGGGGTTGCTGGCCAGGTCCCCGGTAGGGGTAGCACAAGAGGCAACCACACATTGATGTTTCTCTCCCTTTCTTTCTCCTCCCTTCACCTCCCTCTAAAAATAAATAAATAAATCTTTTTTAAAAAAAGATGCCAGGATTTACATTAAACAGATAATGGTGACTATCTCTAAGAAGTCAGGAAATGATGAAGATAGAGTCAAGGAAGATTTGAACTTTATCTGAAATGTATAATTTTTTAAAAAAGGGAATGCTCACATATAGCGGATAAGCTTAAAATTAATTTTACATAGTTAAATTAAAAGAAACAACTAACTTCCGGCCAAGATGGAGACATAGGTGGACGCACTGTGCCTCCTCGCACAACCAAGATAGGGACAACAACGATATAGAAACAAGATAACAACCAGAACTGGCAGAAAATTGAAGTGTATGGAAGTCGGACAACCAAGGATTTAAAAATAGACACTTTCATCCAGACCGGTAGGAGGGGCAGAGTCGTGCCCTGCGACGGACGCAGAGCGGAGAGCTGAGCACCTGGGGTGGCGCGCAAGTCTGCAGCAGGCAGACCCTGGGCGCACAAGCAGCGGTGGCTGGTGGGCCCCAGCCAGGGGGTGGCGACCAGCAGACCCAGCGAGGCGGACATTGTGAAGGAAGGCACTGCACGCAACTCAGGGTCTCAGCACCGGGAAATAGAGCTTTCGGTCACTGACTGAAAAGGAAGGTCCCACGGGGTGTGCAGGCCCACCCACACCGGAATTGGTGCCAGAGGGGCCCGGTTGGCTTGCGGAAAGTGGCGGAAGGGTCTGGGGTCCTACAGAAAGCAGAGCAAACAACATTGTTCCTTCTCGGACCCCGCCCCCACATACAACGTCACAACCCTGCGACTGAGGTGCCCCGCCCTGGTGAACTCCTAAGGCCCCGTCCCTCACTACAGGAGCTCGACAAGACCAAAAAACAAAACAAAAAAAACAGCAAAAAGATGGCTCAAACAGAAGAAGAATTGAAAGCCCCAGAAGTCATCCTTTTAAGCGACCAAGAGAGCCAACCTATCAGAGGCACAGTTCAAAGCACTGGTTATCAAGATACTCACAGAATTGGCTGATTTTGGTCACAAATTAGCTGAAAAAATGCAGGCTACAGTAAGTTTAATGAAGAAAGATGCACAGGGAACCAATG
>CM052545.1:68947971-68965553 GCA_028533065.1 Trachops cirrhosus
AAAGAACTTACGACACATGGACTGAAGTAAAGGGGGGGAATGTGGGTGGGAGAGGGTGTTCAGGGTGGAGGGGAATGAAGGGGGGATAATAGGACAACTGTAATAGCATAATCAATAAAATATATTAAAAAAATAAAAGAAACAACTAATAGGGCTGGTGGAACTGCTGGAATTTGTATCTTTGGCAATTATGTTCTATATTCTAGCAGCTTCCTGCATATCTGAATACCGTATAGCATTCTTGTTGGATATAGATATGGAATTCAAGCTCATTCCAAAGAACAACAAAATGTCATTCTCCTGAGTGTTATGAATAGCAGAGCCTACTCAGGGTCTAATTATTCAGTGTGCAAATTATACAAGCTCCTTTCCCCCTCTTTCTCCACCTTTGCCTCTTTCCTACAGCCCACTTTTTAAGCATTTTATTACTGTTTCGCACCTTGGCCAGAAAAATGCAAAGGGCATGCAGAAGAGGGGAGAGTCAGCTCAGCCATTTCTCCTCTAGACGTTAGAAAGGCCTGGTGGGAAGGAGGGTTGGAATAATTTGGTGAAGATAAGTGTGTCCTGCTATCTGGGACTCTACAGCCTTCCTTATCACGGAGGAAGTAAGGAGTCACTCACACAGGGGGATGACAGGGACTCAGAGAGTCACGCTCACCTTCCATAGATGCCAGAGTCGCCATGACTAGAACACCGCCTAGAGGAGGACATTATTTCTAGAGGATTACTGAGGAAATGAAAGTATGCACGGGTAAATATGTGGCTGGGGCAAATGCAGTTAAACAAAATGTGAAAATAGAGGGTGTGAGGAGCACGTAAAACTACCACCACCAGAACATTAATAGTGCTCACCAGCACTGTGGTGAATTCTCTATAGGCCTTCTCTCATTTAATCTGCACAGGAATCCATGAGGCAGCTGTTCTCCCATCTTTTTAGATGAGGACACTGAGCAGTTACTTAGCAGTTAAGTGACTTCTCAAGGTCACGGTAAGCGATGTAGACGGCAAAAGGGCTAACTTCAAGGCCTGCTTTCTTAATATTATGCTGTTGTATCCAACACTAGCAGGTTGGTTTATTATATTAATTCTCATCAAGCAAAGACTCGAGGCTTATACTTTTGGGTAGTATTACACATATGTACAGATTCATTATTATGTATATTTGTTTCATGGTTTGTCTTTTCTGCCACATTAAAAGTGCTGCTAGGTTTGGAAGTGGATGTGTGTTATTTACAATGGTAGCCCTGGTTCCTGGCCCAGTGCTTGGCATACAGTAAGGCACTCAATAAATTTTTGTCAAATGAATGAATGACCACATGAGATAGACTGAAGGCAGATCTTGAACTCTGACAGTAAACTACTGCTTATCTGCTGATTGAACCTAAATGCTTGAATCTTGCAGTTCCCCCTCTCCTAAGTGGAAACAACGTCCTAACAGTTGAGGAAGGCAATAGCGTGAATGTGGTTTGCAAGGTGAAATCCAACCCCCAGGCTCAAATGACGTGGTACAAAAATGGTAGCATCCTGAACTTAGAGGAAAACCGTCACCAAGTCCAACAGACAAGTGAGTCTTTTCAACTGGCAATCTCTAAAGTCAAGAAGTCTGACAATGGAACTTACTGCTGTGTTGCGCATTCATCTCTGGAAAGGACGACCAAAGACTTTCACCTCTTTGTCAAAGGTAACTCTCTTAAAATAATATCCGGCACAGAGCAAAACTCAGAATAGATGCTCAGTAAATATTTTTCATGACAACAATGATGATGATAAGTATGATCAGTAGGCAGGATTTTCCATGGAGAATCATCCCACTCAAGTAGTTTGCCACTAAGGATTCTAGTCGTTCCTTTTAGGGCAAATGCCCATTCCATATAGGACACTGCTTTTTGAGCAAAGGTCCTTTTCTAGAACTATATGGGAGAAGATGATGCTGGTAAGCTTTTAGGGATGAATATTTCCATGAATTCTCCTGGGCAACAAGGTTGGTAAGAACTGGACTTTGGAGTTCATAGCCTAATAACAAACAGAAGTCAGAAACACATAGAGAACAGATAAGAAAATGGATCTCTGAAATCACTCCTAACTCTGAAATTGTAACATATAGGCTAATCAGAAGAGGGAGTCGGTGCAAATGGCAGGGGAGAGGGGCAGAGTTCTTTCTCGGCTTCCTGCTTCATCCACCCAGGTTTATCACCGCTGCAATAATAGTGACTTTCCCTCCTCGTAGTTCTTGTTCATGCAAAGAGAGGAAGATGAGATACCTGTTGTAGCAGATGCAGAAAATGCTCACACACACATTTCCTGGTCTGGGGCCAGGATGCTAGGAGCAACCAAACAAGCTGAGGCTCCCATATCTTGTTACAACATCATTCACGTTGTCATTTGCCCACTTATTGCCTTCCTTGCCAGTTCCCAAAAAGCCAACTGAAACCCAGCTAGAAGTGTTGGGCTGGTGTGACCACAGGGCTGCTTATTCCTCCCACTCGGGGAGGTCTAGGACACCAACAGAGTGGCTGGTGGGGAGGAAGAGCTGCTGTTGCCCGACACTGCGATTCCTGGCATGTGCAGTAATTGGTCCTGCAGAACGGTATCAGTATGCCCAGGGCCTGCTTGCTTTAAAAACCAAACCCACAAATAAGCTAAGTGGGATAGAATCAGTGGAAAGGGCACCATTCTGAGGCCTGTGGCTATTTACTTCCCCCAGAGCCACAAAAACATGGCTGGTGGGGCCTCCAGCCATGCCATTCCAACCGGCTGTAAAGTCCACACGGCAGAGACTGGGAGATTGTTATCATCCCTCTTGGTTAAGAAGGAATCAAAATTGCCCCATGTCACATAAAAAAATACACAGCATGTATGACAAGCAGGATGCCAGTTTGACAAATTGGCTTTCAGGTGGGCAGAATCCTGTTCGGGGTGGAGCTCTTCCAAACCAACCTGTTTTTTCTTATTTCTTCCTGCTTATTACCTCCCTGGTTGCTGGCTGCCTCTGCAGCACAAGCACTCCGCTGCCGGTGATCAGCCTGAATGCCAAGTTTGCCAGGAGCCTCTCTCGGTTGCACAGCTCAGTGGGGTAGTTTCTAAATGAGGCCTTGCAAGCTGGAAATGACATCACAGATCTTTTTTCTTAAGCACAGGATTTTAGCCCATGTGTTGGGATCATTTCACCATGTTAATTTGGGAGGAAATACCAGGTCTGGTTACAAATAAGAGAGTAAAATAGGACAAGGGGAGAGACACAGTTACACTCGCCAAAGTCACTTTTCACAGAAACTTGGAATCCAAAGTGAGCCAATGGGCCAGACAGTTTATTTCGGCTTGTTTGTAGAGTGAACGCTGACACCCGTGGCTTCATTTTTCAGCGTGGTAAAAATATTCCAACTTGTGACTGAATTCTGATTCCTTTTCCTAATTGTCCCACTGTTGCTTCCTCTTCATTTTGACATGTCTCCTTGGCACTGCAAGTAGAGGGGGACCCCAGTGAGGTGCAGGCCCTTGGGTGCGTCCCAGCGCTGGCGGTTAGAGGCCCTTAGAGCCAGGGCTTCTAAGAAGGCCCAGTTAGCGGCTTCCGCAGAGGGGTGATGCACCACACACCCTTGTGAGAACAATTTTTAACAACAACTGAAGAGTAAGAGTAAAGGATGCTTAATCCATTTACTTCCCAAAATTATCCTGAGCAGGAACTAGACAAAAATGGGGAAGAAAATAGTTAAAAGGTAATTGGTTGGTGTGCCATACAACTATGGGGGGATAAAACCTATTTCAAAATCTTGAGGCACTTGGGGCTTGGGCTTTAAAATTAGAGTTATTTAAAGACTCTTCCTTCCCTTCCACTCCACCTTTTTACCCCTCCTATACTGTCTCAGGACCCTGTGTTCTTTATAATACTCATCTCAATTTGTAGTTTTTCTTTGTTTACTCTCTGTCTTCCCAACAAGAATATGAGCTCCAAAAAGGCAGAAGCCTTCCATGTCTGTCCTATTTTTGCAAAGCCGAGGCAGCACCTAACACACAGCATTCATTCAGTAAATATTTGTTGACTACATCCCTCCACAAATTCAATTGCACAATATATAGTACACTGTAAATTCCTAAAATTGTATCTTAACCATGATCGGAGCTCCTTCCCCTCCTAGGCTGGCATCAGATTCTAGACGCGTAGGCAGGGTCATTTAAAATAACTTTGTTGCCCTGGCTGGTATAGCTCACTGGATTGAGCACTGGCCTGTGAACCAAAGGGTTGCTGGTTGGATTCCCAGTCGGGGCACATGCCTGGGTTGAGGGCCAGGTCCCCGGTGGCGGACGTGCAAGAAGCAACCACACTTTGATGTTTCTCTCCCTCTCTTTCTACCTCTCTTCCCTTCTCTAAAAATAAATAAAATCTTTGAAATAAAATAAAATAAAATAAAATAAAATAAAATAAAATAAAATAAAATAACTTCGTTGACCTTAATCACTCTTGCTTTTGAAAGTTCCATCCCACATCATATCAAGCATAGTAAAATGAAGTATACGGTGTTACATGTACTTTTCTGCTGCACGAATTTTGACAGGATTTTTACAACTTGCATATGTTTTTAATTTTATTATAAATAAATTATTAATGTGGTTCTTAAGGTTTAAATATTACTATTATTTAAGAGTTGGGTTATAGTAGACACAAAGTAACATTTTATAGATGTTTAAACATTTATTAATTTTGAATAATTTTGCCATTTTTCAATATTTTGGAGCCAATACATTTTTCTCATTTTTAGTTTTCAAATATTCTCATAGGCCCTTGGAAAGCTCACAGGCAGAGGACCTGTGCCCGTGGTGCCTGACGGACAAAATGGCTCTGAGCCTGCACAGTGCTCAGAGCACCAGGGACTGAGCTGTCCCTGCCAGGCTGTCCTGGCTGCTGCCAACCTCTTCCTGGTCCAGGTTAGAAGTGGCCTCTCTGTTCTTCCACGTCACTCAAGGACATATGAAAATCTCCGCCCAGCTTGGGAAGGCGGGCTCTTAGAGTCCTACTTCCCTAGAGGCACCATGCAGCCACCTTCGACAATGTCTTGTCACCTGCTTGGGGTGCTATCACTGTACAAGGGTCCCTGCTGTTCCTGAGGCCCGCAGACCTCTCTCCCCTTTGTCCAGGGGGCTCTTCACCTTTTCTCTTCTTGCTCTTAAAGTTTTCCTCCCTCTTCTTCACTGGGGTACCCTCTAATATCTTTTGGACTTTTCAAAAGGCAGGAGAACCACTGACTTCAGCCTACTTCTGCTTTCTGCATGGCAAAAAAAAAATATGAAGAAAGCACCAGCTGGTCCGACTACCTGCTTTGGGGCAGTTATTGATACTACCACAATTTATCTTTCCACAGAGAAATAGATTCATAACCTGTCTCTGCCAGTTACTAGTTCTGTAACTTTGGACGCATAAACTAATCTCTCAAAGCCCCTGGTTCCTTGCCTGTAAAATGGGGATAATAATACCTACCTTTTGGGATTGTTGGGGGGATTTAATTAAGAGGATGATAAACATCAAGTACAAGGCATCATTGGTATGGCTGGGCCATACGAGAAGTACATAAATTAGAAGCATATAAGTGCAAGTTCTCATTCTGTGTGTTTACATTTCCAACAGATAGAGCTACGACTGTACCAATAGAACCCATTATTGCTGCAAGTGTGGTGGTCTTTCTAACCTTGTGCTTTGGACTGGTTGCTAGAAGAGAAAGAATAATGAAGGTATCTATGTATTCTAAACTATTTAGTAAAAAGTCATCTAAATAAAAGCCAAGAGCTAGCTGTAGAAGTGACTAGAGTTAGGAGCCATACCTGGACAACCTGGTCTCGCTGCCACGAGATCTAAAATGGAAGTGGCTTAAGGGAATAAAACTTGTTCGTGTGTTATCAGTAAAGATTTACAAAGAATAGAAGTGCATGTGGACAAGACTGGAATGAAAATTGCTGTGGTGTTTGGGGAAGGGGTTTGGGGCTGATTTGTCTTCCTTTTAAATTTCCCTTCATTGTTGCTATGGCACCTTTGGTACAATAAATAAACATGGGGAGGAGCATCTGCTCTAGACTTAGGGATCTGCATGAAAAGGGTAGCACGTGCTGCTCACCCTTACAGCTGCCCTGGCTGTGGTGGGCTGGAGTTTGAATTGTTGAAACAGTTAACCTTGCTGGTTGGCATGATGTAGAGTATGCATGTGCAAAGGTTAACGCCAGGCATCTGACTCCACCAGTTAATCCAGTGCCAGAGGGAGGCCAATATGGCAGACAGCCTCTGACAAAGATGAGCGTGCCCTAGGCTGAGTTCATTATGCACCAAAGGCAATGAAACATATGGCAACTGGGTATTATTCAGGGCAACAATGTCTCTCAAGAAGAAATTTACCCACCCCCTGTTCCAATCCAAAGCAAATTTTTCCTACCCCCCCAAAAAAAAAGAGAAAGAGAGAGAGAAAGGAAAGAAATACTCAAATATTTAAGAATCCTAGAAGCATTGTCTTTTTTTAAATTTTTTTTTCATTTTTATAGAGAAGGGAAGGAAAGGAGAGGGAGAGAAACATCAATGCGTGGTTGTGTCTCTCACATCCCCTACTGGGGACCAGGCCCACAACCTGGGCATGTGCCCTGACTGGGAATCGAACCAGCAACCCTTTGGTTTGCAGGCCCGCACTCAATCCACTGAGCTACACCAGCCAGGGCCCTTTCTAGGGGCATTTTCAATTAAGAATTATTAATATATCTTCTCTAGATTTAATAAAAATAATTAATGTGGCCAAAGGGCTAAGACCTGGACCAGTGCAGAGGTGGCTGTATATTCTAGCTGCCTCTGTACTGGTGTGTATTTTTCTAGGTAGGAGATTATCAGACTTTTGCACTTCCTGCCCCTTGAGCCACTTTGATGCATTCAAAATGTGATCCATTGTCCTTAAAAAAGCCAGAAAACTCATTGCCCTTGTTTTGTTTACCTTTAGCTCTGCATAAAGGGTGAAGGTCCTCAAAGAGACACAGCTCTGTAAGTACCCTGGGCTGGGGCCGACGATCTGCCTTGAGCAGCCAGGTAGCACCGCCCATCCCGAGCAAACTCCACAGGAAATGGGAGGTGCTGGAAGGTGAAGGGGTTCAGAAGAGAATGGAGGGTGGAGGAGGATCTGTCTCTACTCACAGGAAGACAGGTTGGAAGGATGCCTAGAACTGAGAATATCTTTGGTCTAAAGCCTCCACTGTCTTTAAACAATTTTAGACTAATGCTTGTTGTTGCCCCTGCATTGTATTGCCCCGCAATGTAAATGACAGAGGCCCCACCCTGAGGGGAAGCCACTGCAGGAAGTCAGAGGCCACACTCCTCACCTTCAACCCCGCCCTCTCGTTGGGGCTTCCCTGGGTCTGTTGGTTCCAGCATGTGCAAAGTGGGCAGTGGGGGGAAAAAAATCTAAAGGCATTCTTTCCAAGAGTGTGAATTTAATTTTTTCTTATTGTTATGATCATCATTGTACAATTACAATGATGTAAATAATTTCTTCCTTCATTTCAGGTGAGAGAGCTGAGGTGCCATCTACTACAGCAAGAATTGCGCATCAGGACCTCCCTGATTCATGTAGTCCCCTCTGTATTTATTGCTACTATTAAATTCACTACTGTCAGATTGTCAGAGGTTATGAAGAAGTGGTTCATTAAGCACTTAACAGTAGTTGTTATGACTAATTTGATATGCTTGTGCAACATTTTTGTAGAGAAAGCTGTTAAGTATGAAAAGTAAGATTTTCGTTAAGTCTTCTCCTTGAAGGGTATGTTAATTGAAATTTGTTCTGAAAAGATAGGTAACTATTTACCATTTAGAATATATTCCTCTAGATAGGAGATGAGCAGATACTTGGGTTTCACAAATCAGGGCAACACCACACACAAAAAATGGGGGCAACATAGAGTGATCATTTTTTAAGTTGCCCAGGAAGCCCGTAAAGAACATCAGTTATCATCTACTTCCACTGTCGTTTTAGAAAAGGAATGTTTTAGGGCTAAAAAAGGAAGGATGTCATCTCAGAATATAAAATACTCCTTTAAATGGAAGAAAATTCATATTGTAAAAAACTCAGCGTATGTCCTTATTTTTCTCTCTCTGCGTGACTGACACAGTCACAAACTTTGGGAACTTTTTATAGTGAGGAGGATGAGACCAACAGGGGCACGGGCTGGTTGGTGTGTTTGTTTATAAGTACCCTTTGCTTATTTTTGCACAGTCGTCTGCGTAGATCCGGCTACTGTGTATCAGTCATGAGTCAGGCTGTGCTCTTCTCACACACCTCAGTTTTAAATTGCAGTTCTTCCTCTGCGTGCATTTTGTCTTCATTTTTTCCACTAAGAGTCTCTGCTTTGCTTTCCCACGCAACCAGGGTGGGCTGGGGGGAGAAGCAACCCTGGCCAGAACCACCTTTGATGTCTCTGCTCTGCTTCCCTCCTCCCACTTCGAATCTTAGAAAAAAATTATTTTGTCTGATATTACAGTAGCTAAATGTGTCCAAAAGAGAGAAGAGGGATGAGTAATCCGCTCTCAGCCAGGTGTTAAAAGCCCCTTATTGGCATAGAAGCAAAAAGAAGAAATGGGCAGAATATATAAAATCTCAACAGACTTGTTTCTAAGAGGAACAGACATATCCTCCTGTTAAGCTTCTCTTTGAAACTTCAGCATGGAATGCGGGGCGGGGTGGCGGGTAGAGAGAGAGAAAGAGAAATCTGTGGTTTACAGATTTCTGTCTTCCTGGAGGCCCTGACAGGTTTCTGTGGGGAAGCCTTCAGATCCTGCCTCTCGTTCAGAATTTCTCAAAGTAGAATTCGGAAGTCCTGTTAAAATGCTCTAAGGACAAGGTAGGAGGATTGTGAAAACCTGCATATTTAGACAATTGGAGACTATAAAGGAAAAAAAACAGATCTCAGACGATGGGGGGGGGGGGGTTTGGGAGAGTTTAAAGTGGAAGAGGAAAGAGAAAACCTCCGTATCTAACGGGACTTGGAGTCAGAAATGAGTTCCAGTGTCACCTTGAGCAAGTCCTCATCCTTCTCCTGGGCCTTTGGACAATGAGTAGATAGGATTAGGATTAATTTTCACGTTAGTGTGAAAATTCTCAAAAGATTCTCACATAATTTAGTTAAATGCTGGAAGCAGTGGGCAAGAAAGACTGAGGACATGCATAATATCTTTGCCCTACCTAATAGAATAATGAATCAACTCTGGTCTAGAACACATAACAGTTCTGGGGAATTACAGGTCATCAGTAAAAAGTTCCTTTACCCTTTTGGAACACAGTGACCTTGAACACTAGCACAGACAAGGAATATTAACTAGTTTTGACAGAGTGCAGCAATGTCATAAATGGTCGTGGCATTTCATTTTGCCTTACAGTTTTGAAAAAACTGAGCCTGTATGAAAAACTATATCTATTATTTAAATTTAGAAGTTAGACTAAAGCCTGACTTACAAGGACATGAAATTCAAATGAAGCTGCCATAACCTTTTCCCAAATGTCTTTTCTAACTAGTATGTGATGATGTCTGAAATACTGACCACGCATTCTCCTGGTTTGACCCTTAGGATGACAAATATCAGTGGACAAAAGACAGATGAAGCCATTTGCTCCCTTCCCAAATTTTCTACCAATAAAAACACAATTCATACTATTTTCTTCCTCCAGGGCTCCATTTTTGAAAGAACAGGTCTATCAAGCAAACTTTATTTAATAAATAATAGCAATCTATTTTCCCAATTTTTTAAACATTTAGTAATGATATTTGCTTGCCAATCTGAATTTCTTTCATGACAACACAATTACCTTGCTTGTGTAAATCCACCTAAAAGCAAAGAGATCTGGTACTTTAGTTAACCTGTGCAGGCTTTTAGAGGTTAAGGGTATAATCATAACGTTAGGCTTTTTGACTCATTGCAAACAGTTTACAATCTCCCTTCCTCCCCAGTTTTTACCCTTGTCATCACCATCATCATGATTTCTTTTCTGAACCTATCGGCTAGGGGTCAAACCCTCACAGGGGTCATGCAGATGAGTGGACCAGGCTAGATATAAAACAATAGGGAGCAATGAGGACTAGAGCAAATAGCACATCTATGCTAACAGATCTGATTCTTTAAAGAAGTCCAAATTCTGGATTTTTATGTGTAATTCTTCTAATTGAAAAAGTTTTAAGTCCTGTATCTAGGAGTCGATGAATCCTCTCACCCCAATACAGGCCGCTCTCTGTTGGGTAAGTTACAACCCAGTGTCGACTTGGGCTTTCGTTGTCTCATGGAGCTTTTGTGACACAGCTCTAGCAGTTTTTGCCTCTAACCTTGTCCCCACCCAAGCTCAGGCATGATCACAGGGACAGTCAGTTAGAAGACAGTCAGAAGACAGTCAATTATCCTGTGCTGAGGACTTTATCTGCAATCTCACCCTGTCAACAACCCTGCAAAGTAGTCGTGATTGCCCCAACTCTGTCCATGAAAACATGCAGGCTCAGAACACTGGACTAACTCACAGGGAGTGACCCACCGGGCTAACCCGCCACCTGGGGACTGGAGCGAAGGCGGAGGTGTCGCAGACAGGGCGAAGGTCGAGTAATCAAGACAAACTTCAATTCTCACAGTTTGCAAAGAATGATGTCAGTATCAATCCCACTTCTAGTGACCTGCAGAGAATTTATTTTATTAATAGTAAAGGGAATTTAAAATAATCTTAGTTGAAGTGTTTTGAAAATGTTACGACACTCCCCGAGATAATTTGAGATATCCTGAAGTGTTGCAGGATCGGAGCTGAGAATTGCTGCCCTAAATATTTTCTTGCCCTTCTGATGATAACAATCACTGAAGGGTTTGTGTAGACAATTTCTTACTGTTGCAACAACCCTAAAAGGTAGGTGTTGGAATCCTCATTACATAGATGACGAAACTGAGGATTAGAGAAGCAAAATAACTTGCTTCAACTCACAGCCAGCATGAGGTACAATTGGGATTCCAACCCAGGGCAGTCTTATCCCCTAGTCCGTGCTCCTTCCTCTACTCTGCACTGTTCTGGGGCGAGGGGGTGGGGATAAAACTACTGGAATGTGATTGAAGGCACTTTACTGCTTTAGAGGTCTGGGGGTTGTAGCAGAGATATTTATCACTCACTGAATATCCTTGTTCTTTTCACATTTCTCTGTTTCCAAAAGTCTATGTGACTAGTTCTAGCCAAGGGGCCATGGACAGAGATAATGGTGTTACTTCTGGGCAAAGTGAAGCAGAATGGGTGCACGATCTTTAGCCTTCCTCACCTGGCATGGCAACCATGGGGAGACGCTGGAGTGAAACAGCTATCTGCTCACATGGAAGTGAGAAACAGACCCCTGTGTGAAGCCACTAGATTCTAGGATTAATCTGTTACTGCAGCATAACAGCCGATCCTGACTAATGCATGTATTTTCATTATAATAAGAATTCAGGAGAAAATTGTATCTGGTTTAATGAAAGAATGCTCAGTTTCAGGGGCAAGTTCGTAATAAGCCCCATCCCTCCCATCAGGGACCCTGAATTATATAAAATGCTGAATACCCTGCAATAAAATCATCTTTTTCCCTTCAAATAGATGTATCTATTGACAACATATGACTCATATATTTATAAAACTAGGGCCACAGTAGTACAAGCCAGAAAAAATTAATGTGTCTCATTTTACTAAAAAATTATACTTAATGTCATGCCAGTGACTACAGAAAACAAAATCTACACATTAATTGCAAATTCCTTAACATTCAGGTTACCTTTTCTCAACAGCCTACCTCTGCAATGTCCAAGTTGTTATGTAGCAAACAATTTACATCGTGGGTAGTTTTCATTTATGTAATAATGGAAAACCTGAAGATCCCACTGAGAATTCTGAAAAACCCAAGTTCTCAGAGAATTGTGTATATATGAAGAAAATAACTGTAGACCTGGTGTTCCTGCCAGCGGATTCCTGAGTTGCTGTGGAAACTCATGAATTATTTGTCTTTATTTCTTTGAATGCTCTAGGTAGCAACAACAGTGTCAGCCTCTATTTAAATTACAGCTATTAATGGCAATCTCTTACATTTTCATGCTACCTGATAGTTTATAGAACATTTTCACACACATCTTGTTTGGTCCTCACAGGTGCTCTGTGAGATCGGCAGCGCGGTCATTATTTAGGATTTGCAACTGAAGATACCAAAGTCCAAGATCACACAGCCAAGATCACACTGGGTGAAGGGTCACTCCTCTCATCACCCTGCCTCTTGGCTGTAGGTAAGCACTACAACTGCTTTCGGTTTTGCACAGGATGATGGTTCAGCACTTTTGCCCTACAGGCGATCGCTATATGCCAGGAAGAGTGGAGACCAGAGGAGAGAAATCAAACTGAGCGTACACGCTCAGTTTGGGGGAATTGTCAAAATTTAGTTCTCTGAGTTACTTGACGTGTAGTGACATCACATAACAATAGTTCTGCTCTTATAAGCACTTACATTGTACTGTCCTAAGCACTTTAACTGTATTGTGACTCAATCCTCATAACGACCACATAACAAGGGCTCTATTTTATTATACCCATTTTCCAGGGGAGGAAAGCTGAAGCACAGGTAATCTGTCTTGTGTCCTGAGTCACACAGCTTGTTAGGGGCTGAACTAGAATTCAGACCAAGGCAGTATGGCTCCTGGGTCCTTAACCTCTAGGCAAATTGCCCCTTACATTAATAACTAACTTATATAATACACCTTATATGGCAGGAACAAACATATATAGGCTCACTTAATCCATATTAGTGACATTTAATGTTTGAATTCAAATGGGAAGTAGACAAAGAGAGACAGGGAGAAAGGGGAGGCTAGGTTTAAAAAGGCAGGATGGGGGAGGGAGGGGGAGAGGAGGAGAGCAACTTAAAAATGCCTGATGATTAATGATGTTGAGCAACTTTCCACGTCCATCTGTGCATCTTATTTGCGCAAGTGTCTGTTCAGGTCTTCTGCTCACGTTTCAATCAGGTTGTTTGTTTTTCTGGCATTAAGTTGTCGCAGTTCTTTATAAATTTTGGATATTAACCCCCATCAGAGATAGCACTGGCAAATATCTTCTCCCATTCAGTTGGTTGTCTTTTCGTTTCATTGACGGTTTCCTTTGTTGTACAAAATCATTTTAGTTTCATGTAGCCCCGTTTGTTTATTTTTCATTTTTCCCTTCCCTGGGGAGAAATATTAGAAAAATACTTCTAACAGAAATGTTAGAGGTTTTACTGCCTATGTTTTCTTCTAGGACATTTATGTTTTTGAATCTTGCATTTAAATCTTTAATCCATTTTAAGTTGATTCTTCTACATGGTGTAATAAGGTGACCTAATTTTATTTTGTTTACATATGATTTCTCTTATATGTGGAATTTAAAGAACAACAACAACAACAAACCCAAAATATAAACAGACTCATAGATACAGAGAACAGACTGACAGTTGTCAGAGGGAAGGAGGTTGGTGGGCTGGGTGAAAAAGGTTAAGGAATTAAGAAGTACACATTGGCAGTTACAGGATAGTCCCAGAGATGTGGATTGCAGTGTGGGGATATGGTCAAAGATGTCATGATTGCTGTGTGTGGAGCTGGGTGGGTGTTTGGGGCATCAGGGAGACCACCCTGCGGAGTGCATGTTTTTGCAGCCACTGTGCTATATGTCCGAAGCTGATATAGAATAACGTTGAATGTAGACTGTGATTGAAAAAATTGCCTGCCATTAGGCTTGTCACTTGACTCAAAGAACATGCGCTCTAAAGTGAGCATGAGACAAGGAGAATCAGCTCCCCTGGCCAGTCCTAGTTCCCTCCTGGCTCTTAAAGTGTGAGCCGTTCATGTGCTAAGAATGAGTCTAGTGTTCAAGGGTTTGCATATTTCATACAACATGGCCCCTAAACACAAGCCAACTACTGCATTTGGTTCTCAAGGGGAATGAAAACCTGCTCTGCTGTGCTTGTTAAGAAGAGGAGTTTAGGTCTTTGAAGTGGCACTTGCCCAGGGAATTTCCAAGGATGATTTTGACTACAGTTAATTTTTACCTGACTTTGGAACTTCATCCTTGAGTACACCACCACTCACTTGCATTATTTAGCACGATCGGTGCTGAAGGGAGTAGTTGGAGTCATAGTTTGTAATGCAGCTCTGCTGTGTGTAGTCAACTCTGCCCGTGAAAAAGCTCTTGCTCCCAGAGCTCCCAGGTGTACATAAAGCTACCAGATGTACAAACAGCTGCTTTGAAAAACGGGCCTCTCATCCTGGCTTGGCTCCTGGTGAGCTTCTCAACACAAGGCTATCAAACAATCTTTCAGAGACTCCAGACGGAGGTACTAGGCCAAAAGATAACCTCTAAGATCCTGTGAGCCCTCATATTATGTGATTGATACTAGAATAAATTTAACGATAATGAAATGATTCTTAGGAGGCTTTACTGCCTCCTGGTATGTTGTTTTGCAAAGTGTGTTCCTTCTGTAACAGATCCTCAGCCCCGAACAGGTTGTTTCACTCTCGCTGTCATTTGTAGGTTTTATAGGCAGCTCAAGGACATCATTTAAAACATTCCACCAAAAAGGATATAAACTTTGTTATCACTAAAGCATCATAGCCTTGAATTCCTGAATTTTATAGTTATAGTACTCATAAAAGTGTGTAATAACAAACTTGGCTCACTCAGGAATGACCAGTCAAAAGGACTTTGCTCCAATTGGAGATGTGGATTACATTTATTTTTAAGAAAATATTTAATGATTTATTAACAAGTTCATAATTCTGCTGAAGATTTCTATACAACCTCTTTTGATCACTCTAAATGTAGGCATAATGCATTCTATGATTCCAAAATGCTGTTAATCATCTAATTAAGGGTTCTGTCATTGATCCTTGTTTGTCACATTGAGTGGTCGTCATGACTTTCTACCTATGTCAATTAAAATGGGACAGTGTCTTGGAGGGTGGAGGGATTGAGCAAAAAAAAAAAAAAAGAAGAAGGACTCACAGACATAGACGATAGTGTGGTGATTATGGGGGGGATAGGTAGGGGTGGAAGAGGGCTTAAGGGGAATAATGGTAATGGGAAAAATACAATGAAAATAAATTATTAAAAGATGGGACAATTGAAAACAGCTGCATGTGTTTGTGCCTAAGAAAAACTTCCTGATTATGTTCCATTTGTCAAAGCCTAGAGTAAAAGCACCCATAAACCTAAACCGTCCACCAGTGGCATATCTACAAATGGTTGCTTCGTCACAAGTTGAAAAATAGCCTACAACACTTAGCGATTCATAAACCTGCAGGTTTACTGTTTAGATGGGCATGTCTAATGTACTTAAGTTTCAAAATGCTTTCACTTACATTATATCTTTTGATCCTGATCCTTTGGCTTGGAGAGCTTAAATTTTTAGTCTTTGGAATCAGGTACCTGGGTATATATCCTAACTCTACCACTTTACTAGCTGTGTGACGATGTGCGAGTTTCCTAACCTCTCTGTTCCTGAATTTCCTCATCTGTAAAATGGGGATAGTAATACAATCTGCCTCCTGATTTATGGTTATTGTAGAGAATAAATGAGCTAAAAATTGCCTATTGTAAGACCTGCGGCACTGTAAGCACTCAATACATTTTAACTATAGTAACTAGACTCCCACTTTATAGAAGAGGAAACTAAGACTCAGATTAAATGACTTCGTGCCTTTAAATAGTAGTTAGGACTTAAAGTAAGGTCTAATGGCCTTCAAACCTTGGCATCTTTTCTTAAGTACATGTTGCCTTTCTTATTTAACATAAGAAATCAGGTTTGAGGTCTTTCAAGAAACAACATTCCCCCTTCCTCCCCACCCAGTCCTAAATAGAGAGACACCGCTGTTTTCATCGACTTTCAGGGTGAGATGCATATTATCTTTTTTTAGTCTTCCGTGTGTCCTGTGAGTGTGTTCAGTTTTACTTCTATCTGATGAATCATTCTTTTTGGAACAAGGAAGACAGAAACTTTAATTCAAAAAAAAAAGTTAAACAGGAAAACTGGAAATTTGCTAAGAAAACATTACAAAAGGTGGTTGTACATTGGAAAAGGTGGATTTGAGTCACCAGCTCCTGCGTGTTAACTTTATTCTGAGATTCTTATCCTTTGTCTCAAGAAAAGCCCCAGAAAAGAGAACAAGAATGCCATAATTATTATATTTAAATGTTTGCTTCAAATATTAAAAAGCATAGTTCATAAACAAAAAAAGAATTTGAAAAAAAGTAGTGCGTTGGTTCATTGCAGCTTTAAGTAAAGCCGGTCTAAAGCATTCCCAAAAGGAAACCCGGGGGTGTGGTCTCCAATGGTATCTCATTATTCTTTCCTCCAAAGTCCAGTTTCTCCTTAAGCGTCTCTATCATTTTCTCTTCCATTTGCCCTTCCTTTCCTTTTATCTTCTTTTTGATCCTTCCGTAATTCCACAGAATTTAGGTTTTGGTGGGCATAGGTTCAGAGAGAAGCATTTTCAGAGTAGCCCAACCGGGCCTCCTGTGGCTAGCTTCTCACAACATTGCACCGGAGCCTCACCGTGCTGTTCACAGGGATCTTCCTTTCTCCCTGGGAAAGAAAAATGGAGGCAGTTTCCCCACCTGTTTCAGAATACGATTTCAACCCCTCAGTGGGCACAGTGGGCTTTCCATGTTTGGGCCCTGCCCTTTTACTCTTTAGTTCCCAAACAGGGACTTGCTGCTTTAAGATCCTTGCATAAGCCATCACTAGAATGCCTTCCCTCAGTCATCATCACTTAACAAAGTCCTAATTGTCCCAAACCCAGAAGATCTGCCATCTGCTCCAAGAAGCTTTCCCTAAAGCTCCCAGTCTGACTTAGATATTCCTCTTCCATGCTCTCCATCACACTGTGCAAACCTCTACCAGAACGTAATGGTTAGGGTTAGGGTTAGGGTCATTCACCTCCAAAATATATGCCATGTTCATCTGCTTCTTTTCGACTCCACTGCTGCCTTCTTGATCCAGGTCCCCACTCACCTTTTGCCTGGATAACTACAGTCTCCAACAAAAGCCTCTTGCTTACATTCCTGTCTCTCTCCAGTCCACCATTTACACTGCCGCCAGAGTGATCTTCTTAAGACAAATATTTCAATTATACAATAATATAGATAATGTATAAATTAGGTATAACAAATAAAATAAACACCCATGTGCCCCTCACTGTTTAAGATATAAAATATTGCCAATACTTTGAAGCTGTGTCTCTTCCCCAAAGATAAATACTATCTTGAATTTAATGTTTAATATGCTCTTGCTTTTTTAAAATTTCATTTTCCACATATGTATATATCTCTAAACAACACATTGTTTATTTTTCCTTGCTTTTGAACTGAAAAAAATGGCTGCATGCCTTTTGCTGTGCAATTTTCTTTTTGCTCTCAACCTTTTTTTTTTAACATATTTTATTGATAATGCTATTACATTTGTCCTACTATTCCCCCTTCGTTCCCCTCCTCCCTGAACACCCTCTCCCACCCACATTCCCCCCCTTTAGTTCATGTCCATGTGTCATAAGTTCTTTAGTTTCT
>CM052545.1:68966053-68994787 GCA_028533065.1 Trachops cirrhosus
CTTGACAGGCTACCGTAGTGAGGGGCGGGGCCTAAGGTTTTCACCAGGACGGGGCACTCCAGTCGCTGGGTTGTGACGCTGCATATGGGGGCGGGGTCTGGGAAGGAACAATGGCGCTTGCTCTGCTCTCTGTAGAACCTGAGAACTTTCCGCCGCTTTCCGCAAGCCAACCGGGCCCCTCTGGCACCAATTCTGGTGTGGGTGGGCCCGTGCCCCTGTGGGACCTTCCTTTTCAGTCAGTGCCCCAAAGCTCTATTTCCCGACGCTGGGATCCTGAGCTGTGCGCAGTGGCCTGCTTCACAATGGCCGCCTCGCTGGGTCTGCCGGTCGCCACCTCCCAGCCTGGTCTGCCAGCCACTGACACTTGTGCGCCCAGAGTCTGCCTGCTGGGTACTTGCGCGTGTCCCCGTTTGCTCAGGTCTCTGGTTGCTCAGGTCTCTGCTCCGCGTCCCTCACCTGGCCCGACTCCGCCCCTCCTACCGGTCTGGTCCATCGAGTCTATTTTCAACTCACTGGTTGTCGGACTCCCCGGCACTTCAATTTTCTGTTATTTCTGGTTGTTATTTTGTTTCTATATAGTTGTTGTCCATATCTTGGTTGTGCGAGGGGGCACAGCACGTCTACCTATGCCTCCATCTTGGCCGGAAGTCCTGCTCTCAACCTTTTATTTCTGAAATTCATCCATGTTGATTTCCACTTCGGTGTACTATTCCATTATATGAATATGTCATGATTCATGCAAATGCCTGTTGATAAACTAGTGGATATTTTCCAGGTTGCATGCAGTCATCAACAATGCTAAAATAATCAGTCTTGACTCTGACTCCTAGTGCAATACACAAAATTCCTCTAGGGCAGAGCTAACGGAACTTACTGTGATGATGAAAACGTTCTATATCTGTGCTGTCTAGTATGGAGGCCACATGTAGTTATTGAGCACTTGAAATATGACTACTACAATTGAAGAAGTAAAATTTTAATTGTATTTAATTTTACTTATTTTGAATGTAAATTGCCACAGTGGCTAGTGACTACCGCATTGGACAGAGCAGCTTTACCCGGGAGTAAAGCTGCTACCTTGCAGAGCATGTAAATCTTCAACTTTACAAAATATTGACAAACATTTTCCAAAGTACTAATTTTAATTTACACTCCCACAAGCAGTATATAAAAATCCTCAATAGTACTTTTTAATGTCTGCCTTTAAAATGTTTCCCTATCTAGATATAAAGTGGCATCTTATCACAATTTATTTTGTATTTTCATCATTATTGTTTGTTTGCCAGTCATACTTTCATTTTGTGAAATGCCTATTTAGGTATTCTGCCCCCACTCCATTTCTCTATCAGGTTGTCTTTTTCCTATTTATATTTAGGAGTTCTTTATATTTTTAATGTTATTTTTTTCTAATTAAATGTGTTGCAAATATCTGCACTATGTGCTTAAAAACATAAATCAGATCATGCCCTTCACTCCTTCCCGTTGCACCTGGAATAACATCTAAACTCCTTACTATGGTGCAGTGGACACTATGGTTGACTCTCAACATCCAGTCTGCTCCCCTCCGCAAACCCTTCTACTTGCACTCAGGAGAAGCAATGCAGTTTGGGGAACTGATTACTGCAGCGGGAATAAGAGGGACTGATATGTGGGTAATCCCATTCCCCTAGCCAATGATTGGTTTAGGAAAAGGCATGTGACTTCATTTTGGACAATAACATTCATGGAGAAATTTACTGACAGTGAAATAGTCTTCACTCTTAGGAGGGGTGAGAAAAAGCCAGACTTTTTCCCACTGGGCTTGAAGGAGGAAGCATGAGGAGGAGGAGTCCAAGGAGGGCGCTAATGCTGTGGGTGGCAGATCCCAGTGCCGTAAAGGAGCTGGGTTCTTTATGACCTTGTTGGGCTCTGCTTGTTATTATCCTGAGGCCCTGGCACTTGCTTTCCCCTCTTCTTGCACCTTTATCCCACTGATCTTCATTTGGCCAGATCTTTACTGGTTTTCAGTCTCAGCCCCAAAGGTCACTTCCTCAGAGGAGCTTTTTATACCACCACTCTCCCTGGCCAATCAGTGATATATTATGCTATTTTAGTTTCTTTTTTTTTAAAGATTTTATTTATTTATTTTTAGAGAGGGGAAGGGAGGGAGAAGGAGAGAGAGAGAAACATCAATGTGTGGTTGCCTCTCATGTGGTCCCCACTGGGGGCCTGGCCTGCAACCCAGGCATGTGCCCTGACTGGGAATCGAACCTGTGATGCTTTGGTTCGCAGCCCGTGCTCAATCCACTGAGCTACGCCAGTCAGGGCTCTATTTTAGTTTCTTTATACCACGATTGAAATTATCTGCGTACATTTGTTTGTGATGTGTCTCCCCCACTAGAATGTATGCACCAGGAGGGCAGGACCCTCGTCTGTCTGCCTTTCCTCTGTATTTCTATACCTAAAATGGTACCTGACACGTAGTGAGTGCTCACTGAATATTTTTTGCACTGATTGAAAAGTAGTGATTATTTTCCACTGGATTGAAGCTCCTTGAGGTAAGGGACTAATGTCTTACTCATGTTTGTATTCCAAGTACCTAGTACAGTTTCTGCTAAACAGTAGGTGTTCAACAAGCAGTTGAATAAATAAATGAGAAAAAGAAAGTACTTGGGAAAAACATGGTGTCAACCTAGAGCCTTTTATGAGCAATATCATTTGAAGAAGATTCTCTCCCTTTCTTCTCACTGCCTATGGTAGGATTTTGTAGATATAGTAATATTTCCATAAATAAAGAATGCATACCCTTGGACTTCTTGCAAGATGGTGGCGTAGGTAAACAGGGCTCACCTCCTCACACAACCACATCAAAATTACAACTAAACTACAGAACAACCATTATTCAGAACCACCAGAAACTGAATTGAATGGAAGTCCTACAACTATAGCATTAAAGAAGAAATCACATTGAGACTGGTAGGAGGGGCGGAGATGCAGAACGGGTTGGTCCCACACCCACGTGGTTCAGATAAAAATCAGGAGGGATATCTCAGGAGCGAGGGGTCCTAGTCCCATACTAGGATCCCCAGCCCAGGGTTCCAGTGCCAGAAAGATAAGACTCCATAACTGTAAAAACCAGTGGGGATCAAGGAAGTGGAAGACAGAAACTTCTGGAGTCCCAGGCAGTTCCTCTTGAAAGGCATACACCCGAACTTACTCAGACTCACTCCCTCTGAGTTCCATCACTGGGGCAGCAGCTTAAAAGGTACCAGGGGCTTATGGGGAAGAACTGAAGTGTCTGACATCAGGGTGAGAGCTGGTGGTGGCAGGTTTTTCCCAGAAAGAAGTGCTGACAGAGGCCATTGTTTTTTCTGAGCCCTCTCTGCTCAGAACCACAGGGCCAGCAGGCAGGGGCCACATCTGAACCTCCATCAGCCTGGCTCACGCTGTTCGCCCCACCCTAGTGATTCTCTGAGGCTCTGCCTCACCCAATTTTTAGGCCTACCTGAGCTGTTTCCATTGGCTTTTCCATACGAATGGCTTGTCTTGGCTTATGCTTCAGATTTTCCTAAATTCTCTCAAACAAGCAACATCAGTCCTTGAGCCTCATACCTCTTGCTAAACGGTTCCAGACCCAGGACTAGCAGCACCTGGCCTTGGTTCACAGCTTGGCCTTGCTTGGACACCTCCAAGCCCATCTGTAGATCACTTTGTAACTTATGCTGGGTGGCTCTGGACAGAACACAAGTTATGGCTGACCTTGCAATGTACCTTCTGGGAGGCCCCAGAGCCTGCCCACCCAGAGGAAAGCTATAGGCCATGTTGGAGCAACACCACCCAAACACATCCACAAGCGACACACTCAAGAGGTGGACTCATTGGGCATCAGAGCCTTTCTGAAGTAAGTCCTGCTTTGTGGAGTGGGCCCCTCCATAGCTGATCCTCCATGGTGATCAGAGGTAAGTGGTCAGTGGTCACAGCCAGTCATTGCAGCTCACTGGCCTGAGTAAATCCTTCCCATTGACCTGCCAACAGCAATCAATGGCCAACTACAAGAGGAGGGTGTACTCAGCCCACATGGTGGGTGCACCTCAAGTATCCAGCTTGGGCGATAGGGGAAGCTGTGCCACTGGACCCTACTGGACACCTACTACATTAGGCCACTCTATCAAGCTAGGGAGTCATAGAAGCTCTACCTAATACATAGAAACAAACAGAGAGGCTGCCAAAATGAGGAGACAAAGAAATATGGCCCAAATGAAAAAACAGAACAAAACTCCAGAAAAAGAACTAAACAAAATGGAGACAAGCAATCTAACAGATGTAGAGTTCAAAACACTGGTTATAAGAATGCTCATATAGGAAATTAGTGAGGACCTCAACAGCATAAAAAAGACCCAGTCAAAAATAAAGGATACACTAATTGAAATAAAGAACAATTTACAGGGAATCAACAGTAGAGTAGATGAAGGTGAGAAACAAATCAGTGACTTGGAACATAAGAAAAAAAAAACCAACCAATCAGAACAACATGAAGAAAAACAATCCAAAAAAATGAGAATAATATAAGGAGCCTCTGGAAAAATTTCAAGCATTCCAACATTTGCATCACAGGAGTGCTGGACGGAGAAGAGAAAGAGCAAGAAATTGAAAACCTATTTGAAAAAATAATGACAGAAAACTTCCCTAACTTGGTGAAGGAAATAAACATACAAGTCAATGAAGCACAGAGAGTCCCAAACAAGATGGACCCAAAGAGGCCCACCCCAGGACACATCATAATTAAAATGCCAAAGGTTAAAGACAAAGAATATTAAAAGCAGCAAGAGAAAAGCAGTCAATTACCTACAGGGAGCCCCCATAAGACTGTCGGCTGATTTCTCTCAGGAAACTTTGCAGGCTAGAGAGGACTGACAAGAAATATTCAAAGTAATGAAAAGAAAGGACCTACAGCCAAGATGACTCTACCCAGCAAAGCTATCCTTTAGAACTGAAGGACAGGTAGAGCTTCCCAGACAAGAAAAAGCTAAATGAGTACATCATTACCAAACAAGGATTATATGAAAGGTTAAAGGATCTTCTTGAATAAGGAGAAGAAGCGTAGGAGGAGGTGGAAAGAGGAAGAGGAGGAGGAAAAAGAAGAAGAAGAAGGGGAGGCGGAAGAGAAGGAGAAAGAAGAGGAAGAGGAGGGAGAGGGAGAAGAAGAAGGAGATCAAAACTATGAACAATAAAATGGCAATAAATACATATCTATCAATAATTGAATAAAAAAATAAACAAGCAGAACAGAAACAGAATCATAGATACAGAGAACATTTTGATGGTCAGGGAGATGAGTGGAAAAGGTGAAGGGATTAACTACAAGTTGGTTGTTATAAATAGTCATGGGGATATAAAGTACAGCATAGGGAATATAGTAGCCAAAGAATATATACGCATGACCCATGGATATGGACAATGGTGTGGGGATTACCAGAGGGAGTGGGGGGCATCTGGATAGAGGGGGACAAAAGGGGAAAAATTGGGACAACTGTAATAGCATAAATGATAAAGTATAATTTACATTAAAAAGTGTATATTATTCAAAGAGCTCCATAATCAGACTATAAACCATCTTTTCAACCTTATTTCTCATTTCCTATATGTCCTCTTCCCCCTACCATTTACTCTATACTCTTGCCACACCAAGTTCTAGTGCAGTTGAATTTTATGCAAAGGATACATTCATGAAAACTTCATATAAAATTAAAAACATCCATAAGTCAACACTATTTAGCAATAGTATTTAGCAAGACTATTTAGTGATAAGCAAATTTATTGAAGAAAAGCTGGAATTTCACCTGCTAAAATGGCTTCACCATGTAGCAACAACATAAACAGTTTCTAATTCACCAAGCTACCAGCAGCTTTGAAAGTACGCAATTCCTGTGAAATGTTAAGCATGCTGAAGGCTTCAGTTCACGTGCTTCGAATTTCATGCATGTCGTAAGGTGTTATTAACAGTTGATTGTGAACGGTTTTAAATTTGCATAATTTAAATACTCATAAAACTTGACCAGACTTTCTCATTGTTCCTGAGTCATACTCAAGGCCATTCATGCCTCTTTGACTATGCATGTGCTGTTTCCTCTGCCTGGCATGCTCTGTGAGATGCTAGCACCCAGAACAGTGAATGGAAAAACGTCCTATCTAGAGATAGAAATGATAATTGCTGGTATAACAATGTCATTCTAGAACATTGGGAAATGCTTTTTTTTCCCCATAATTTAATATTTTAATATATTTTATTGATTATGCTATTACAGTTGTCGCATTCCCCCCTTCTATTCCCCTCTGCCCTGCACACCCTCTCCCACCCACATTCCTCCCCTTTAGTTCATGTCCCTGTGTCATAAGTTCTTTAGCTTCTACATTTCCCATACTATTCTTGCCCTCCCCCTGTCTATTTCCTACCTACTATCTATGCTACTTATTCTCTATACCTTTTCTCCCTCTCTCCTCCTCCCACTCCCCTGTTGCTAACCCTCCATGTGTTCTCCATTTCTATGGTTCTGTTCCTGTTCTAGTTGTTTGCTTAGTTTTCTTTTGCTTTTGTTTTAGGTGTGGTTGTTAATAACTCTGAGTTTGCTGTCTTTTTACTGTTCATATTTTTTATCTTCTTTTTCTTAGATAAGTCCCTCTAACATTTCATATAATAAGGGCTTGGTGATGATGAACTCCTTTAACTGTACCTTATCTGAGAAGCACTTTATCTGCTCTTCCATTCTAAATGATAGCTTTGCTGGATAGAGTAATCTTGGATGTAGGTTCTTGTCTTCATGACTTGGAATACTTCTTTCCAGCCCCTTCTTGCCTGCAAGGTCTCTTTTGAGAAATCAGCTGACAGTCTTAGGGGAACTCCTTTGTAGGTAACTATCTTCTTCTCTCTTGTTGCTTCTAAGATTCTCTCCTTATTTTAAATCTTGGGTAATGTAATTCTGATATGCCTTGGTGTGTTTCTTTTTGGGTCCAACTTCTTTGGGACTCTTTGAGCTTCCTGAACTTCCTGGAAGTTTATTTCCTTTGCCAGATTGGGGAAGTTCTCCTTTATTATTTGTTCAAATAAGTTTTCAATTTGTTGCCCTTTTTCTTCTCCTTCTGGCACCCCTACAATTTGGATGTTGGAACATTTAAAGTTGTCCCGGAGGTTCTTAAGCCTCTCATTTTTTTGAATTCTTATTTCTTCATCCTGCTCTGGTTGAATGTTTCTTCCTTCTGGGCCACACCATTGATTAGAGTCCCAGTTTCCTTCCCATCATTATTGGTTCCCTGTACATTTTCCTTTATTTCACTTAGCATTGCCTGCATTTTTTCATCTAATTTGCAGCCAAATTCAACCAATCCTGTGAACATCCTAATTACCAGTGTTTTGAACTGTGCATCTGATAAGTTGGCTATCTCCTTGTCACTTAGTCGTATTTTTTCTGGAGCTTTGATCTGTTCTTTCATTTGGGCCATTGTTTTTCTTTGTTTTGGGGTGCCTGCTATGTATAAGGGGTGGAGCCTTAGGTGTTCACCAGGGTGGGGCAACCCAGATCTCTGTGTTGTGGCACTGTATGGGTGGGAGGGGTCTGAGAGGAAACAATGTCGCTTGCTCCACTCTCTGTGGGATTTCAGTCACTTCCCCCGCTACCTACAAGCAAATTGAACCCTTCTGGTACTGATTCCCGGGTGGGTGGTTTGTGTACATTCCAGGACCCTGTGGGCCTCTCCAATGGACTCTCCTGTGAGGCTTGGAGTTTCTCCTGCTGCTGCCTCAACACCCACAGGTGTTCTCAATCAGTGGGTTGAGGCTTTATTTCCTGGCGCTGGGACCCTGAGTTGCGAGATCGGTCTTGCTCCCCAGGTGTTCCTCCCTGTTTATCCGCACATCAATGTGGGATTGCCCACTCCACCAGCCACCACCTTGCCTACCCCGGTGCTCCACTGCTGCTTTGATACGAGCCCTCTCCGCCCAGCTGCTTATCTCTGTCCCTCCTACCAGTGTGGATGGATATGTCTTCTTTAACTCCTTTATTGTCAGACTTCCATACAGTTTGATTTTCTGTCAGTTCTGGTTGTTTTTTATTTTTAAATTGTCCTTCTTTTGGTTGTGCAATGAGGCACAGTGTATCTACCTACACCTCTATCTTGGCTGGAAGTCCTGGGAAATGCTTTTTTAAAAAAAACCCAGTCGTAATTTACAATGAATGTCGAATATGTTGAAACTCTTAACATCTGAATTTGCAGTTCTCTGAGCAGAGGGAGACACGGGATAGGTTAAGAAGCCCATGTGGAGTGTAGCAATGTCAGGGAAGCTTTGAGAAGTCCTGAAGCTGCCAGTGACCAACACTCAGATGGATGTATGCCACATTCTGAAAGAAAATTATGGTGAAGGGATGGAAACTTCTTTGGGCCCCGCAAGTTCCAGGATTCAGTATCTGAAAGCCTTAGTGGAGTCAGCTCCTTCTGGCTTTGTTCATCCCAGCGAGGCAGGAATGATGGGGGTAAGGGTGGAGTAAGGGTGGAGAAGGAGAGGTAGTCCTCCCAAACCCCACTAAGCTACCCTACATCAGGGGTTGAGGAACTCAAGTATCCACAGACAAAAAAATGCGTTCAGCAAACTAGACATAAAGAAAAGTACAAGCGCCCCATTGGCCTGCCCCCAGAGTTAATTGGGGCACAACTTAAACACAAATAAATTTCATAGAATTGCAGAATTTTTTGTGTTAGAGTCCAGTCCGGATTTCTACCCAACATAAAAAACCAGAGTCTTTTCCATCAAAGTAGAGCAGTTGGCCAACACAGGTTAGAGACTGTGGACATCAAAGGAGGGGGTCCCAGGAGGAAGCCTCTGTGTTGGGACCAGCCCTGTTCGCTGTAACTGGGGGCAGCCCACGGGAGCAGCAGCATATCTGCAATGGCAGGTGATGATGCTTCACAGGACTTACAAAGATTTTCTTTGTTATTGTGGGTCTCATACTGGAATTGAATTTCTGGCTGCTCTGTTCCATGAGGTGTAACAGGGCCCAACAACATCCTTCTGGATGGAGTCAGATCCTAAGAATTCTATTCTTGGAGAAATGTCATTTGGGGTGGACCTACTAAGAAACCAGTTTCTTTCTCCACCTCTTCTCTGTGTCCACACGGGGGCTGAGTTGCTAGGTGGAAAGCTAGTACTAAGGGTGCCACCCCGACCATGAGGGCAGAGCGAGAGAACTGGCAACGTGGCGATGACAAGCATCTCTGGTAATGGGGTGAGGAAATGTACTCTATGGCATGTACAGAGTAGCAGTAGGTGTAAAACTAGTCCCCTCCACCTTCCCCGGTGACTCCATTCCTCCTCCTCTCCTGGGCTCTTATTTTAGCAATATAGTTAATGGCATATATTTAATCTCTCATCTGTCCTGGTTTCTGCATTTCATCCTCTAGGTAGACATTTGTTTTCTTTTCTTCCAAAAGAGTATACCTGATATTTCCTTTCCTTTCAACTTACTAGTGTGGCTTCTTTATTTCTTCTTCTTCTTTGTTTTACTCCCTTTCCCTCTGCAAACTTGTTGCTTTTATTGTCCCAAGACCTCTGTGTCCTATTTGATCTCTAGACATCTTTTAATTGGTCTCCTGGACTTTTCCTGGGTGTTCTGTGAGAACTCCAAACTTGCCAAGGCCCAAACTGAATTCATTATCTGCTCACTCACATACTACCAAACATGTATTTTTCTGTATTCCTCTTCTTGGTGGATGATCTCACTATCTATCCTCTCGTTCAACTGAAAACTTCCAAATTATCTGGCCTCTCCTTCCACAGTTCAAGGCTTTTGTCATCTCCCAAATGGACTACTGGAATAGCCTTCTAACTAATTTCTCTATCTCTGGAATCTCTCCCCTCCAAATCATCCCACTACTGCTGAGTTCCTTTCTTTACATAGGACTAAGCATATTCTCCTTTGTTTAAAAACTCATTTGGCTTCTAATTAACCATATGATAAAATCCAAATGCTTAGGTATGGCATATAAAATCCTTCACATCCTGATCCAAACCTACCTTTCCAGTCCCACACATTGCCCCTGATCTCAAAACCTTTGTTGCTCTCAACCACATCAGACTATGATGCAGTTTCTTGAACATGATTTCACCATGTACTTTAATTCCTCTGAGCCTTTGCTGGTGTCTTGCATGCCTTTCTTCTTCTGCCTCCCCTCCTTTAAAAGCCTATTCACTGTTTGCTTATGCTAATTTGTCACCTCTTTTCTCAGGCACATTTGGCCCTAATTAACAGCTCTCTCCTTACTATTTCTACAACACTACTGATAAGCTAGTACAGGTTGTCCAAAGTGATTTTTGCATCTTTCTCATTACATTGTGAGTTTCTTAAGGGCAAGATTAAGCTTTGTTAGTCTCCATACTACCAGCAGCTTGCCTGGTATCTGGTATATGGTAGATATTGAATAAAATGTTGAGTTGAATTGGGCAGGATGCTTGAACATCATTTTGTGAAAGGACCAATGATTTCTTTCAGCATAGTTTTCAGCCTGTTCTTTTTCTTCAGACATCAGAAGACTCTCCCCATAGGACAGTTAACAGGCCCTGTTGGAGATATTTGCTCAGTCACATCCCCAAACTTTAGCTAGGTCTCTCTGGGAACATAGAGCCTGTGATTTCTCAAATGAATAATTGGGGTCTGAGTGTGGATTTTTCTAGATATTGGAGTTCCTTTGAACCAGTGATGATTATCAAACTGGGATCTAGATTCTAGGTTCCAGAGAAGACTCTCACTGTTTCAATGATAAGGAAGATATATTTGTATGTTTTATCACCTGGGGGTCCCATCCTAACATCTCACTAAGAGTTGAGATGCCAGAGCATGCAAAACAATATAAAAGGACTAAACAATCTCAAAACCTTGTAAAAACATCTGAGTTATCTTGCCAGCCTGTGAGGGGGCGGGGCTGGGCTCCTGCAAGTTTTGTACAGTGTCTGGCAAAACAGCTTCGTCTGCAAAACAGCATCGATGCTTAACACTGACCTCTGTCATTTCCTTTAGTTGAACCTCACAGTGTCTGCTGAGCTAGGTAGGTGATAGACACCAACTCCACGAAGGCCTGAATGGGTCGTTTTCTTGAAATTAGCAGATGCTTATTTGTAAAACTGTGGTAGTTATCTTCTAAGAGGGTGGGAAGGAGCTTGGTACTCATTTCCCCTTAAATACAAGCACTTGGTTCTTACTAGAATTCAAGCAACAAGTTGACAATGAAATTGCAGACATGGGTCAGCAAAGGACGCCTCTACATAGGGAGAGACTTGGGTACATTTTTTGAGGGGCGAGTCAACACATCCTAAGCCATGCCTATGCTTAATATGCGGCCCCTCAGCTCCGCCCTGTCGTCCCCTCTTGGCTTTTGAAAAGGCGTAATGGAGTCAATTCGGCAAAGCTAGAGTGTTCGGGCTCTGCGAATCCACCGCACCCGTCAAGCTCCGCAGTCCGAGCCGACCAGGTCCAGGTAGGGCACGCCGGTGGCCCGGAAGCGGGGTCCCAGTTGGCGGAGAGCGCGGGCGCCGCCTGGGGACAGTGGGCGGCGGAGAGAGGCTGCGGGGGCGGAGGGGCCTCGGGAGCCGCCTGGGGCGCGGGCGCGGGCAGGACGGAGCGGGCAGGGAGCCCGCCCCCGACTGCCCTCCCGCCAGTCGGGCCACCGGTCCCGCTGGCGCTGACTCAGCAACGCGAGGGAGGGAGTTTTGTCCCTCCACGGACCCCGTTTCTCTCGGACTCAGCCCTCCGCAGCTTCCCCGCCCGTTTCCTCTTTCCGGCGCTTGGCGTGCGAGAGGCAGGTCGGGACTCCTAGGCAGCGGTCCACGGAGCCACCCGGGCACTCACCGGAGGACCCCGGGCACTACCGTTCCCCAGCCGGGCAGTGCGGGCGCCATGAACAGCGTGGGTGAGACGCCGCTCTTCCCCGCCGGGGGCCCGGCAGCGGGGCAGAGCCGGGGCCGGGGGTATGGAGGAGATGGAGCTCCCTGGGCGGGCTGGAGCGGCCTCAGGGAAGACAGCATCTTGGGGATGGACCACTGCCGTGGTCATCTCAGGATGCCTGATGAAGTAGAGAGCCAGGGTGTGGGAGTCCCTGACCGGCCCTCTGCAGCCTCTTGTTGGTGTTATCATCCCATTGGGTTTTCCAACAGGACTGAATGCGGAGAAGGTATCGGGTCTGCTTCAGAAACTGAATTCCGACCCTCAGTTCATACTCGCCCAGAATGTCGGGACCACCCATGACCTGCTGGACATCTCTCTGAAGAGGGCCACGGTACAGGGCAGTCAGCATGTGTTCCAGCATGTTGTACCTCAGGAAGGCAAGCCGGTCACCAACCAGAAGTTCTCAGGTGAACTCTTAAAACTTCTTGCACACTTTCCTGGACCTTCCTGACTGTGTCCCACTTTAAGAATGGCCTTAGGGGAGCAGAGGTTTGTATTGAAAGAACTGGTAGAAAATTCATGGAGAACAGGAATAGGTAAAGGCAAGTTCAAGAACATTACTTTGTGACTTGTTTTGGTGCTCTGTTACTGTATTTTATTTGAACACTAAAGTGATACGTGAGTGGTCATCTGTTTGAATGTAATTCACCAGACTCTGCTGAAGTTAAGTGATTGCATGCCCATGTCTTGGAGATATATATGTTCTTGGTTCAAAACAGACCATGCAAAAAATGTTCATTTCCTAGAGGATGCCCCCAAATTGCCTTGAAGGCCATATATAGTGTATAAAATGGAAAAGACACAATGTAGTCACATCAACATGTCATAGAACATTATTTTTAAATGTGCTTCTTGGTTGCAACTTGAGAAAATGTTGGCTCAGTTACCACCAATAGAACAGTTTGTAATACAGAACATACTTCAGTTCTCCTGTGTTACTGGTCAAGAGCTCTTGTTTTCTTATCTATTATCTAGCCCTGCTGTCATAAAAACAGCCACAGTGAAAGGAATCTAAATGAGGAGGACATTCTCACAACAAAATTATACTAATAAGACATTTTTAAAATATCCTTACCAGACGATATTTTTGTATTGATTTTAGAGAGAGAGGAAAGGACAGAGAATCATTGATCAATTGCCTCCTGTGTGTGCCCTGACCAGGAATCAAACCCGCAGCCTTCTGGTGCACAGGACGATGCTCCAATAGAGCTACCCAGCCAGGGCCCAAAAGGACCTTTATTTTTATTTAAAAATATTTATTTATTTCTTAAGAGAGAGGGGAAGGGACGGAGAGAAACATTGATTGACTACCTCTTGCATGCTCTATGACCAGGGACCAAACCTGCAATGCAGGTGTGTGCCCTGACCTGGAATCAAACTGGTGACCCTTCACCCTGTGGGATGACACCCAGTGGGATGACACCCAGTGGACTAAGCCACACCGGCCAGGCTCGAAGGACTTTTTAAAGTCTATCCATTTTAAAACTACTCCCAGTCTATTTATTTTGACAGACAGTAGATCAGTGCTTGCTTAGAGCTAGTCAGAACTCAAACTGTGCATTTAACATGGTTATATTTTATTATATGTAAATTATACCTCAGTAAAATTTGATTTTTTAATTTTAAGGAAAAAATAATGACCTTGCAATAATTAATATTTTGCTGCAGTAGAAAGTGCGTGGGGTGGTGTGTACCATCAAGCTGCAAATTATATAGTTAGTAATGTCACAGTGGCCCTACATAGCTTAGATTGCAGTAACCTGTTAGGGAAAAACGGGGAAATGTTCATTTGGAAGAGATCAGGTCTTATATATTCTGTAGTGTCACTTTTGTTTACAAATGATACAAATAGTACATCAACTATGTAGTTTATTTTCATACAGTTTTTTAAAAAGATGTTATTTATTTATTTTTAGAGAAGGGAAGGGAGGGAGAAAGAGAGAGAGAGAAATATCAGTGTGTGGTTGCTTCTCATGTGTCCCCCACTGAGGACCTGGCCCACAACCCAGGCATGTGCCCTGACTGGGAATTGAATCAGCGACCCTGTGGTTTGCAGCCCAGCACTCAGTCCACTGAGCCACACCAGCCAGGGCTTCATACAGTTTTTACATTAACAGTTCATGCAGATTCCTGCTAGTGGGAAATAATATAGTAGATATGAGAGAGGTGGCATAGAGATAAACCCAAGGTGAAGGTGAGGTCTGCCAAGTCATTAATGACTTTCAAAAAACACTGTAGTTACTTTTTTTTTTCTCCCTATAAAGTTACTGTTGTTCAGTGGAGAATATTTGCAAAATACTGACATGTAAATATGTAAATATTTTTTCTGTCAGGTCTTTAGTGTGTGTGTGTGAGAGAGAGAGAGAGAGAGAGAAATATGGGTGGATACCTTAAATATTGTTAGGTGACCTACCTACCTTTTCTACTTACGAATATATTGTGAACATATTTTCATGTCAGTAAAGGTTATGCCCAAATGTAAGCCATTTTTTCCCTCTGAATTTTTCTTCCAAAGAGAGGTAATCTATATTTCAGGCCTTATAAAGACTCTCATACTGAGCACTCTCAGTTAATTTATTTTGAAGTAAAAAATCATTTGGCGAAGACATTCTGAAATAACCTCAATTCATGCTAGTTTTGGATGCTTATAAAGATCAATTGATTGAATCAATTTTTTAAAAAGCAAAAAATTTGAACACAGTGTGTTCCTGGGTATTGTAAATAGGCCTTCTAAAATAGAATTGCTCATGTCAGTGCAGGAAACAGTGACATTGCAGAGTTTGTGATTGTCCACTTGCAAGGCAGATGAAGAATGTGCATGTATAGTCGAGGCATAGCGTAAAATGTTCAGGCACAGCATCGTGCGTGGATTCAGAACATTGCTAGACATACTTGATGGGAGAAAGATGATGTATTCTGATTGAAAGAGTGGATCTCATCATGGCGAAGGCTCTGACGCCACGATGCATGTGAAGCGTATTTTAATTGTCATTGGGAGAAGGGGGATTACTTATGTTAGTGTTACCTTATACTGAAGCATATACTGTATATTCCAGATAAAGGGCAGAGTCCTTTTAAAGCTTTACCGCGTAAGCCGAATTGCCCTCAGATGTTTAGTACCTGTTTAGATTGCTATCCAGAGTGTATGATACTGCTGTTTCCCCAACCCCTTGCCAATATTGGATGTTATAAATTAAAAAATAATGTTTCTCCATGTGACAAGTGTCTTATAATGAACTTAATTTTTTTTTTTTTTTGTCCTGACTGGTGTGGCTTAGCTGGTTGGGTGATATCCCACAAAGTGAAAGGTCGCTGGTTTGATTCCCAGTCATGGCACATGGCTGGGTTGCAGGTTTGGTCCCTGGTTGGGGTTCTTACAAGAGGCAACCGATCGCTATTTCCCTTTTACATTGATGTTTCTGTCCCTTTCTTTCCCCCTCCCTTCCCCTCTCTCTAAAAATAAATAAAAATCTTTAAAAAAACATTTTTGTTTGGTTACCACTTGTATCTTTATGGCCATTAAATTATCTATGACCTCTGCTCATGTTTCTCTATCAGTATTTCTTTTTACTTTCTTTTCAGTTTTTAAACCAAGCTCTGGCCAGTTTTATTAAAGAAAAATGTTGCATAATTTACTTTCCATGCTTCTAATGGTATCAGAATCACCTGGATCAGTGATAGCCAGTGTGCATATCCTGTAGTATTTTCCTCACATTACGCCCAGTTCAATATTGTTGCCATTTTAGTGGTGGACGCCAGTCTTGGCCAACATGGCGTAGTACTCTATCTCAGATTTCTTCAAGACTGGACAGTTGTTGGCAAGGATGACCAGTTTCGTTTTGCCCTGTCTGATCAATTTCAGTCTGCTTGAACCCCCAAAGCATGTACTTTCCACTGTTCATAACAAGTTGGAGCCTCAAGTTGACCGACCCCAGTGACTTTTTTGTCTTTTTTTGTAGCTACTATCTTCCTGCCTTAGCTGCAGGACAGCCCGCAACCAAGAGCCACTGTCAAGATGACCAGGGAGCAAGAAAGCTCTCTTATCAGTAGTATTTCCAATGTGGTTTTCTTTTTTTAATTTTTATTTATTGATTTTTAGAGAGAGAAACATTGATTTGTTGTTCCACTTACTCACGAATTCACTGGTTACTTATTGTATGTGTCCCGACCAGATTTCGAACCTGCAACCGGGGCATATCAGCATGATGCTCTAACCAACTGAGCTACCTGGCCAGGGCCTGATGTGATTTTCTTAGGTGGTTTGTAATGGATTCTTTATGTGATATGTAAAGAGATTTCTTTTATATGTTAAGAGTATTACACCTTTGCAGGTGTATAGTGCAAATAGTAATTATTACTTTTCTTGTTTTTAAAAAATATTTATGCTTTTTCTGATTTAGTCTTAAATTATCCAAGATCTTGTCAGGGGTTCATTGTTGGGAAATACAGTGTAATCTGTGTGAACACTCATCATAATTTCTTGGTTTACTATCTTGTTTCAGGGCGATGCTGGATCTTTTCTTCTCTAAATGTTATGAGACTTCCATTCATGAAAAAATTAAATATTGAAGAATTTGAGTTTAGTCAATCATACCTCTTTTTCTGGGACAAGGTATGGGACTGGTCGTGAACAATTTTCTTTGTTTCACTATCAACCTTAAGAGGGACTGTCTCTTCATTTCTTGCGTTTCAAGTTGCATCTTACCTTCATTTTATAGATATGACACCCTTTGTTCTGATTTTCAGAGTATCAAAAGTTGACTTTTTCAAAGGCAGAACTGCCTTTGGTTGGTAGGTGTCCATGTTTTGCATTGAAACAAATCTGTTGACTAACCCACTGCCTCCTTGTTTCTTTCTTAACTGACTTAAAATTTTTAATTTTGTTTTTAATAATTTTTCCTTTTAGCACCTTTATTTAGGTTATTTGGTCTTTCTTTTTAATAATTTTTCCTTTTAGCACCTTTATTTAGGTTATTTGGTCTTTCTAGGACTTAATTCTGCTTCTCTGGGTAGTACTTGACTGAAAACAGTAAATAATTTTGTTCCATTGTTTAAATCTTTAAAATGTATGTTTTGTGAATGTCCATTGGTTGTTTATTGATTGAAGGCTTTAAATAACAGATTTTATTTCAAAATAAAGCAATGCCTTGTTTTGGATAAACTGTTGGAATGTGTATACACAGATATAAGAAGCAACTTTAAATATTTTTATGTGGCCAGATACTGATATTTAGTTACCTGTTTTAGTTTAAAAATATGTATTATGTGCACATGAAACTAATATAATGTTATATCAATTATGCCTTAATAAAAAAGGTTTAAAAAAAAACCCACTGGAAACTATTATGTCAATTATATTCTGTTAGAAAAAGAAAGCAAACCTACTGTATGGGGTCTATAGTAATTCCAAGATTGCTGTTCTGTTGATAATGCAAATAAAGGTATTGATTTTATTTAACTTCTCTACTCTAGGTTGAACGCTGTTACTACTACTTAAATGCTTTTGTGGACATAGCCCAGAAAAAAGAGCCTGAGGACGGAAGGCTGGTGCAGTATTTGCTTACAAATCCTGCAAATGATGGGGGACAATGGGATATGCTTGTCAATATTGTTGGTAAGGGCCTTTTTCTGATGGAAATGAAGCAGAATGATTAAGCAAGACTCTATGGTTAGGGATAGGCCATGTCTTTCAAGGTTAGGCACAGAGTAGAACTGGTCTCCCAGAAGGGTATGTAGTTAGCTCTAAGAACTTTAATCCTACACACTCACCTATAAAGTACCTTTCCTAAATGGGAGGTAAGGAGATAGGTACTATGAAGGGTGGATTGGAGAAGAAAAAGTTGTATTAGCTAGAACTAATGTTCTATTAAAAAAAAGCTTTTCTCTTGATGTAATTAAGAAACAGTGAAACTTCCAACTGTTTGAAAATGTCCTCATTCTAAAAAGGGTTGTCTTTTGGGAAAACCTCATCACACTGAGCACTTTACAAAGTGTCATAGATAAAAAAGAATAGAATTAATTCTACGGTAAATGGATGAATCTGGAGATTAACCTGTTTAATTTTATGAAGCATAAGATTGTTAAGTTTTCCAAGGCCAACAAATATGGCCTCATTTTTAAAGCAATAGTTATTTTTGCCAGGACTTCTAATGCTAGAGTGCTAGAGTTTACTTTTATCTTATTGAGCACTAAAATTTATTTTCATTTAGAAAAATATGGTGTTGTTCCTAAGAAGTGCTTCCCTGAATCTCATACAACAGAGGCGACCAGAAGGATGAATGATATTCTGAATCACAAGGTACAACATACGGAGCAGGGTGGGATTGAATTTACTGAACTTACCTTAAAACTTCTAACTGATTTTCCAAGGGGATTTCTGAACATTTCAGTGTACACAGTTTGTGTACAAGATAGCTAACCAGTGTCTCACAAAAGCAATGTAGCTATGTATTAACTAAAAATATAATTGAGATTAGGGTGTGTTTTTTCTTTTTAAAAAGCTTCCACTTTTATTTCTGTTGATTTTAATATTTTCTTCTGAGTACTCAAGAAAGAAAGTCTTATGTTTAATTAGTGTGGGGCAGAAGCACACTGGGGACAATGCCTCTCACTTGGCTCTAGTGGAAATGGGCTGGGACAGCTTTTTGTACTGGTTAAAAAAACCTGCTTGTGAGATTTCCTTAAAGAGTACGCTGACTTCAGAGGCTTCCCCAAACCACATCAGTGTAGTTTATTCATACAGTAATGATTTGATGTAGTCACTGAACCGCTTTTTATTGCTTCATTTATCTTAATAGATGATTCTCTCTTCTCTGCGTAACCCATTTCCCAAGGAGGATTATAAATCCTATAGAGATGCTGCTTTGTCAGCCAGACACTGTTTTTGAGAACTGGGAGTTGCCAGAATCTGCTGTCCTGATCTGTGAGGCTAAATTGGATTTGTCATTCTTGAGAGAAAGATGACATTTTAAGATAAACTGTAGATGTGTTTCTCCAATTAGAAGTAGGTTACTTTCTACCTAGGAAATACTGGGAATTCTTATCCACAGGCTAAAAGATCACTAACAGTATAGCATTGGGTTCCATTTCAGATGAAAGCAAAATCCTTTTAGTATCGTAGGTAGATTTCAGGCTCACCTTTGTTTTGGGCATCTCTAAAAATTGAAAACAACAAAAATGAAAGCAATATTGGGGGTATATTGGGGGGCCTAGCCGTGGTCATAATGGTTTGGTAGAGAAGTAGACAGCCAGGAAAATTCTAAATAAAAATCTGTGAGAGTGATTTAATGGCATAATCATCTTAAGTCTCCTGCTTTTTCTAAGGGTCACAAGCATTATGGAATCAGATGTTTTCCCCATGCCCAGGCACGTACTGTCACCAAGAGTGTCCTCTCTTACAGAGCAGGAGCTCTTCATCCAGCCTGTTGGCGGGAATAATCCATGTTTTTTGTTTTTTATGGAAAGTGTTTTTAGCCATATGTTCCAGTAGACTGGTTGGAGAAAAACACATCTGCTTTTATGAACTTTGCCCTAGGTCTTGGCTGAGTTATGCTTCAAAGTAGAACTAGCATGGGTCTGTTAGGCTCGTTTGCAGTTGAATTTGGCAAATACTGTGGTGCTGAATGACTGACTTTGTTGCCGTAGTTGAGAGAATTCTGTATACGCCTGCGGAACCTGGTTCACAGCGGAGCCACCAAAGGAGAAATCTCAGACGTGCAGGACATCATGATGGAGGAGGTAATAACAATTATTTGGACCTTTTGTGATCCTTGTGGGAGCTTCTAGGAGAGTCTAGGATTCTCAAGGAGCTAACTCCCTTGGGGAAAAGAAACACATGGATAGTTATAAATCCCACGATAGAGATGTGTAAAGAAGGATTTGGTCATCATAGAGGAGAGAGTGACTAATTCGGTCAGCTGAAAGTTTCATGTGGAAGGTATTTGAACCAGTTCTTGAAAGAACAGTAGGAATTTACCAGAGGGATAGTAGGGAAGACCATTCTAGACAAAAGGAATAGCGTGAACGAAGGGGGAATTCGCAGAGAGTAGTGCAGCTGAAACATACATTTTATGAGTGTGATTGGTAGCAAATTAAGCTAGAAGGGCAGAAATGTGAAGGATCTCAGGAGATACTGAGACTGTTGTCTTTATTCTGTTGAGATAAAAATAGGAAAGTATTAGTGGTTATATCAGTTAAAATAACATATGTATAATAAAATTGATGGTTGTATTAGAAAACATTTTGGAAAACCCAAAATGCATTAGGCAAATTCAAGGTGGTAATATTTATTATAAAAGCAGTTAAGAATATAACTTAATACCATCCATAATCCAGAAGAATATGCGTGAACCTCTGAAACTGCTTTGAGAAAAGAATAAACATTTCCTTTTTCCATCTAGTGGACCCTTAACTAGGAGTTACTCAAAGAACAATTTCCTTTTACTGCAGTGGACAACACTCATGTTTTCCTTTGAAGTTTAGAGAGGAAGTACAGTGTATTTGAAAGCATGGTCTGGAGTCAGACTGTCTGAGTTCTGATCTCATTACTAACCAGCCATGTGACCTGAGTCAGGCACCTTAAGCTCTCAAGTCTCAGTTTATTTAAATGCATAGCCCATGCTTAACACAATAGCTGTTTCTTTTTTTTTTTTCTTTTAAAGATTTTATTTATTTATCTTCAGAGGGGAAGGGAAGGAGAGAGGGAGAGAAATATCAATGTATGGTTGCTTCCTGTGCACTCCCTGCTGGGAACTGGCCTGCAACCCAGGCATGTGCCCTGACTGGGAATCAAACCGTGATCTCTTGGTTCACAGGCCCACGCTTAATCCACTAAGCTACACCAGCCAGGGCACAATAGCTGTTTCTTAAGTATTTGTTGAATGGGTTAATGCAGAGATTTCATTTTGCCAAACGCATTTAAATTATGTCATACTTAACCCTTTTATTTTATTTTTTTAAAAGATTTTATTTACTTATTTTTAGAGAGAGGGGAAGGGAAGGAGAAAGAGAGGTAGAGAAACATCAGTGTGTGGTTGCCTCTCACGTGCCCCCAACTGTGGACCTGGCCCACAACCCAGTCATGTGCCCTGACTGGGAATCGAACCGGTGACCCTTTGGTTTGCAGGCCCCCACTCAGTCTGCTGAGCTACACCAGCCAGGGCTCAACTCTTTTTAAATGTTCTCATTTTGGAGCAGTATCTGGGTGTAGTAGAAAGAAATAGACAGACGTGGGCTTCAATTCTGATTCTGTCACTTAACAGCTCTGTGATCCTGGGTAAGATACTTAACCTAAGAATTCAATTTGGGACTTAAAATATATTCCTCCTTGGATTTTTGTGGGAATCAAATACATATCAGATGTAAGAATGCAAGGCGTAGTGTCTGGCACATAGCAGTTGTTCAGTAAATGTTAGTTCTCTTTCCTTTCTGCTTGGAATGATTTCTCTTCTTGAGGCCATATCTCTTGCATAATTTGCTTTCCTTCATGATTATAATTAGATAGTGGGCTTAGTAAAGTTGAAGTTTCTATAAATAGTTATGGAAAAGGACCCAGATAATACTTATTGCAAATCATAAGCCTCCTGCTGGCTTTTGATGTTTGCTTTAATGATCTTTTAAAGGAGATGTCTTAAGATCTACTCCTGGCCATTAGGGTTGGCTGGTGTGTTTTACATATCTTTCCTCCTTTACTCCTTCCTACCTTGGAAAAATAATAAGACATCATCATACCAAATCCTGAGTATGGACATTTTTAGGGTTATTTACTTAATGGTTCTGCCTAAACTGTTGACTATGGAATTCTGTATGGTAAATTTTTAAATTTTTTACAATCCTCTAAGTGACTCCTCTTCATTGAACCTCACTCTGGTAATGAGAAGTGTGGCTGTGGTTTTAAAGCCACAGATTGGTACCTCTGCTGTGCCTGGCCTGTGGGTGTAAGTCAAAATGATGATTTATCAACAGTTGTAAAGCTCGGAAAGCTTTGAATGAAAGGAGTTTATGCTTAAGGCCTTCTTTCTGAGGGAAGAGAATTACAGGTTGCTTGATGGGATGACAGACGAGTCAGATCTGTTTTAGAAACCTGTTGTCACCTCTGTTGCAATGTTTTCTCGGCTCATCTGTTCTTTCCCTCAGCCTCCAGATGCCCTGAGCATTATTAATGTACTCTCTACCAAAACTCTGTTAAAAACAAAACATAAAACAAAGACTAGAAATAATATTTGTCAGTGCCTTGAAAAGAGACAAGAAGCCATTATTATTTGCTTAGGAAATTCTGTAGCAGTGGCTCTTAGCTCTTAAAAACATTATATGGTTCTAGACTTGCTCCAGACCTATAAAATTGATTTCCTTGAGAAAAGCCAAGTTATCAGTATTTTTATTTTAAAGACTTCTTTCATTAAAAAAATTTTTTAATAAAAAAATATAAGAAGACATACAGTAAAAAGTCTTTTTCCTACCCTGTTCTCCATCCCACACACCCCAAATTAGTTTTATTAGTTTGTTACTGTATTACTGGTTAGTTTCCCTTCCAGAGATCTTTTTTTACAATCAAATACAAGTATATATTATTTTTCCCCTCTTTTTGGGGGAATAACATACTAACATGTATTATTATATTATTATATACTATTATATACTATTTATAAATTATTATATACTAACATGTTAGTATATTATTCATATTCTGTACAATGCTGTTTTAGATTTAACAATATATCTTGAAAATCTTTCTATATCGATACATAAAGAACTACATTTAAAAAAATATTTGCATGGTATTCCATTGTCTGGATACACCATAATTAATTTAACTAGTTCCTCTTAATGGACATTCTGGTTATTTTCAAACTTATTTAAAAAAAACTGCAACCCTGGCCAGGTTGCTCAATTGGTTAGAGCATCGTCCCGACATGCCGTAGTTGTGGGTTCAATCCCCAGTCAGGGCACATACAAGAATCAACCAATGAATGCATAAATAAGTGGAACAACAAATCAGTGTTTCTTTCCCTCTTCTTCTATCTCTCTAAAATCAATAATTTTTTTAGAAACAAAAAATAAAACTAGAAAAAATAATCTTGTACACTCATCATTTTTCATACGTATGTGTATACCTATAGGTTATATCTCTCCCAGTAGAGGCTTTTATTGAATGTATTGGGGTTATGCTGGTTAATAAAATTACATAGGTTTCAAGTGTACAGTTCTATAACACATCATCTGTATATTGTATTATGTGTTCACCACCCAAAGTTTAGTCTCCTGTCTTCATTTGTCCCCCCTTTAGCTTCATCTCTGTGGGCTAGATTTGGCCTGGCCAAAAGTTTGTCCCTCCTCCCTAAAGGATTATATTTTTCAGACCATGCTATTCTACTTTGCTTTGGAGAGCAGGCACCTTCAGTTTGGTATGGCCTAACACATTGGTGGCTTGACCTCTTTGAATTTCCTCTGGTTTCATCTGGCTTTGTAATGTGACTGCTTTCAGGAGGCTGTAGTCCCACAGCTAATAATTAGTAAAATGAAGTATATACAGCAAAATATTATCATTTTCTGCAAGAAAAAAAGTCTTATATCGATCTTTCACATTGGAAGAGAGCTAAAAAGGAACTTTTCATCATTTTCAGCTATGAAATGCTAAAGAACCTGCAGTCATTTGTGGGGCTGGGGGGGAAGCACTGGGGGAACAGTGATGACATGGTCCTTTCTCTCAGGGACTCTGCAACGTGCAAGTAAATAAGCAAGAAACCATCTGTGACGTAGGTTTTGAAAACCATAAAATAGCGTGATTGATGGGGTGATCAAAAAAGGTCTTTCTGAGTTCAAGTATAAGCTGAGACATGAGTAACGAGAAGGACCCAGCTACGTAAAGGTCTGGCCCCAGCACACCAGAGAGAGGGGACAGTAAGTACAAAAGTCTAACTGAGAGAAAGGCTGGTATTTTTGAGGAATAGAAAGGAGGCAGCGTGACTTGAGCCTGGAAGGAAGGCGGGAGTGGCTGACATAGATCTTGTAGAGAAAAGGAGAACCAGCTTATATAGGGCTTGCAGGCTGTGAGAAAGTTTGCGTTTTATACTAAGTGGGGTAACCGTTGGAAGGGGGTTTAAGCTGAAGAGTGATGTGGCTTAATTTTTGTTTTTCAAAAATTCTCTCTGTGTGGTTTGAGAATGGATTGTAAAGCAACAGGAGAGGAAGTGGAGAGACCAGTTAGGAGGCTCTTGTGGTTGTATAGACGAGAGATTATCGTGGTTTGGATCAGGTTTGTGCAGAGAACAAGGAAAAGGAAAGAATTGGTGATGTCGTGAGGTCTTGAAGTGGGGGGCCCGCCGATGTGAGAGAAGGCCTTTTGGCGGTTGGGGCAGTGTGAGGGAACTCGGGTGTGGAAAGGGGTATGTGAGTGAGAGAAATAATCATTGAAGAAGCCAAGTGTCAGAGGAGGGAAGGAAGAGATGGGGTCCCAAGTAGGGCTTTCAGACTTTACTGTGTGTGCGCATCCCCTGGAGGTCTTGTTAACATGCAGATTCAGTAGGTCTGGGTGTGGTGACAGTGACTGCATTTCTGGCTACTTCTGTGATTCGATCACTCTGCAGTAGCCTCAAGGTCATCGTTTGACTGTCAGCATCTCTGTGGAGCTCCCCATGTAAGCTCATTTTCTGTAACATGACAGAAGGGCGCATGCTTCTTTACTGTACCTTTTCATGTGTTTTCCATGCCTGAAAATATATTTAATGCTTTCAGAAAGTATCCCTGCCTGCTTTTGCAAGCACAGGTTTATTTTGTTTTATTTTTGTTTGTTTTTTAACAGATCCTTGCCTTTCTTTCATTCCCCACCAGGAAGCAGCAGAGAGTTTTCTTCCCTTCTTTCCCCAGTCTCTCTGCATGTCTGTAGTCACCAAGGTCCCTACTCCTTCCCTCTTCTAACTAGCTCATTACCATCAGCACTGAACTTTCTTCAAAGTTCACTGTTTTCTGTGACCACTTTTGTATACTTGTGGCCATTCTGTTGTGTGGTCAATAGATCATTTTACTTTTGAGCCTAGTTTCTCCATCAATAAAACTGAAAAGTTGGGGTAGATAATTTCTTAAGGACACTAGCTTTGCATTTTTGTAATAGAAGTAACTAGTGTATCTCCAGTGCTTTAGACCTTACTGTACACTCTCAGTAACCCAGTATTGTGGCTGGCTTTCAACTCTCATCCTTCTAAGTATTTATGACTGCTTGTCAACTATTCCCTCCTGCCGTTCTCCTCCCACTTGCTGTCTGTCTGCTAGATAGCCATGGGTGTGGAAATGGATTCAGTCCCACATGCTTTGTCTTGAAATTGGAGCTACAGTTTCTTTCCCCGTGTCCCATGCCTCAGGCGCTCTGTGTCCTTTTCCTTTGTTTCATTCCCTTTCCTGATTCCGTTACTCACCAACATTCAGTTCTGTATAATGACTTGTGTTCAGTGTCTGGTGTCGTTTTTTGTTCTGAATGCCAAGGGCATCTCTGTGAGAAGCAGGTGGCACTCCTGAGTTGCCCACCAGAGAGCAGACTTGGATATACAAAGCTCACTGCCAATTTTGTACCTTTGGGTACAGAGAATGTTATTTCAGAACATTGTGGTCTCTTATCAAGAAAATACAGTGTCAGGGACCCTGGAGATTATACTTTGGAGATTTTTTTTTAGTAGAGCTTGTTTAATTATCATTAATTGGCTTGGAGCCAAATATCCTTCCAAAGTCTTACAACCTGACTTGAACATGAATGATTATGGATGTAAAACAATGCAGCATGTTTCAAATCACAGTTTTACTAAAATCCAAGAGGAAGAGATGTGATCCTTATCCTTATTTATTCCTTATATGTACCCTTGGTAAAAAATCACATTTGTAAAACATATGCAATAGGGTGTAAGTATTTGTCCTGCAAAAGGATTCACTATAGAATTCCTTTGATAGCAAAACATGCAGATTTCCTCTACTGCATTCTGGGAGAGAAGGAGGCAGTGATCTAACACTTTACATAGGGAGTCAAGTGCACACTAAGGTACTATGCAAATTACAGCCTAAGACATTCATGTTTATATTTAGAATGTATTTAAAAGTAAACAGAAATCCACTTTGGTGTCTTAATCTTCACTGGGCTTGGGCCTAGCCTCTTCCTTTTTTGGTCAGGGCCTGGCTGAGGTGGGAAAACCACCCTTGGATGACGGATAATTGACCCATATCCCACAGATAGATGTTCGTACACATGTGACAACTATTACTAGTTGAAAATACATATCATTTAAATCTATAAAACTTTCCTCATCTCACACTGGCCAGGTAGCTCAGTTGGTTGGAGCATCGTCCCGCACACCAAAAAGTTTGTGGGTTCGATCCCCCAGGTCAGGGCACAAGCCTAGGTCGCAGGTTCAGTCCCTGGTCCGGGCACCTGCGGGAGACAGCTGATCAATATTTCTCTCTCTCTCCCTTACTCTCGCTCTAAAAATCAATAAATATGTCCTCAGGTGTGGATTAAAAAAACTTTCCTCATCTCATTGTCATTGTCTTGACCATAGTTACCAGTGGCAATGTCCTCGTGAGGAAGTCGCCATTTGTGGCCTTGGTGCTGTGCGGATACAAAATGACTCTGGTGCAGGTGAATCCCAGAGCTCACTGATGCACGGGTAGAGCAGCTCCGTTACAGTTGAGTGATGCCCTGCCTCTTCTTTTTTGTGCTAGAAACCATCCTGACAATGATATAACACTAAAAGAAAGGTGGTTCAGGCTCATAAAACACACAGTAAGTCCTAGAAAAGGAAGATTTTGTCTTGGAAACCAGAACATAGCAAGTAAATGGCAAGCATAACTTCTGTAAGTTAATCTGCCTTTGCTAGAAGACCGTAGAATCAGGTTCTGTCTTCCAGAATAACACGTGAATGATGAGTCCCTTTATCCTTATAGTTCTAATGTCATAGGTAGGCCTTCCCTTTTGCCTGCTTTTAGGATACCTTTGTGATTTGGTTCAGGTCATCCTCTGACATCTGTTATCCTGCCCTCGTTGAGATCACAGGGATAGAAATAGCCCATAGAATTAGGAGGACATTATTTAGAAGATGAAATACTTCCACTGCTCCAAGAATGAATACAACATGCATAGGATTGGTTACCCTAATCTTATCTGTACTTGGTACACCTCTTCTTGAAGTTTAGAAAGACATAGTTGGGCAATCACTTCATCCAGTCCAGAATTTGCCATTGTATAAGATTCTAATGTATGAAATGAGAAAAAACAATGTATTTTGAGAGCCACCGTTCTTTCCTTAACTAGAGGAAAAAGGAGGGAAATGTCCTTAATTATAAATGGAATTGATTAAGTGATGGTTTGCTGTAATTGGCTTGTGGCAGGTGTGACCCCATGGTCTATCAGTCAGAAATGACTGGGGCCCTCACTGGTGTGTCTTGGTTGGGTGTCGTCCTGCAAAGAGAAAGGTTGCCAGTTCAATTTCTGGTCAGGGCACATGCCTGGGTTGTGGGTTCAGTCTCCAGTTGGGGCATGTATGAGAGGCAACTGATCAATGTTTCTCTTGCACATTGATGTTTCTCTCCCTTTCTCCCCCCTTCCCTCTCTCTAAAAATAAATAAGTAAGATCTTTAAAAAAATGAAAGAAAGAAATGGACTGAAGCTGGCGTGTTTGACTTGACTGCCAAGTTCTGGATGGTAGAGTCGAGGGAAGCGTCCCTTGTGTATCTAAGTAAGGCCTCGCCATCAGAATGGTTTTGAAGAGAGCAGAGCCCAATCTGACTCCTGAATTCAAATTTCACACCAGTCACTGGAGAAGAACTTTTGATTTAAGAAAAGAATTTTTAATGTGGTTCTTACGGGTTCACTGGGGTGTGTCTAAGACCCAGATCTTGTTCCTAATAGATTAAGCACAGCAAGGGAGACATTAGAGAAACATAAATGGCACTGAGGAGTTAAATGTTAAATTCTTATGCCAGAAGTATTCAGAAAGGGGAGCAGTCAGTATGAGCTTGAACAATTAGTGAAAACTTTCTGGAGGAGAGGCGTCTTGCACTGAGCTTGAGGGCATGGGACGAGGATTGGGATCTGAGGAACACAGGAGACGGGTATGAAGGCGACAGGGAGCAGAGGGCATCGAGCAGATGCAGTAAGGAGAGACACAGACAGACCTGACTGGAGTTCAGAGTCCATCATGGGAAGTAAGGTTGGGTGAGGTTACTAAGAGCCTTTAAAATCCGACTATGCTTGTCAGGGAAATGCAGATTAGAACCACATGGAACCATTACGTGCCCGCCAAAAAAGTGAAATTACAGTGCTAGGTATTGGCAAGAATGCAGAACACCTGAAACTCTCTTACTTTGCTGGTGAGTATGTAAATTCCTTCAACCTCCTTGAAAACTGTTCGGATAGAAATGTTAGCAGCATTATTCGTAACAACTCCAAACTGAAAACAATTCACGTGTCCATCAGTAGGAGAGTAGCAAAATTGTAATATATTTACACAGTGGAATAATACACAGCAATAAAGAACAAATCACTGACAGCACCATGAGTGAATCTCACAGCATTATGTCAACAAAGGAAGCTAGATACGAGAGAGAGTATGCTGTATGATTCCATTTAATACAATGTGAAAGGGACTCCAGGCCAAGATGGAGGCATAGGTAGACGCACTGTGCCTCCTCGCACAACCAAGATAGGGACAACAAAGATATAGAAACAAAATAACAACCAGAACTGACAGAAAATTGAAGTTTATGGAAGTCGGACAACCAAGGATTTAAA